>CM058040.1:55972545-57172545 GCA_030169165.1 Centaurea solstitialis
TTGATGAATTGAATGTTGATTTCAATTGCGACTTCTTTAGCTTGTTCTTCCTCAGTTCGTTGATCATCGTGCAGAACCTATGGTAGGTGTCTTCAAGTAGCTCCCCCTCACGTCCCTTGAAGTGGCAAACTTTGTTAGGAGGTTCGATCTCTTCATCTGAATACCCTTCTCCGTGCCATGCATCAAGCTACAGATTTCATCCCACATTGCCTTCCCGTGTCGTTGCAATCGATGTTTGCATATATGTCATTTGGAAGACTTTGGATGAGATATGACTTGGAGAGTTGATCTCCTTCAGGCGGTTGCTTCCGCAGGTGTGAGGTTGGTTGCATCCTTCTCAACCACACCACCTACAACAGGTGGGTTGCCATCAGGAACGTCGGGATAGTCATGTAGAACTTGACTGGACCATTTTTAAGGGATTCAAGTATGTCTTTGCCAAGGGGTTGTTTCTCAACGAAGTCTAGGAACCTTGACTTCCATTGTGAGAAGTCACCGCGGAAGAGAACAGGAGGTCGGGTATCGGACCCTATAGCGAGCGCGTCTCGTGTGTTCATGATTAAGGATTGATTGTGGATCTTCAACCACTTAGTATGATCAGGTGAACAGGTTGGTGAAAGGTCTCAAGACTTGTGAAAATTTTGAAAATGATTCAGTTCTGGAGGTCGGGGTCTGATCTGGAGGTTAGGTTCAGATCTGAAGGTTAAGTGTAGTGATGGGTATTGGGTATCGGGTATTGAGGGAAGACTTAGAGAAATTCTGGAAACTCTAGTCTGAAGAAAGCACTTGACGCCCAAAAATCCAAGTCTGAAGAGAAGACCCGGTACCCGAAGCTTCAGTCAGGACCTGAAGAAACGATTTCACCAAAACCAGAACACAACGGATCAAGAGCAAGTGACAGGCTCTGATACCAATTGTGGGTGCCAAATCAATCAAATCAAGAACACTTAATCAAGATGATGTATATGCTAAGGATAATGATCTAGGATAGATTGCATTCATTCAATGTTGAGAGAAGCAAGAAGAAGGAAAGTACAAATGAAGCTAATGACTCCTATTTATACTAACTCTATGGACTAGGCTTTTTAAAATTGAATGGGCCTAAACACTTGGGCCTTAAACACAAATTACAATCAAAGCTACTAAGTTTAAACAAATTACAAATTGACACAACTAACTAGATTTTCTAACAATATTATATATAAAATCATAATTAAATAAAAAAGTATTCAATATTGGGCTCATTTCGAAGGTATCAAAAAGACGATTATAATGGTATAACTTGTTAAAATTAAAACGTATTTTTTTATTGTATTTTAGTTAGTATGCTATTATACGTGTTAATATAATGAAAATGTAAAATGAAATATATAAAACTAAAAGGTACAAAGTAAATAACTATATAACTACGGTGGTATATAATATAACCTACATAATAATTAAGTAAAAAAAAACTTTGTTGGTACTGTA
Source organism: Centaurea solstitialis (assembly GCA_030169165.1). Lineage (NCBI taxonomy): Eukaryota > Viridiplantae > Streptophyta > Magnoliopsida > Asterales > Asteraceae > Centaurea > Centaurea solstitialis. The sequence goes on from CM058040.1 coordinate 55,974,016, forward strand.
TGTTAGGGATAGTACCAACAAAGTTCACATTTGAACTTTACCCTACATTTACCAACTTTGTTGGTATCAATTTAAGAAAATGTGAGAAGCAATCTCGCCACTCAATTAGTCAACAAAGGCGGCTTTGACCGCTCCCCTGCCTGTAATAATCTCTACACTCCCATGAATCGCGTCAATATTCCGTGATCACGTCTACCGTAACCGCGAGATGAGTGGCCGAGATTTTTTGTCTCTACCCTTAATAATTTCTACCCTCCAATGGTTTGTTGTTTTGATATTCACAGTGTTAGATTTTTTATCTAGGATGTTTATTATTTTAGTTTCTTGGAAGATATTTTATGTTTCCTATTTTAATTAGTAGTAATAATTACAAAATTTTCTACATGCTCTGCTTGACTTTGATTAATATACAGTACATTAATTATACAGGCCGTGATTCCAATTTCAATTGATGTATTGTATACCCAGCAAAGAAATGAAATTGGCCTTTAAGCCAAAGTGGTGGCCTTTAAGCACAAAGGTATCATTTTTGAGTTGTGAAGTAGTGGCTATCGAGAGATTCTTGGAGTTGGCTTTCAGAGACACAGGTACCATTTTCCTACCATCCCTTTTCGTTGAAAGTGGCAGACATATTTTAATATGATATTTGTTTTAAATACAAATCCAGAGGTCATATAAAAAATCTAATTTTTAGAAATCTAACTAATAAGCAAGTAAACTATAATGATGTGAAATATATATGAAAACTATATCATGGTTTTATCATAAATAACAAAAAAATATTACTATTCTTTTATGAAAAATATATAGTTTTATTAGATTAAAAAAAGAGTTAATATATCATAGGAAAGAAAATAAAAAAGACTAAACTACCCTTAAGTTAAAAGGAAGATCTTAGATAAAATACACACTATTTGTCCCAAATCCATTTCATGCTCATGTAACGTCAAAGTATTGTAGACGAAAAAACGGCAAAATTCAGTCCAATTTTCTTCATAACCCACAAAATTAGTCGAAACTTTATATCATAAATTTTGTAGTAATGAATTTGGATAATCTCTTTATACATATATAAAAAATAGAGTGAACTACAAATTTCATCCTTTTTTTAACTTCAATTTTCATCTCGTAAGTTATTATCGTTTTCATCTCAATAATTTTGTATCTTATTGTTATTTTCTTTCTTAAAACTAAATTTAAGGGACTTGAACTGATAATTGATGTAAATGAGCTCTAAAAGTGAAAGCCTTATGGTCAATGAACTAACCAACCCCTCAAGGTTTATGATACAAAACTTATCTAAGTCTGGATTAGAATGCAAAATGATATTTAATACCACAATTGAAGCCCTTGTAATTAGCAATTGTGCTTTTGACGTGAACTTTGTCATATAATGGACGTTTAGGTATTCATTTGTGTGTGTATGGCACAAGGAAAGGAAAAGCAATAGAGGGAGAATCCAAACCAAACATGGTAACAGAATTTATTTATGCTAACAGAATTTATGCTGATGGGGTGGTGGGGCTATTTAGTGGAGGCTCATTTACCCAAAGGAGTAGGCAATTGTTTAAGAATTCTCTCTCTCTCTCTCTCAGTATTCTCTTCTTCCCTGTTATTTACCTGCAATTTAGCTTTCTTATCATATCCTGTACCCTTGTACTCCAGCAAGCTATGGAGTCTACCAACCAATGGGTGTATAAACTTTGACCCATCATCACTTGTCTTCAACCAAACATGTTCCAATGGCTGGTTGGAATTATTAACCAGTATCTTATACTCATTCTTAATCGATGCATGCTATATGAAACGAAACTTTGGCCTTTTCGCTAGAAACAACCTACTGAATTATTATTATCACCACCACTCCTACTACTTGTATTCCCATTATTAGCCAACAAATCTTTATCAAACACTTGCTTTGTTTTTCTTCCCTTGAACCAACTGAAACCCATCATCTTCCATTGCATTCGAAACCCTAACACCTACCTGTTTCCTCTTCTTTATCTCTTACCTTCTTGAACTCATCAATAGAGGCATCAAATCTTTCAAACAACTCATCATTAAAATTAACCAACCAATCATAAGCCTCATCATCAATATCACCATTAGGAACACCCATCTGTTTCTTGCCCCATAATTGGTCTGCAGATGACCCAATTGATTCAAGAATCGAATGGGAGCTTTTATTTAGTGATTTCTTGAATTGGATCTTGAATTCTTCAAAGTTTGTTCAAGTAGAAATGGAAATCTTTATTGCAAGGGATGGCTATGGGATACACAATTCAAAATTGCCTAAAATCCCCCTATGGAGTCTACCATCAAGTTTATTAGTTTAATCAACAACACGAGTTCAATCAATCCTCAATCAAGATTCGTCTTATTAACGGTACTTTTACTTTGAGTTTCTTTCAATCATATGTATACATGAGGTTTTTTTTCTTATTAATCGTATGTATATATAAAGCTCAGGTAAGACTTGAAGTACAAATTGTTTTATACTATGCATTCTCCACAACAAGCTCCTTTTCAATATTAGACTTCTACCATATTTATTATTCTTGGACGATTTTTATGTTTGTTGTGAATTTCCTTCATAAAAATACCCAGATTAACGAACCTTCAAGAAACCAATTCCAAGATTCATAATCTTTAAAAAAACCCAGATTGATGAACCCTTAAGAAACTCATAGACATTATCTTTAAAATATACCCATATACATTCTCTTTAAAAAAAAACCAACCAAATTCATGAAACCCATATACATCATCTTTCTTAAAAAGAAACAGAAAGTGTTTGATAAACCTATACCTGCAAATCAATTCACTCTGGGTTAAAGATTTTGGGGGAAGAGCATAAACCCCCTTTTCAATCTACAATCAAATCCTAAAACCAAATTCGTAAATCTGTAAAGTCAAATCCAAATGGTGTATTTTAAAACAGCGGTAGCCATGGGTTTGGGACCGATATCGATTTTGATCTCGGGCAACGATTTTTATTTGGTGGAACTTCAAGGCGACGGATTTGAAGACGTTAAGACCAACTTCAACCCATAACACCAAAAAAAACACCAAAACACCAAAATCATGTGGGACCCTTAATACTAAAAAATCATTCAACTCCAACCATACTTCAAAAAAAAACATCAAATACACAAAAAAAAACATATTTCTCCAATGTGTATTAGTTTATGTTGTATAATATGTATTAGTTTATTGTAATTTTAATTTATGTATTTATTTATGTTATTTAATTTTAAGTATAATGTAATTTTAGTTTGATAAGAAATCATGTTTTTTCAATTTTCTTTAATGCTATTTTATTTATAATTTAATTTAAATAAATGAAATAAAATTAACATTAAAAATGTTTGCAGTATGTTTATTAGAAATTAAAATATCATTAATAATTGTTATAATAATATCATTAAAGAAATATAATATACATTAATGGTAGGCTCTCTCTATTTGGTGAGATGAATAGTTCACCACCAAATTTGGTGGGTTTTGCTTGGAAGAAAAAGTGAACGGCAAAATTTTAAGAAATATGCACTATGGTTGGATCTCCATGTACTGCAAATCTCATAATTTGCAGTATGTCTGGAGATGCTCTTAGGAATCCCATATATTGTGGACTACCAATTCAAACTTCATGGACCATATCTCAAATTCAATTTAATTTGAATTATTAATACAACGTCCATTTTTTTAAATAATTCACCATATTAAAAATTAAATTTTTTAACAATCCTCCACTTGAATTATTAAAAAAATATTTTTCTTTCATTGAGCAATATTCTGAACTCATAAGATTGAACATAAACAAAAGTGTCTTTCAACTTGAACTCTTGCGTAGTGATTACAATTTAGATTTAACTAGAGTGACTCGTAGTCTTGAACTCTATCTCTAACATAATACCATGTTCAACCTTTTCAGCGTGTAGTCGATAAAGCCCGTGCTTTTAACGGCCATGCACGTGTATCCTGGTATAGTGAATATATTAGAAATTTGCCCTTAATTTCATAGGAAGCGGCCCCACTTCCGTATTCACATAGGTGAGTCTATCAAGAGTACTCCCATAGCTTGGTACTCCACCCGAAATAGAGTATAGATCTCATTAAGAGTTTCTATTAACTCAACCTCATCGCTTTGGGTTCATATTGTATGTTAGTATGATCTGTTCATATCACATCATAGCTTGTTATTACCCATTGAACCTATTTCTTGGGATCTATTTCTTGGGATCTCTAGTCTATAGGTTGGGTTACCATTATGTGTGACTCATCAATCTAAGGGCATAAGTCCCATTCTTTTTGAAGTGTTATGGACTTTCTCTCTAGCTAATCCTTTCGTCCAAGGATCTGCTAAATTATCATCAGAACGTACATGATCCACTCTAACAGCACCTGTAGTGAGAAATTCTCTAATAGTATAGTGCTTACGACGAATTTGTCGTCTTTTACCATTATAATAACCGTCTGAATTTTTGTAATAGCCACGGTACTATCGCAGTGGATCAATACTGATGGAATCAGTTTTAGCATTAGCCAAGAAACCTCTCAACCAACATGCTTCTTCACTAACAGTGGCTAATGCTATCATTTCTGACTCCATAGTTGATTGAGCTAAAATAGTCTTTTTTTTAGACTTCCATGAAACAGCTCCATCAGCAATGTTAAAAATATAACCGGTAGTTGCCTTGGAATCATCTGATAAAGTGTTCCAATCTTCATCACTGTATCCCTTTAGGATAGCTGGAAACTTATGATAATGTAATCCAAGGTTCATGGTTCTTTTAAGGTATCTCATAACCTTTCAATAGCATGCCAATGCTCAATACTAGGTCTACTCGTAAACCTGCATAATAATCCCACGACATATGCAATGTCTGGTCTAGTACAATCAGTGGCATATCGAAGACTGCAAATGATGCTCGCGTATTCACCTTGTCTAACACTGTCGCCAGTGTTCTGAAATAGCTTCACACTTGGGTCATAAGGTGTACAAGCAGGTTTACAATTAAAGAAATTATATTTCTTTATGATCTTCTCAATGTAATGAGACTGATCCAAAGAAAGTCCCTTATCTGACCTAGTGATTTTTACGCAAGAACGATTTCACCTTATCAACAACATGAATATTAGAACCAAATATCAACAAATCATCCACGTATAAGCATATAATAGTACAAATACCATTTTCATATTTATAATAAATGCATTTGTCACTCTTGTTAACTTCAAAACCATGAGAGATAACTAGATTATCAAACTTTTCATGCCATTGTTTAGGGGCCTGTTTTAAGCCATACAAAGATTTATCTAATTTGCACACTTTATGTTCTTGACCATGAATCACAAATCCTTCAGGCTGGTCCATATAAATACCTTCTTCTAGTTCACCATTTAAAAAGGCAGTTTTAACGTCCATTTGGTGCACAACAAGATCATGTATAGCAGCAAGAGCAATCAAAACCCGAATATATGTAATTTCCAGTGACAGGTGAATAAGTGTCAAAGAAGTCTATATTTTCTCGTTGTCTAAAACCTTTGGCTATAAGACGAGCTTTATATTTATCAATTGTGCCATCAGGTTTTAATTTCTTTTTGAGAATCCATTTATTTCCAATAGTTTTACAACCAGATGGAGGCCATTTCATCGTTAATCGCTTCTAGCCATAAATCGGCATCTAAAGAAGTCAAAGATTGTTGGAGGCTAGAAGGATCCTCCTCTAAATTATAAACATAAAAATCAGAACCAAAGTCTTTAGAAACTCTAGGTCTCTTCTGTTTTTTTTTATTTGTAATTATTTGTAATTACATCATCAACTTCTTCTAGGTTTAGTTTCAACATCATCATTGTGTTCATTATTTGTAATTATAGGCAATGTACTACTTGATTCACCCCCACTATTTCTCAATTTAAATGGAAATTTATGCTCAAAAAAATTAGCATCGTTAGATTCTAGAATAACACGAGCATTTAAATCAAAGAATCTATATGATTTACTATTTATAACATATCCTATAAACACACATTCATATGTTCTACTCGCAAGTTTAATTCTTTTCGGATCAGGAATTCTAACATAAGCCAAACAACCCCAAGTTTTGAAATATGACAAATTAGGAGCTTTATTTTTCAAAACCTCATAAGGTGAAATTTTACTCTTTGATTTTGGAACTCTATTAAGCACATAGCAAACGGTTAATAAAATTTCTCCCCACCAATGAGAGGCAGCCCCCGAGTTTAGCAAAATGGCAACGACAGATTCAGTAAATGTTCTATTTCTCCTTTCAGCTTTTCCATTCATTTCAGGTGAATAAGGCGCAGTTTTTTCATGAATAATTCCATGTGAATTATAAAAATCAATAAAAATTTTCGATTCATATATTGCGCCTCTATCACTACGAAGTCTCTTGATTTTCCTATTAAATTGATTTTCAATTTCAGAAACAAAAATTTTAAACATGTCACGAGCATCACTTTTACTTTTCATTAAATATACATAAGTGTAGTCTGAACAATCATATATAAACGTGATAAAATAACGTTTACCATTTCTAGTTAACGTTCCATCAAGTTTACAAATATCCGAGTGAATTAAATCTAAAGGCTCTAATTGCCTAGTCACAGATTTATAAGGTGCTTTAGTGATTTTTGCTTGGCTACAAAATTCACACTTTTCAAAATCATTTAGTGACAACTTAGGAATTAGACCTAAAGTACTCATATTTTTAATAACACGCTTATTAACATGACAAAGTCAAGCATGCCAGGTATTAAAAGTACACAACATATAAAGAGAAGCATTCATTTTATTAACTTCAACATTCTACTTAAACATATTCTCGCTCGCATAACCTTTTCCTACAAACATGTTATTCTTAGTTAAAGTAAAACCATTGGCACCAATAGTTTGAGTAAATCCCGCCTTGTTGAGTAGATTGCCCAAGACCAAATTCTTCCCCATCTTTGGAGTGTGATAACACATTTTTCAGAGTCAAAGTTTTTCCAGAGGTGAAGTTCAATTCCACATTTCCAATGCCCCCAACATTAGTGGTATGTAAATCCCCCAACAAAAGCTTTTTATCCTCAGTAGCAACAGTATATGTTTTAAACATATTTCAATCATAGCTGTTAGCAATGAGAAGCAGTAATCTTGAGGAAATTTGTCAAAAACAAGCAGATTATCAAGAGTTTATTGAACAAGAAGAAGAAACAATGAAGAACACGAGCCAAATTCAAAAACGACTATCATATAATCTTTGAAGTGTACGGCTGATTAGAATAATACAATTGTTGCCCTAATTACGTACTAACACTCTTATATATACTACTTAGAGTCGAATCCAAGCCCAAGCCCATTACAATTGAATTCCCAAGCCCATTACAATAAAGTTTAGCAAACATACTAAACTAGCTTAAATTTATAAAACTTTTACAATTTCAGTCTCTGACTGAGCTAACAATCTCCCCTTAAGTTTTATAAATTAAGCATGTATTTGGACTTTCTTCTTTCCTATCTTCAGATGATGATAGCAGAGCTTTGAATTTCCTTCCAGCAGAGGATTGCATCACAGAGTCTCTGTGACTAGTAACAGAGGCTCTGTGACATTTGACTTGCATTAGTCTTCAAAGCTTCACCATCAGAGACTTGTGTTCACAGAGTCTCTGAGACGTGTATCAGAGGCCTTGTGACCTTTAACTTGTATGGATGTCTGAATCTTCAACTGAAACATGTGTTCACAGAGTCTCTGAGACATGTTGCAGAGTCTCTGTGATATTTAACTTCATCTCCATCTTCTGGAAAGTCTTCCTTTACCGAAACGAACTCCCCTTTGACTTGTACTCTATGATTTTCCACTTTTCAAGAAACTTTACTCTTTAGACTTTTGCCTCAACTGGTTTACACACCTTTGCAGACCAACAAGAATGACAGAGGTTCTGTTCCTTGTAGAGTTGAAAACCAGTAAAGAAGTCTTGGATCTTCGAATCTTCATTTTGGACGAGAGAGAAAGAGGTAGTGATGAGTCCCTTTACCCAGTTCCAGAGATGGGTATCCCAACCAGTGAACGCTTCATATTCTCTCACCATATCCCAACAGAGGGCAGAGAAATAGGAGTGTAGTTCATGCTGGATTGATTAGGGAACTTCTGATATCCTTCAGAAATCAGATGGGTAAGGTCCTCATAAGATTTTATTTTATAGGGCTGGGTTCAGAGGTGGACATTGGAGGTCTGTAGTAGGAGTGGTTTTTGTCAATAAGAAGTTCAGGGAAGTTCAGTGTTTGAACTAATCTGAATCTTCTGAGGTTTAGGGTTAGTTCTGGAAAGGTTCTTGTTTGGTTCTGAGAAACCTCTGTAGATTGCATTGAGCTTCTGATGAGATGTGTGGCAGAGGTTCTGTGGAGCGTACAAGATGAATCCGTGAAGTTTTCGCAGAGCCTCTGAGGGGAGTAACTAAGTTCAAACTCTGAGATTCTTCTTAACGGGCACGAGCAGTGAGCAAAAGTATTCGGGAGCTGTGCACGTGACAAGTTGATCAGAATTGTAAGACCGACTTAACTCGAAAGGATGTCAGAGGCTCTGAGGTGGTTAGCAGAGGATTATCACAAGGCCACTTGCAAGACCATAAGAGCAAGCAATATCAGAGGCTCTGTGATTGTTTCCTTCTGCGTGTGTACTCCAGTCTTCCATCAACTTCTTTAGCTCAGGGGTGTCAAACTTCTGGAGTGACCCACTTCTTTCGACTTCTGGAGAATACACTTTATATCCCTGTTGAGGGATAGACCACCTTGATTTGATTCTGATACGAATCCTCAAATGCTTCAGAAACCACCAAATCTTCAAATCGATTTATTTGAAGATTTTCTCAATAATGAGAATCTCTTTTGAGAGAGAGACCTCAACTACTTCAGAAACTCAAGAACACATTCAATGATTTTTGACGAAGCAATTTCCAGACCCAAAAACAACAATCAATAGAATAAACAGATTTCGATTAAGAAATCATTTGAAGAACAGGTTCAGATTTTGAGCAATATGAAAATGAAACAAAGAACTTCCAAACGACTTTCCTCAAGAAAACTCATTCTAAAAGGATCGAAAACGGATACAAACGAACCGTTCCCGCTCTGATACCACTTGTTAGCAATGAGAAGCAGTAATCTTGAGGAAATTTGTCAAAAACAAGCAGATTATCGAGAGTTTATTGAACAAGAAGAAGAAACAATGAATAACACGAGCCAAATTCAAAAAACGACTCTCATATAATCTTTGAAGTGTCCGGCTGATTAGAATAATACAATTGTTGCCCTAATTACGTACTAACACTCCTCTATATACTACTTAGAATCGAATCCAAGCCCAAGCCCGTTACAATTGAATTCCCAAGCCCATTACAATAAAGTTTAGCAAACATACTAAACTACCTTAAATTTATAAAACTTTTACAATTTCAGTCTCTGACTGAGCTAACAATAGCAGACATGGCATGCAGCACCAGTGTCTACCCACCACACTTCAGATCCACCAACGAGGTTTATCTTAGAAATCATAGCTACCGAAGGTAACTCTTCAGTCAGGTTAGCACTTGGAGTAGCGCTTGGCCTGTTCCGACACTTTCGTGCCATATGACCGGGTTTACCACAATTGTAGCAAAGAAATTCTTGGTCACTCTTAGGGGGTTGTTGCGAAGGACTATTTTGGTTCTTTTGAGGGTTCCACTTCTGAGCCAATTTTTGAGGTTGGAAGTTAAGGTTTGGATTCATTTTTCGATTTTGATTTTTAAAGTTTTTTTGATTTGGTTTCAGAAAAGTTGTGGATCTTTTGGTGTTGGTGGAGACAACAAACACTTCTTCTTTCTGGTCTTGCTTATGAGCTTCCTCCTCAATACGAATACGGGTGATCAAACTTTCTAACGAAAATTCCTTGGTTTTGTGCCTGAGAACATTTTTAAAATCCTTCCACGAAGGAGGTAATTTATCAATAATAACGGCAACTTGAAATTGTTCATCGAGTGACATACCTTCAAAAATTATTTCATGTGCAATTTTCCGAATTTCATGAGATTGAGCCTCTACCGACTTGTCATCGATCATTTGAAATTTGAGATAACGACTCACGGCGTATTTCTTAGTTCCGGCCTCTTCGGTGTCGTATTTCTTTTGCAATGCTTCCCAAATATCTTTTGCACTTTTCTTCTCATTGTTGTAGTAGTTATAAAGATCATCGGCCAAACCATTTAAAATGTAGTTTTTGCACAAAAAATCATTTTTCAACCCATTTTTCTAGTTCCACGGTTTTTTTCTTTTTCTCATCTTCAGTTCCCGTTTCAGATAACACGGGTAAAACAGAAGACAAGACCGTGGCTACTTTTTTCATGGTAAGAAAAAAGAACATTTTTTGTTTCCATCTTTTAAAGTGAGCACCCTCAAAACGAAAAGGTTTGTTAATGTCGACACCACCAGGAACATCATCCGTAGTCATGGCAGAAACGAAAAAACGTCTTAAATTTTTGGTGCAAAAATTTAAAGCTCAAACAAATTTACCGAATGATGTTCTGGGTTGAGTTGCGGACTAGGTCGCTCTCTTTAAGAAGTTCGCGGCACTGCCCAGACTCGTGCAAGCAGACTATCAACCACGTTGTCCCCAGGATAAAACAGCCCAGCTACTCTGTCTCGGATCTCTTGTGCACTCAAGAAAACCGGAAAATACTTTCACCCTCTATTCTTTGCTCGGAATTCCAAATAATTATGAAGTGTAAAGCATGGAAGAAAAGAAAGTTTTTGATGTATGTATATCTTGTGTTTTCTGGAGCCGTAGCATTGCATATATATACACACTTCCATAATTAATTTTTTTTTAAGTTAAATAAAGATAAATGAAATGAGAATAGGAGGCCATGATCTTAGGAGGAGTTTGGAATCCCATATATTGTGGACTACCAATTCAAACTTCATGGACCATATCTCAAATTCAATTTAATTTAAATTATAAATACAACGTCCATTTTTTTAAATAATTCACCATATTAAAAATTAAATTTTTAATGGAAACAGTACGCTTCCGTCATCGTCAAACACGTCAGCTCCCGTCGATATCGTAATTTTCTCTCTGTATCTATGTATGTCGTACAAATCGTAATTATCTCTCCGTATCTATATGTGTATATATCGTATAATTGTAATTTTCTCTCTGTATCTCTATGTCTCTAGCTGTAATTTTGTGTTTATATATATATATATATCGTATAACTGATATTATCTCTCTGTATCTATATGTGTGTGTATATATATGTATGATTATATAATCATAATAATCTCTCTGTATCTTGGTCTCACTATATATAACTTAACCCGTATATGTAATATGTATGTACATATATTCAGTGGTTTAGTGCGATCTCGTTCTCCCTGTTTGTGGATTTTGAGTATGTTATGTTTGTGGATCCAATCAATTTGTAGATTTATGTAGTTTTTGGGGAAAATGAAGGTATATTGATGTTCTTCTGGTATGAATTATGTGGTTGTGTGCATCGACTTCTATATATTTGTTTGTGAATTTAAGTTGAATTTGAGTTATTGCGTATTTAGGGAGGATTCATCTAAGTTGTATATTTCCTAGAAAAAATGATGATTTTGTTGTGGAATCTGTATTTTAATGTAGTTTAGATTCACAGAGGCAGTTTTTCGCGTTATAAGATCTTCAATATCTTCTTCTGGTGTTTTGCTTCTTTTAAAGGTAACTTAGGTAAATTGAAAATTTGTATATGGTGAAAAGTTACGTTCGTGAATCTAAGCTACATCGAAATACTAATTCGGGAACAACATCAAGAAAACACAATAGAGGACAATTTGTTTACCTCTTAATAGCTCCATTAAGAAGAAATCTCTGAATCGTTAATAGGTAAATCTTGTTTTTTTTTTTAAAATGACCGTCTCTAAATGGTTTCGTATATTGGGTCTCACTTATCCATTAGCGTCGTAATTTTACCCTAACAATTATCAAACAACCATATTTCATCTTACAGAGCCTCTTAATTATTTTGACCATTTAATCATCCAGCAGTAAACCATTCAGCAACTACCGAACAATCCCTGCAAACTCGATTTTCACTAAGGAAATATACAAGTACATAGATGAATCATGCATACATATGCAATTATGCATCAACACATATTCAACCGCAGATCCGCTATAAATTACATAAAAATAAAAATAAAATCTAATTAATAATAGGTAACAAAAAGCATTTTTTGCTCTAATTATCGTTGTTCTTCAATGGATTTTTTACCTAATAAGTGAAGACTTGTTTATTGACTTTTGCCACTTTTTATAATTTTTCAGGTTTGGTCATTAGTTAGGAGGTTTGATCAACCTCAAAAGTACAAACCCTTTGTGAGCAGCTGCACTATGCTTGGGGATCTTAATGTAGGGAGTGTTAGAGAGGTAAATGTCAAGTCGGGCCTTCCGGCGACAACGAGCATAGAGAGGTTGGAACGTCTCGATGACAACGAACACATCCTCGGCATCAAAATTGTCGGTGGCGACCATAGTCTAAGGGTAATTATTCATCTTCCCCTTGTTAATTACATATTTTGAAATCTTTGGCCTTTGGGAATTCTTCTCCTCAGAGGTCAACGGTTAGAGTCCTGCATGGCCACTGGGGATTTTCGTAACTGTTACCATCTAGGATCCTCTTCAGGACCTTAAGATTGGTTGAGGTGCGTACAAGTTGTCCTGGACACCTACTGTTAACAAAATAAAACTTTGTTAGAAGTTTGTAGATGAATGTTGACTTTTAGATATATCATAACTTAGGGGGAGCTTTATGTAGAAAGCCTAGTTTTTTCCATACTTGTTCCTCCTAATTAAAACAACAAACCTTTCATCTATGAAATAAAACCCTCCCAACCTATACATACAGACAGATTAATCCATATATAGGACTTAACAGAGCATACCAACTTCATTGTATTCTTTCCTCTATCTCTACGTTCTTGATTATGCAGAACTATTCTTCAATTCTTACCGTGCATCCGGAGGTCATCGAGGATATATCCGGTATGTTACTCATAGAATCATTTGTGGTGGACATACCCGATGGCAACACAAATGATGACACATGCTACTTTGTCAAAGCCATAATAAACTGCAACCTCAAATCTCTTTTCGATGTCTCCCAAAGGATATCCGTCCAAGATCAAAGCGGGCGCCCTACTTAATCTCGTCTCCTTAGATGGAACTACACGATGGAACTACCAGTTTTTGTTTAGACAAGTTTTGTCGGTTAACATGCTGGCCATAATTTATTTTTGCCAAATAAATTTTTATGTTGTTCCAGAAATAGCATGTTTCTACCCAAACTAAAAATAAAACAACTTTCTATTTTGCTTAGTTTTGCTAACAATTATTAGAGGTCAAAGATGAACAATCTAAAATACATGTGTTTATATGTTGTAATCAGTATTCTCACATACATTTATATTTTTTACGTCCTGCCGCTTTGTGCGGTATATATATTACTAGGTATATAACCGCACAAAGCGGCAGGACGTAAAACATATAAATGTATGTGAGAATACTGATTACAACATATAAACACATGTATTTAAGATTTTTCATCTTTGACCTCTAATAATTGTTAGCAAAACTAAGCAAAATAGAAAGTTGTTTTATTTTTAGTTTGGGTAGAAACATGCTATTTCTGGAACAACATAAAAATTTATTTGGCAAAAATAAATTATGGCCAGCATGTTAACCGACAAAACTTGTCTAAACAAAAACTGGTAGTTCCATCATGTAGTTCCATCTAAGGAGACGGGATTAAGTAGGGCGCTCGCTTTGATCTTGGACGGCTATCCTTTGGGAGACATCGAAAAGAGATTTGAGGTTGCAGTTTATTATGGCTTTGACAAAGTAGCATGTGTCATCATTTGTGTTGCCATCGGGTATGTCCACCACAAATGATTCTATGACTAACATACCGGATATACCCTCGATGACCTCCGGATGCACGGTAAGAATTGAAGAATAGTTCTGCATAATCAAGAACGTAGAGATTGAGAAAAGAATACAATGAAGTTGGTATGCTCTGTTAAGTCCTATATATGGATTAATCTGTCTGTATGTATAGGTTGGGAGGGTTTTATTTCATAGATGAAAGGTGTTTGTTTTAATTAGGAGGAACAAGTATGGAAAAAACTAGGCTTTCTACATAAAGCTCCCCCTAACTTATGATATATCTAAAAGTCAACATTCATCTACAAACTTCTAACAAAGTTTTATTTTGTTAACAGTAGGTGTCCAGGCCAACTTGTACGCACCTCAACCAATCTTAAGGTCCTGAAGAGGATCCTAGATGATAACAGTTACGAAAATCCCCAGTGGCCATGCAGGACTCTAACCGTTGACCTATGAGGAGAAGAATTCCCAAAGGCCCAAAATTTCAAAAGATGTAATTAACAAGGGGAAGATGAATAATTACCTTTAGACTATGGTCGCCACCAACAATTTTGATTCCGAGGATGTGTTCGTTGTCATCGAGAAGTTCCAACCTCTCTATGCTCGTTGTTGCCGGAAGGCCCGACTTGACATTTAACTCTCTAACACTCCCTACATTAAGATACCCAAGCATAGTGCAGCTGCTCACAAAGGGTTTGTACTTTTGAGGTTGATCAAATCTCCTAACTAATGACCAAACCTGAAAAATTATAAAAAGTGGCAAAAGTCAATAAACAAGTCTTCACTTATTAGGTAAAAAATACATTGAAGAACAACGATAATTAGAGCAAAAAATGCTTTTTGTTACCTATTATTAATTAGTTTTTATTTTTATTTTTATGTAATTTATAGCGGATCTGCGGTTGAATATGTGTTGATGCATAATTGCATATGTATGCATGATTCATCTATGTACTTGTATATTTCCTTAGTGAAAATCCAGTTTGCAGGGATTGTTCGGTAGTTGCTGAATGGTTTACTGCTAGATGATTAAATGGTCAAAATAATTAAGAGGCTCTGTAAAATGAAATATGGTTGTTTGATAATTGTTAGGGTAAATTTACGACGCTAATGGATAAGTGAGACCCAATATACAAAACCATTTAGAGACGGTCCTTTAAAAAAAACAAGATTTACCTATTAACGATTCAGAGATTTCTTCTTAATGGAGCTATTAAGAGGTAAACAAATTGTCCTCTATTGTGTTTTCTTGATGTTGTTCCCGAATTAGTATTTCGATGTAGCTTAGATTCACAAACGTAACTTTTCACCATATACAAATTTTCAATTTTCCTAAGTTACCTTTAAAGGAAGCAAAATGTTAGTGCAATAATATTGTATCCAAGATCACATATTATGAAGTCTATTAATGAAGTCAAAGCTAGAGGTCAAAGTCAAAGAAGGAAGTTTAATTAGTCAAAGTCATATTTGTAATGTGTTAGTTATTGAGAGGGTCAAGGGTATAAATAGAAGGTTAGAAGGCTAGAGTTAAAAGACTTGAGAGGAGGAGCTTAATTGTAATATTGATTAGTGAGATCTAGAGAGAGATTCTAGAGAGAGAAATTTCATATTGTAAGATTTACATGATGAAATGAAGATTTGATTGTTTGATCCATTGTGTTTTGCACTTACAATTGGTATCAGAGCTATGGCAGAAGATTGATGCACAATTGGATAAAGATTTGAAGAAATTTGAAGATTTTTTGAAGAAATGGGTTTTTATAGGATTTTTGTAGATTTGTAGTTTTTGTTGTAGATCTTGTAGATTTGTTTGTGTTTTTGTGTTTCTGGTGTGTTTTCTAATCATCTCCAATCACTCTAGATCAAAATTGTACTCAAATTTGAGTTTTGATTTTTAAAAAGCTTCAAAGTTCATCTATGGAGTTTTTGAGAAAATATTGAAAATTGGATGAGTTTGATCTATTTTTGATAAGTGTTGCTTCACAAAAGTTGTTTGTAATCATGAAGTAAGCAACATATTTGAATTTGATCAAATTTGGTGAAGATTTGTGAAAATCGTTCTTGAATTTTTGAGTTTGTGTTCTTGAGTGTTCTTGAGTGATTTGGTGTTTTTGTTGTGTTTTTGATTTGTTTTTGAGTGGATTTGTTTCTAAAAAGTGTTTTTGGACATTAATCTACCATTTGTTTTTGGTTTTAGAGGTTAAATTTTGTGTTTTTTTTTTAAATTTTTGGGTTGATAGTGTTCTTCATGTTCTTGAAGTTTTCTTGCGGAAGAAGATGAAAATTTGAGTGTTTGATCTAAAATGTTAAGGATTTTTTGAAAAAAAGGTGTTTGTGGGTCCAAGTAATGATGTCAAGAGTCTAGGTTGTTATTTTTGGAGTCTCATAGTGGAAAATGTTGGTTAGCTCTTAAACATCTCGAGTCCTTTTTTAGTAAAGGATCAGTCAGACTCGAAATAGAGGTGTATAAGGTCAATCAGAAGCTATTTCCCTTGGTCAGAGGAAATTTGGTCGGTCAGAGGCTCGAATTGGGAGTCAGCGCTCGGTCAGCATGTATTCGGTGAGGCAGACGCTCGGTCAGACGTCGGTCAGCGAGCGCTGACCGCGTTTCTGACGTCATCCATCCGTCAGCACTCGAGCTGACTTGGCGTGAGTTGATTGAAGGATTTTTTCCCACGTAGACACTCAAGATATTATTTTCTGACTTGGGATTATCTGATTGGGTGTTGTGTGTGTGTTTCGAATCAGATTAGGCAGGCGTGTGTGACGTGTACTTGAGTGTGTACTTGATTTGTGCTTTATTTTTTCTTTATGTAAGGATAATGTCTCGAGTCGTACTATCAAATATTGCTTGTTCTTTTATGATTGGCGTGGAGCAGACACCTACTAGTGTGTGTCAGGTGTGTGTGCTTGGAACATGTTGAGAGGCGCGTGAGCCGTGAGGTGTGGATTTAATGTCACGAGCTGGGTTATCTTTGAGAATTTCATCTAACAAAAATTATTTTCTTATCTTTGATTTCATGGGATTTAATGTCCACATGAGAATTTCTTAATACACAAGCAGGTCACGTGATCTATGTTGTATAATTTCTTTTAAAAGTTAGTTAAAATCTTGGATTGTTGGTCAAACATTTGGTTGTAACGTCAAATTTTCGATGTGTTTCCGGAGGTCACGATTAATTTTCGAGAGCACATTCCAATTTTTCCAACGTAGAATGTTGTGAGGACTTTTGAAACATCTAATTTTTGTGATTTTTGGAGCTTATTTGATAAGGTTTCGAGCGTTCTCAAGTCAAGCCTATGGTACACATTTCATCATTTCATGTGAACTTCATGACAAACGGTGATTTTGCGGGACGTTTTCGGTGATCAAGAAGATTTCGCCGGGAAATCTTTCTCATTTTTAGACGCAGAGTGCCGCAAGACCTTTTGAGAAAAGTGATTTTCGGGAACTTTCGAGGTTAACTGATAAGGTTTCGAGCGATCTCAAGTCAAGCCTACAAAAAGAATTTCATCATTTTATGTGAATTTCTTATTAACCGGTCATTTTGCGGGATGATTTCGATGATCAAGACGATTTTGCCGGGAAATCGTTTTTGTTTTTCTTAATAGGTTGACTGATAGAGTATTGACTCGTTAATTTTTTAGGTCCAATCGGTGAGTTCTTGATGTTGTTTGACGAGCGTTAAAAGTGATGCGTGAACCATTTTTCTCGCATTTTTCGAGCTCAATTCGGGACTACCTCGAGACGTTTCGATTGTAGTTCGGTGTTACGGGTTGCTAGAGAAGGAAGTTGGTTATCCTTTGATTTTCATTTCATAATTTTTCGGTGTTATTCGGTAGTGTTTTATTAAGCTTTTGTAGGTTCCGTTATCATTTTCGTTAGTTTTATTACTTTTTTAGTACTTTTTCCGTTAAGTGCGTTAGTTTGTTAACTTTCATTTTTTGTCACTTTTAGTACTTGGACTTAAAGTTTCAAAAGTTCCATTTTCAACCCTTGGACTTTTAAACTTTCATATTTTATCATTTTTAGTCCCTGAACTTGAAACTTTTCTAATTTTACACTTTTAGTCCTTATACTTGTGATTTCAAGTTTGTGAGTCGTTTAAGTTTCTAGTTTTGTCACTTTTAGTCCTTCAAGTTTATTTTTACCTTTTTTCTTCATTTTTTTGATTTGTTCGATATAAATTGTTAGTGCACTATTCATACTTCTAATCGAAGTTTCTGTTGACGATCCTTATTTTTTCTTTGTGCAGTTAACAATGGATTCTGAACTCATGAAGTCACAAATGGCAACGGTGAATGCTTATATGCACGATCTCCTAAACCCAGATTTCATTGAGACAATCTATGAAAGGATGAATAGATTCACACCCATAATTCGGAAACTTAAGAGAGAAAACATTTTCCTCACAGAGAAAGTAGTGGCTCATGAGATAAAGATAGTTCAGTTGGAACAGAAGCTGAATACCGAGAGAGAAGAGTTTAAGTTGAACAAAAGTTTATTTACTTTAAATGCTGAGAAAGCTGTACTTCTCATTAAAGTTACTGATCTTGAAGTTTCACTTTCAAAAGAAAGAAGTTTTATTACAAGTTTGAAAAAGGATTTGCAACATGAGCATGATCAAATGTTGAAACATTCTTTTGGAAACGCTCAAAATTTAAAATTTGTAACTTCTTTGAGAAAAGAAAATGAATGTTTGCAAACGAAAGTTCTTGAACTTGACGAAGTTAAGAAGGTTTTCGAAAACAAGCTTATATCTTCTCAATCAAGAGTGATGGAACTTTCAAAGCAAGTAACTGATTTTGAACAAATTGTGATCATTGAGAGCAGTAACTTTGAGAAAGAGAGAAAGCTTTTTGACGAAGAGAGAAAGGTTTTTGAGAATGAGAGAAAATCTTTTGAATTAAAAAGTGTTAAACTTTCAAAGAAGATTTATGATTTAGAGAAACAAATGGTGTTTGAGAGGAAAGATTTTGAGAAAAAGAAAAGTGTTTTTGAAAAGGAGAAGACAAGTGTTGATTCAAAGTTTGAGGAGCTTACAAAGACTGTTTCTGATCTTCAAAATACTTTAACAGAAGAAAGAAAGGTATTTGATTTGAAAAGTGTTAATCTTTCAATGAAAATATTTGAGTTAGAGAGGAAGATTGTCCTAGATAAGAAGAATTCTTTGAAGAAACCGAGTCTTCGTGTTGGGAAATATCAGAATATGATGCATGAATTGATGAAAAGATCCAAGTTGGTAAATCAGAGAGAAAATTTGAGGAACAGAAAAGCGTTGAGCTTCAACAGCAGATTGTTGACTTAGAAAATCAGTTATCTGATGTAAGACATCAATTTAAACGAAAAGAGAAGGTTCTTCGACATGAAAAGACTGTTTTAGAACAGACAATAGCTGAACCTAAGAAGGCAAGTCTTGTGGAGAAAGATTTTGAGGATCAAAAGGAAGCATTTAAGAATGAAATAAAGAAACTTACGAGCAAGTTAGCTGGATTATCAACAGATATCATGAATGAGCAACAAATGCGATCTGTTCAACAGAAGAAGCTTGATAATCTTCTTGACGAGAGGAACACGATTTCTACCAAAGTGAAGGAACTTGAGGAGATAATTTTCAAAGCTCATGATTCAAGCAATGTGGATAGTGCTTCACGGAGTAATATCAACTCAAGTGGTCAGATTCGTACTTCAAATCTCTTCTATGATCGTCGTGTTGATTATTCAGGTAATCATCGTTTTTCAAATGGTAAGTTTGTTTGGCAAGTCAACGGATCTAATGCAAAGGTAAATCATACAAAATCTTTTGCTTCGGAATCGACAGTTCAAAAGAACAAATTTTTTCATGATACATCTTTTGGTAAGTCTCAGTTAGTTTATTCTAGAAGTAAACTTCTTAGTCTTTCCAAAAGAACATCATATGGTTCTTACTCTCCAAC
The DNA here is from genome assembly GCA_030169165.1 of Centaurea solstitialis. Classification (NCBI taxonomy): domain Eukaryota; kingdom Viridiplantae; phylum Streptophyta; class Magnoliopsida; order Asterales; family Asteraceae; genus Centaurea; species Centaurea solstitialis. Next base: position 55,993,918 of record CM058040.1, read on the forward strand.
AAATGATTTTGTATGTGACGATTATATCGATGATAGATTTGGTATTTAGATTTCTTCTTATAAATCAAATGCATCTAACATTCAAGGATCCACATTCAAGTGGATACCAAAATCTTTTTTGTCTTGATTTTGCAGGTTAGTAGCTTCTAAACATTCAGTTTAGGACCCGTCCTTCATTTATGCGCTTCAATGTAAGTATCTCTCTAAACCCTTAGCTTCAAACTTGCGCTTATCTGTGTTAACCGTGGGATTCATCATAAGGAACTTACTTGTGTTAGTTTCTTTCTGATTTTACATTGTTTCACGCATTTCCACGCGTTATAATTTTCTTGACATAGTTATTTCCACATCTCATATATTCGTTGAAATTATTGAGTGGAAATACACTCGCTTGAATTCCTATTTGATTTCAATGCACTTTATTTCATTTCAATGATTCAATTCTTATTCAGATTATTAATTGTGAATTGTTCTTCACAATTAAACTTTCTAATCATTGATTCATTTCTTGAATACACTATGCTTACTGAGTCTATCTGTTTAGCGCTTGAATTTTGTTCTCTGGAATTCACGATCAAGATTTTTGATTTCTTTCAATCAATCATCACTTGTTAGAACATTTGAATGAATTTCTTCAACATATGATCTCATTAACAAATGTTCCACATTTCTGTTCAACATATGTTCCCCATATACATATTGTATCACATATGAATCACCATCGTATCACGTTCTGGTATGAATATACTCAACGTTTCAAAGAATATCATTTCATGATATTAACTTATGTGTGATAGGATATAGAAGTTTCTATGATCAATCCAGAGCCGGAGGATCTACCCAAGAAACACATCCCTAGGTTAGACCTAGTTTGTGAGGGTGTGCACAAGGTAAAATGCCGAGAGCTTGAGTGTTGGGGGAGTTAAAAGAAAATGATGAGTGTGAGACAGGATCAAAAAGAATAAAAGAAGATCCTTCCCAAACCGATACAGTTATTCGAGTAACCACACAATCTATTCATTCTCATTCTTTGGAGATGAATATTGAAACAAGACATGGACCTAGTGTCATAACTCGTGTAACCCCACCAAGCTACTCAAATATCTCTTAAAAGATGTTTGTTTCAATTTCTCACGGAGAATTAGCACATCATCTATCTAATCTTCACTCGAAAGATTTAGATATTGAAACAAGGAAGTCATCCTCTCCGGTCTCCGAACTTCATATTCTATGCACAAGAGTCATTGATTTTCAATCTGCGTCCCAGGTTGAATCAATATTTGAGCCTAATTGATATGATGATATTTCTTTGACACTTGCACAAGTCTTTGTGATTCCAATTGCATATCTTTGTGATATTGCCGGAACAGTCTGAGAACTTAGTTTTATAACTTTGATTCAGTGATAACTGGAAGTCCTATCAATGCTACCCCGTTGCCAACACTGAAAATAGGCCACACAATTCTATGAGTTGTTGTGTTAATAGCTGCTAAATGTGCTTCTATGTTAGCCGATTACCCATTATTTGAGGGGGAGCAACTTAAGAGTGAAAGGGAGTAATCTGATTTGGATGCAATATTTGTTTGAGGGGGAGAACTTTTTGATGGGATGTCTTTGATCATTCATGATGTTCAGGATTCTCCTAACCATCATGAGGGGGAGAAGTTCTATCAAAAACATTTGCAAAAACATGATGACGATATGGGATCTATGTGCAAGAGTTGAGGATGATATGTGTTGAAGAATTCAAGACATCAAGTATGGTTGACTGAAGATTTCAAGGTGTTGGTTGTGAAGAAATTACTAATGATGTTGTTTCCAATACAAGAGATGATATTGTGAAAGAATTGAGGAAAGTATCAAGATTTGAAGATGTAAATAGTTGATGAAAGTATTAATGTTGATTGTGATGCGATATTTCATGAAGAAAAGATGAATCCGTCAAGAGTTGATGAAGCAACTAACATTGATGTTGATAAGTGTCTAAATGTTGCCACTTATGGAGTCCTTTTGATGTCAAATTGTGTCTTTATTTTGCCCAATAATATAGTTTGAGTCTAATTAACTTCTGTTTTTACTATAATTTCATTTCTCATGACTTATGTGCTTAAATGTGTAAATTAGTAGTTAATTAGTGTTATTTCATTGTTTTTCAGGCTTTGGAAAGGAACAGTTGCAGGACAGCCCTTTGGGAGTGCTATAGGAATGCCACCGGACTGTTGTAGGAATGCTGAAGGAAGGTTTCTGGGCCAGCTCATTACTTTTGATTCAAGGAACTGCTTTTGGATCTGACCCGACTTTTGACCCATGGGTTGCTTTTGTCAGACAATCAAGCCTGTTTACAGCTGTCTCCATCTTCCAAGCCTTTTATTTGCCTATAAATACCATGTAGTTGTAACCTTAATTTCTTACATTTGATCCATATCACTTTCTAGTGATTTGGTTTCTCTTGTCACTACTCTTTAGTTCTTAGCTGCTGTTTAGTTTTAATTTTCTGTTCTTAAGGTTCCGGTTTCAAAACATTTGGTAGTGTAAGCTTTTGATCTTCCTAGTTTATGTCTTAATCTCTATACGGGTTTAAGCATTCAAACTAGTGTTGTTGTTGTTCGTAGTAGTTCTTAATCCAGTAATCTTTTGGAAAATCATCTTGTGTTGTGTTCTTGTTGTTAAAATTCCAGCTTTTGATCTTGAAATTGTTCTTGTTACTAAAATCCAAAGTTTGTAGTTTTTAATCATCTTGTTTCTTTGGAGTTGTTTTACACTCTGATTCTTTCTTAGTAAAGAACGTATTGTGTTCCAACTACCAAAATCAGTGTTTTCAAAATACCTGTTAGTAATTTAGCTGTTAAAAATTGGTTGCTTCAATTCCAAGTTACAAGTACAACCTAGGTTTCCTCCTTTGTACTTTCAAGTACATGTGTAAGTACTTGTTGTCCTTTTTGTTCCCCTAAGTGTACTCTAGTAGTACTTTTGTCTCCCAAAATCCTTACTAGCAAGATTTTTGTTCCAAGTAACTAATCAGTATTTTATTTACCTGCTATTTGCTAACTGCTGCTGACTTTCTAACTTCTTGGAATTACTACACTCTGTTTCTCTCTAGAAGAGAACGTATTGTGTAGTAATTACCAATTTACTTTTATTGCAATTTACTTTCCAGCAATTTTACTGGTCATAAATCCAGTGTTTAATTTTCTGTCAGTTACTTTTCTGCAACTTACTGGTCAATCCAGTCTTTACTGGTCACTCCAGTGTTTACATTTCTGCATTCTACTGGTCAAGTCCAGTACTTTAATTTACTGCAATTTATTTTACTGCTTTTGGGATTACTTACACTCTGTTTCTCTCTCAGAAGAGAACGTATTGTGTAAGTAATTACCCCTCATTTGCTTTTCTTGCCATCATTCTCAACTGGTCATTATTCCAGTATTCACATTTCCAAGTTATGAGTTAAAAGCTTGAGCTTGGGGTGTGGGGAAATATTGAGTGCAATGTAGTTGTAATTGTTCTAGATGCAATGTTGTATTATTGTGCTAACTATTTATTGCAGGAGTTTGAAGCGTTTCATTGAAGATTAAGTTAGGTTGATTGACGCCCAATCTGGCTTATGAAAATGCATTAACTTTCAGAGTGCACTGTGGTCGGCCGTCTAGCCAGTGGTTTCACAGTTTTATAAAGCATCTTTAAACTACAAACAGCCCTTTTTGTATCTCTTTACTACCTGCACCCTGGGTTCTTTTTCTCCAATAGATTTTACAAACACACTCACTCACCATTTGCTAAAACAAGCATCGGTTAAAATCCTCGAATTCGCCATCTGAAATCATCCCTTAATTGCTTTACCAACAACTGAAAAGACTCTTGCATTATTCCTTCTCTGTGGAAACGATATCTGGTATTTACTTACCATTATTACTTGTTACGGGACGACAGTAGTTCAAGGTGTATACTTGCGCCTGGTTCTATTTTCCAGTTGAATCTCACAGTTCACCTCAGTTGTTCTCCAGCCTTGCTCTTGCTCCCAATTCCATAATTGGGGGTGAAAGTAAAGCTGACTGGCAAGTTTTTGGCGCCGCTGCCGGGGTTAACAAGGCACTACAAAAAGATCTTTTAAAAACCATCCAAATGTTAAACCAACAAGAAGAAAACCCACCCCCACATCCGAGTGATGATGAGGAGGAGTACAGTGATGAGGAGGAACTCTATCAGGAGCAAGATATCATTCAACCTGCTAATTCTAAGGATGGCGGAATCATGGACTATGTTATTCTTGTTTTGGGCCAGCTCCATTCAGGAATACTTAGGCCCAAAATCAAAGCCGCCCATTTTGCTCTAAAACCCCTGATGTTTTCCATGATCCAAACTAATGGCCAGTTCGGTGGTACTGCAGTTGAAGATCCGCATTCTCATCTAAAATCCTTTATGCAAATAACAGATTCTTTCCGTATACCGGGAGTTTCACCAAGTGCCTTGAGGTTATCTCTTTTTCCATTTTCCCTTAAGGAAAGAGCCAGAGCCTGGTACGATTCACTCGAACCAGATTGTATAACCTCATGGAACCAAATGGCAGAAAAATTTCTAAAAAAATATTTTCCACCCACCAGGAATGCTAAGTCCCGGCTTGATATTTCCACTTTTAAACAATGGGAGGACGAGGCAGTTCCTGATGCACGGGAAAGATACAAAGAACTTTTGAGAAAATGCCCTCATCATGGCATTCCGTACTGCATACAGCTAGAAACCTTTTACAATGGGTTAACACCCACTGCAAAGGGAATGATAGATGCTACTGCAGGCGGAGCTTTCACTGGAATCACATACAATGAAGGATTTAAGATCCTAGAAAAGATATCCAACAACAATGGGCATTGGGCTGACCCACGGGCAGTTCCACCAAGGAGAAATGCTGCTAATGTTCAGGATACAGATGCCTACTCAGCTTTGGCTGAACAAGTTTCCAATATGGTTGAGATGATAAAGAATCTGACCAACCCTAATGGAAATGATAGGGCACCTAAAAAGTCCGTTTTGTCACTTGCTCTTACTGTCAAGAGAACCATTTATTTGATGACTGTCCTGAAAACCCTGAAAGTGTTAACTATGTTGGCCATAACAATCACACACAGACTGGGGCCTTCTCTCCTACTTACAATTCTAAGTGGAGAGATCACCCTAATTTTTCATGGCGTAGTCCGGCACTTAACTCACCAATGCAGAAACCCCATGGTCAGACCAATCACCCTAGTCAAAATAATCACCACCAACAGCAACAGAGGCATGTTCATTTTCAAAACCAAAACCATCAATCTTCCTCTTCTTCTCACCATAGGAACAACAATCAGAATGATGCCCCTCCTACCTTGGAGGCAATGTTGAAAGGCTTCATGGCCCAAACACAGGCATCAATCAAAAATCTGGAAAGCCAGGTTGGCCAGATAGCTCAGGAGATTAAGAAAAGACCTGATGGGACTTTGCCTAGTGATACTGAGACCCCTTAGAGACCTGGGAAAGAACAAGTCAAAGTTGTGACCCTTAGGAATGGTAAGACTTTAATAGAAAACAATCAGGTGAAATCACACACACCACCTGAGAAAAAAGATAAAGAAAAAGAAAATACAAAAATAGAGTCCGAGAAGAAAAAGGTAGAAAAAGAAAAAGATTTTGCACCATCCACTTCTTCTGATATTCCACAGTCTTCTAGAGACAACAACAAGAGACCTCTGACTCATGCACCACTTCCTGAGAGGTCAGATCTTCCACTTTTATTTCCAGATGAGTCAAAGAAAATCCAAAAGAAAATCCCTGTTAGTGATGTGTCACAATCTGGTGACAGTCCTAAGATTCAGTGTACACCAAACAGTTCAGAGACAATCCCTGAGGCAGAACCTGTAATACAACAAGTAGTAGAGTATGATGTCCTGCCTACCCCACCATCATTACCAGACCTAATTCCTGGGAAGACTACTATTCCATCTTCAGTCAGTCGTTATGTTCCTTACCCCCAAAGGTTAAGGAATCAAAAAAAGAAATACAGTTTAAGAAATTTCTGGATGTTTTCAAGCAACTTCACATAAACATACCTTTGGTTGAGGCTATTGAGCAAATGCCAAGTTATGCTAAGTTTCTTAAAGACATCCTGAACAAAAAGAAAAAGCTGACTGAATATGAAACAGTAGCTTTGACTAAGGAATGTAGTGCCTTGTTAACCAACAAAATCCCACCAAAGATGAAAGATCCGGGATGTTTTACTATACCTTGTCTGATAGGAGGAAAGAATGTAGGGAAAGCCCTATGTGACCTAGGTGCTAGTATTAACCTGATGCCTTTATCCATTTTCAAATCCTTAGGCATAGGTGAAGCTAGACCTACCACTGTGACTCTATCTTTAGCTGACAAAACCATTGCCTATCCTGAAGGAAAGATTGAGGATGTCCTAGTCCAGGTTGATAAGTTCATCTTTCCAGCTGACTTTATTATCTTAGACTTTGAGGCAGACAATGATGTTCCCCTCCTTCTAGGTAGACCCTTTTTAGCTACAGGCAGAACCCTGATAGATGTCCAGAAGGGAGAGTTGACCATGAGAGTCCATGACCAAGAAGTGACTTTTAATGTGTTTAATTCTCTTAGGTACCCTGAGGATAGGGAGGATTGTTCCATTCTGACTGTGATTGAGACTTGGTGTGAGAATGAGAGTAGAAGAGAAGCCCTAGGAATAGCAGAGTCTGAGAGTGATAGTGATGAGGAAGATTGTGAGGAGATAGTGATGCCTGAGGAAATCTTTGCCTTTGAGACCTTAGAGATTGAAGATAGGAAGACTCTTGTCCCTTCTTTAGCTGTTGCCCCAGATTTAGAGCTAAAACAACTCCCCTCACATTTGAAGTATGCATTCTTAGAACACCCAGGGAAGTTACCAGTCATAATATCATCATCATTAGACCCAGACCAGGAAGAAAAGTTGGTCCAGATGCTGAAACAGCACAAGAAAGCCATTGCTTGGACCATTGCTGATATCAAGGGCATAAGCCCTACTGTTTATCAACACAAGATTATTCTTGAAGACAAAAATTTCACTTCAGTTGAGCCTCAAAGGAGACTCAATCCTGTAATGAAAGAAGTAGTTAAAAAGGAAATCTTGAAATGGCTTGATGCTGGCATAATCTATCCCATTGCCAGTAGTACTTGTGTCAGTCCAGTTCAATGTGTACCCAAGAAGGGTGGAGTTACTGTTGTACCAAATGAGAAAAATGAACTTATACCTACCAGAGTAGTATCAGGTTGGAGGATATGTATGGACTACAGAAGGCTTAACAAAGCCACTCAAAAAGACCATTTTCCTTTACCTTTTGTGGACCAAATGTTAGACAGACTGGCAGGTAAGGAGTTTTATTGTTTCTTAGATGGCTACTCCGGTTACAATCAAATAGCCATTGCACCAGATGACCAGGAAAAGACCACTTTTACATGTCCCTATGGCACTTTTGCCTTTAGAAGGATGCCCTTTGGATTATGTAATGCCCCAGCAACTTTCCAGAGATGTATGATGTCTATTTTCTCTGATATGCTAGAAAACTCCATGGAAATCTTCATGGATGATTTTTCTGTATATGGGACATCATATGAGCAGTGTTTGAAAAATCTTGAAAAAGCTCTGGAAAGATGTGAAGATACTGATTTAGTCTTGAATTGGGAGAAATGCCATTTCATGGTTAAAGAAGGCATAGTTCTGGGACATCTCATATCCAATAGAGGCATTGAGGTAGATAAGGCTAAGTTGGAGGTAATTGCAAAGTTACCTGAGCCAACCACTGTGAAAGGAATCAGAAGTTTCCTTGGACATGCAGGGTTTTACAGGAGATTCATAAAAGACTTTTCTAAAATCTCAAAACCCTTGTGTGTGTTATTTCAGCATGATCAGGAGTTTATTTTTGATGAAGATTGTAAAAAGGCTTTTAAAACCCTAAAAGAAGCTCTGGTCACTGCTCCTGTTGTAACCACACCTGACTGGTCCCAACCTTTTGAAATAATGTGTGATGCTAGTGACTGGGCAGTTGGAGCTGTTTTAGGGCAAAAGAAAGGAAAGATTTTTCACCCTATATACTATGCTAGTAAAACCCTCTATGATGCTCAAATCAATTACACCACTACTGAAAAGGAATTATTGGCTGTGGTTTTTGCTTTTGAAAAATTCAGATCTTACTTGATGGGGATCAAGGTAATTGTTCACACTGATCATTCTGCCCTCAAGTACCTTATTTCTAAAAAGATGCAAAACCTAGGCTGATAAGGTGGGTCTTGTTGTTACAAGAGTTTGATTTGGAGATCATTGACAGAAAAGGAACAAATAATCAAGTGGCTGACCACTTGTCAAGAATAGAAAAGCAAAAAGAGATTGTACATAGTAATGACATCTGTGAAGCATTTCCAGATGAGAGGATATTAGCTGTGAACCATTTTTCCATACCTTGGTTTGCAGACATTTGTAATTTTTTAGCATGTGAAATCATTCCTAAAGATTTTAATAAATATCAAAAGAAAAAGCTTTTATCTGATTGTAGAAAATATCTTTGGGATGATCCTTATTTGTTTAAAATTTGTGCAGATCAGGTGATCAGAAGGTGCATTCCAAAAGAAGAAGTGACTCCAATCATACATTATTGCCACACAGGACCTTGTGGAGGTCACTTTGGAGGCCACAGAACTGCAGCTAAAATTTTACAGTCTGGATTCTACTGGCCTACTCTACATAGAGATTGTCATGACTTTGTAAAAAGTTGTGATGAGTGTCAGAGAAGTGGAAATATTTCCAGAAGGAATGAAATGCCCCTCAATGGAATTCTAGAAATAGAGTTATTTGATATGTGGGGTATTGACTTTATGGGACCTTTTCCTGTTTCCAACAGTTGTTCTTACATACTAGTAGCTGTAGACTATGTGTCTAAATGGGTGGAGGCTATGGCCTGCCACTCTAATGATGCTAAGACTGTTGTCAAGTTCTTACAAAAGCACATTTTCACTAGATTTGGTACACCACGTGCCTTAATTAGTGATGAAGGCACTCACTTCCTAAATAATTTACTTGAGGAACTTCTACTGAAGTACAACATTCAGCACAGGGTGGCCACTGCTTATCACCCTCAAACCAATGGTTTGGCTGAGTTGTCAAATAGGGAAATTAAAGGCATTTTGGCTAAAGTAGTCAAACCACACCGCAAGGATTGGGCCTCCAAATTGGATGATGCCCTGTGGGCCTACAGAACTGCACTCAAAACACCTATTGGAATGTCCCCATATAAGTTAGTTTTTGGAAAAGCCTGTCACCTGCCTGTAGAGTTAGAGCATAAGGCCTATTGGGCCATCAAAGAGCTAAACATGAGTCTGGATGAGGCTGGTAAGAAAAGAATTTTACAACTCTGTGAAATGGAAGAACACAGGTATTTTTCCTATGAGAATGCCAAACTCTATAAAGAAAATACAAAGAAATGGCATGACAAAAAGATTCTTCTAAAAGACCTGTATGAAGGACAAAAAGTTTTACTGTTCAATTCTAGAGAGAAGTTATTCCCCGGAAAGCTAAAATCTAGATGGACAGGTCCTTTTGAAATTGCAAAAGTATACCCCTACGGAGTAGTTGATTTAATTGATCCGGACAGAGGTACTACTTTCAAGGTAAATGGACAGAGAGTGAAACCATTTCTTGAGCCAGTTCCAAATCCACATCAGCCTGACATGGCTGATGACTCTGATTTCTGAAATAAATAAAAATCTTCTTTTGTAAATAAGTCTATTTTCCTTTTCTCCTTTTTGTTTTTACTTGCATAAAAAGAAAAAGATTTCACAAAAATAATTAGTTTTAAGTCATTTAGTAGCATTAGGTTTTTAGAAAATATTTTGAAAATCCAAAAATAATTACTTTTAGGACAAGTTATAATAATTTTGAAAAACACCAAAAATATTTATTAGTTGTAACTAGGTAAGTAGTATATCTAGATAATTAAAGTTAGTAACATGGTAATATTAGTTTTCATAAGTATTTTCTCAAAAATCCAAAAAAGAGTTGCTTTTAGGTTAAGTTAGAATAAATATTAAAAGTTTTATTAGTTGTAATACTAGTTAGTCTAAATCATTAGCCTTAGTGTACTTAGTCTAGACCCCTTTAATCTAAGTAATTGAAGCATTAGGTTATTTAGTAGTAGTACAACTAATATTAGTAGTATAGATAAATTTATGTAATTAATAATAATATTAGTACAAAGTTATAATAATTTTTTTTTTAGTTATAAAACTTCTTTTATAAAATACTTTGTGAAAAATACAAAAGTATATTTTTAAATTTTTATCTTTATTAGTTATTTGAAAATTCAGAAAATAAAGAAAAATAATTTAGTTTATAAAATCTGAATTATGGATCAGATTGAAAGAGATGGGCTACTTAGCTTATTCTATTTAGATTTGGATCCTCTAATTCGGTTTAAATAAATTAAAAGCAAAGCCCAAATGAATAAAAGAAAACAAATTAAACTGATCTGGTTACCTCTTGTTTGCAGGCCCACTCTCAAGCCCAATTCCGTCTAGTTGAGATCAAACGACACCGTTGGTGTCTAACGGTTACTTCGCCGGAAAAGCAACAGAGGGTATCATCACGCTGACATCACTTTCTCTTGAGAAGACAACCAATCTGATCATTGTCTCCCTTCAAGATAACGAACTGTACTTCCATCTGCACTTCCAGCTTCGATTTTGTACCAAGAAGAAGATCATCGGCGTTTCTACTTTGGGTAATAACCGCCGACTGCCACCTTGTACTTGCAACCTTGACCGGAAACCACCAAGAGGGAAACCACCATTTCAAACCACCATTAAACCTCTTTATTTAACCCTCTCCATCATTAATTTCACTAAACCCTTTCCTAATCAAGCCCTAACCACCCTTAACCACCACTGTGAAATGCCGATCACTAAGAAAACCATCCGGGAAAAACACAATTCCGGTGATACACCCCCTGATTCCGGTGACAATCCCTTGAACAAAACCCCCATTGCTGCAATTCCTGTTAGAAGTGTGAAACCCTTGAAGGAGAAACCAAAAGCAAGGGCCAAATCTGTGGCAAAGAAGCCGAAGGCCAATCCAATCAAGCAAAGGAGGAATACAAGGAGTAGCAAAGTTTTGAAGACCAAACCCATGGCTACAAGTGAGGGATCTGCCATTGGAGTATCATCTGAAGGGAGTACAAACTCCAAGGAAGAAGAGAGGGGAGAAACTTCAAAGATGCATGAAACTGTGGAGGCTAAGAAGAAAGGGGAAGGATCATCTCATCAAGGTAAAACAGCCCTTGATACTCTTGCTTTGGCTGCTGCAACATCATCTCCATCAAAGTCCCCTGATGTGGACTTTGATAATATACCCATCACTGTGACCACCCAAGGAGGTTCAGTCACCATTCCTGCACATCAATATGCAAGATTTCCTAAAGCCACAAGTTCAACACCAAAACCTTCCACCACTAAAGCCTTAGAGAAACCCTTTGGCCCTAACACCATTGTTGGGATGGCCTTAAGTCAAAATCTTGATGATGCCTTGGCTGCTCAAGATGAGATTTTAGGTTTCTCCACCACCATGAAAGGGCAATCTTCCAATCAACCACAACAAACCATCCCTAACCCACCTTCCTTAAACTATACCCCTGCCAATACAGCCCCTATTAGTGACAAGATAGCTAGATTGTTCACTAACCATGCCTTGTCACAAATGCAACCTAGACCATCTTATCAAACCTACAACCATCCTTTCTATACCACCCATGGAACCCACTATGTCCCTTTTAGATTTCAAACCCTAGAACCTAGACCTACACCCAACCAAAACCCCTTTGCAGACTACACCATAGCCCAACTCCAAGCTATCATCAATGCTAGGGAAGCTAGCACCCAAGCCTCAACCTTCATACCCCCTGGTTTTGGCCCTATGGCCAACCAGGCTACCTCTAGCCAAAACCCCCAACCCAAACAGCCTGTGGCAAGTGAAACAAGGGAATTGGTGGTGGCCAAAGAGACAGTGAAGAGGGTAGAGACTGTGGGAACAAGTGGAACAGCCTTGGAGCCTATACTTGAGCAGTTGGAATGGGATATGGGTGCATCTAGTGGAAAGGAGAAGACTGATAAGGGAAAGCAGCCTCAGGACCAACCAATTGATGAACCTGCTATGCATAAGGATGTTGTGCATGACACTTTTGTGCACAACAGTCCTACCCATGAGGAGGAACCTGAAAGAGGAGATGGTGACACACTAAGGGCAGAGGAGATACATGATGAGCAACACATAGAAAAACAGGTTGAAAAGCCTGTAGTGAAAGAAGTGTCTAAAAGGAGGAGGCTGATCTCTCAAGCTGAGAAGGATGAGAGGGATAAAAAGAGAAGAAAGGAGGCTTGGGAGGCTGAGAAAGAGAGATTAAACAAAAAGGCTGAGGAAGCTGCAAGAAAGAAGTTAGAGGCTGAGGAAAGATTGAAGGCTGAAGCTGCTGCTAAGAAGAAAGCTGAAGCAGAAGAAAGAAAGAGGATAGAGGTTGAAGAGAGAAAGAAAGCAGAGGCTGAGGAGAAGAGAAAGCAGGAGAGAGCAAGAGAAGTGGAGTTGGCCAGAAAACAGAAGGCCAAAGAACAAGAGGTAGAGATCCAGAGAAAGAAGAAGGCTGCTAGCACAGGGCCACCAAAGAAGAGGAGGTTGATACTCCAAGATAGTGAGGAGGATGAGGAGTATTGTCCATCTCCAAGTCCCCCTCCTCAGAGAATCACCAGGCAAAGACCAAGCAGACTAGTGGACACCACCATACAGTGCTCCAGCACTCCTCTGGCAGTCCTGCAGCACCTCCATCCAGGCACAAGAAGAAGAAGGTAATTTCAGCTAGTACCTCACCCATGGATTTACTCAGTGGACCTTTGGCTGTTAGCAAATACCCCACATATGCCAATAGGTCAGCTCACACCCCTAGGGTCTACCCCAAAACACTGGTGCATGCCTACCCTGAACTAAAGAGGGTGGTTGAGGCAATGAAATGGGAGACTTTGCTTGACTGCATAGGGGAATATAACCTGGATTGGGTGAGGGAATTCTACACAGAACTGGCTGTCACCCCTGGAACTGAACTAATGGTTAGACAGACCCCAATCTCATACTCTGCTGAGGCCATTAATGAACTTTTGGGCCTCACACCTCCAGTAGAATCAGAGTATGACAGATTGCAAACTCAGGCCACCCCAGAAGACTATGAGATGCTGATATAGAGGCTGAGTGTTGAGGGGTCAGGTTGGGATACCAAGTACAAACAGAAGATCCTAAAGGGACATACTCTAAAGGGAGAAACCAATGTTTGGTTCTACTTCATGAGGCACACCCTCTGCCCAACCAGCCATGATACTGATCTGGATATGGATAGGGTATACTACCTCTATTGCATAGTCGAGGGGCACCAGTTTGATGTGGGTGCCCTAATCAGCAAAGCCATGAGGTATTGCATAGAGAAAGGAAACAAGCAGCTTCCTTACCCTTCCATTATCCAAAAGATGCTAGAGAAAGCCAAGGTTCCAGTTCTATCCACTGACAAGATCAACAGAGACAAGGTGATGATAGACAAACAATCTCTGTTGAGATTGTTGAGATTCCCAAATGCCCCTGAAACTGGTGGACAGACTTCCAACTCTGGATTGGAGTCTTTGAAGGCTGAGCTGATGGATGCCATGGAGAGACAGACTGAGGAGATCAAGGATCTGGTGAAGACTAAGCACAGAAAGCTCAAGGAGAAGTTGCAGGTGATTGAGAAGGATGTGGAGAAGATCAAGAAAGAGAGGGAACAGGAGTCCTTGCACAAGATGTACAAGGAGCAGATCAAGGAGGCCTACAGGTTGGGACAGGCCCAACAGCCTCTAAAGATGCCTCCCAGGCCCAAAGATGTGCTCCAGGAGGATACACCTACTCAGTCTGAGTAGGACAGGTTCTATCATCCTCCCTTTTACATTCCCTTGTCAATTACCATGTGAATGATAGCATGCTTAGCCTTGCACAGCAAAAATGTCTGTTCTCTGCTTGTTTATGTACATATGTGTTTGTTATGCATGTTTTGATTTTCTGTTTTGCACACTTATGCACTCACACACAGTTTGCACATAGGGGTAGTCCCCCTGTTTTCACCTTTGTGAATTGTGGTGCACAATGAGTAGAGGCAGTCCCTCTACCTCATTTGGTTGATTTTGGATGCAATGATCACAAGGGCAGTCCCCTTGAGATTCTTGGTCTTGTTGAAATTCACACACAAGAGGCAATCCCTCTTAGCTTTCACATCATTCAACCTTGTGGTGCTTTTGTGTAATTTGTTTGTGTTATCCCATGGCATGCAAGCTGTTGATGCCCATTTTTGGGGAATTTGCTGAATTTTAGGTAGGTTGATAGTTCCAAACTTTGTCATGGACAAAGTTTGAGGTTGTTAAAATTTTGAGTCTTTTATTAAGATTTGCTGATTTTTAGTTCTTAGTTTCAAGCTTAGTCTAAGATTAAGTTTGAGGTTGTGTGTTTTTGTTTTGATTTGCTGAATTTTAGGTTTTAAACTCAAACATTGCCTTAAGCAAGTTTGAGGTTGGTAAAGTTTATGTAGTTTCTTTAATTTTTGATGATTTTCCAAACTTGAGTGTTATACAACATCTCAAGTTTGAGGTTAATGTTTTTAAAAGTATGTAGAATTGATGGCAGTGTGACCCTTTGGGAAACATTGTCATCTTTACTTTTCTGTTTCAAAGTAGGAATTTTAGTTGTTGAGTCTTAATCCATGATTGGTGTTCACTCACTAATCTGTTTGGATGTTTTGCTGAATTTTAGGTAATTTTGCTCACTAAGTCATGATAGCACAAAATTTGAGTCACTTTTGTTTGTGTCTTGCAATTGATGAAATGGAAAACAGTCCCATAATCATCATTGCTTTTCTAGTTCAAATTGGGAACTGATTTTCTGGATTTGTTCATCTGTTTGTGCACTGAAATCAGAATTGGCATACTATTCAACTTGTACATGATCTTATAGCCTTAATAAATCTAGATGTGATCTTTTTGAAAGATAGTTGTTAGCACAGAAATAGTCCAACACAGTTTGATAGAAAAGATGGTTGAGTCATCATATGGCAAGCCATTCTTGGGCTCTCAATCATATACATTTCAAGCCCATAAATACTTTTCCTTTGATACAATGGGGACATTGCATCCCATAAGTTTGAGGTGGGGAGAATGCCTTGCATACACACTCAACCCCTTCCTCACCTCATTAAGCCAAACACATCATTAAGCCAAATGAGCCAAAATATCACTAAATTTTTTGTAAATTTTTTTTTAGTTTAGTGAATAATCTGTGTTAAAAGACACAAAGTGCTTAAAAGAGACCTAAAGGTCCATCAATACCTCAATAAGGGAAGAATGGTAATAAAATCATACCATTGAGTGATTGTTGTGAGATGTGTGAAAAAGAGGCTTATGCATGCAAAGAAAGAATAGCCAACATGCACCACCAATACAAAGATGCCTTACTGACTCTAGACTTAGGACTAAATCTGTGTTGCACCTTGAAATCAGGAAAGGAACCATGATTTGTGAAGGGCTATTTGTATTCATGTCATCCATATGAGCCAAGAGGATCTTTGTGTGCATACTCTTGAAGCAGTCCAACTTTTTGTTAAAATTTTTAGATGTTGAGTCTTTATTTTGTCTTTTTGGTTGTTTGGGGACAAACAACATTTTAAGTTTGAGGTTGTGATAAGTGTCTAAATGTTGCCACTTATGGAGTCCTTTTGATGTCAAATTGTGTCTTTATTTTGCCCAATAATATAGTTTGAGTCTAATTTACTTCTGTTTTTACTATAATTTCATTTCTCATGACTTATGTGCTTAAATGTGTAAATTAGTAGTTAATTAGTGTTATTTCATTGTTTTTCAGGCTTTGGAAAGGAACAGTTGCAGGACAGCCCTCTGGGAGTGCTATAGGAATGCCACCGGACTGCTGCAGGAATGCTGAAGGAAGGTTTCTGGGCCAGCTCATTACTTTTGATTCAAGGAACTGCTTTTGGATCTGACCCGACTTTTGACCCATGGGTTGCTTTTGTCAGACAATCAAGCCTGTTTACAGCTGTCTCCATCTTCCAAGCCTTTTATTTGCCTATAAATACCATGTAGTTGTAACCTTAATTTCTTACATTTGATCCATATCACTTTCTAGTGATTTGGTTTCTCTTGTCACTACTCTTTAGTTCTTAGCTGCTGTTTAGATTTAATTTTCTGTTCTTAAGGTTCCGGTTTCAAAACATTTGGTAGTGTAAGCTTTTGATCTTCCTAGTTTATGTCTTAATCTCTATACGGGTTTAAGCATTCAAACTAGTGTTGTTGTTGTTCTTAGTAGTTCTTAATCCAGTAATCTTTTGGAAAATCATCTTGTGTTGTGTTCTTGTTGTTAAAATTCCAGCTTTTGATCTTGAAATTGTTCTTGTTACTAAAATCCAAAGTTTGTAGTTTTTAATCATCTTGTTTCTTTGGAGTTGTTTTACACTCTGATTCTTTCTTAGTAAAGAACGTATTGTGTTCCAACTACCAAAATCAGTGTTTTCAAAATACCTGTTAGTAATTTAGCTGTTAAAAATTGGTTGCTTCAATTCCAAGTTACAAGTACAACCTAGGTTTCCTCCCTTGTACTTTCAAGTACATGTGTAAGTACTTGTTGTCCTTTTTGTTCCCCTAAGTGTACTCTAGTAGTACTTTTGTCTCCCAAAATCCTTACTAGCAAGATTTTTGTTCCAAGTAACTAATCAGTATTTTATTTACCTGCTATTTGCTAACTGCTGCTGACTTTCTAACTTCTTGGAATTACTACACTCTATTTCTCTCTAGAAGAGAACGTATTGTGTAGTAATTACCAATTTACTTTTATTGCAATTTACTTTCCAGCAATTTTACTGGTCATAAATCCAGTGTTTAATTTTCTGTCAGTTACTTTTCTGCAACTTACTGGTCAATCCAGTCTTTACTGGTCACTCCAGTGTTTACATTTCTGCATTCTACTGGTCAAGTCCAGTACTTTAATTTACTGCAATTTATTTTACTGCTTTTGGGATTACTTACACTCTGTTTCTCTCTCAGAAGAGAACGTATTGTGTAAGTAATTACCCCTCATTTGCTTTTCTTGCCATCATTCCCAACTGGTCATTATTCCAGTATTCACATTTCCAAGTTATGAGTTAAAAGCTTGAGCTTGGGGTGTGGGGAAATATTGAGTGCAATGTAGTTGTAATTGTTCTAGATGCAATGTTGTATTATTGTGCTAACTATTTATTGCAGGAGTTTGAAGCGTTTCATTGAAGATTAAGTTAGGTTGATTGACGCCCAATCTGGCTTATGAAAATGCATTAACTTTCAGAGTTAAGGTTTACGTTAAAATAAATGCAGTAAAGTGAGAACAATATTACAGTGCTAAACTATTCATTGCAGGGATTTGAAACGTTACATTGAAGATTAAGTTGGATTAGTCTAGCTTATGAAAATGCATTAACTTTCAGAGTTAAGGATAACGGGAGAATAATTGTAGTAATATGTGTAGTCTGTATATGGTTTTTATCTAGCGATGAAGGTAACACTGGTTGTGCTAGGGCAAGTGACTAATATCACACCTGATTGCATGTTGACCAGTGTGCACTGTGGTCGGCCGTCTAGCCAGTGGTTTCACAGTTTTATAAAGCATCTTTAAACTACAAACAGCCCTTTTTGTATCTCTTTACTACCTGCACCCTGGGTTCTTTTTCTCCAATAGATTTTACAAACACACTCACTCACCATTTGCTAAAACAAGCATCGGTTAAAATCCTCGAATTCGCCATCTGAAATCATCCCTTAATTGCTTTACCAACAACTGAAAAGACTCTTGCATTATTCCTTCTCTGTGGAAACGATATCTGGTATTTACTTACCATTATTACTTGTTACGGGACGACAGTAGTTCAAGGTGTATACTTGCGCCTGGTTCTATTTTCCAGTTGAATCTCACAGTTCACCTCAGTTGTTCTCCAGCCTTGCTCTTGCTCCCAATTCCATAATTGGGGGTGAAAGTAAAGCTGACTGGCAGATGTTGACTGTGAAGTAAATTCTATTGATGCTAATAGTGATGAAATATGAAGATGGTTTTAGTTGAAAGTAAAACTTTTTTTGGGTTTGTGAAGAAATGATCTTTGAAGCGAGTGTGAAATATTCCAGTAAAGAAGGAGAAATCAAGGGTTAAGGGGAGCCAAAGAGAATTATGAATTTGAATCTTTTACATTTGAGATTGAAAAGCTGTTCAATTTAAAGATTGATTTCAAGTTGTGATTGATATTGAAGAATGAGGTGGTTTCTGAAGATGGTTTCAAGTTGAAAGACTTTGCTCTAAAGATGATGCTGGCATAAATGGGGAGATTGTTAGCTGTATGGTTTTTGTAACCGTCAAAGTTTGTTTGACTTGAAGTCAGAAGATCGTTAAAGTTGAAGTTCATTTTGAAGAGTGATCTCGAATATAAAGGGGGAGATTGTTAGAGAAAATATTATTGTATCCGAGATCACAAGATGAGGAAATAATATTGAAGTCAAATGATGAAGTCAAAGAAGAAAGTCAGGCATCAAAGTCAAAGAAGGAAGCTTTAATGTCAAAGTCAAAGGTTTAATTAGAGGAGTCAAAGTCTTGTAATTAGAGTGTTTGACTAATTAGTCTTTGGTATAAATAGAAGGAGATAGTGAGTAATTAGTAAGGAGCTTAATGGTAATATTCATGTGTGTGAGATCTAGAGAGAGAAAGTAGATCTTGAATATCTTGTATCAATTTGTTCATGGAATGAAGAAATCTATTGTTTATGAGTCCAATCTAGGGTGGATCTTTCCGAAGAACCCCTACATCTAACTCAGAAGAATCATCCATCAAGTCTGGTGATAGGAGACATTCAATCACCAATGATCACAAGGAAACAGAGTAAAGCTGTGGGTTTTCAAAATCCAAACTCTGGAATGTTTTCATGTTTTCTATCTCAGTCTGAGCCAAAGAAGGTTTTTGATGCTATGAAGGATCCTAGTTGGATAGAAGCAATGCAGGAAGAACTGCTTCAGTTTGTGTTGCAGCATATGTGGGATTTGGTAGACTTGCCAAGATGTCATAGGGCAATTGGTACCAAATGGATCTTCAGAAACAAGAAGGATGAGAGAGACATTGTCATCAAGAACAAAGCAAGATTGGTGGCACAGGGATATACTCAAGAAGATGGAATTGATTATGATGATGTCTTTGCACCAGTTGCAAGAATTGAAGCCATAAGACTATTCCTAGCCTTTGCTTCATACAAACAGTTCAAGGTATTTCAGATGGATGTGAAAAGTGTCTTTTTGTGTGGAAAGATTGAAGAGGAGGTGTATGTTTTTGTCAGCCTCCAGGATTTGAAGATCCAAAGTATCCTGACAAGGTATACAAGCTTAGAAAAGCATTGTATGGTCTACATCAAGCACCAAGAGTTGGTATGACACACTATCTACCTATCTCTTAGAAAATCAGTTTGAAAGAGGAGTGATTGACATGATCCTGTTCATAAAGAAAGTTGGCACAGATTTGCTTTTGGTTCAAATCTATGTTGATGATATCATCTTTGGTTCCACCAAGGAAGAGATGTGTAAAGAATTTGAGGCATTGATGCACAAGAAGTTCAAGGTGAGCTCTATGGGAGAATTGACATTTTTCCTTGGATTGCAAGTCAAATAGAGGGAAGATGGAAAAGCTGGTTCGGGAGGTATTCTAGCTGATATTTTGAAGGTGTGTTCCAGAGAAAATCTGAGAGAGATGTATGAGAAAGGTATGCACTTGTATGGAAATATCATGGAGGATGAAAGTCAAGAAGTTATCATTCTAAAGATTAGAAGTGCATCGGAATGCTTGTGTTGGCTGTTTGAACCTGCAAGGGTTGCAAACTTATTGAATCAGCCTTGTGAGACTGTTAATGAATGAAGATTGTTCTAGAAATGTGGTGTGTACTCATTAACAATCAATGGGATGGATAAGGAGTACTACTTTGTGGAAGGAACTAAAGTACATGATGCTCAAAGGCTGCAGGGAATGGACAGAGTGAAACTAAAAGATCATCAAAATTCTCAGATGGGTATTGATTTGATTTTGAAGTTTCAGCAGCAACTAGAAAACTTAACAGTTCAGGGATGAACAGTTAAGTTAGGGGGAGTTTGTTGGGATATTTTGATGGTTAATGTTGTCGATAGATGGTTAATGTTGCAGCAGTGGTAATGGAGTTGGTGAAAAAGATAAAGTATGATTACTGCTGCTGATAACAAGTTAATGTTGTTGTTGAAGACCTAAAAGCAGTAATGGTTACTGTTGCTAAAGAGTTATTACTGCTATCTGTTATTGCTGTTAGTTACTACTGCTAGTCAGTTTTACCAGTTTCAGTTAATGCTTCTCTTGTTAATGCTGCTTCTAAGGTTACGATAAGGAAACAATTTAGTTTGATGCGATAAGGCAAAGATTCCGAATATCTTGGAATTAGTTTAGAATATTTGTTTTCCTTATGTTTATCCTGTAATCTGTATAAATGGAAGATAGATGCTTTTGTTTTAGATATGAGTGATTACAGAAGTTGTTGAGAGATAGAAAAGTAGAGCCTCAAGAATTTCCTAGCAATAGAGAAGTGTTGCTCGTCTGTGAGATTCTTGTTCTTGCAGATAGAGGCTTTGGTTGTAATCTTTTGACAATCTGTGATTAATACAATTGATCATTCGAGTTCATTGTTTGTTTTTGCAATTAAAGTGTTTTTCCGCAACTTCTTTAATTTCGTTTCTGGGTTGTTTTAATTCTTGTTACGAATTCGATCCTGACACTTGTAATAATAGGTAGACAAATAAGTGTAATGATTTTTTTCGATATATATAGCTTGAACTTTCCTCTATATATATAAAGCTTTGTTGAGCATGAATGATATGGGATTTCAGTTTTTGTCCATGGTGTGATAAGGGTGGATTTATGCTATTATCATATTATGGATTTGAGTGTTCTTGGACCATTGATTTTAGCTGCTTTAACCATAATTTTGTTGGTTAATATATGTATGTATGTTGTGGAGGTCTAGAATTGGATGGAGAGATAAGGATGGATTTAGTTCAATTTGGTTGCTAATAATCTGTGGTGGTGCAGGAGTTTTCTGTATTTGCAAAAAGAATATTCATCCCTGAATGGCAATTGGATAACGATTAGATTACGATTGGATTACGGTTAGATAGCAATGAAACTTGTGATTAGTGTTTGTTGATAGATTTTTTTGTTGATAGTATATAGATAGCTGGCCAAATGAGCTGTTGTGGTATCTTTCATAAGCATATTGAAGATTACTTCTATTAATACGCTTTTACATCTTTGATGTGGTTTTTTTTATCTTTACTTCAACAAAGAATAATAATATGTCCAGCTATTTTTTTCCTTGTCAACCTACATTTATTTCTTGCAGGTGTGGCTTGCTTTGGTTTTGGAATTAAGTATTTTCTTTAAACTGATAGTATATATACAGTAAGTTTCCGGCCCACAAAACATTGATTAAGAGTTATGTTTTAATTAGTTCTTATTTTCTTGCCTTTAAGTTCACACAAGGATCTTTTATAGATTAAACCTAATGTGAAGCTTTTAGCTGACAAACTCAGAGAACTATATAAGTTATATTGTTACCAACATAACCACAAAAGCAAAGCCTTTTCAGTGTTATATTAATAGAATAGATGAAGCATTTGAGCTCATTTCAATGAATAATAAATTTGACTGTAAATTACTTCAATGAAGACAACAAATTAGATGTAAACCCCAAGGATGTGGCGTACTGGTTAAGGCCTGTGGGGGAAAGGTTGTAGTCAACCCTTCTACCCCAGGTTCGAATCCAGACGCTTCCAGATTGTGGCCACCTAGGATTAACTCAGGGCAGCATGCTTAAGCTATCGTTGAACCTTGCCGGGATTAATCGGGGCAAAGCCTCGAATACCCTTTCAAAAGAAAATTTAGATGTAATGAATAGTGAGAGAGATTTTCTGGTTTTCACTTTTTGTTTTGCATTGTAGACTTTCACCGGTAAGATGTTTTAAAGGGAAATGCTACTTTTAACTACAGATTTTTTCACCCCTGATGAAAACATTTTATTGCTCTTTAGGAAGAATTGTTAAATTTTCTTGAGGCATATTATAGTGTGGGTGTTCCCACAGATCCTAAGTGATATAATTCTCTCACAGATCTTAAGTATTTTAAGTTTTTAACTTTGATCATTATTTGTACCATATTATCTTACTATTAATTAAGGGTTTGTATTTTTTTTTCTTTCTTTCAGGTGATACGAATTTGGGTATGACAATTGCTTTGCATATGTAGTTGAAAAACACATAGTCCCCTCAAAATGTTACCGTCCTTAGAAAGACCAACTGAGGTAGACATGGTTTGTACTTGATAACAGATTATACAACGATTGAATATTTAACTTGTTGTTATACCATATCACTATATCCTAATTAGGATTAAGCAACTATTTAGTTTTCGTTAAAGCAAAAGTTGGGATATTTTGGTGTTTGGTGATAGAGCAGAAGTATCGGGGTGAAGAAAAATGACAAGTCTGGTTATTACTGCTATAATTCAGTTATTGCTGCTGATTGATCATTAATGCTGCTGCAGTAGTAATGGAGGTTCTTGAAGACTTAAGTGTGGATACTGCTGCTATATCAAGTTATTGCTGCTATTGAAGACTTAGAAGTAGTAATGGTTATTACTGCTTAGAAGTTATTACTACTACGTGTTATTGCTGCTAGTCAATGTAACCGTTTAAGTTAATGCTTCTTCTTGTTACTGCTGCTTCTAAGGATGCGATAAGGAAACAAAGTTTGTTGAAATGATAAGGAAATGATTCCGAATATCTTGGAATTAGTTTAGGAGATTTATTTTCCTTACGTTTATCTTGTTTTCTGTTTGTATAGTATATAAGTTAGTTTTAGAAGAGATAACAAGACATCTTTTGTTTTTGAGAGAGAAAAACAGAGCCTCAAGAATTGCTCCTAGCAATAGAGAAGTATTGCTCTCTATAAGAAATCTGTTCTTGTAGATTGGGGCTTTGTGTGTAATTGTTGATTCAAAGTAGTAAATGAAATTGCTCTTCAAAGTTCACTGTTTGATTTCCAATTAAGGCTTTATTCCGCTATACTTTAATTTATTTTCTGAGTATTTGTTTCTTGTTACGAAATCGATCCTGACAAATAATTTAATATCCTATATATGTAATTTATTAATTATGATAAAATAAATATTTTTATAACGAAAATAGAAAGTTTTTGTCAACGCTATTAAAAAAAGATTTAGTTGTAAATTTTATTTTTTACATTTTCTATGTTATTTTTGTTGTACTATATCGTGCAAATAATTTTCTTTTCAGTATTTTGGTTGATTTCAAGAGGGATTCTTTTAATTAATTTTTTGGTTAATTTCAAGTGGTTATTTTCAAAATTTTGGTTGATTTCCAAAGATTTTTTAGATCAGATAAATACACGTCATTCATGTCCACTAGTCAGATAAATACAAGGTAAATGCTTACTAGCAAGAGATTCACCTTCATTTACCTTATTGTATAACATTTTTAGCCATAAAAATGAATTGTTGATAAACATCTATAAAATCATTTCTCACACTTACCGCATGACAGCACGCATTATTATTACCTTGTCTCTTATCACCTAAGTACTCAGAAGAAGAAAGGTGGTTGTTCTTGCGGCACTCTCACTGGCTTGTTACTTATAGGAATTTCAATGTCTACTAATAACTCCAAAACGTTTATATTTTTAGAGTGTTGATGTTGACTGTTGAGTGTGGGTGATAATGAAGTGACTTTGAAAGCTAAATTCATTGCAAATCAAATTACTTAAACTTTTAATAATATGTGATGTTGTTATTAGTGAAATCCATCCATGTATTCCTTTTATGTTTCCAAATCATACATACTTATTATATATCGTTTGTTGTTTCAATCGACCCCAATTAATGGGTTTCTAATATTGTTATTGTTTTCTACAACATGTTATTACATTTTTTAAAATCATTTTAGTCCATAAACTTATGGATAAAATATGATTTAACTCTTAAACTTTTTATTTAAAAATGGTTTGACCCCTAAACTTTTTATTTAAAAATGGTTTGACCCTTAAACTTTTTATAACTAAAGTGATTTTTAAAAGTGTAATAACATGTTGTAGCAGGTCAAGTGTAACACCTAAATTCTGAAAACACCATTTAACATAAATAGTAACCATCCTTTAAAAGAAATGCGGAAACTTGTGCCAAACATTGAAATAAAAAGGAACATCTAAACACCATAGTGTCCAACTCGAGCTCAACTGAGCAAAATCACAAGTTATTTGTTTAAGAAAGACCAACCAACAATTAAGTTAACAAGAAATAGTCTGAAAGCTACTAAAACCCCTAATAACTTTATTCTTCCACTTGGAGACTGAACTTGCGGAACCCGGAGCCTCAAACCTTTTCTTTTCCCTTACGGGAAGTACCTGCATCTAAAAGAGTAAACAACAACGGGATAAGGAAGAAGCTTAGTGAGAACACACCTAAACCATCTACCATCATACATACATAACAATGAATACATATAATCACATACGTGCCTCTTGCACTATCTTCCCTTCGGCTAAACCCGAAACAGGAAGAAAACTCCATATCCCCGAAGGGAAACCATATCCCCGAAGGGAGCACACAATTTCATAAAGCAATCACATGAACCATCATCATACACATACAACAATAGGTAGCTAGGTAGTGAACACACCTTAGCTATGATCACAATTAGCTCAAAGATACGTACAATAGGCACCTCGTACCACCTAAGCACATTACACGTACAAACACATCAAACAATGCCCAAAACGGGTCCTTAACCCATAACCCGACTCTCTAACGCGAAATGACCAAGCTAAACTCGACCAATTTCCACAAAACTTCACATATCATCTAGTTACATAATGCCCTTAGGGGTATATAAGCTAAAGAACCCCAAACGAATTCGTTTCAGAAAACTCAAAATCTGAAACAGCAGAAAGGGGGGTCAAACGGCGGGTCACCATGCGGGTCACGACCCGCCGTTATCAAATGACCAAAAATCTCAAGTCGCCTGATGCGACTGAACTCGGGGTTTTCACCCAAAACCCCAATTTCAACCAAAATCAACCAAAATCATGTTTCTACACTAGTTAGGGTCAGTATCTAACAATTACATCCGAGTAATTCGACCCGAAACATAACATTACTCACAATTGATGATTCTATGATCATCATTCCAACATCAAAACCCTAACCATCGATAGACTCTGAAATACACAAAATTGACATCACTTAAACACTCCATGAACATAGGAATCATACCTTAACACCAATTAGATGACAATCCTAGGCCAATTGCTTCTCAAAGACCTTCGATTGCTCTCCTTGACTCCTCTCCAATTCGGTCTCTTTTTCCTTCTCCCGTACTCTGGAAACTGCTCTAAAGGGAGTTAGGTTTCTCCCTTCCCCACTCTATACGTCCCTACAGTTAACCCTTCTTGTTTTCCTACAACAAGGGTTATATAAGTTAAACAAAGTTAACGAACCTCAAAATGACTAACTGAAAACGGGGTGTTACATCAAGTGGCTAAAACAATTAATTATAACAAGTTTAGGAATTAAAACAATCACTATAACAAGTTTAGGGATTAAAATATTCATTTAAAAAGTTTAGGGATTAAATCATTTTTAAACACAAAGTTTAAGGGTTAAATCAAATTTTACCCTATATTAACCTTTAAACTTTTTTTTTGGAAGGGTGTTGATAACTCCAAAATTATACATGTTTTACTCGCATCAATTCCCCACTTTTGTAGTTATTTTGAGAGTGTTTTTGATACTGTTTGACTTAAAAAGTGTAAATCCTGATTTTGTAGGTTTGAGGTGTTTGTGCGTAAAAGTATAAAAAGAGGGTGAAAAGCGTCAAAAAGGAGATTTATGTGCAAGCTTTGGAAATTCAGACTTTTCTTGGCTCCTAAGGCGTTTCCTTGCTCTCTAAGTCAGATAACTTCCTCCAAAAGACGGATCTTCAGCAGATAAGGTAAGAAGAACATTCCAGAAGATCTCGGAAGCTGTTTTTAACTCACTCGCGCCGCGAAGAAGATGGCTCGCGCCGCGAGGACTATGCTCGCGCCGCGAAGGAATGGTTCGCGCCGCGAAGCTCGGCTTTTCTCGTTCGGAAGCTTCCAGAAAGTTAGGGTTTGATTGTTAAGTGTTTTGCTCCGCGAAGAGGCCGTTTCGCGAAACGGGGTCTGACGAGCTTCTTATAAATTAACGCCTTGGTCATTCAGTTTATTAATTCAATTCAATTCAGATATATACAGTTCTCTCTTAGTTTAGTTAGGTTAGATTAGATGTTGGGAACCGCTTAGGGTTTCCAACCCGAGAAGTCGGAGGCTCGATGTGACGACTACGGAGGAGATTCGAGGGAATACCACGACAAACCGGCCGGTCTTTAGTTTGTTTGTTTATGCATTTATGATTAGTATGTCTATGTACTGATTCCGTTTGTGTTTTCATTATGGTTTGGATACTTTGGATATTTTTTTATTAATTAGATGAATGATTTGTTGAATGTTGTCTTTGATTCCAAATTTGACTCGTACTGTATGGTTATTTGAACTCGTTGGTTGGGTGTATATGTTTGACTAAGATAGATAGACTCCAATAGGTTAATCAACCTTTCTTGACCTTTCCTTCGGAACCCGGAGAGTTGTGTTAGGTGGTAGCTTGAACCAAGAGCGACCAGATAGTAGAGTTCCGTGCAATAATGATAGGATTGGGTGACCGGTGCTAGATTGTCTGACAAACAGTCTATGTATTGGGACTAGGAGGAACAAAAGCCGTGGTTGATAATCTTAGATATACATGTTCGGGTGCTTTGTGCTTAAATTTTGACAACAATCATAAATCTATGTCTTATGAAAGTAAACCATAACGGATTCACTTATCTCCAATGTATGTTTGTTCATCAGTTTTCCACTTTTGGTTAGGTTTATTTATTATTTGTTTTTTATCTTTCAAAATACTTTTCCAAAAGCAAAACCCCCCAATTTTCCAGATTAACTGATTATAGCTTTAGTTGATATCTAGCTTAACCGTTCCCAGTGGTAAGAACGATACCCGGACTTTCCTAAACTATATTACTCGCGATCAGGTACGCTTGCCTGTGAATGTGGTAATAGTGGGTAGGATTTTAGAGGTTAAAACTTGTTGCGCTTTTTATATACAATAATTACCGCATCAGGTGTCTGGGCCAAAGCCCAATTAATCCCTGACAATTTTGGGGGCTAAACATGCCCCCACTTAAATGTCCCCTGGCATGCGTACGGGAAGGCTCAAACTCGGTTAGGGCGCTATAAACCCCCCGAGTGTTAACCAATCTGCCACAACACTGTTGACAACCCTTAAACTTTGTGTTGGGAAATTAATCATCTCTCAAGCAAATCGTTGCTAAACATATTGTTTTTCGAACAGCAAAGGGGAACACCAAGCAGAGAGCTTCGGCAAAGCCAACACCCTCACCCAACGACCCAATAGAAGATCTAGAAGAAGCTCTGTTTTTCCATGTTTCATCCCTTGGGTTTTTATAGGAGTCTCGGTTATTTGAAATTGGAAATGAAATTGTGAACATTAAGAAATGAAGTTACCAAATTTTATTTCCAACCTCAAATAACCGAGACTCCTATAAAACTCAAGGGATCTCTGTCACACATCTTCGGTTACGGTGGACGCGATCACGGAGGATTGACGCGATTAATGGGATGGTGGAGATTATTAAAAGGATGGGTCCCGATCAAAACTGCCTTTAATAACCAAGTGAGTGGCTAGGATTCGTCCTCACGTTCACAATCAAAATTGAGTTCACATTTAAACTTTCTATTATGTTATGATAATGATGTTTATTTTGGGCACTCTGTTAATTCATTTGATAATTGATGGGAGATATATAAGGTTGGAAAAAGGCTTTATGCGGTTATTTATAAAGTTATGGACCGATCATTTCATGCACTGTGTTAATTCATATAGCTGGACTATTATGATGTTTATGGGCCGATCATTTAATAAGAGGATCCAGCTATTGGGTTTTATAAAGTGGGCTGGTATGACACAACAAATAAATTTTTTCAACCAATGTACCAAATATCTTAAAATTTTCTATTTTGTTGTCGATTAACAATTAGCATGCCGATTCTTTTATTATGAAACTTTATAATGTTGATTGAGGAACTAATATATTGAAACTTGAAGAAAAAAATTGTATACCACGTTAAATAGAAATCAAGATAAAATGTATTGAATTTGAATACATTTTATCCTAGAAATAAATTTAAAACATAATACAAATTTGTTATATTTGAAAAAAGTTATAAAAAGCAAATTTCACAGACAATATAATGACTTTTTTAATATATAAAGATGGGTCTTATAAACAAGGTTCAAAATAGCATAAGGTGTGGCGTGGTGGCGAGTTGAAGCTTTAAGCCTTACGAGATATGGCGAAACCGTGACGTTTCTTAAGGCGTGAACCAAGATGACAAACTAATACTGGTTGCCTTATTTCGGTGTGATTGTGGTGCGATTCGGTTGCTATGGTTTGGTTTTGGTTCGGGTTACTAGGTATCCGCCTCATGCGGTACGGTTCACGGTTTTCCTACTAACCGTACCGAACCGAACCATGAACACCCTGTATAGAACACTATATATCAAAAATTATGTGGTTGTGATGGTAAATTTGTCTTCCGTTCTTCTTGGTAGTTCATATAATTTACGGTTGGCTTGTCTTTATGTAATATGGTCTCTGTTGGGTTTGAGCAGTAGAGTGAAACTACTGCCGGTTAGAACTAGCAGCAGGTTGAATAAACTACTGCTAAGTTATTAACTCTACTGCTTATATCTCAAAGTGCTGCCTAAAGATAAAAACTTTTTGTGAAGATAGCCACATTTTGAGTTGATAAAGATTGAAGATTTAGTTGGTGCTCGAGATAATGATTGAAGATAATCACCGGAGGTATTGCAGATAGAGTTGGAGTTTAGATTAAGTTTGTTTTAAATTGAAACTTATCTGTAATAGTTAGTAATATATATCTCGGGTTGAGTCATTTTGTTAGATGTACATTTGATCTTTATTGTTCATAGAGTTTTAGCCTCAAGGTTCTTGAATCCCTGCACTAGAGAAGTTGTGCATGTCTGGTGAGTTTCTGATCATTAGATTGGGGCTTTGATTTGTAAACAATATTGATAATACAAAACAGTTTATTGTTCCATTGTGTTTTCTATTCATTAAGGAATTCTATTCTGCAACTTTCTTTAATCTTTCTGAGTTGTGTTTGTTTGTGTGAGAAATCGATCCTGACAAGTGGTATCAGAGCCTGTAACTCAGATCTGAAATCACAATGGAAGGAATGGAGAGTATGATTGTTTCAAAAGTTCCCATGCTCAAACCAAACAAGTTTGACATGTGGAAGATCAGAATCAAACAGCATCTGTTACTTATAGACTATGCTATGTGGGACATTATTGAGAATGGCCCAATTCAAAGACCAGCTGGAGAAGATGGTGTTGTGCCCCCACCAAGAACAGATGCTGACAGGAAGATAAGGCAATCGGAGATGAAGGCCCTAAGTACTTTATTGTTGGCTATTCCCAATGAATATCAACACCAGTTTGTTAACTGTAGGAATGCCAAAATATTATGGGAAGCTCTAGAGAAACGATTTGCAGGGTCAAAAAGCTCAAAAAGGAATCAGAAGGCTGTTCTTAAACAACAATATGAGAATTTTATGTCTTCAAAGAATGAGTCAATGACTCAAACCTTTGACAGATTTAATAAACTCATTGGAGAACTAGCAACTGTTGGAGTCAAGAGGGACAATGATGACCTCAACAGAAAGTTTCTGAGATCACTGAAGAATGGATTATCTACACTGTTCCCTTTAGACAGAGTGATAATCTAGAAGACAAAGAGCTTGATGAAGACCTTGAACAGATCCATGCAGATGATCTGGAAGAGATGGATCTTAAATGGCAAATGGCCATGATCACTGTTAGGGTGAACAGATTCATGAGAAGAACTGGAAGAATAAATTTTGGAATGAAGAGAGATGACAGAGTTGGATTTGATAAATCCAAGGTTGAATGCTACAAGTGTCATGGATTGGGACACTTTCTCGTGAATGCAGAGGAGGTTACAATCAGCAGCAGAACCAACATCAGTACAATCATCAGTAGCAGAACCATCAGCAGCAGAATGTGCAGCAGAATCACATCAACTCGAACACTAGCAGGGCTATAAACAACAACAGAAATCCCAACTTGGGATCTTCACAAGCCTTGGTATCACAAGAAGGAGCTGGATTTGATTGGAGTGATCAAGCTGAAGAATCAATGTAGAATCAAGCTCTCATGGCTAAGATATCAGAAACATCAACTTCAGAGATCCCCAAAGAGGTAAAAACTAAACTTTGCACTCAAGCCTGTCTTAAAACTGTTAAAAAGTACAGAGATCATAATCAAGTAATGTGTGACAGTATCAAAAAGCTAGAACAAAGTAGGAGAGAGTCCTCCTTAGTTATAGCAAATCTAGAAGAACAAATCAAATCATATCAGGCAAATGAGGTTCAATTTGGGTATGATCTTAACTACTGGAATTGGGAAAAGAAGGATCTTGAACTCAAATTGTCCAAAACCTCAGCAGAATTAGAAAAGATCAAAGAGGAACTCAAAGAGGCAAATTCTAATATAGAAAAGTTTTCTAAATCATCAAAAGCCTTAGAGGAACTCTTAAAATCCCAAGTCCATGATGATCTTAAAAAGGGAATAGGATATCACAACACACCCCCACCATACAATAATAATTACATTCCACCTACCACTGATATCCTAGAACAAATGGACAAAAGTGATTTGCCTAAGGAAGCTACTGAGTAGATCCATTGGATAATTCTGATACATCTAGTTCTCAAAAGCATGAATCTCATACACCTGATACTGAGTCTGATAAGGTTCCTAGGAATGAAAAGGAAAATGATAAGTGTCACACAAAAGCAAAAGTTAAGTCTCATTGTACTTGCCAACAGATTAAAGACAAAGAAGCAAAAAGAGGAAATCAGAGGAACTGGAATCATCAATGGGCACAAAAACAAGGAGTTGATCTCAACAAGATCAATAGACCAAAGCCATGTTTTATATGCTGCAAGCTAAATCATTTAGCTAAACATTGCTATTTCAATCCTGTTAATCAAAGAGCATTTAATCAAAATAAATTCTTCGGCTCTTTTAAAAACAGGAAAGAAAATTTGACAAATAGGAATCAATCTTGTGAAACTGTTAAAAATGGTTTATGTCAAAGTGGCTTCTCAAAAGAAAAGAAAACATTTCACAAGATTAGACCTGAGAAGAAGGATAAGGTTTCAAAAGCAAAATCTGTTCCTACTGCCAAAAAGGTTTGGGTTCCCAAAGCAGCAGAATCTAGATGTACTGATAAGAGTACTGCTGGCAATAATTCTACTGCCAAAAGTACATCAATTCCAAAACCTAGCACTGATAGTAATACTGGCAAAACTCTACTGCTAGTTATACTACTGCTAGCAACTCTAGTAACTCTGCTTCCAAAAGATACATAAACCAGCCCATTTTGAAAACCAAATACTCAAGTCATGATATTCCAAGTACTGATTACCTCTTAAAGCTCAACAGGTTAGCTGAGTTTAATTACATCAATGATAAAGGAGAACCCAAGACCATTTTGGCTTGGGTTCCATCCAGAAACTGATCTTTTGTGGAATGTGTAGGGCAACCAACAGCTTGGTAGAAGCATTTGGCATGTTGATAGTGGTTGTTCCAGGCACATGACTGGCAACAGGTTCATTCTTCAGGACTTCAAAAACTTTGAAGGTGGACATGTTGCATTTGGAGATAACCCAAAGAGAGGTAAGATCAAAGGCAAAGGTAAGATTTCACAGGATAGAATGTCATTTGAAGATGTGTATTATGTTGAGCAGTTGAGATACAATTTACTGAGTGTCTCACAGGTTTGTGATAAAAGGTATGGTGTTTTCTTCACCGATTCTGAATGTCTTATTCTAGCTCCAGGGTTCAAAATTGATGAAAGTCAAATCTTGTTGAGAACCCCTAGAAAAGATAATGTGTACTGCTTAGACTTAGAAAGGATTCCTTCAAATCAACCTCTGAACTGTTTGATGAATCAAACTTGTGGCACAGAAGGATATGTCATATGAATTTTAAGAATATGAAGAAGTTGGTTAAACACAATCTGGTCAGAGGATTGCCTAGAAGGGAATTTACTTGCAATGATAATTGTGTTGCTTCCTTAATGGAAAACAACACAAATATTCTCATAAGTCTAAGGAAGTCAACAGTATCTCATCACCTCTTCAATTGATTCATATGGACCTTTTTGGACCAACCAATGTGATGAGCATTGGAAAGAAATCCTACTGCCTTGTAATTGTTGATGACTTTTCTAGATACACCTGGGTTTACTTTCTAAAAACAAAAGACGAGACAAGTGGACTAATCAAATCTTTTGTCACTAGAGTAGAAAATCAGGCAAATCTAAAAGTCAAAATAATTAGATCTGATAATGGTACAAAATTTAAGAATTCTGATATCAACTCTTTTTGTGATGAGAAAGGAATTGAGAAACAATATAGTGCTCCTAGAACTCCTCAACACAATGGTGTTGCTGAAAGGAGAAATAGGACTCTAATTGAGGCTGCCCGATCTCTATTAGCAGATTCCAAATTGCCTATTACCTTTTGGGCAGAAGCAGTGAATACTGCCTGCTATGTGCAAAATAGAGTCATGGTTGTCAAAGCACAAGGGAAAACACCTTATGAACTTTTCAAAAAGAAGAAACCCTTCATTGGGTTCTTCAAACCTTTTGGATGCCCTTGTACCATTCTCAATACCAAATCTTATTTAGGTAAGTTTGAGAGCAGATCTAAAGAAGGATTTCTAGTTAGCTATGCTACTAAGTGTAAGGGATACAAAGTGTTCAACTCTGTTTCTAGAATCATTGAAGAGAGTGATAATGTCAAGTGTAATGAGCACACACCAAATGCACAAGGTTCTGGTCCAGAATGGTTATTTGATATTGATTCACTTACTGACTCTTTCAAATTGAGTGAGAGAGTGTGTACAGGACCTAGCACAAAACAGGTGAAGGAGGTACAACCTCAATTTGTGATGTTCCCCATCCCAACCATTGATCCTGTTGAGTTTTGCACAAATGATGATGAAGATGAAGGTGAGTTTTGCACAAAACATCATCTGCAGTTGATCAGATTCTTATTCAAACATCTGAGCCACATTCTCCGCCAGAATCCCCACAAAGTAGTGTATCTACCCCTGAGCAAACTGATACAAATTTAGGGATTCATTACAAGAAGAAGCAGGATACCAAACCAGAACTCAAAAGAATCATCCTCCACTCTAGTAATTGGAGACATGGATTCCCCTATGCTCACACGACACAAGAGTAAGCAAGTTGGAATTTGAGATCCTTACTTAAGTCTAATTTCTTGTTTTCTGTCTCAGGAAGAACCCAAGAAAGCACATGATGCTATGAAGGACCCAAGTTGGATAGAGGCCATGCAGGAAGAATTGTTTCAATTTGTTCTGCAACATGTTTGGGATTTGGTAGATTTGCCTAATGGACACAGGGCAATTGGTACCAAATGGATCTTTAGGAACAAGAAGGATGAGAGAGGGATTGTCATTAAAAACAAAGCTAGACTGGTGGCACAAGGCTACACACAAGAGGAATGCATTGATTATGATGAAGTGTTTGCACCTGTAGCTAGAATTGAGGCAATAAGGTTGTTTCTAGCCTATGCTTCATTCAAAAACTTCAAGGTGTATCAAATGGATGTCAAAGTGCCTTTCTGTAGAGAAAGATTGAAGAAGAAGTTTATGTATGTCAAACACCAGGGTTTGAAGATCCTAGGTATCCTGACAGAGTCTATAAGCTTAACAAGGCATTGTATGGCTTACATGAAGCACCAAGGGCATGGTATGACACTTTGTCATCCTATATTTTGGAAAATGACTTCATCAGAGGAGTGATAGACAAGACTCTATTCACCAAGAGAGAGAAGAAGGAGATACTGCTGGTACAAATTTATGTAAATGATATTATTCTTGGATCTACTAAATCAAGTATGTGCAAGGAATTTGAAGATCTTATGCATAAGAAGTTCAAGATGAGTGCTATGGGAGAGCTAACTTTCTTTCTTGGACTACAAGTAGAACAAAAGGAAGATGGTATCTTCATCCATCAATCCAAATATGTGAAGGATATCCTGACCAAATTTGGATTTACAGATTTGAAACCAGCAAGTACACCCATGGAGACACATAAGCATCTTACTGTTGATACTGAAGGGAAAGAAGTAGATGTGCATCATTATAGATCTATGATTGGATCTTTAATGTATCTAACTGCATCTAGACCTGATATTATATTTGTTGTATGTGTTTGTACCAGGTTTCAAGTGCAGCCAAAGGATTCACACTTGCAGGCTGTGAAGAGGATCTTCAGATATTTGAAAGGACATTCTAAGCTTGGATTATGGTACCCCCCCAGACTCACCATTTGATTTGCTTGATTATACAGATAGTGATTATGGAGGTGCAAGCATGGATAGAAAATCCACCACTGGAGGATGTCAATTCCTAGGCTCAAGATTGGTGTCATGGCAGTGTAAGAAACAAACTTCAGTTTCTACTTCTACTGCAGAAGCAGAGTATATTGCAGCTGCTAGCTGCTGCTCACAAGTTCTATGGATACAGAATCAAATGCTTGATTATGGTTTGACCTTTCTTAACACTCCTATTTATATTGATAATAGTAGTGCCATAAGCATTGTTAATAATCCTGTAAAGCATTCCAAAACAAAACATATTGAGATCAGATTTTATTTCATAAGATACTGCAATGAGAAGAATTTAAGTCAGGTATTAAAAGTTCACACAGATTATCAACTTGCAGATCTTTTCATAAAATCATTTGATATAGGAAGATTTATCTTTCTTATCACAAATGTGGGAATGATTAATCCTGAATGATGTCAATCTTTGCTTAAAAGTGTCTCTCATGTAATGATATTTGTATCATATTTCATGTATTCTCTTAACATGTTGCTTCTTATAAGGTTCAAGTTTGTATCTACTACTTATGGCATAGAAAATACTGCTCGTCAGTTACTCTACTACTAAGAGCCAACTCTGCTGTTACCACACGGAAGGACTCTGCTGCTTCTAACCGTTGTATATAAGGATCAGATGAACCGCCATTTCAATCAACGGACTTTCAAGATTCTTCCTTCAATCGTCTTGCTTCCAAAACCCTAATCCTAATCTATTGATTCATTCCTGATTCATTCTTTGTACTCATGGCAACTTATTACTTTGTAGATGAACACATCAGAGTGGCGTATTTGAAGAAAGACAAGAACAATGCAGATTTTCATGAAATCATTGATTTCCTAAAATCTTCTCACATTGCCACTGCAATCACCATTGATCCTCCAATCTATAAGGCTCATATGCAACAATTTTGGGAATGTTGATACAAACGATATTCCCACCATTTCCAGCAAAGTTGGAGGTCGACGATTCACGATTACTGAAGCCAAGATTAGGGCTCATCTTCAGTTGGATGACTTGAATGGTATTACATCTGTTTCCATCTCTGATGTATTTGAAAACTTGAAGCTGATAGGCTATGAAGGCTCCACTGAGAATCTTAAGTTAGAAAAACCCAAAATTTTCTCCTCAGTGGAAGTTTTTAGTTCATACCCTTATTTATTGCATTTCCAAGAAATTAACTAGTTGGAATGAGTTCAGCAGTACCATTGCATATGCTTTGATCTGTTTAGCTAATAACCAACGGTTTAATTTCTCAAAAATGGTTTTTGATGATCTTGCATCACACATCTCTTCACCTCCTACAAAGACATCCAAGAAACTGTTTTTATACCCCAGATTTGTTCAAACTTTCATCAATGCTGAACTGCCAGGTTTGGCTATTCCCTTAGACATCTACAAGAGGAATGATCCATCCTCTAAGATGTTTTCATTTTTGAGAAAACCAAATAAAGATTTTTCTGGATATGTTACCCCCTTATTCTCTACAATGAGAGGGGTAACCCACTCCCACGATGAGGACTCAGGCTTGCAGCCCACACATTCAAGCACACCCCCTGAGATCCTACCCACATCTTCCACTTCAAGCATCCCTCAGAACCTTGTTTCATCAACCCCCATCCCCACACTCAGATCATATACTATAAGGCACAGAGAAGCTCCTTCCTCCTCTGTGGCCACTACCCATGAGCCTACTAGCCCTTCCTTGGAGCACTCTCCAATGGAGTTTATCCAAAGGGATTCCCCTAGAGTCATTCCCAACTCACAGAAGGTGCCCTCTCAGGAGCAGGAAGGGCATGTGGATGGTAAGGCTCAAGCTACTGTTCATGCACAAGGTGTAGGACAGGACAGGTTGAACATAACTAAGACCTTCTCCATGACAACTCAAGGTGAGCAATCATCTAGAGGACCCGAGTGCCAAGAAACAATGGGGGTAGTTGGTGCCTCTGCTAGGCAAATGACCACTACTAACACTTCCAATGATCCATCTAAGGCGGGTCAAACCCCTGTACATGGTGAGGATAGATACACTCATGATGAATTGATGAATGCCAAGGGAAAGATTTCTGTGGACTGTTCTGAGGCACTGAAGCTTGCAAAATCATAGACCTCTATGATTGCAGACCTCCAAAAGGCAGTCAAAGCTCAGTAGAAACTTATGCAGGCTGAAGATACTCTGCTGCAAGAGCATGATAATCGTTTGGCTGCTCAAGCCTCCAAGATCATGTCTCAAAATCATCACATCTCCATCCTTAGAAGGATGTTGTACTCCTTTGATGCTCAGAAAAGGAGGCATCCTTTTCATGCTGCTCAGTCTACTTTCTCAGAGGGGGATAGTTCTCAAGCTAAGGGGAGAGTCAAACTCAACAACAGCAGGATGACCAATAGGATGAAGTTGAGAAAGTAAGTGAGAGTCAGACTACAACTCATGTAGTTAAGGAGTCTAAAGGAAGAAGTGTAACACCCCGCTAAAGCGGAAACACGAGGTGCGACAGTCTAGATTTCATAGCGATAAGAGATATATAACACCAATCATTCATAGTAAAGAAATTTAAATAGCGTTTACAAATTTACAACCCAACCATAATTTAAAGTTTACTAATCTTTTACAAAATAAGATAATATCGAAACTAGATTGGTGATCACAAAATTTCCACAAAAGCCATATCATACCTTCGGATTTCCTGAAAAGCATGTTAAAACAAGCGTCAACTACGAGAGTTGGTGAGTTCACAGGTTTTTATATGCACAAAACGGTTTAAATGCAACAGAGTTTTAGTGAACCCTTTCGTTCACTCAGTGTTTCATAAACCAATTATAGTGAATCCGTTCATCCACTAAGTTTTCATAAACCAGTTATACTGAATCCGTTCATTCACTACCAAAATGTGAGTAAATTTTCCCGGGTGATTTGTTAATCGCATGATATTTATCCTGTGCGTTACTACAACCCTCCATTTCATGACATGCTACGCCCCTATCTTATCACAGCAGTGGGACTAAATCCCACATGTGTAAAATTTTTATTCAATACAGTGCACCTGTCACTCGTCAGTTCTAGGTGGGTATGTCAATCCAAATAGCGCTATCCACATGTATTATAGGCCCATTGTTATGGGTTAATAGTAGTTACTTGGGACTTAAACATTTCAGACTCACTATATCATGCCTCAAAACATATCAAATTTAGCTCACAATACATTTCATTTCATTTCGCAATATTTTCACAATTTTTCACATTCATTTATAAGCATGCTTTTCACCCCAAAACACGTAAAAACGGTAAAAACGGGGGCTGTGAATACTCACTTCGAGTGATTAGCGTTCAACAAACGTTAGTGCGTTTTCGTGTCTCGGCTCCGAATCTAGAATTGCCCTAAATCATAAGTATTTAACGTAAGTTCTAAATCCAACGGTCCATAATTTAATGAATCGTAACGATATCCTATATAATGCCTTTACTACATTTGTTATGTTCAAACTTGATATAATAAGACTTTTTGTTATTTAAAAATATGATCGAAACATATTGGAATTAGGAATGTTTGTAAAATAACATTTTTGAATAATTCCAAATCTGGCAGATTTGATCCAATGCAAAGGTGTCCCCAAATGACTTAGTTCCAAAGAGAGTTAGATCTCAAGAATTTTACCTACTGTAATTTGGGATGTTAGCAACAATCCCACAATTTGTCATAATTTTTGGAAGTGTTCTTCATATTTTAAGAATTTTTATAAAATCAGTAGGCACCTTTTATTTTTAGAAAAACATGTCAGGGGTGTTTGCTTCATAAAGAATTCATTTCTCCACCAAATCACGAATTTCAAAAGGGATTTTCTAGAGGACACATATACCAAGCTAATGAGACAAGTTTCACATCATTTGGGTGGTTTTTGAGGGAGATATGGCCTCTTAAAGTCGTGCATGTGCAATCTGCCACCATGGGACAGCCTACACCACTAACTTGTTTTCATTGGTTGAACCCTGAAAAGTCCACCAAATCACATGATTTTGGATTCTTTGGAAAGCTATCTCAGAGAACTTGAGTTTGAAATCAAAAATCGTGCATTTTGGATAAGTTGTCAAAGGGATATGCATGCATGAAGATGATACAAGTTTCCTGACCAAAAGCTGATGAGCATCAAAAAGTTTTTAAATGGTTGAAGGGGTTTTACTCCGAATTTTTAAGTGATTCAAAAGGGATTTTCTTCCTAACTCATCAAATTTCAATATATCAAATTTTTGTAAGAAAATACCTCAGTTTACTATACTTGTGTGACGTCTAAACACACATGCAAAATCAGACAGATTCTGTCCAGAATCAAAACTCCATTTTCATCCATCAAAACACATAAAATCATAAGATTTCTTGGGGGTTTCTTGCTATTAAACCATAAACTCATAATTTAACAAATAAATAGATGAAATAAACTTTGAATAACAATAAAACACATGCATGCAACATCAAAACGATTTTCCATCCAAAACAAGTATCAAAACACCAAAAACTAGTGATTCTTCACATCAACCTTGTGTTTATATGGAGGAGTCATAGATTTTTGCCACTTTCGAATGTTTTAGCACATTGTCATGGTTAAATCTCTTCCTCAAACATCAAGGATGATGTTCATCCAACAAAGAGGATTAAAACCTCACAAAAAGATGAAGAAAGTACCCAAATGGGTTAAAAATCGAAGTTTAATCAACATGCAATGCAACTTACCTTTGAATAACACTATGAACACTCTTAAAACTTGCTTTCAATCTTCAAAATTTCCAGAATTGTGATATTTAAGGGCTGGACTTTTGAAGGTTTAGAGAGGAAAAGTAGAGAGAGAGAGAAAGGTTAGAGAGAGAGAGAGTAATTTGAAAATGAATTGGGAAATGAGGGTGATGATGAAGATGTATGGAAAAGAGGAAAAAGAGAGAGAGTAGGGGGGGTGGCCGGCCCCTTGGTGGGTCCCACCTCTCTCCACATTTCTTTTTTTTTTTTTTTTGAAGAATTAATTAAATAAAAACACTGCTCTCTCAAACGCAGTGTTGGTTTTGGCGCGATTTCGGTAAAAACCGACTTTTTCGAAAGTACTTTTGGATTAATTGGATCAGTTTACTTATATTTTTAACAAAGTCTTATATTTTATATAATATGACTTTAAATTTTGGCATTATAGGATTTTCGGACGATTTCGGACCGGTACGGGCTTTTTCGGGTAATTTTCGGGACTTTTAGGTTTTCGCCTAAATTTTTCACGCAAACTAACCTAAATTATTTGGGCAACTTAAATACTACATTTTTGCCTACGGAAACGTTGCTGAGTGATTAAACAAGTAGCTAACCGGATGGTCAAAATTGGCAGTTGTCACAAGAAGTGAAGCTGTGAAGGAGGCTGTGGAGGTATTGCTTGTTGGACTACCAAATAAGGGTATTTTCTTCTCTGAAAATAAAGAAAAGGAGGGAAAAGCAGAAGAGAAGGATAGCAACAGGGATAAGGGTAAGGAGAAGGTGGTAGAGGATGAAGTGAGACAATGGGAAGTCAGCAATTGCAGCAGAGATAGAACATCAGCTGTCAATGGCAAAAATTCAAGGAATGATAGTTGAGGATGACAGAAGTGCAGGGGGAAGTGATGATACAGAGATGCATATTGTTATTGCAACTATGAAGAGAAGGAAATCAATTGCAAGAAAACCAGCAAAGAAAAGGAAGATAGAAAGAGAAGAAGAGAAAGTTGAAAAAGATAATGATCCAAGGATTGTGCACTGGGAAACATGTATGAATGGAAGGAATCATGCCATTAGAGTAACAAGAAGCAATGGAAAGACAGAGTTACATGCTGATCTTGAAAGGTTTATGGAAAAAGTTAATAGAAGGGATGTAGATGACTTGCATGAAGTTGGAAACAAGCTGTATGGAGGTGGGAGAGTGGAGATGAGCACGATGGCAAGGATTACCATGGAATGTTTACAATAGATGTATGATCCAAGGTCTATGCTACCAAGAAATGTTGATCTCAAGATTTGGAAGATATTTCCTACTTCACAGGTGGTGATGTTAAAGTTGGAAGATGGGTCTTCAGAGTTCCATTTATTTAAGAAGGAATACAAGCTATCTCTCTTAAAGATAGAAGGGATTTTGAGAAAAAGTAACAAGCATTTGCGGCTGAATGAATTGGAGAACCAGTATGTGGCAAGGGTTAAAGAGATGAGGAGGAGAATGGTTGGAGGTGCAGGGCAGGAGGAAGAAGAGTACAATCCACTGGGCAAGGTGGAGAGTTGGAGTGTAGTGAGGTTAAGTAGTCAATTATACTACAAGCTTATGAGGAAAGGAGGATACAAGGATTATTGGAAATATTTCTCAGATCTAGTAGATCATTGCTCTAGGGAAAATTTGCAAGAGACGTATGAATATGGAATGGGTGTGTATGGTGAAATTCTGGAAGAAGAGGAGGTGGATGGAGAGTTTTTTGAATGGATAAAGAAAGCTCTTGAATGACTGTGCATGATGTTTGATGTTGGGAGAGTGCAGCATCTGTTCATTCAAAACATTGAAGTGTTGAATGAATGGAAATTATATGAGAAGTGTGGTGTTTACAGTTTGATCTACAATGGGTCAAAATGTGAATACTGTTTAGTTGAGGGGGAGTACAATCACAGCTTGGAAAAACTGCAAAAGATGATTAAAAAAGGACAGAGTTGTAGACCAAGTTCAGAGATGGGTGCAGAATTGGTGGCAAAAGTGCTGAATCAGCTCCAAAACTTAACTCCTTGATAGAAGTTAAGTTAAAGGCAGATTGTCGGGTTTGAGCAGAAGAGTGAAACTACTGCCGGTTAGAACTAGCAGCAGGTTGAAGAAACTACTGCTAAGTTATTGACTCTACTACTTATATCTCAAAGTGCTGCCTAAAGATAAAGACTTTTTGTGAAGATAGCCACGTTTTGAGTTGATAAAGATTGAAGATTTAGTTGGTGCTCGAGATAATGATTGAAGATAATCACTGGAGGTATTGCTTGATTTCTCGATCAAGAATCTCAATAGGTTCCTCCGCGGCGCGCAGTTGTTCATCGATTTGTATTTCTTCCAAGGGCAAGACTATTGTCTCCTCCGACAGGCATTTCTTCAGATTAGACACGTGAAACGTGTCATGAATAAAGCTGAGCTCTATGGGTAAGTCCAGTCTGTAAGCGACGGGTCCGATTCTCTCCATGACCTTAAATGGTCCAACAAAACGAGGGCTCAATTTCCCTTTTTTTCCAAATCTTATCAGTCCTTTCCAGGGTGATACCTTTAGTAGCACCTTATCGCCAACTTGAAATTCTAACGGCTTTCGCCGATTATCAGCATAGCTTTTCTGGCGATCCCTGGCTGCTTTAAGCTTCTCCTGCACTAGTTTAATCTTGTCAGTGGTTTCCTGCACGATGTCGGGTCTAAGCAATCGACTCTCTCCCACTTCCAACCAATTGAGTGGGGATCTGCACTTGCGCCCATACAGTGCTTCGTACGGGGCACACTGAATACTTGCATGATAACTGTTGTTGTAGGAGAATTCAACTAATGGCAGATGATCATCCCAGCTGCCTCTGAATTCTAACACACATGCACGCAGCATATCCTCCAATGTTTGTATGGTCCTTTCTGTCTGACCATCGGTTTGCGGATGATAGGCGGTGCTTAAATCCACACTGGTACCTAATGCTGCCTATAGTGACTGCCAAAATCGTGAGGTGAATCTGCTGTCTCTATCGGAGATGATCGAGATCGGCACTCCATGACGCATGACTATCTCATCGACATACAATTGCGCGAGTCTATCAATGCTAAAGCTTTCTTTTATTGGCATGAAGTGCGCAGATTTCGTGAGTCGGTCAACGATTACCCAAATCGAATCATGGCCCTTTTTAGTTTTGGGCAACTTGGTCACGAAATCCACTGATATCCGCTCCCATTTCCACTCCGGGATTTCTGGTTGCTGCAACAGTCCGGATGATTTCTGGTGTTCTGCCTTTATTCTTGCACAAGTTAGGCATTTGCTCACATAGGTGGCGATATCCTTCTTCATTCCAGGCCACCAATAGTGTTCCTTCAGTCCTTTATACATCTTATCGGACCCTGGGTGAATCGAATATTTTGATTGATGAGCTTCGTTCATGATCATTGTCCTCAACCGGTCGGCTTTTGGAATCCAAATCCTATTCTTGAAATAACGCACTCCGTCCGTTTTCTCCTCAAATTCCTTCTCCATGTTGTGAAGAGTTTCTTTCTTTAAATTGTCAGCCTTTAAGGCTTCCATCTGGGCATCCAATATCTGGCCTTTCAAACTGGTCTGAACTAACACTCCCATGGCCCTTGATCTTGTCGGCTTCACCCTTTCCTTCCTGCTTAGCGCATCGGCTACTACATTCGCCTTCCCTGGGTGATATTTGATCTCGCAGTCGTAATCACTGAGCAACTCCACCCATCTTCTTTGCCTCATGTTCAGCATTTTCTGATCGAGAATGTGCTGGAGGCTCTTATGGTCCGTAAAGATGGTGCATTTGGTGCCGTAAAGATAATGTCTCCAAATCTTAAGGGCAAACACCACTGCTCCGAGCTCCAAGTCGTGAGTGGTGTAGTTCTTCTCGTGGACCTTCAGTTTTCTGGATGCATAGGCAATGACTTTCTCGTTCTGCATCAAAACACATCCCAAGCCTTGATGGGAAGCATCGCAATACACCACAAAGTTATCCGTTCCCTCGGGCAACGCCAGAATGGGTGCATTGCATAGCTTATGTTTGAGCATCTGGAATGCTTCCTCCTGTTTCTCTCCCCAGATGAACTTCTTGTCCTTTTGCGTTAAGGTTGTCAACGGCTGCACAATCTTGGAGAAATTTGCAATGAATCGCCGGTAGTAGCCTGCCAATCCGAGAAATTGTCGAATTCCCGTTGGTGTCATTGGGGATTCCCATTTCTTTATGGCCTCGATCTTGGCTGGGTCGACGTGTATTCCTTCTTTGTTCACCACATGACCTAAAAAGTGAACTTCTCGGATCCAAAATTCGCACTTTGAGAATTTAGCATAAAGCTTTTCAGCTTTGAGTAGTTCCAGTATCAGCCTCAAATGATGCTCGTGGTCCTCCTTGCTTTGCGAGTAAATTAGAATGTCGTCTATGAAGACAATTACGAACTTATCTAAGTATGGTCGGCATACCCTGCTCATCAGATCCACGATAACGGCTGGCGTGTTTGTTAAACCGAAGGGCATGACCAGAAACTCGTAATGCCCATATCGAGTCCTGAATGCTGTCTTGGCGATATCTTCCTCTCGCACTCTCGTCTGATGGTATCTGGATCGAAGGTCAATCTTGGAAAAGTAAGTGGCTCCTTGCAATTGGTCAATCAGATCATCCATGTGTGGAAGAGGGTAACGGTTCTTAATGGTGATCTTGTTTCAGCTCCCCATAATCGATGCACATGCGAAAAGATCCATCCTTCTTTTTGACGAACAACACGGGGGCTCCCCAAGGCGAAGAGCTGGGTCGGATGAATCCCTTATCTAGCAGCTCTTGAAGTTGGTTTGACAGCTCCTGCATCTCGGACGGTGTTAGACGATATGGCGATTTTGCTGTGGGGTCTGCTCCGGGGACTAAGTCAATGTGGAACCCTACTTGTCGTTGTGGAGGTAACCCAGGTAGCTCTTCCGGGAATACCTCAGGAAATTCTCGCACAACTGGAAAGTCCTGAATTTGCTTCTCTTTTACCTCTCTATCTACAACATGCGCCATAAATTCCACGCGATCCTTTCACAAATGGCTTCACATTTTCATGTAGAATACTATACTGGATCTTGATGAGCCTCTTCAGTTTCAATTGCGAATACCCTTTCTTGGGTCTTGCGTCCTTAATTTACTTTATTTGTCTTAAGTAGCTTTGTTCGTCCTCTTGGTACTGCTCAAGCCTCTATTCAGCGTGGAATACCTATCTTTAGAGTGGTTTATGGTTCCGTACTCTTAGCACCCTTTCCGGTTCTTCTGACCTTCCTTTCCTTTCCGGTTCTTCTGTCCTTGATACCCAAAATACAAGCTCCTGGGTGATTGCAGTTGTAGCTGTTACATTTTGGATGAGAGTCCACATACCGTCTCGACTC
This sequence comes from Centaurea solstitialis, assembly GCA_030169165.1. Taxonomy (NCBI): domain Eukaryota; kingdom Viridiplantae; phylum Streptophyta; class Magnoliopsida; order Asterales; family Asteraceae; genus Centaurea; species Centaurea solstitialis. Next base: position 56,038,857 of record CM058040.1, read on the forward strand.
ATGGGTCTTTGCTCAAAATTTCTGACTTCTTTTCGACTTTTATCTGAATGACCTTGAGTTGTCTCTTCTGACTAGTGCTCTACTTTCTTTTATTACCATCTTTCCATTTGATGGACACCACGACTCCTCTATTTCTTCTATTTGCGACAAGGTCGGTAGTAACTTGAGTGACTATGGTAGATACGACTTCCTAGACTTGTTGGGCTATCAGTTGAGCAATGTTGATCGATTAATTCTCACGATTCACTTTCTAGCTACGTGTGTTTCTTCTGGAAAATGCGGTTCTAAATCATTTGTAAAATGTACGTTTGATTAAAAGTTGTCTTTTAATAAATGTTCGAAAATATTTGTATTTTATTCATGATAATTTCTTTAAAATAAACTCGCTAAGAACGTCCTTGTGATTTAATAAAAATTAATTTTGTAAAAGTTTAATACATATCTGAAGGGTAGAAATTTGATACTAATGCATCCTTAAAATGTCTTACTTGCCCATACTGAGGTTTAAATGGAACAACCAAAAAGTGCATTTTTGAAATTCTTTCAAATTCATGAGAGTTACATTCGAAAGGATCAACTTTGCCAACGGTATCACCACAACTTGCCAACACGAGTCAACTCTCCTAGTCGTCCTTCTTGCCGTCATAACATTCTCTACAAGATTGGTGGTACCTTCTTCAAAGAGATGCACCAATTCTTCCAACTTAATTATCGTTCGATTCTATCTTGATACCCTGCTTCGACTATTTTGCAGTCCATCGGTGAGTGTTCGCATTGTTCGAGCCTCTCCTTGTTGCATACTAGTAATATAACGATCAATATCCCCGAAAGGATATGAAATGATCTTGCATTATCTAGATGAGTTATCGCCAGTCCACTCCGAATGGTTGCCGCAGCTCTTTCCGAGTTGTCTCATATGAGGTGCTGGGAGGTTCGGGTTAGGCGTAGGAATAACTGGTGTTCTTTGAGATAAGACAGTTGTTGGGGTAATCGAAGGTGGATCACTTAAATATCCTCACTTGTTACTTTAGTGTCGGAATCATAATGCTTAGACGGGCCTTTCTCCGAAGTCTAAGTAATAGTGTTCGACATAGTGATTGTAGTGTCCGCATAACTCATTAACGCGCCTTCAAACTACTAGTGACATCCTAAGCACTAACGCAGGAGTGTTCAACAATGGCGTTACTTTTCTTAAACGCGTAAGTGCTATAGTAAATATCAATGTCATGATACGCTTAGGTGAACTCACACAGTTTATGTTTTTCAGGAAATTTTTCGAAGGTTCCAACTTTTTTTCTCTAGCCGTATGATTGGTTCATAAGTCTTATCCTACTTATATCATGGCTAGGCGTAGGTGATCAGGCTCCGCCTATCTATGATATATCAGAATAGCACCTATCCTAATCATACTAGTATTTAAATTCTCCTATACTTCGAAATCTTATGATTAAAAGTTTTAACTTATTTTAGAAAAAGGTTGGTTATAGTACTTGGTTTTTATGAAAAACCGATGTTCTCTATAACCTATGGCTCTGATACCAAATCTGTAACACCCCGCTAAAGCGGAAACACGAGGTGCGACAGTCTAGATTTCATAGCGATAAGAGATATATAACACCAATCATTCATAGTAGAGAAATTTAAATAGCGTTTACAAATTTACAACCCAACCATAATTTAAAGTTTACTAATCTTTTACAAAATAAGATAATATCGAAACTAGATTGGTGATCACAAAATTTCCACAAAAGCCATATCATACCTTCGGATTTCCTGAAAAGCATGTTAAAACAAGCGTCAACTACGAGAGTTGGTGAGTTCACAGGTTTTTATATGCACAAAACGGTTTAAATGCAATAGAGTTTTAGTGAACCCTTTCGTTCACTCAGTGTTTCATAAACCAATTATAGTGAATCCGTTCATCCACTAAGTTTTCATAAACCAGTTATAGTGAATCCGTTCATTCAGTACCAAAATGTGAGTAAATTTTCCCGGGTGATTTGTTAATCGCATGATATTTATCCTGTGAGTTACTACAACCCTCCATTTCATGACATGCTACGCCCCTATCTTATCACAGCGGTGGGACTAAATCCCACATGTGTAAAATTTTTATTCAATACAGTGCACCTGTCGCTCGTCAGTTCTAGGTGGGTATGTCAATCCAAATAGCGCTATCCACATGTATTATAGGCCCATTGTTATGGGTTAATAGTAGTTACTGGGGACTTAAACATTTCAGACTCACTATATCATGCCTCAAAACATATCAAATTTAGCTCACAATACATTTCATTTCATTTCGCAATATTTTTACAATTTTTCACATTCATTTATAAGCATGCTTTTCACCCCAAAACATGTAAAAACGGTAAAAACGGGGGCTGTGAATACTCACCTCGAGTGATTAGCGTTCAACAAACGTTAGTCCGTTTTCGTGTCTCGACTCCGAATCTAGAATTGCCCTAAATCATAAGTATTTAACGTAAGTTCTAAATCCAACGGTCCATAATTTAATGAATCGTAACGATATCCTATATAATGCCTTTACTACATTTGTTATGTTCAAACTTGATATAATAAGACTTTTTGTTATTTAAAATTATGATCCAAACATATTGGAATTAGGAATGTTTGTAAAATAACATTTTTGAATAATTCCAAATCTGGCAGATTTGATCCAATGCAAAGGTGTCACCAAATGACTTAGTTCCAAAGAGAGTTAGATCTCAAGAATTTTACCTACTGTAATTTGGGATGTTAGCAACAATCCCACAATTTTTCATAATTTTTGGAAGTGTTCTTCATATTTTAAGAATTTTTATAAAATCAGTAGGCACCTTTTATTTTCAGAAAAACATGTCAGGGGTGTTTGCTTCATAAAGAATTCATTTCTCCACCAAATCACGAATTTCAAAAGGGATTTTCTAGAGGACACACATACCAAGCTAATGAGACAAGTTTCACATCATTTGGGTGGTTTTTGAGGGAGATATGGCCTCTTAAAGTCGTGCATGTGCAATCTGCCACCATGGGACAGCCTACAACACTAACTTGTTTTCATTGGTTGAACCCTCAAAAGTCCACCAAATCACATGATTTTGGATTCTTTGGAAAGCTATCTCAGAGAACTTGAGTTTGAACTCAAAAATCGTGCATTTTGGATAAGTTGTCAAAGGGATATACATGCATGAAGATGATACAAGTTTCCTGACCAAAAGCTGATGAGCATCAAAAAGTTTTTAAATGGTTGAAGGGGTTTTACTCCGAATTTTTAAGTGATTCAAAAGGGATTTTCTTCCTAACTCATCAAATTTCAATCTATCATATTTTTGTAAGAAAATACCTCAGTTTACTATACTTTTGTGACGTCTAAACACACATGCAAAATCAGACAGATTCTGTCCAGAATCAAAACTCCATTTTCATCCATCAAAACACATAAAATCATAAGATTTCTTGGGGGTTTCTTGCTATTAAACCATAAACTCATATCATTTAACAAATAATTAGATGAAATAAACTTTGAATAACAATAAAACACATGCATGCAACATCAAAACGATTTTCCATCCAAAACAAGTATCAAAACACCAAAAACTAGTGATTCTTCACATCAACCTTGTGTTTATATGGAGGAGTCATAGATTTTTGCCACTTTCGAATGTTTTAGCACATTGTCATGGTTAAATCTCTTCCTCAAACATCAAGGATGATGTTCATCCAACAAAGAGGATTAAAACCTCACAAAAAGATGAAGAAAGTACCCAAATGGGTTAAAAATCGAAGTTTAATCAACATGCAATGCAACTTACCTTTGAATAACACTATGAACACTCTTAAAACTTGCTTTCAATCTTCAAAATTTCCAGAATTGTGATGTTTAAGGGGTGGACTTTTGAAGGTTTAGAGAGGAAAAGTAGAGAGAGAGAGAGAGAGAAAGGTTAGAGAGAGAGAGTAATTTGAAAATGAATTGGGAAATGAGCGTGATGATGAAGATGTATGGAAAAGAGGAAAAAGAGAGAGAGTAAGGGGGGGTGGCCGGCCCCTTGGTGGGTCCCACCTCTCTCCACATTTCTTTTATTTTTTTTTGGAAGAATTAATTAAATAAAAACACTGCTCTCTCAAACGCAGTGTTGGTTTTGGCGCGATTTCGGTAAAAACCGACTTTTTCGAAAGTACTTTTGGATTAATTGGATCAGTTTACTTATATTTTTAACAAAGTCTTATATTTTATATAATTTGACTTTAAGTTTTGGCATTATAGGATTTTCGGACGATTTCGGACCGGTACGGGCTTTTTCGGGTAATTTTCGGGACTTTTAGGTTTTTGCCTAAATTTTTCACGCAAACTAACCTAAATTATTTGGGCAACTTAAATACTACATTTTTGCCTACGGAAACGTTGCTGAGTGATTAAACAAGTAGCTAACCGGATGGTCAAAATTGGCAGTTGTCACAAGAAGTGAAGCTGTGAAGGAGGCTGTGGAGGTATTGCTTGTTGGACTACCAAATAAGGGTATTTTCTTCTCTGAAAATAAAGAAAAGGAGGGAAAAGCAGAAGAGAAGGATAGCAACAGGGATAAGGGTAAGGAGAAGGTGGTAGAGGATGAAGTGAGACAATGGGAAGTCAACAATTCCAGCAGAGATAGAACATCAGCTGTCAATGGCAAAAATTCAAGGAATGATAGTTGAGGATGACAGAAGTGCAGGGGGAAGCGATGATACAGAGATGCATATTGTTATTGCCACTATGAAGAGAAGGAAATCAATTGCAAGAAAACCAGCAAAGAAAAGGAAGATAGAAAGAGAAGAAGAGAAAGTTGAAAAAGATAATGATCCAAGGATTGTGCACTGGGAAACATGTATGAATGGAAGGAATCATGCCATTAGAGTAACAAGAAGCAATGGAAAGACAGAGTTACATGCTGATCTTGAAAGGTTTATGGAAAAAGTTAATAGAAGGGATGTATTTGACTTGCATGAAGTTGGAAACAAGCTGTATGGAGGTGGGAGAGTGGAGATGAGCACGATGGCAAGGATTACCATGGAATGTTTACAATAGATGTATGATCCAAGGTCTATGCTACCAAGAAATGTTGATCTCAAGATTTGGAAGATATTTCCTACTTCACAGGTGGTGATGTTAAAGTTGGAAGATGGGTCTTCAGAGTTCCATTTATTTAAGAAGGAATACAAGCTATCTCTCTTAAAGATAGAAGGGATTTTGAGAAAAAGTAACAAGCATTTGCGGCTGAATGAATTGGAGAACCAGTATGTGGCAAGGGTTAAAGAGATGAGGAGGAGAATGGTTGGAGGTGCAGGGCAGGAGGAAGAAGAGTACAATCCACTGGGCAAGGTGGAGAGTTGGAGTGTAGTGAGGTTAAGTAGTCAATTATTCTACAAGCTTATGAGGAAAGGAGGATACAAGGATTATTGGAAATATTTCTCAGATCTAGTATATCATTGCTCTAGGGAAAATTTGCAAGAGACGTATGAATATGGAATGGGTGTGTATGGTGAAATTCTGGAAGAAGAGGAGGTGGATGGAGAGTTTTTTGAATGGATAAAGAAAGCTCTTGAATGGCTGTGCATGATGTTTGATGTTGGGAGAGTGCAGCATCTGTTCATTCAAAACATTGAAGTGTTGAATGAATGGAAATTATATGAGAAGTGTGGTGTTTACAGTTTGATCTACAATGGGTCAAAATGTGAATACTGTTTAGTTGAGGGGGAGTACAATCACAGCTTGGAAAAACTGCAAAAGATGATTAAAAAGGGACAGAGTTGTAGACCAAGTTCACAGATGGGTGCAGAATTGGTGGCAAAAGTGCTTAATCAGCTCCAAAACTTAACTCCTTGATAGAAGTTAAGTTAAAGGCAGATTGTCGGGTTTGAGCAGAAGAGTGAAACTACTGCCGGTTAGAACTAGCAGCAGGTTGAAGAAACTACTGCTAAGTTATTGACTATACTTCTTATATCTCAAAGTGCTGCCTAAAGATAAAGACTTTTTGTGAAGATAGCCACGTTTTGAGTTGATAAAGATTGAAGATTTAGTTGGTGCTCGAGATAATGATTGAAGATAATCACTGGAGGTATTGCAGATAGAGTTGGAGTTTAGATTAAGTTTGTTTTAAATTGAAACTTATCTGTAATAGTTAGCAATATATATCTCGGGTTGAGTCATTTTGTTAGATGTACTTTTGATCTTTATTATTCATAGAGTTTTAGCCTCAAGGTTCTTGAATCCCTGCACTAGAGAAGTTGTGCATGTCTGGTGAGTTTCTGATTATCAGATTGGGGCTTTGATTTGTAAACAATATTGATAATACAAAACAGTTTATTGTTCCATTGTGTTGTCTATTCATTAAAGAATTCTATTCCGCAACTTTCTTTAATCTTTCTGAGTTGTGTTTGTTTGTGTGAGAAATCGATCCTGACAGTCTTATTAGTATTACTTTTTAAGGTGATATCCATGGACAATATTCAGAGCTCTTACGGATGTTTGAGTACGGTGGGTATCCCCCGACTTCAGATTACTTATTTTTAGGCGACTACGTTGACCGTGGTAAGCAAAGCATAGAAACGATGCTTGCATACAAGATAAAATACAAGGAAAACTTCTTTCTTCTCAGGGGCATGCAACCACGAGTGTGCTTCCAACAATCGGATATACGGGTTCTATGTTGAATGCAAGAGAAGGTTCAATGTCCACATTTGGAACACATTTACCAACTGCTTCAACTGCCTGCTAGTTTATGCTCTTATTGACTAGAAGATTTTTTCATGCACGGAGGGTTGTCGTCGGATTTGAAAAACATGGATCAAATCCAGAATAGAGTGTGTCATGTTGATGTGCCGAATCAGGGGCTTCTTTGCGATTTGCAGTTTGCTATCAGGGGTTGATCCTGATAGAGATATGGAATGGAAGGGTGGGGTGAGAATGATAGGGATAAGGGGTGTATTGTATATGCTTGGGGCTGACAAGGTTGCCGAGTTTCTCCAGAAGCATGATCTTGATCTAATCTGCCGAGCTCATCAAGTACATGGCACACTAAGCAAATTTATTTGAGACTTTTGCATGCAAATTTTTCTGGTCATCGTTGTTGCTATTCGATCAATAAACATGACTTGTGGTGGGGGTCGTTTACTAAACACTTCCATTGGCAAGCACTTAGGATGCGTTTAGTATAGTAGGACAAGACAAAGTAGTTGTCCATCTCCGCCACCCACCACCGCAAACCTCTCCCTCATCACAACTTGCATCGTTGGAGAAGATGGTGTTGCAGTCGTCGGAAAAGTTGCAGGAGTGTTGCAGTCGCCGGACACAATAGTAAAATGAGACAACTTAGATACATTTTGGGAACTAAACCCCATAAAAGTTTTGCCAACACATGGAACAATGACCCCTATTCTGTTTTGTCTAGTCTTCCAAATGCATCCTTATTGCTCGAATTATCTTACTAGGTAAACATAAAAATGACCCGGTAAGAGGGAAGACAAAGTCTTACCCCCGTAAGCACTTATCGGGTTATAAACATTATTGTCATTCCATTTTGATGGCTGAGAATGTTATTCCTTAGTGTTCTTTGTTTAGATGACCATTTGTCAAGTTTCTTTTAAATCCATGACCCTTCTTTTAGGTTTGAAAAATACCACTGCCAAAATGAAGAATGCTACCAACCTCCATGCACAAAAATGACTAAAAACTTGTGAGAAGGTTATTCAGCTAAATAACCCACGACCCGCTTGTGTTATGCTATTATTTAACTTATGAGTTATGAGTACCATGGCTGATTATCATACAATCTATACACGTGGCACCTCGGTGGTGCTTTGTTGGTCCTACTCACGATGATGATGATGATGATGGCAGCTAGTTATTGCATGAATCATTTGCACCCACTTTGTGGTTAAATTCTGTTAGGACCAAATTGTCCTAATTAGAGAAAGTTTTATAAAGTAAGCTTTGAGAAGGTTTATTTTATATATAGCTAGTTAATTTAGCTATTGGGCTTGGGCTTGGGCCTTGTATTTAGGCCCCCCATATATAAAGGGGTTTAGGTTGGTTGAGAGAAGGTGGGAGTTCATTTTCAATGAGAGTCTAGAAAGGTGTAAGTGTGTGTTTGTGTGTGTTTTCTTGTATTTTGAGAGCTCTCCTAATAAAATGCAAGACTTTTGATCTTCATCTTCTTTATTTCTTGTTGAATCTTCTCTTTGTTTGGTTGTTTGGGACCAACAAATGGTATCAGAGCCAAACAAATCATTAGATTTGTTTGTTCCTATGAAATCATTCAAAGAGGAATAATTTTTTGGGTTTTGAAGCTTCGTTCTTGAAAAAATTTGAATATGAGTTTTGGGGTTTGGATCTTGATGGAGATGATGAAGATTGATGTTTGGGTTGTGATTCCGACTCGGGAAACATGAATAACCCGACTCGGGTATTCGAGGTTTCCCGACTCGTTCTTAAGGGGAACCTTTGATCTTTTATATCTCGACTCGGGAAACATGAATAACCCGACTCGGGTATTCGAGGTTTCCCGACTCGTTCTTGAGTGGAACCTTTGATTTGTTAAAATCAAAATAGGAATTTGGATTCCATGGATTTGGATTTGGAAATTAATTTTGAATTTCAAAAGTGAAAAAAAGGAAAAAGAAAAACAAATTTTGATTTCCCGAATCCACGACCTTTCCCGAATCGTGCTGTTGAATGAAAGTTTAAAAGAATTTTACAACTTTGGTCCCTGAAGTTTCAAGTTCTTGATGACTTAAATTTTCAAGTTTGATGACTTGACGCTGCCAGCCCCTATACTTTCAAGATTATAAATCCGATTCGGATTATCAGGTTTTCCGAATCCATCTTGGTTCTCGTTTTTAAGCTTATCTTTTCCGACTCGGAAAACATGGAATTAACCGTATGGGTTTCCAAGGTTCTCCGACTTGTGTGTGAGCCAAGATGCTTTTCAAAATTTTTCTAAGTATCACATTTTCCGATTCGGAAAACAATGTTTTCCGAATCGGAAAACCAACCTCTTTATGTGTTTGAAATTTCTCTAAGTGTTGGAGTTTCCCGATTCGGAAAACCATCTTTTCCGAATCGGAAAACTTGTGTTTAATTGTATGCTCTTTTATCTAAGTGTTGAGTGTTCTCCGACTCGGAAAATCACCTTTTCCGAATCGGAAAACCTCCCCTCGAGGTTTGCTCGTTTTTCGACTCGGAAAATACGAAACACTCAATTTTGGGTTTTCGAGTTTTTCCGACTCGCGTCTAGTCGAGGGTATAGTCTTTTCACGCTGCATTCTTACTAACACTTAACTTATTTTATAGAAATGGCTGATCAACCTATTGCTCCAACTTCTCCTGCCGGAAATGCTGCTGACCGAGCTCTTATCGACCCGGCCAACATCGTTCAGATCATCCAGAACAACGGGTTCGTCGACCTGGCGAACTTCACTGTCCAAGACGTTGTGGTCCTTGAGATCCTTCGGGCGCATCCCCTTGCATACGCGATGCAAGCCACTGCTCAGATTCCTATGATCTATCTGCAACAGTTCTGGCACACTTCGCGTGTCGAGAACCAGAACGACGTACCAACCATCATCGGCCGGGTGGACAACACTGACCTAGTCATTACTGTGGGGGATCTCCGTCGAGTCCTTCGTCTACCGGCCGCCACTCCTGAGGCCCCGTTCGACCCTCTGGTTTCTGGACCCGAGCTCTTCAGCGAAGTACTCGCTCTCGGGGTCCACTTCACCGCAAACAACCGACCAAAAGGGATTTCCCAAGTCGCTCAAGGGATGCTGCCTCCGATTTGGTACTCATTCTTCAACATTCTCAACCGGACGCTCTCATCAAAGACACATGGCGTGGACAAAGCCTCCACCCACTTCTGGCACGTCATCCATGCTGTTGCTTATGGATGACGGATAGACTTTGCCCAACAGCTTTGGGCAGACATGATTAACGACGTAAGAGCTGGACCTAGCAGGACTCGCCATACATCCATCCCGTGGATGCGGTTCTTCAGCTTGCTCATTCGTGATCACATGGATCAGAACCGCGAAGTCAGACGCCGATCCAGACATCTCCGCTTCGAAAGCATACAGATTGGCCGCGCCAACAAGAAGAACATGCGCCCTGGACAGGTCGAGATGGCGATCCCCGAGAACGTGCTCAACATGGCGGACCGTAGGGCTATGAGTGTTAGGTTGTACCGAGTGTCAATAGGATTAGAAGACACGTCTACGGACTCCTCAGAACCGAGGAGCCCTGCCCAAGACGTGCAACCCGTCCCTTCTAGAGGCCGTGCCTCAGGCACGGCGGGCCAGAGTTCCAGTGGGGGAGCTTCTGGCTCGGGAGTGATGAGCGTTGCCGTGAGGGGAGGAGAGGGTAGAATCGTTGGTACGTCCGCCACTCCACACACGTCTCGAGCTGGAGCCTATCAGACGATGATTCGGAACCGAGCCACTCGTGCCCGTACACCTACCGTAGTGGAGGAAACATCTCCCTTCGAGATCATGAGCAGACTCAGGGTGAAACAGTACATGGGGGTCCTCCATCAATCCCCCGTACACTCGTCATCGGAAGAACGCCGATCGCCAACACCGCCGCAACAACCTGAACCAACGGGTGAGGAAGTGGAAGCTTCCCCACAAGAACAAGCACACTTGCCCTCACCACCACTTGCAGCGGCCGGTGCGACTCAAGCAGCAGAACCTTCCGGTGATGACTCCGACGGTTATGAGTCTCCAGAACATACTCCTTCGGACCGTCGTGAGCCCGATGACGAGGCCACCGAATCAGAGCAGGTGGATTACGGATCAGACTCCGAGTTCCAGTTATCTGAACCAGTGAAGGGCGGAAAGGCCCAGGTGATCGATGTGGATAAAGCCACCTCTTCCTTCAATGACGACAGGATCTCCGGAGATCCAGTACTAGCAGGCGATCTAGCCTCGGATGATAGAACCGTCGGTCATGAGGAAGAAGGTGAGGCCGAGGTTGCTACCGGCTGGGGGAGATATGATAGTGAGGAAGAAGAGAGAAAGAGGGGGGAGAAAAGGAGAGAGAGAGAAGAGAAAAAGAGACCGCAGATGTTGAGGTCCAACTAGGGGAGCTTTGGGCTCAATTAGAGAATGCGGACGAAGAAGTAGAACCGCACAGGTTAGAAACGGAAGCTTCCCTTACCTCGAGCCCATCCTTCAGAGAGGCAACCCACACCGAGACCGGGCACCCTACGGTGTCTGGTCAAGACGCTAGCCGCCAACTAGCGCATTTGCACGCCCCAACCGACCACTCGGCCATCTCTCAACAGATGGTCGTTTCATCTTTACACGGGGACTTAGCTCAACTTCCACCGGCCACTCAATCGGAGTCTGCCGGTGTTGAAATCAGAGAGGAACCGCCCCGCCTCTCAACTTCTTTCCGTGCACCAGTTGTCCTAGAGCCACTTACCGAGACTTTTCAAGTCATTCACTTGGATAGGACACTACTTGGAGCATCATCAGCCCGCCCAAGTGGCGAGGCCGGAACGGGGAGAGTCGGTGCGTCGAGTGACGCCCTTCGAGGATCCACCGGAAGCCCAGACACCGTCAACATCATTCTAGCGGTGACATCAGGCCGAGAGAGCACCTCAATAGGACTCTTCTCGTCAACCGGAGCCCAAGTGGCACCGGGTGTTGTACTTCCGGGACAGGGTCCGACAGACTCGAGCAAAGTCTCTAAAGATGCTCACGCAACAACGGGGCTTCTAGGCCTGACGGATTCGGGTGGAATCCCTAAAACCACCCCTGCACCAACGGGACTTTTAGGTCCGACGGATTCGGAAGACATCCTAAAAGTCGTCCAAAAGCAGGTTACTCGCGGTGGAGGAAGCCAACCGGGCTCGAGATGCGCGGGTCGAGGCACTTGAGAAAGCCTTGGCCGAGACGGAGAGGAAACGACTAGCAGATCTTGAGGCGTCACGAAAGCATCAAGAAGACCGGGATGCGGAGCTGTACGAGCTCAAACGGCGGATCAAGGGCAAACACTCTGAGGCAGCCCCATCATCCGAGACTCCGATCCCCCGTCAGACCGAAGACGTCCTCAGGCTTGCCCCTCCGACTTCGGGCGAACTACCTCCGATACCGGGCTACGTTATTGAGACGGAACATGCGTTCGTCATTTCTTCATACACGACTCAGAATGACTGCCTCTCCGCCCAAGTCAGAGATCAGGAAGCCCAGATCGAGATCCTACAGCAGCGCGTCCGGGAACTAGAGGCCATGTGTCGGTCTCAGGCTCAGCCTTCCAAAAGGAGGCATGATGACCCTGATGACTCGGCACCGGGTCCTCATGAGGGGGAGGTGCAGGCTTCTTCCAAAAGGCCTCGCACCGCCCTCCATTCTGCCTCTGGTTCCGGTTCCACTCCAGCTCCAGCTTCCGCGGCCGCCCCCTCGAGTGCTCCTACAGAGTCTGCTGCCACCGACGCTCCCTATGTCGATTCAGACACGGAGGATATTCCTGACATGGGGAGTTGGCGATACGAGCGGATCCCGGAAGGGGAGTCAGTACAGTTTCCCCAGATGACGGACACGGCTCAGATTGAAGTCGTTCTCCCAGAAGCAGCACCGACGGATCCTTCAGAGTTCCAGATTCCGGAAGCAGCCCGGAAGATCTTGCGGTCACTTGCTCAGAGTCTCAGGATATACCAGAAGGGGGACGACATTGTCCGGGATTCTGACTACACCAACCTCACTTCGGCTTTTGTTTTTCCCACTCCAGACGCTCCACGAACTATTCATTCTACTGATCCAGAGACCGCCGCTCCAACCGTCATCCAGCTCAACTGGAACCATTCAGTCATCTTCCGTCCCTTCCTTGAGGAATCGTTCACCCGCATCTACCAACAAGAGAAGCTGCACGCCTGGTCCCGAAAGGTCTACTTCGGGATCTCGCACATCAAGACCAAGAGACGAAGGACAGCTTACGTGCATCAGCGAATGTGCAACTGGGCCACTCATGGACGCCAAAGGATTCGACGTCGGTTCACCAAGGTAACTGCAATGCGCCCCTACAGACATGGCCATCAGTTATTCCTTGAATACGACGTCCGTATGTACGGGACCGGCGTTCCACGAGGTGAGCTTCAAAACTGGTCTTTCACGGAAGCTGATTTAGATCGGGTGCATCTAGAAGATCTTCTCGCTCTCATCAAGTACCTCCAAGGCCCGATTCTCCGACCAGAGCACTACAGAGACGGCACAGAGATATTGAAGAAGTACGTCCGCCACGTAATCACTCTTGCGCGAGTGACGGACTACCAGCTTGCAATCGAAAGCCGCCAGCCGAAGGTCAACCTGCTCAGACCAAACCTGCTCGTGCCTGGTAATGATGCTTACACTCCATATATGCCAACCAGGATACCTGAGCATGGGGTTCTTTATATGACTCGGAAGAAGAAGGAGCGCAGTTTCATGAGATTTGGCGAGCTCTCCAAGTTCTGCGACGGGACCCTTCTGTATGTATACAACGGGATGCAGAGTAGACTACTGGCTGATCAGATACCAGGGCGGAGGATCATAGATGGGAAGGGAAAGCTGCTGGAGGCGATGAGACTGATTGAGAGGAAGCTCAAAGAACGGTTGATGTACAGGAGAGTCGAGGCGGCAATGCAAATGAGAGCTAGGATCATCGGCGAGTGGGAGGAATACTTGCAGATGTCCAAGTGGGAGCCAGCTCTGGAGCTTCCACCACCTTTCTGACTTCTTCACAAAGGGGGAGATTGTAGGACCTCTTTGTTGTGAAGAGTCAGAAAACACTATCTTACTTGCTTTCTAGTTTAACTGTGTTTGTTTGTAAACATTATCTTTTGTTAGTGCCCCTGTTTGAGGTTTGGAACCTCGGGGGCCTTTGTTGACATTCTGTGTAATTTCCTTCTACCTATAAAAGGTAAAGGATGTTTAGGGTTTTCATATTGAATCACATTTTGCCTTTTTGGGAAATCTCCATTGTTGAAGATATTGAAGCTTTCATATTCATCATCATCATCTTTATCATTGATTCAATCCATTTCTTATTATTTTCATTGTTATTTGGGACAACAAATTCTTTAAATTTAGTCTATTGTTGATCACATGAAATTAGCGATATTTACTCATATTTGTGATGCTTTTTAAGGTTGTGGAAGATGGGTGTGATTTTTTTTTGCTAACCGGCAGCTCGTAACCATATTTTCTCCCCCAAATTATTGTGGCGAGTTTGATAACGCTGGTGCGATGATGAGTGTGGTCGATACGTTGACATGTTCCTTCCAAATACTCAAGGCATTGGAAAAGAACTTTAGCAATAATACGTTGAGACCAGGAACTCCTCCACACAAGGTAAAATGAGGTTATCTAGTCACGAAATAAAAGCATTATCTTTTGGGCTGTTATGTAGAAATAAAAGCATTATCTTTAAGTTATTAAGTTTATAAAAGGCTGACCAATGAATGTCTAGCCCAACGGTGGTAGGTAACATCCTTGCGCTTGCCTTGAAAGATAGGTTGGCACGGGTTCAAGCCCCGCTTGTTGCAAAAAAGGCCAAAGGCCTTATAGACCTCTTCAGCGGTATCCAGCTTGTTGTCCCAATAACAATGAAAATGAAAGAAGAAATGGATGGAAATCTTGAGATTGAGATTGAAATCAATATGAACTTTGATAAAGCTTGAAAAATATGGAGAAAAGTTTGCCCAATTTAGTAATCTTGAAATCAATGCACAAAACCCTAGAAATCCTTTACCTTATATAGGTAGAAGGAAGTTTAACAAAGTGACAATAAAGGCCCCCGAGGTTCCAAACCTCAAACAGGGGCACTAAACAAAAGATACTGTTTACAAAGTAAGGAAATTAAACTAGAAAGCAGTTAAAGATAGATGATTCTGACTCTTCTCAACACCTGGGTTCTACAATCTCCCCCTTTGAGAAGAAGTCAGAATGGTGGTGGAAGCTCCAGTGCTGGCTCCCACTTGGACATCTGCAGGTACTCTTCCCACTCGCCGATTATCCGCGCTCTCATCTGCATTGCAGCCTCTGCCCATCTGTACATCATCCGCTCCTTAAGCTTCTTCTCGATCAACCTCATTACCTCCAGCAGCTTTCCTTTTCCGTCTATGATTCTCTGACTTGGTACCTGATCCGCCAGCAGTCTGCTCTGCATGCCATTATAGACATAGAGAAGGGTCCCGTCGCAGAACCTGGAGAGCTCTCCAAACCTCATGAACCTGTGCTCCTTCTTCTTCCGAGTCATATAAAGGACCCCATGCTCAGGTATCCTGGTTGGCATGTACGGAGTGTAGGCATCGATACCAGGAACGAGCAGGTTTGGTCTAAGCAGGTTGACCTTCGGCTGGCGGCTTTCGATGGCAAGCTGGTAGTCCGTCACTCTCGCGAGAGAGATTGCGTGACGGACGTATTTCTTCAGTATCTCCGTGCCATCTCTGTAGTGCTCTGGTCGGAGGATCGGGCCTTGGAGGTACTTGATGATTGTGAGAAGGTCTTCCAGATGCACCCGATCTAAATCAGCTTCCGTGAAGGTCCAGTTCTGCAGTTCACCTCGAGGGACACCGGTGCCGTACATGCGGACATCATACTCAAGGAACAACTGATGGCCATGTCTGTAGGGGCGCATAGCAGTTACCTTGGTAAAGCGACGTCTGATCCTCTGGCGTCCATGAGTGGCCCAGTTGCACATTCGCTGATGCACGTACGCTGTCCTTCGTCTCTTGTTCTTGATGTGAGAGATCCCGAAGTAGACTTTTCGGGACCAGGCGTGCAGCTTCTCTTGCTGGTAGATGCGGGTGAACGTTTCTTCTAGGAACGGGCGGAAGATGATGGAGTGGTTCCAGTTGAGCTGGATGACAGTAGGAGCAGCGGTTTCTGGATCAGTAGAGTGGACGGTCCGTGGGGCTTCTGGAGTTGGAAACTTGAGCGCTGAGAGGAGGTTGGCGTAGTCAGGATCCTTGACGAGGTCGTCTCCCTTCTGATAGACCCTTAGGCTCTGTGCAAGCGACCTCAAGATCTTCCGGGCTGCTTCCGGAATTTGGAACTCTGAAGGATCCGTCGGTGCTGCTTCTGGGAGAACGGCATCAATCTGAGCCGTGTCCGTCATCTGAGGAAACTGAACTGACTCCCCTTCCGGAATCCGCTCATATCGCCAACTCCCCATGTCCGGAATATCTTCTGTCTCAGAGTCGACATAGGGAGCTTCGGCGGCATCGGAGTCTGTGGGAGCACTCGAAGGGGCGGCTGAGGAACCTGGAGCTGGAGCTGTTGAACCGGAGCCGGAACCAGGTTGGAGGTCGGTGCGAAGCCTTTTTGCAGCTTGCACCTCCCCCTCATGAGGACCTGGTGCGGAGTCATCAGCGTCATCATGCCTCCTCTTCGAAGGCTGAGCCTGGGACCGACACACGGCCTCCAGTTCTCGAATCCTTTGCTGTAGCAGCTCGATCTGGGCCTGTTGCTCTCTGACCTGGGCAGACAGGCGGTCATTCTGAGTGGTGTAGGAGGTGACTATCATCAAGTGTTCCACCTCAGTGACGTAGCCTGGGATCGGAGGAAGGTCGCCCGAGGTCGGAGGGGCAAGCCGGAGGACGTCTTCTGATGGCCTGGGAATGGGAGCTTCAGTAGACGGGGCAGCCTCAGAGTGTTTGCCCTTGATCTTCCTTTTGAGCTCGTAGAGCTCCGCATCCCGGTCTTCTTGAAGCTTGCGCGACACCTCAAGATCAGCTAGCCTCTTCCTCTCCGTCTCGGCCAAGGCTTTCTCAAGTGCCTCGACCCGCGCATCACGAGCCTGGTTGGCTCTCTCCACCGCTAGCAACCTGCTTTGGACGACTTTAAGGATGTCGTCCGAATCCGTCGGACCTAGAAGTCCCGTTGGTGCAGGGGCGGTTTTAAGGATTCCGCCCGAATCCGTCAGGCCTAAAAGCCCCGGTGTTGCGTGAGCATCTTTAGAGACTTTGCTCGAGTCTGTCGGACCCTGTCCCGGAAAAACTAAACCCGGTGCCACTTGGGCTCCGGTTGACGAGAAGAGTCCTAAAGAGGTACTCTCTCGGCCCGATGTCACCGCTGGTATGATGCTGACGGTGTCGGGGCTTCCGGTGGATCCTCGAAGGGCGTCCGTTGACGCACCAACTCTCCCCGTTCCGGCCTCGCCACTTGGGCGGGCAGATGATGCATCCAAAAGTGTCCTAGTCAAATGAACGACCCTAAAGGTCTCTGTGAGTGGCTCTAGGACTGCTGGTGCACGGAAAGAAGTCGAGAGGCGGGGCAGAACCTCTCTCATTTCAACACCGGCAGACTCCGATTGAGTGGCCGGTGGAAGTTGAGCTATTTCCCCGTGTGAATGTGAAACGACCATCTGTTGAGAGATGGCCGAGTGGCTAGTTTGGGCGTGCAATTGCGTTGGTTGGCTGCCAACGACTTGACCTGACGTCAACGAGTGACCGGTCTGTATGAGGGTTGCCTCTGTGGGGGTTGGACTCTGGGTTATAGGAATATCCGATTCTAACCTGTGCGGCTCTACTTCTACGTCCGCCTCCGCTAATTGAGCCCAAGGCTCGCTTAACTGGACCTCAACGTCTTCGGTCTCTTTTTCTCTGCTCTCTCTCTCCTTTTCTCCCCTCTCTCTCTCTTCTTCTTCTTCGCTGTCTTCTCGTCCCCAGCCGGTAGCAACCTCGGCCTCACCTTCTTCCTCCTGACCGACAGTTCGGTCATCAGACGCCAGATCCGCAATAAGAGTGGGATCACCTGAGATCCGGTCGTCGTTGAAGGAGGAGGTGGCTTCATCCAAATCTATCACTTGGGCCTTCCCGCCCTTAGGTGGATCTGATAGTTGAAACTCGGAGTCGGATCCGTAGTCAACTTGTTCTGACTCAGTTGCCTCGTCATCGGGCTCACGACGGTCCGTAGGAGTGTGCTCGGAAGACTCGTGACCGTCGGAGTCATCGCCAGATGGTTCGCCTGAGGGTTCGCCTCCCTTAGAAGTGACGGCCGCCGAGTGAGGTGGTGGAGGAACGTGTGCTTGTTCTTGTGGGGAAGCTTCCACGTCCTCCCCAGTAGGTTGTTGCGGCGGCGTCGGCGATCGGCGCTCTTCGATGACGAGTGGATTGGAGACTGCTGAAGGGTGCCCATGTACTGCTTTACCCGGAAATGACTCGTGTACTCGCGTGTGCGGATGGCATCAGTAGATTCCTCCACAATAGTAGGAGTGCGGGCACGAGTGGCTCTGTTCTGGATCATCGTCTGGTATGCACCGGCTCGAGAAGTGTGTGGAGTGGCAGACGTACCGACTATTCTACCCTCTCCTCCCCTAACGTCAACTCTCATCACTCCCGAGCCAGAAGCTCCCCCACTGGAGCTCTGGCCCGCCGTACCAGAGGCACGGCTTCTAGGTAGGACGGGTTGCACGTCTTGGGCAGGGCTCCCCGGCTCTGAGGAGTCCGTAGACGTGTCTTCTAGACCTATGGATATACGGTACATCCTAACACTCATTGACCTACGGTCTGCCAAGTTGAGCACGTTTGCCGGAATGTGCATCTCTACCTGACCAGGCCTCAGAGTCTTCTTGTTGGCTCGCCCGATCTGCTGGCTTTCGAAGCGGAGATGGCTTGATCTGCGTCGGACAGCACGGTTCTGAGTCATGTGATCTCGGATGATCAGACTGAAGAAGCGCATCCACGGGATGGAGTTGTGTTTCGCACGTGCTGGCCCAGCTCTGACATCATTGATGATGTCTGCCCAAATTTGTTGAGCAAAGTCGATCCGCCTCCCGTAGGCGACCGCATGGATGATATGCCAGAACTGGGTGGATGCCTTGTCCACGCCGTGAGTCTTGGAAGAGATCGTTCGGTTGAGTATGTTGAAGAAAGAGTACCAGATCGGGGGCAGCATTCCCTGAGTGATCTGGGAGATTCCTTTCGGCCTGTTGTTTTCGGTGTAGTGGACTCCGAGAGCGAGCACTTCGCTGAAGAGCTCAGGTCCAGATACGATAGGGTCAAATGGAGCCTCCGGAGTAGCAGCTGGCAGACGGAGGATTCTTCGAAGATCCTCCACAGTGAAGACCAGGTCAGTCTGGTCCACTCGGCCGATGATGGTTGGCATTCCGTCCCGGTTCTCGACACGGGAAGTGTTCCAGAACTGCTGCAGATATATCATCGGGATGGCAGCAGTGGCTTGCATCGCGTATGCAAGGGGATGAGCTCGGAGAATCTCGAGAACAACGTCATCTTGGACAGTGAAGTTCGCCAAGTCAACGAACTGGTTGTTCTGGTGGATCTCGCGGATGTCAGCCGGGTTGATTAGTGCGAGATCAGCAGCATTGGCGACGGGTGAAGTAGGAGCAATCGGTTGTTGATCAGCCATTTCTGCAAGACATTAAGTGTTAGAAATAATACAACATGAAAAGACTATACCCTCGACTAGGCGCGAGTCGGAAAACCTCGAAAACCCAATAAAGAGTGTTTCGTATTTTCCGAGTCGAAAAACGAGCAAACTATACGAGGGGAGTTTTCCGATTCGGAAAAGGGTGTTTTCCGATTCGGAAAACTCAACACTTAGAAGATAACACAAGATTAAACGAGACAAGTTTTCCGATTCGGAAAAGGGTGTTTTCCGAATCGGGAAACTCCTACACTTAGAGAAAATAAGAGAACAAAAAACTTGTAGGTTTTCCGATTCGGAAAACATGGTTTTCCGATTCGGAAAATGTCACAACACTTAGAAGAAATTTTGGCAAAACTTGGTCTCTCAATCGAGTCGGAAAACCTTGGAAACCCATAAGGGTAGTTCCACGTTTTCCGAGTCGGAAAAGATGCATTTGAAAACCGAGACCAAGTCCGATTCGGAAAACATAGTTTTCCGAATCGGAAAACATACATAAAGGATCATCGTTTTCCGATGCGGAAAACTTGAACATTCAAGTTTTCCGATTCGGAAAACTTGAATATTCAAGTTTTCCGAGTCGGAAAACGGTGACTGTTCGCGTTCCGGATTTAAAAACCGCTCAAAAACCGTCGATCTAAGGCCCTAAACTATCAACATGCATCCTAAATCAGTTCATAACAAGTTTATAAGCAACAATGGATCGTTTTAACGTCCCGAAATCCCATTCCAAGAAGTTTGGGTTTCGGGTAAGTTTTAAAACTTTTAGGCTTCGATCCAGGCCTTAAAACAGATGATTTAGATGTTAAAACTATACAAGGGTTGATCGTTTACTTACCAGGAATCCGAATATGTAAAAAGATCGACGATCGGAGCACAAACGAGCGAAAAACGAAATCGAGCGCGAAGTGGGTTCGGGTGAGAATTCAGAGAGAAAAAGATGAAAATTTGAATTTTGTGAAAAGTAATTCTTGAAAACCGGTATTTATATTTTTACCGAATTACACTGTGTTTGGGTCAAAAACACTGTGTTTGGCTCTCCTTTTGGCTCTCTTAACCCGACTTTCACCATTTGGCAAAAACCACCCCTGGACTTGAAGTTTGAGAAAACTTACAAACAAGTCCCTGAACTTGTATTTTCAGAAAATTTCAAAACAGACCCTGGACTACAAGTTTCACAAGATTTGCAAAACGAGTCCCTGAACTTTAGAAACAGAAAGTGGCAAAGTTAGTCCCCGAACTTGTAAGTTCAAGACATGTACTCTACCGCCCCCTGAACTTTCAAGTTCACAAAAAGTTACAAGTTCAGCCCTCGACTCCCGAGAAGAGAGACTTACCTGGTGCGTCTCACTGGGTTTAGAGCGAGTCCTGGTCTGAAGTAACCAGAAGTCGTAGCGGGGATCCACACCTACAAAATAAAGTATAAACTGGTATCCAAGGTGTTGTGGATCCGAGAACGTTAGCACACATAATAAAGATCAAAGCAAGACTTGGTACTCCCCCTCAATACATGCAATCTCTCAGAAACTCCCCCTACATACATGCATACACTATACGAACTCCCGACTCCCCCTAGACCTCAGGCGGGGAGGTCTAGCATTCCTAACTTGCTTAGGAGGAAAAAGTGACGCTTTTCATCAAACGGCTTGGTGAACAAATCAGCAAGCTGATAGTCACTCTCAACAAAGTATAGTTCAATATTACCTTTCTCGACGTGATCTTTGATGAAATGATATCGAATGTCGATATGCTTCGTCCGAGAATGTTGAACCGGATTTGCCGTGATCTGTATTGCACTTTTGGAGTCGCAGTAGATGGGAATTCGATGCATGGTGTATCCAAAGTCAGCTAGTTGGGTTTTCATCCACAGAACTTGCGAGCAGCAGCAGGCGGCGGCTACGTATTCTGCCTCCGCGGTGGATAGGGAGACACAATTCTGCTTCCGGGATGACCAACTGACTAACTTGTCCCCGAGAAATTGACAAGCACCAGAAGTGCTTTTTCTGTTTAGCTTACAACCTGCATGGTCTGAGTCTGTATATGCAATTAGTTCAAAACCAGAGTCCTTTGGGTACCAAAGGCCAAAATCCGGTGTGCCCTTCAGATACCTAAGGATTCTCTTGACGGCAGACAGATGAGACTCACGCTGATCGCACTGATAACGAGCGCAGACACCCGTGGAAAAGACAATATCTGGTCTACTAGCCGTGAGATATAAGAGAGAACCAATGATTGCCCGATAGGTTTTCTGGTCAACCGGTTTACCAGAAGTATCTGCAGATATTTGAAAATTTCTGGGCATTGGTGTGGCTGCCGAGTTTGAACCACCGAAATCAAATCGTTTTAAAAGATCTTGAACATATTTGGCTTGATTTATAAAAATGCCATCAGGGCATTGTCGAACTTGAAGTCCTAAAAAGAACGTCAACTCGCCCATCATGCTCATTTTGAATTGGGATTTCATGGTGTTCTCAAACTCTTGGCACATCTCAGGCTTTGTAGATGCAAAGATAATGTCATCCACGTATATCTGAACGATAATTAAGTCTTTACCTGACCTCTTGAGAAACAGAGTGGGATCGATAGTACCTTTCTTGTAGCCAACTCCGAGTAAGTAGTCAGTGAGAGTTTCGTACCATGCCCTCGGAGCTTGCTTGAGACCATAAAGCGCCTTGTCCAAAATGTAGACGTGATTCGGGAATCGAGAATCGACGAACCCTTCCGGTTGTTCCACGTACACTTCTTCTTGAAGAACTCCATTCAAGAAGGCACATTTGACGTCCATCTGATAGACTGTCATGTTTTTGTGTGCAGCATATGCAAGGAAGATTCGGATCGCTTCGATTCGGGCTACTGGCGCGTACGTCTCATCATAGTCGATACCCTCTTGTTGGCGATAACCCTTGGCGACCAGGCGAGCTTTGTTCCGGATGATGAGATTATTCTCGTCGATTTTGTTCCGGAGTATCCACTTGAGGCCGATGATTGTCTTTCCCCATGGTCGTTCTACCAAGCGCCAAACCTTGTTTCTCTCGAATTCGGCCAGCTCATCTTGCATGGCGATCACCCAGTCGGGATCGGTGAGAGCTTGCCAAACATCCGATGGTTCGAAGTCGCTCAAGAATCCACCGAATAGGATCAGATTTTCAGTGTGCTTTGCAGATCGAGTGGTTACAGGTTGTGAGGGACTCCCTATTATCTGGGAGGGGGGATGATCTTTTGTCCACCTGCGAGTGTGAGGGTGAGTGACATAAGCCTGTCGGTTGTTGGTGGCGTCGTTCTCATCTTGGACTGCAAGGATCTCTTCTAGGTTCCCACTTGATGAGCCTTCAGCCTGATTGATCCGCGGTGCAGCCTCTAACCGGGGCTCTCTGACTACCTGAGCATATGATCGTTGGGCTGTGCTCGGGGAAGGTAGTAGAGCTTCTTCTGGAATTGGAGTAAGAACAGGGTGCGGAGTCTGTTCTTGATCAGGTGCCGGTGAAGCTGCGGATGAAACTTCAGATGGGGGAGCCGCTGACTCAGGTGTCACGGAGTGAGTTGAAGTGCTGGAGGAGGGCTCCGTGACGAAGGCATCGGATGTCACTGTGGTTGTGGTCGAACCTGTTGGAGCGGGAACTACGATTGGACTCGTTAGAGTGTGCAGATCGTATTCCGCGAGATCTAAAAAGTCTAAAGCAGAAAAGTTAGAAGACGGATCTGTGCTCGGTGGTGAAGGGAACAGTTCAGGGAAAGATGCAGACACATTACTAGAACTAGCATTCAGATAGGTTTCAGATTCAGAGAAATCAACGTTTGAGCTTTCCAGGATAGTTCGGGTCCGTTTGTTGAAAACCCTGTAAGCCTTAGAGTTATGTGAGTATCCGATGAAGATAGACTCATCAGACTTAGGGTAAAACTTACCCAATTCTCCCGGTCATTAAGAACATAGCATTTACAACCAAAAACTCTAAAGAAGTCAATGTTTGGCTTACGCTGTTCGACCATCTCGTAAGCGGTTTTACCAGTCCGCTTTACGATCAGAGTCCGGTTTTGCGTGTAGCATGCTGTGGAAACGGCTTCAGCCCAAAACTGTTGAGGAACTCCAGAATGAGCCATCATGGATCTTGCTGCTTCGACCAACGTCCGGTTCTTCCTTTCTACGACCCCATTCTGTTGAGGTGTGCGAACTGCCGAGAAGTTGTGAGTGATCCCCACTTCTTCGAGAAAGGATTGCAGCTTTGCGTTGCGGAACTCAGTACCGTTGTCGCTACGTATTTTCCTCACACGACGACCCAAGAGAACTTGTGTGCGTTTGATGAAGGCTATGATTCGTTCAGCAGCTTCGGATTTGTCTCGAAGAAATTCAATCCAAGTGAACCTAGAGAATTCGTCTACGAGAACCAGCATATACTTCTTTCTGGCAAGACTTTCTACTCTCATAGGTCCACAAAGATCCATGTGTATCAGGTCGAGGGGACTTTGGCAATTCGTATCCATTCTCGGTGGATGAGAGCTTCTGGTCATCTTTCCTTGTTCGCACGCAGGACAAAGAGTGTCCTTGGAAAGGCGAAGCTCAGGTAGTCCTTGACTAAACCCTTAGAAACCAGCTTGTTCATATCTTTGAAGTTCTGATGACATAGTCTGCGGTGCCATAACCAACTGTCCCTTTTGATGCTTTTGTGAGCAGACAGATTGCATTCTTCGGTTTAGCTTCAAACAGGGGGTGTGTTTGAGGGATTGAACGGAAGACGGTTGTGTAGAGATTGCCATTTCGCCTGGCGGAGAGGATAGCATTGTTGTCTTCATCGTTCACGTCACTCCCGTACTGAAAGGTCTTCACCCAGTATCCGTTATCACAGAACTGGCTGGAGCTAAACATGTTGTACCCCAATCCCTCCACATAACGTACACCCTTGATGATGTACTTTCCATTGGTGATTTTTCCCGACCCTAATATCGGCAACGGCGTTCTATCGGCAGTCTTTATGTATCCCTCAAACTTCTCAACGTAGTCGAAGATGAAGGACCGCTGCCCAGTCATGTGTGTGTGAGCCCCGAGTCAAAGTACCACACATGACTGATCTCAGAAGCGTCGAGGTCTCGATATGTGCTGGGGCCAACAGCTTCAGGTCCTTCGAAGTCTGCCATCAAACACGGACCCCCAACAAGATGATCTTCCTCGTCTGAGCTTTCTTCCTCACACACCCAGTTTTCTTCATCGACTAGCAGAGCAACTCCCTTCTCTTTCTTCCTCATCAATGCTGCCTTCTTCTCAAAGTATGCAGCATCCTTGTATCTGACAGGGCAGTTGTTCGCATAGTGACCCAGCTTGCCACATTTGAAGCAGGATGTAGTGGCACTAGCGGTCTTTTGAGGAGCTGGGGTAGGAGCACCACTATTCACCGGAGCTGGAGGAGCATTCAACCTTTGATCACCAATTTCAACTGGACCTTGTTGATGTCCTTCTCTCGGAGCTTGCCTAGAAGAACCACTCTGGTGGTTGCCTTCTGGATAGTTTCTGTTCCCGTGATCAGTTTGTCCTTCAAATCCACGGTAGTTCCTTTCTTGTTCTTGTCCATATCCCTGACCACCTTGACCGCCTTCAAATCTTCCATATCTTCCATCTTCACGTCTTCCATCTTGGCCACCTTCGTACCCGCTGCTGTATCCTTGACGATCTATGTATCCTGATTCAGGAGTGTAGTTTCTCTGGTTTTGGCGATAGTTGATATGAGAGACCTGTCCTCTCCAATCTCCCTGATCTCCATGGCCTCCCTGATAGTCCAGGTAGGTGTTATCTCTGTAACTTCCTCTCACTTCCCTATGCCGGCCTTGATCACCCGGTATCTTCCTGAATGCTGACTCGGAAATCTGTCCCCTTGCTGGTATCCTCCTCTTCCTTGATTCCCAAACTGAACTCGTTCCTGCTGATAGTGTCCACCTCGGCCTTGCCCCATCCTTCCTCCACTGGGGTATCCAGATCCCCTAGGTCTGTTGTATCCACGGTTGGAATTCAGCTTCTGTACGCTATTAGTGATGAGGGCAAGAGACTCATTCACATGGAAGAGTTCATCATCAGAGATTGAGATGATTAGCGGATCATCTGGATGTTGATAGCTTGGACCATAGTTCGAGTTGAAATCTTGGTAGTTTGGACCATAGTTCCCGTTGAACTCCTGGTTGTAGTTCTCCTGATAGAGCCGAGGTGGTGAGTGGTTGTACTGCTGAGGAGATGAGTTGTTGTACTGCTGATGCTGGAAGGGAGCTGAGTTTGATCCAGCACAGGGCACTGCCGCGAGTGCCAGAGGGTCAACAGTATTTTTGAACTTGCCGCCAGTGATGAATTCCTCATGTTGAACCATCATGCTAAAAAGGTCATGTAGACCCATGATCCCCAGATTTCGGCTCAACTGTAGGTTGATCGCCAGATTTTGCCATGCCGGTGTTAAGTTCTTCAGGAACTTAACATTTACCTCGTATTTTGACTTCTCTACCCCGAGTCTTCGTAGGTCATTCACGAAGGCGTTCAGTCTTTGATAAGACTCGGTGAGGGATTCGGTTTCCCTGGCTTTGAAGCCTTCGTAAGCATTTAGGGCACTTTCTTTCTGGCTTTCCAACGCGGTGTCACCTCCCTGCATCTGTTGTTCGATTTCCAACCAAACGTCTCGTGCGTTGGTTAGACTGTCCACTCGTGCGTACATATCGTTGGGGAGAGCCATGATCAGGAGGGTCAGAGCACGCTTGTCAATGAGGTGCCTAGCCCTTTGTTCTGGATTGAACATCTCAACAGGCTTTTCGACTACGTACGACGGAAGTTCGGGACACGTATCGGTTTTGGGAACAGCGGCAACCGTGACGGTTGGTCGGATTGGGCCTTCACGGATTGACTTCATGAGGTTTTCATCGAGCAAGTCTAGGAAGTGTATCATCCGGCGTTTCCATTGCTGGTACTCGCCCATCACCAGGACGGGAGGGCGAGTTTCGGAACCAATCCCTAGGATTTCCTTCGACATCTCTGAGAAAGGAATGAGACCTCCTTGAAAGATTCACTTGGCTTGAACACAGAAAAGGTTTTGAAAAAGCTGGTGTTTCGAGCGCCTCGGGACACAGAAAGCTTGGTAAAAGTAAAAGGTTTTGAAAGCAGGCTTAGTGTCGAATTTGAGAAACAAAACTGCAAGAGTTTTGGCTCAAAGAGGCGAAATCCGACTTGGAAACAGATGTTTTCCGATTCGGATTTGGCTCAAAACAGCAGGATGCGGAAAACACACTTTTCCGACTCGGAAAATGCAATTTTCCGATTCGGAAAAGTTGGGTGCGGAAAAAGGGATTTTTGGCAAAGAGACTTCTCAGGAGCAAGACCCCAAGTCAGAGACTCGTTTTCCGATTCGGAAAACAGAGTTTTCCGATTCGGAAAAGGAGAGTTCTCCGATTCGGAGAATATGCAAATTCCGACTCGGAAAATTTGATCTGATATTTCAGCTCTCGTT
The DNA here is from genome assembly GCA_030169165.1 of Centaurea solstitialis. Classification (NCBI taxonomy): domain Eukaryota; kingdom Viridiplantae; phylum Streptophyta; class Magnoliopsida; order Asterales; family Asteraceae; genus Centaurea; species Centaurea solstitialis. The sequence continues at coordinate 56,065,721 of CM058040.1, forward strand.
TTCCGATGCGGAAAACCTGCACAGAAAGCTCCGAAAAATTTCTTAAAAACACTTAAAACCTCTTAGAAATCAGTGTTTAGACCCCCAAAATGTAGGAAAAAGCTGAGAAACCATTGGGGAATCACTTAACACTTAATTTAAGCCCTTTAAAAACACCTTTTGGATAGAAAATCCAAAAGTTTTGAAAAACTCAAAACTTAAAAACCTTTAGAACTTTTCAAAAAAAAACAAAACAAAAGCCAAGGAATCAACAAGTTTGGCTCTGATACCAATTGTTGTCCCAATAACAATGAAAATGAAAGAAGAAATGGATGGAAATCTTGAGATTGAGATTGAAATCAATATGAACTTTGATAAAGCTTGAAAAATATGGAGAAAAGTTTGCCCAATTTAGTAATCTTGAAATCAATGCACAAAACCTAGAAATCCTTTACCTTATATAGGTAGAAGGAAGTTTAACAAAGTGACAATAAAGGCCCCGAGGTTCCAAACCTCAAACAGGGGCACTAAACAAAAGATACTGTTTACAAAGTAAGGAAATTAAACTAGAAAGCAGTTAAAGATAGATGATTCTGACTCTTCTCAACACCTGGGTTCTACACAGCTCTTGACCGGCCTTCAGGTCGGTTCAGGGGCGAGTCCATGGGTTGGCCTTGGGGTCGGCTCATGGTCGCGGGGGATTAGTCGGTGCCCGTATGGATCCGGATACCCTCGGTACGTGTGTGTGAGTTATATTACCGTTAAAAAAAGTATATGAAGGGTTGTTATGTATTTGGGCTCCTGCAATAATTCATACGGGGCTGAGGACTGAGGATTATTATAGAGAGATGGGCCAGCGACCCTCGGCGTACGATGATGCTGCTGATATGTTGTTGATTCTTGAAGCTGCTTGCACAACATCTTAGTTATTTGAGGCCGCATTTCTTTTTGGCCGGCTCCAACTCTAGTTTATTTCTGTATTGGATTTTTAAGGGTTGATATTTTTGGGTCTTCTACTCCTTAAGTGGTTATTGGGTAAGACATTTGCTTATTTTCTTGCCGAAACGTTTCTAGGGCGTCATTTTGTTAGGAAGGTATGCCTAGTTTTGTAATTGGTTTTTTTCTCTAAATAGATTTTTTTCCGGGGTTCCTTCCCCGTTTCCCAAAAAAATGGTGTAAACGGTTTTTATTTAGCTGTAATTTTAGGGTATCTTAGAGGATTTGTTTCGATTATATAACATTTCCATGGCAAATAGACGGGCGTTACACACAAGCTTTAAGTAATGGTTAGGTAAGTTTTGTAGCTTTCCTAGCAAACACGAGGAGACTCCTGTGTTGTCTACCGACAAAAAAAAAAGAAAAAAAAACTCAATCGTAAATCCATATCCCCTTAGATCTGCTTAAAGAAATCTACCGTGCGGCGAGCCATATGTTTTCCAACACTGGTTCAAAAATCTAATAGTTTGGATATTATTTTTTCGGTCGTGAACCTTCCTACATAGAGAAAAACAATTAAACTTGGATTTTTGTTGATAGATTTCTTGTACAACATATTTGACAAGATTGAAACAAATAATATAAAACACTTCGAGTCTCCAAAATTTGCAACTGCAAAAAGTGAAGTTGAAACACATCCACACATCCTTCTTCATAAACTTATTTATTCTTAAAGTACAAAAGAAAATCTAAGGAGAAGCAAATACAACGGGTACTATAAGGAGTTTCAAGAGCATGGTTAAATTATTAACAAAAGTTGGTGATTGTATATAACAAAAGTTTTGTAATTTTATTCTTTAAGTTTGATTTCAACATCAATCCGTAGTTTCTTCCTTTACACAACAGGTTTATTCTTTATGTCTATGACTGCTTTTAACTTTGTTATCTTTGTCGGTTAAATTCAGTTCCTAAAACACTAGTTGCCAAGATTTCCCAATAATTCATTTGAGAAAGTTGAACTGGCCTCTTGCCTAAAATCAATGCACACTGACCACATTTCACTTTGACTATGACTCTATGAGTTGAGTATAATATTATACTGAAATATTAAATTTTAGCTGAGATTGATCTAGTTTTGTTAACTTGTAGTTTTAGGAATTGGTTCACTTAGCTTTTCAAATTGTATGGTAAAACCCTAGGATTAAGGCCATATATACTATGGGCTTTGGGCGAAGCCCAATACCATAAATGGTAAAATCCAACCATTAACAAACTTTTAGGTTGCGTTTGGTATGCTGGAATGTTTTTGAAGGAATTGGAATCCTGAGGAATTTAGAATCCTGAAGGAATTGGAATCCAATTCCATAATCTGTTTGGTTGGCAGGAAATGGAATTGGAATCCAATTCCATAATCTGTTTGGTTGACAGAAATGTCCGATGGAATTGGAATTCAGATATGCAAAATGACAGAATTACCCTCCTTTTGTTCTTATGTCGAAGCGGTAGCGGTGGGTCGAAGCGGTGGGTCGAGCGGCGGGCAGCGGCGGTCGGCGGTGGGTCGAGGCGGCGACGGTGGTCGGCGGTGGGTCGAGGCGGTGGGCGTGGTCGGCGGTGGTTCGAAGCGGTGGTCCAAGCGGTGGCAGCGGTCGGCGGTGGGTCGAAGCGGGGGTCGGCGGTGGGTCCAAGCGGTCGGCAGTGGGTCGACGCGGGGGTGGCGGCGGTCGGCGGTGGGTCGAAGCGGTGGCGGCGGGTCGACGCGGCGGGGGCGGTCGGCGGCGGGTCGACGCGGGTGGCGGCGGCCGGCGGCGGGTCGAAGCGGGGTGGCGGCGGCCGGCGGCGGGTCGAAGCGGTGGCGGCGGCCGGCGGCGGGTCGAAGCGGTGGCGGCGGCCGGCGGCGGGTCGAAGCGGTGGCGGCGGCCGGCGGCGGGTCGAAGCGGTGGCGGCGGCCGGCGGCGGGTCGAAGCGGTGGCGGCGCCGGCGGCGGGTCGAAGCGGGTGGCGGCGGCGGCGGCGGGTCGAAGCGGTGGCGGCGGTCGGCGGTGGGTGGAAGCGAAGTAGTAAGTTAGGGCATCTAATTGAAGGGTAATCTGGTAATTTGACAATTCCCATGTCAAGGGATTTTAAAATCCTTCCATGTACCCAAGGATTTCAAATTCCTTCATATGAGGGATTTTAATTCCTTCTTCTAATTCCAATTCCCTTCTCTGAATCTTACCAAACGCAGGAATCCTTGGGAATTGGATTCCAATTCCATCAGATTCCCAAGGAATCCTGCATACCAAACGCGCCCTTAGATAATGACTCTATTGGTCCCTCAATTCTATTTTCTTACAGTTGGGTCAACTGAACAAAAAGGCAACCTAACCGATCACATAAAAATCTTGGTTGTTACATTTAAGGTGCTATCAACTTTAGTCAAATTTGATTAAGCTAATGTTCTCGTAAAATTTGCTATTCTTTGAAGAATAGTTGATTGTTTTGACTCAAAAAGATTTTTCATTTGATCTTAAACGTTTGGGCAATTACAGATTACAGGCTTCAGGATTGTTTAAGTGGTAAACAGTTCATCACTTTTATGTAAATACATATGCCTTGAACATAAACAATTAATTTGCATTATGTACCCACAGTCCTTTTTTTTCAATAAATCCACCTTTTTATCCCTTTAGTTAGTTTATGGACAAGAGCTAGCATTCAGAAGCTTGATTTCAACCCAGATGGATTTCTCAAATCAATGATCTCTAGTACTTTCTCAAGATATTTCAAAAAGGAACTTTGTTGTGTCCAACTTTTAAGCTTCTGTCTAACTTTTAAGCTGTTGTCCTGGATGTCTAATTAGAATCCTTGTCAAGTATATTGGTTGTTGTTCCTCATCTAGTGGCTGATGTCTGTTTGTGCCTATAACCGAATTAGATATGATATGATATTATTCTCGTTAACTCTTTTGGCTTTTAGATCAATTATCTTGGCGGTATCAATTATGTTTATTCTATTCTTCAGCTATTATATAAGCTTTATTCCCCTACAATGAATGAGACCTATGGCAAAGTTGCCTTATCTCTACTGTTTTGTTGTATTATGCTCTGCTTTATTCCCCTACAATGAATGAGACCTATGGCTAAGTTGCCTTATCCTGAACCGAATAATGTATCATCATCACTTTAACTTGGTCAAAGAAAGATGTTACGATAACTGACAAAGGGTTCGGGCAATAATGTATGTATGAACACAGTTAGACGAAGGTTTTATATTGATAGTTGAAAATTTTTTAATTGGTTTCTATAAATTGTTTGTACTATTATATTTTTCTTCATGTTTGTGTGTACATTTATTATGTCTATATATACATATACATATATAGAGAGAGATTTTCTTTTGTGAACTTTTTTAGGTGTGAACTTCTGAAATTTGCAAAAAATACGATTATATGATGAAATTGGTTTTTGAAATTGTTTAATAGGATGAAATTATATTATATGATACATTTTTTGTTGAAATTGTTTCATACTTCGGTGATTTTACGTGAAATCAAAATGTTTCATAAAAATATATGAAACAGTTTCATAAGAATGGGAAAGTTATGTAAAAAATAACGAAATACGAAACATTTTCATCAAAAATGAATCATATAATATAATTTCACACAAAAAATAAGTTCACAAAAGAAAATCCCTCCATATATATATATATATATATAGGGTTAAGTACATGGGAGTGTATCGAACTTATCACATTTTATCATCGTATGTACTCAACTTTAAAACTTACTGATTAATGTACTGAACTTGCTAAAATTGTCATTGTATGTATCCAACTTTATCAAAACCTACCGTTTAATGTATCCAACTTGTCACGAAAGTGTATCCAACTTGCCATGAAATACATTAAATGGCAATTTTAGCAAGTTCGGTACATTAATCGGTAAGTTTTAAAGTTGGGTACATACAATGATAAAACGTGACGAGTTCGATACACTCCCATGTACTTAACCCATATATATATATATATATAGAGAGAGAGAGAGAGAGAGGGTCCTTCAAGGAAAAACCATTTTTTTTGTAAAAACTTGAGGAATAGTCTAAGCATTTGATCTAAAAAGGGCATGATCGTCATTTTGGAAAGGGTTTAAGATTATTCCTCAAGTTTTTACAAAAGAAAAGGTTTTTATTTGATTATTCCTCTATATATATATATATATATATATATTCATTTTTTTGTAAAAACATGAGGAATAATCTAAGCCCTTGATCTGAAAAGGGCATGATCGTTATTTTGGTAATAAAAAAATCGCAATTTATTCATTATATGAATATTCACTATCATATTCACCATATGAATATTCATCATATATTCACCATATGAATATTCATATTCACCAGAGAAAAAATTAAATAAATTCACCATCATATTCACCATATGAATATTCATATTCACCATCATATTCACCATATGAATATTCATATTCACCATATCATATTCATCATATATTCACCATATAAATATTCATATTCACCAGATAAAAAATTAAATAAATTCACCATCATATTCACCATATGAATATTCATATTCACCGTATCATATTCACCATATATTCACCATATGAATATTCATATTCACCAGATAAAAATTACATAAATACAATAATTCTATCCACTAAAATAAGTTCGTTAACGAGGTCACGATTAAAAAAACCCAAAAACCTTCATTTCACCGCCATCTTCTCCGACCAACAAACCACCAACAACCACCGCCGAATCGCCACCGTCCGCCATGGCTTCAGCCACTAACGAACCACACACCTACGATCGTCTCCAAGAAGTCAAACAATTCGACGAATCTAAAATCGGAGTAAAAGGACTGTTAGATTCCGGCTTAACAACCATCCCTAAGTTCTTCCACCAGCCGCCGGAGAATCTCCTGGGGCGAAAACCTAACAACTGGCCGCGATTGACGGTGCCGGTGATCGAGCTATCCGGAAGAGATCTGGCGGTCGGCTTCGACGCTAGGGAGGTGGAGAAGGAGGCAGTGGCACGGTGGCCAGCGGTGGTGGAGAAGGGGAGACGAAGGACAACAGCAGGTCTGGTGGTGGATGTGGTGGTGGTGCGACGAGGCGGCGGTTCTCAGATCTGGTGGTGGATGTGGTGGTGGTGCGACGTGTTGGTGGTGGTGCGACGAGGCGGCGGTTGTCAAATCTGGTGGTGCGACGTGGTGCTGGTCCTCCGCGTGGTGGTGTGACGATGGCGGCAGGTGGTGCGACTCAGATCTGGTGGTGCGACGTAGTGGTGGTGCTGGTCCTCCGCGTGGTGGTGTGACGGTGGTGCGGTGGTGGTGGCAGGTGGTGGAGGAATGGGTGAGAAATGAGGGAGAAATGGGGTTAGGGTTTGGCTTGTAGGAGAAGATATAGATAGTTGTTAAAGTACCCAAATTGCCCTTTTGGGTTATAATCAGGTGTGGAACATGGGGTTGTAGGAAAGTTACAAAAAAATGTTATCTATATTATTAACCATTGATGTAAATTAATTGATGGTTTAGATTGTTCCTCTAGTTTTTACAAAATATGTGGTTTTTATTTGATTAAGCCTCTATATATATGTATATATATATATAGAGGAAAGTTCAAATGTGAACCACTTTTTGGTTGTGAACGTGAGGACAACCGAGAGTGCGACACGTGACGGCTTTGAGTGTGGTCCCCCTCTTTAATTCAATGCCCTCCCATGAATCGCGCCTAGTCATCCGCCGTGGACTTGACGTGGCGCCTAGTCATCCGCCACGTGTCACGCTCTCGGTTGTCCTCACGTTCACAACCAAAAAGTGGTTCACATTTGAACCTACCCCTATATATATATATATTTAGAGAGAGAGAGAGAGGGAAGTTAATTTGGAAACCACAAAAACGTGTAAACTGTGTAAACTCATGGTTTCATAGATTAAATCAATGAAATTGATTCATGGAGTTGTTTAATATGATGAAAATGTTTCATAAACATCAAATTTTGATGAAAATGTTTCATATTTTGGTGTTTTTATTCATATGAAACTTTTTTCTCGTTTCTGTGAAACTTTTTGATTTTTAGGTAAATAAACACCTTCATATGAAACAATTTCATCAAAAAATTTAGTCTATGAAACATTTTCATCATATTAAACAACCCTATAAAAGATTTTTCATTGATTTACGTATGCAACCATGAGTTTACACGGTTTACACGTTTTTTGTGGTTTACAAATGAACTTCCCTCTCTCTCTCTATATATATATATATATATGTCATAATCATTGTTTAGCTGTTAAATAACGGACTATTTATTTAAAATAAATAAAAGTAATCACTAATTATTAATTATGTTAGTAATTATGTGCAGAAGTTGACAAACCAGACTACACATCCAATGTTATAAGACACTTGAGGGTCACACTTGTGAGGCCTGTAAAACGAACAAGTAAAATAACTCCAGTATAGAGAGAAAAGATTTATAATAGTCAATTATAAATCTATTGGGTGTTTTCTGTAAGAAACTCCAAAGTTAAAGGTTTCTATTATTAATTAAACAGGGATTATATATTTATTAGTTAAATAAATATATAACTGGTTTTAATTAATATTTGTTATATATGGTAAATATATATATTAGTTAAATATATATATGGTAATTATCCTGACTAATATATTAGTTGTATATATGGAAATAATCTTTCTTGGTGAAGAAGAAAGAATTATTTATGGATAATTACTGGAAAAAAGAAACAGAATATGATACAGATACTGTTTGTATCAGTATAAATATTCGGTTAAGGCAAACCCTTTTTCATTCATTCATTGATTCCAATAATCAATTCCCACAACCATAGAAACCTAGAATCTCTCTCTCTCTCCCTCGTAATCGACGCCAACAATCAAGCCGAAGGAAGTTCGGAGTTTGTTCGGGTGTTCGGGAATTCGGAGTTGTTGATCGGCTAGAAGATCCGTTCGTAAGGTTCATCACGGGTGGATCAAGCTCAAGCAATTCAGGTAAGCTTTCTAAACCCCGAATTATATGACTGTTTAGATAAACAATAACAATCATGTGCTATTTCGGGTTTTATACACGTTTATGCTTCCGCTGATCAAACCAGTTTGGTTTGATGTTCGAATTAACAGTTTGTTTTTCGAACCGTGACTCGAACCAGTTTGGTCCGAGGTCAACCAAAAACCCAACAGTGGTATCAGAGCCATTGGTTTGTTTATTGTTTATCGTTTTTCAATTGTTAGATACGCTAAAAATTTTATCTGTTCGTGTAAAATTGCTTTATCTGATAATTGTTTAAGATCCGTTAAAATTGTTTTAGTTGTATAAAGTTTTAATTTTAACAGTTTGTTTAAAAAATTAAAATTTTATCAGTTTGAGTAATTATCTTTATCAGTTTAGATAAGGGATTAATCTTTATCAGTTTGGTAAAAGATTTAATCTTTATCAGTTTGCATAAAGATTGATATTTATCGATTTAAAAATTAATCTTTATCAGTATTGTATCAAGATTGATTTTATCAGCTTATATAAAGTTTGGATTTTTATCAGTTTAGGTAAAAAAAAATTCATCTTTATCAGATTCAAAGACTTTATCTTTACCTTTTTCATTGATTTAAGTCTGTTGGCTTTTTCGATTCACCGGATTTTTATCGCCACCATAAACCACCAGTTTGGTGGTGGTCAAGTCGCACGTAGCGGTGGCCGAACCACACAGTTGTGTGACCAAACCCACACCCCGCTATGGCCGCATCGTGGCTCGAACGCCACTCGGCCGTGGCTCGAACGCCACTCGGCCGTGGCTCGAACGCCACTCGGCCGTGGCTCGAACGCCACTCGGCCGTGGCTCGAACGCCACTCGGCCGTGGCTCGAACGCCACTCGGCCGTGGCTCGATCGCCACCACGCCGAGGCCAGACCACCAGTAGCCGCAGTCGCAGTGGTGGTTGATGGCGGTGGTCGTCTCAAATTCGCGAGCTGCACCACCGATCGGCTAAGGCAGCCACGGTGGTGGTGGTGTTTCCTGTTTTCAATCACCACGAAGGCGATAACGGCGACGGTGTTGTTGTCGTCGGCCGCCGGTGGCAGTAGCGGTGTTTCGGCGCTGTTATCGTCGCCGGTAGTGCGGCGGTAGTGGTTTATTCGTCCCAGCGGTAAGACGGCGGCGGTGGCGCCTTGGCGTCGCCATCGTGCGCGTTTTTTGGCTATCGACAGCCGGCCATGCCACGGCAGTGGCAGCCGACTGCTGCTGCTGTCAATGGTGGTGGCGGTTGTCGACGGTGGTGACGTTTGTCGATGGTGGTGGCGATTGTCAACGGTGGTGGCGATTGTCAACGGAGGTGGCGATAGTCGACGGTGGCAACGATAATGTGGTTGTTGTTCGATCGCCAAAACGATGGTGATGGCGATGGCCGTTTACCATCACCATCGCCGGCCACATGGTGGCGGTGGTGGCTGCCACGGGACGGTAGTGGCGTTGTGCTGCCGTCGTCGCCGACAAGGGTTGATCGCCACCGTATGGTGGTAATCGACATCGATAAATTATCGGTGGACCACGAGTCACGAAATCAAGGGTTTTTCGATTCTAATTGGGCCACGATACAACCAGGCCCAAAACCCAGTATTTTGGACCACGTTATGGCCCAAAAGGATTTATATGGTTTTAAGTTTTTTATCCAAAATTAATTTTATTTAGATAGTGTTATAATAAAATTGTGTTGTTTTTATCAAACTAGTAATTTGACCCGTCTGGTCAAATGGGCCGGATGTCATGTTTGACCAGTTGGTCGAACCACGACACAGTTTTTAGGCCAGTATTTAATATTCCGAGCAGTTGGTCCGGAATATCCGGTTTGATATGTTTTTGGATAAAAGCAAATATTTTAGAAAATTGGTTTTATTTTATAAAATAGATTTATAGTTTATAATCTTGGGTATTTTATAAATTAGTTAAAAGCCGATTTCAGATTAAAATATTAGTTTCGGTTTATAAAACAGTTTGATTTGATAAATCAGTTAAAACCATGGTTTATGATAAACAGAATAATTTTAACGGATCTAGGATTGTTTAATGCTTTATTTTATATGCTTTATTGCTCTATAAAACTTGCGTGGTTAAATGTTAATATATATATCTGCTTAGTATATATATATATATACATGCTATAGTAATTATAAAGAATGCCAATTTAGACACTTAATCTATTTGGAGAAACCTGGGTGCCACTTTCAACCCTGGAAACTTGCAAAATGACCTTTAGGATAGATTTTTCTTTTTCTTTTCCCGGAGTTCCGTCAAGAGATGCCGAGGCCAGTGGGAGCTACGCAAGGAGATCGGAGCCACGCGGGGAAAACGGAGGAAAATAGTTTTAGGACAATTTTGGTCCTTTAGGAATTAATTGGCAAATCAATAATTGCTTGTTTTTGTTTCTTTAACTGCATGATTGTGATTATTATGCTTGCTCGTGATTATTGATATTACATGCTTAGGTTTTATCAAATGTTTTTTAAAATTAGGTCTTATTTTATAAAACTAGTTATATCACGAGGTTGGTTTTAAAAAACCTAAAGTTACCATTTTATGAACATTTTTAGATGGTAAAATTATTTTTAAAACCATTATAAGATTGTTTTCTTATAAGAGGCATGCTTTTAAAACAGTTAGTTTTATTAGCAAGTAAGCTTTAGAACAGTTAGTTTTAAACATCGGTTGTTTCTTAAAACAGTTAGTTTCAGAACAACAAATGCCTTTAAAACAATCAGCTTTTAATAGCGATTTTAAAAAAAAAATGCTGGAAATTTAAAGTTTTTCAAAAACTTAGCTAAAACCCATAAAATCATAGATCAGTAGTGCAACCCATTTGTGGACACCTTTGGCGTAAGGTACGTTGGAGCTCGAAGGAGTCGAACCTTTAGCACCCACGTTCAAACCCCAAACTGAAGGGGATGAAAAGACTCTGCGATATCGGGTGGTACCGACCAGAGTACATCCAGTTCAAAATGGTGAGATCTATTTTGGTAATTGTTACAATTCACCGGGTGGTACCGGGCCAAAGAGCACTAAGAGGGACTAAAACATGTACGGTTTTATCCGATGTCCCGAAAAGATCTAGGAGTCATGTCAGTTAGATATGATTGGTAAAAGTCCTTACCTACCGAAATAGTACGGGCCTGGTGGGGCGTGAGCAAACCGCGCATCAGGACGTATGAAATAAGGATCCTAGTCCGATAATTATCATTTTAGGGTTTATTGATATTTATTCGGAACCGTTTATTCAAAGGTACTAAAACCAAGTTTTTAAATGTGTAGATGGCAAACACGGTTACCAACACCAATAACCTTTCTCTTCGCTCCATCCTAGAAAAGGACAAACTCACTGGTCCAAATTTTCTCGACTGGGAGCGCAATCTCCAGATTGTGCTCAGGCACGAGAGAAAGTGGTATGTCCTAGAAGAACCTCTAGGTGAGGCCCCACCAGCAAATGCCAGTACGGCAATCAGAAATGCTTATCAAAAGCGTTCGGATGATTTGCTGGATGTTGGCTGCCTGATGCTTGCGACTATGAGCCCAGAACTACAAACAGGGCTCATGAACACTAATGCTTACGACATGATCCGCCAGCTGAGGGACATGTTTCAAACGCAAGCTCGCACAGAGCGTTATGATGCCACGAGGGCTCTAAACGCGTGCAAAATGGCCAAGGGGACCTCTGTCAGTGCCCACGTTATGAAAATGAAGAGGCTACTTGACCACCTAGAGAGGTTAGGTCACCCAGTTCCGTTGCAGTTGGCAACGGATACCATACTTAATTCATTGTCCGATGATTACAAGCAGTTTGTGATGAATTTTAATATGAACAACATGGAAAGGAGCATAGCTGAATTGCACTCCATGTTAAAAACTGCTGAACAAAGTATGGGGACGGGGACCAAGACCAAAGATGTTCTGATGGTCAGGGATGGTGGAGTGAAGAAGAAAAGAGGGCAAAGGAACACCAGCAAGGGCAAGGACCAGGTTCAGGTCAGCCAGAGTGTACCAAAGGCCGTTGACAATAGAAAGGGCAAGGGCAAGGGCAAAAAGGTTAAAGTCAACAAAGCGAAGGCCGAGAATCGATGCTTTACGTGTCATGAGGTCGGACATTGGAGACAGAATTGCCCGAAGCGTCATGAAACAGGTATAAACACCTAGGACGTTTTATGACTGCTTCAGTTTATCATTACTACTTGTTAGTTTACAAGTTAACTGACACCTAGAGCAAATGTATGATTGCAGGTGATCAGGAAAAATGAAGTGCCCGGGTCCTGAGGATCAGACAAGATTTCTTTTAGATATTATCAAGACATTTTAAGATTATTTTAAAACATTTTATTTTGGATAGTTTTGAAATATTGGTTGTTTTTAAATTTATGGGATTTTGGTATTTTAAATTTAAAATTATTGTCTTGATTTATATATATCTAATTTTATTTTGAATCTAAGTCAAGGTAGACTTGATTCAGTTTGTTGATCCTAGATATTGTCTACCACACTAACAAATATACTTCAAAATTTAGTAATTCGAAGTAATATATGAAAACTGTCAAAAACACACGAAGTACTATTTTATAGGAATGTGTTTTTGGAATAAAACATTTACGAGTAATATGATTATAACAAGTATATTGTAGTCAAGTTCAAATTACTCATATGTTTTAAAAAGGGAATTTAGGATATTATCACAGATGACGTTGATAATATCAGTATTTATAAAACTAGTAAATTCCAAGTTTTGGAATTAGGGATCTAATAAGATCCAGTTAAGTTTTATGAATAGTAAAATTCAAGTTTATAGTATTAAACTTATTACTTAAAATAAAATTGACTAAATAGTCAAGTCTTGACTAAGTCAATGAAGTGTCAAATTTAAGTAATAGTCAGTTTTCATATAGGTTAGTGGGAGCCCAATTTATTCTCTATCTATGCTTCCGATAAAGAATAAAAGTTATATTATTGATTTGTATTTCTAGGAATTCATAATCCAGAGAGGATAAGAATTCATGAGAAATATGATCTATTCTTTTAAGTCAAAAAGGTTAGATCAAGAGTTTCAAAATCTCGAAACAATAAAGTCAAAGTTTTGACTTTAAGAAAATCAATAATTATATGTGTTGTAATAAAGATATTCAAGTATCCTTTTAGACCATCAAGTGTTGTAGAACACTAGGATAAATTTCCTGGAATTTACCAGTTTGGTAAATGGAAATTTTGTCAGATTTCAGGTAGAAATCTTTATCTACACAGCAACTAAGGAAAGTTGCAGAGTTGACTTTACATATTCAAGAAACTTGGAGTTATTCCAGTATCTCCAAGATTTAGGCAATATGGTAAAGAAAAGTCTAGATTTTGTTTAAATGTGTTTGCAAAACAAAACTAGCAGAACCAAGTTAAAATTATTATTTAATAACTTGTGTTGTTTTTGGTTGTTTCTTTGATTAGGATGGTAAACACTAATCAAAGGGTTTAAATTGAAGGAAGGTGATACTTCATTTAAACCAAGTATAAAGTACACATTGAATAGACACCATAAAAGTAACTTAGAAATGCTATTAATTTTGTTATTATTACAGAGTGGAATATGGACTATACAAAATTAGTTTCTTTGTTTCTTTTAAACTTAGCATGTTTTTGATCCAGGAATAAAACTAGTCTAAGTTTTATTTGAAATTATCCGTGACAACTTATCAAGGTGGGAACCTGATAGGGTTTTAAAGTCATCGTGAGTTTTTGGGTAGTTATAAACAGAGTGTTGAATAACAGCTACAAGCGATGTAGACCAAAAACTGCACGGATATTCGATAGAGCAGCGAATATCGGATGTGATCCGCTGGTTGAGATTACTTCATGGATTTTGTCATAAGTAAATCTCACAGTAGGTTGTCCTCAATACCTGAGGTATCTGGTTTGGAATCGCGGGGACTACTGGATACTTAGTACGTTCTAACATCACACCGTAACAGGGTGGTCATACGGGGCGTAACTAGATTCAGCGGAAGTCGTGGTGACAAATGCAGATATGCAAGATGGGATTTGCACCTCTTCTATGAAGAGAGATATTTCCGGGCCCCTTGACTGACTACAAGAACTGATGAAGTGCATGGCCATGCCCAAACGAACTGATTTGTTCTTTGTCGTTTACCAATCAGTAGGAAGTCGGATAGTCATGAACATAATCTTGAGTATTCTGAGTTGACTGTATCCATGCTCGTACTCAAAATTGAAATATCGTGTTGCAAAAGGAAAAGCCTAGTTATACCCGATTTGTGAACAGTGTGTTCATAAATGTTGTATCCTTTAAAAGGGATGATATCACCTACCTGGGTATAAGAGTGCTTATAACCTGGTTAGCCTAAGTGCCTGTCTAGGGGCCTCCTTAGGTCCGTGTGGTCAAGCAGGTATTGCCAACTTGCACAAGTGGGAGTCTGTTAGTAATTATGTGCAGAAGTTGACAAACCAGACTACACATCCAATGTTATAAGACACTTGAGGGTCACACTTGTGAGGCCTGTAAAACGAACAAGTAAAATAACTCCAGTATAGAGAGAAAAGATTTATAATAGTCAATTATAAATCTATTGGGTGTTTTCTGTAAGAAACTCCAAAGTTAAAGGTTTCTATTATTAATTAAACAGGGATTATATATTTATTAGTTAAATAAATATATAACTGGTTTTAATTAATATTTGTTATATATGGTAAATATATATATTAGTTAAATATATATATGGTAATTATCCTGACTAATATATTAGTTGTATATATGGAAATAATCTTTCTTGGTGAAGAAGAAAGAATTATTTATGGATAATTACTGGAAAAAGGAAACAGAATATGATACAGATACTGTTTGTATCAGTATAAATATTCGGTTAAGGCAAACCCTTTTTCATTCATTCATTGATTCCAATAATCAATTCCCACAACCATAGAAACCTAGAATCTCTCTCTCTCTCCCTCGTAATCGACGCCAACAATCAAGCCGAAGGAAGTTCGGAGTTTGTTCGGGTGTTCGGGAATTCGGAGTTGTTGATCGGCTAGAAGATCCGTTCGTAAGGTTCATCACGGGTGGATCAATCTCAAGCAATTCAGGTAAGCTTTCTAAACCCCGAATTATATGACTGTTTAGATAAACAATAACAATCATGTGCTATTTCGGGTTTTATACACGTTTATGCTTCCGCTGATCAAACCAGTTTGGTTTGATGTTCGAATTAACAGTTTGTTTTTCGAACCGTGACTCGAACCAGTTTGGTCCGAGGTCAACCAAAAACCCAACAAATTAGGCTTGTCCAAAATGTCAAATAGATCATCAAAATTCACCCTTTAATCGTTGTATTAAATTTGGTATAAAAATGCCTGATATACCACCATTTGCTTCAATCTTGATTTTTTATATATAAATAAATTATAAATCATGATATTAAAAAGTTTAGGGAAACTTTTTGTAGAATAAAAAATTGTTATTTTCTTTTTGAGGGTCGCCACACCTGTCTAATTCCCACAAGGGATTCGAGGAATTTTTTTGCCAATGCACCCGACACCTCCCTTGTCTAATTTGTTATATAAGACCCATTTCCTCTGTCTAATTTGTTATATAAGACCCATTTCCCCTGTCTAATTTGTTATATAAGACCCATTTCGTATTCCATTTCCTATAAAACTTCCTGTGGTATCAAAATTCAAGAGCCTATCTCCCAATTTTTTCCCCAATCATCGTCGTCCACCATAAGCAACATACAATTCTATATCCCACTTGTCTTCTTGCAATTCTCCAACATACCAAATCTTATAAACACTTCCATTTAAATCCAAACCACCACAAAAAAAAATCAAAAAACTATCCACCTTATCTCACTACCATGTTGTCAGCAATCGCCCGCCAGAGAAACCATATCTAAGTGTTTCTCCTCATCGGATTTATCTCTTTTGCCAGCTCCAAGGAACTTCAACTGCTATTGAATCTGAAAGATAGCTTGGCAGAATCAAACACAAGCATCTTTCCGTCATGGAGATCCACTGATCCGGTTTGTAATTTTGTCGAAATCACTTGTGATGACATTGAATCATTCGTCAGAGAAATCGACCTCTCGAATCAAAATCTGAGAGGTTTGATTCCTTTCGATTTCATATGTCAACTCCAATCCCTAGAAAAGTTATCCTTAGGCTTTAATTATTTGCATGGAAACGTAACACACGACCTCAACAAATGCTCCAAGTTGACTTATTTGGATCTCTGAAACAACTTCTTCTCTTGTGCTATCCATGATGTATCTTTCATGAAAGGAATGTTGTATCTCTACGTGAACTCCAGCGGATTTTCAGGAACTTTTCCTTGGAAATCATTAGAGAACATGACGGAGTTGGTGGTGCTAAGCGTTGCAGACAATCCGTTTGATAAAACTCCCTTTCTGAATGAAGTCTTGAAGCTGCACAAGTTGTATTGGCTATACATGTCGAATTGTAGCATCGAAGGTGAGATTTCGGCGGGTATTGGTGGTCTTAAGGAAGCTTGTTAATTTCGAAATCTCAGACAATTACATCACCGGAGAGATCCCAAATGAAATCAGCTGGCTAAACAAGTTATGGCAGCTTGAGCTTTACAACAACAACTTGAGCGGAAAACTTCCGGTTGGGTTACGTAACCTAACGAAACTCGAGTTTTTTGATGCTTCCAATAACGATCTCCAAGGTGATCTTTCTGAAGTAAGGTTTGTGAATCACCTTAAAAGCTTACAATTGTATGAAAATGACTTCTCCGGCGACATTCCACCGAAGATAGGAGAGTTCAAGCAACTGGTAACCTTATCAATGTACCAGAACCAACTCACCGGAAGGCTCCCTCAGAATCTTGGTTCGTGGTCCGACTTCATCTTCATTGACGTATCGGAAAATTACCTCACCAGACCGATTCCTCCCGATATGTGCAAGAACGGAAAAGATGACACAGCTCCTGATACATCAGAACAATCTCTCCGGCGAGATACCGTTAAGTTATGTGGCCTGTAGGACGCTAACCCGGTTGCGTGTGAGCAACAACATGCTTTCCGGAATTGTACCCGGTGGAATATGGGGGTTACCGAGAGTTGAGTTTGTTGATACTGAGATGAATAATCTGGAGGGGAGTATTACGTCGAATATAAAGAATGCGAAAAGGTTGGGGCAGATATCCGCTGCTCACAATCGATTATCCAGCGAATTAACCCCGGAGATCTCAAAGGCTACATCCTTGATCACAATCGATTTAAGCCACAACCAGTTTTCTGGCAAACTCCCGGCAACAATTGGAGAACTAAGCCAACTAGGCAAGCTTCAGTTAGATAACAACAAGTTCATCGACGAAATACCTAAATCGCTATGCTCTTGTGGTTTTCTAACTGACCTAAACATGGCTTGTAATTCGTTTTCCGGCCAGATCCCCGCCGCTTTAGCGTGGTTACTGAGTATTTTCTTTTTGAATTTGTCCTCAAATCAACTTTCCGGTCGAATACCGAGTAGTTTGTCATCCTTGAGCCTACGTCTTTTTGACCTATCCCATAACAGACTCGTTGGTGCAATCCCTGAACCTCTTTCTAATGGGAGCTTTGTCGGGAATCCGGGCCTTTGCAGCAAAAAAGTGAAGTTTTTACAGCCATGTCCTTCACGGGCTAAGGGGAGGCTCATCATTTGCTTCTCAAGCGTGTCATGTCTAATTCTCGTCTTGCTCGCATGCCATTGTTACGTTAGGAACAAGAGCCGAAAAGATGATCAATCTCGTTCGTTGAAAGATTATTCATGGAATGTGAAATCATTCCGTGGCTTAAGCTTTATGAAAGATGACATCATTGATGCAATTAAAAAAGACAATATGATCGGTAGAGGTAGGTCCGGATAAGTCTATCGGGTCTCGCTTGAAAACGGAGTCGACGTGGCCGTTTAACACATCCGGGATACTCGCTCTTTGGATTTTGCTGCGGAGGAGGAAATATTGAGCTCCATAAGGCATGATAACGTGGTGACGTTATACTGTAGTATCACGAGCGAACACTCGAGCTTGTTGGTTTACGAGTATTTTCCGAACGGGAATTTGTCGGGTCTGTTACATTCGTTGGAAGTTTGTGGGCTCGATTGGAAAATGAGATACGAAATAGCTATTGGAGTTGCAAAAGCATTGGAATATCTGCATCATGATCATGTTGCAAGACCGGTGATCCATAGAGATGTTAAGCCTAGTAACATACTCTTGGTTGAGCATCTAAAGTCAAGACTTGCTGATTTTGGGCTCGCAATGGTGGTCCAGACGGATAATCCAAATGGCTCGACTAATGTCATTGTCGGAATGCACATTTACATGGCTCTAGGTAACCCTTTTTTCCTTAGCTATTTCCTTTAAGGTTACATTTTGTTAGTTCGTGGAGATGCGCTCTGAGTCAGTTGTTCAAGGTGTCGATCTTTACATGGATAATCACTAATGAGATTTGGCATGTCGATTCAACTGAATATGAGTACTCGTACAGAGTGGATGAAAAGAGCGACGTGTACAGTTTTGGAGTGGTTTTCATGGAGCTTGTGACAGGTAGAAAGCCGTCCGAGGACGAATTTGGAGAAGACAACGACATCGTTTGTTGGGTATGCAGTGAGTCGCAAATGGAAGAAAGTGTGTTAAGCCTTGTGGATTCAAGTATTCATGAAAGTTTCAAGGAGGAAAGCATTATGGTGTTGAAGATTGCGATTATGTGCACAACAAGTAGGTCTCCAGTCCTCAGCCCGACAATGAAAGCAGTGGTTAAGATGTTAGCAGATGCCAAACCTCGTGAAATATCGTAACAAAAATTATTGTTGGAACCAACACCAACCAAAACAGGAAAACAGCACCAGACAGACCAGCGGTTTGGCATCCTTTAACATCTTAGCTAGTGTTGTTAAAGGATGAGTTTTGTATGATGTAAAGGATGAGTTTTTCCTAATGTTCCATCATTCTATTTTCTTTCTTTTAAGGAACAGAACCAAAAACCCCATGCTACCTCATACCTATAGAGCTTGTGATAGGTAGAAAGCCGTTGGAGGACGAATTTGGAGAAAACAACGACATCGTTAGTTGGGTATGCAGTAAGTCGCAAACAGAAGAAAGTGTGTTAAACCTTTTGGATTCAAGTATTCATGAAAGTTACAAGGAGGAAAGCATTCAGGTGTTGAAGATTGCGATTATGTGCACAACAAGTAGGTCTCCGGCCCTCAGGCCGATAATGACAACACTGGTTAAGATGTTAAAGGATGCCAAATCTCTGGTCTGTCTGGTGCTGTTTTCTAGTTTTGGTTGGTGTTGGTTCCAAAAATATATTTTGTTACGATATTTCACGAGGTTTGGCATCCGTTAACATCTTAACCACTGCTTTCATTGTCGGCCTGAGGGCCAGAGACCTACTTGTTGTGCACATAATCGCAATCTTAAACACCTTAATGCTTTCCTCCTAGTAACTTTCATGAATACTTGAATCCACAAGGCTTAACACACTTTCTTCCATTTGCGACTCACTGCATACCCAACAAACGATGTCGTTGTCTTCTCCAAATTCGTCCTCGGACGGCTTTCTACCTGTCACAAGCTCCATCAAAACCACTCCAAAGCTATACACGTCGCTCTTTTCATCCACTCTATACAAGTACCCATATTCAGTTGGATCAACATGCCAAAACTCATTAGTGATTATCCATGTAAAAATCGACACCTTTAACAACTGACTCAGAGCGTAGCTCCACGAACTAACAAAATGTAACCTTAAAAGAAATAGCAAAGGAAAAAAGGGTTACGTGGAGCCATGTAACCGTACGTTCCGACAATGACATGAGTCGAGCCATTTGGGGTATCGGTCTGCAGCACCTTTGCGAGCCCAAAATCAGCAAGTCTTGGCTTTAGATGCTCATCCAAGAGTATGTTACTAGGCTTAACATCTCTGTGGATCAGCGGTCTTGCAACATGATCATGATGCAGATATTCCAATGCTTTTGCAACTCCAATGGCTATTTTGTATCTCGTTTTCCAATCGAGCCCACAAACTCCTGACGAATGTAACAGACCCGACAAATTCCTGTTCGGCAAATACTCTAGTACAACAAGCTCGAGTGTTCGCTCATGATACTATAGTACAACGGCACCACGTTATCATGCCTTATGGAGCTCAATATTTCCTCCTCCGCAACAAACTCCAATGAGCGAGTATTCCAGATGTGTTTAACGACCACGTCGACTCCATTTTCAAGCGAGACCCGATAGACTTCTCCGGACCTACCTCTACCGATCATATTCTCTTCTTTAATTGCATCAATGATGTCATCTTTCGTAAAGCTTAAGCCATGGAATGTATTTCAACGAACGAGATTGATCATCTTTTCGGCTCTTGTTCCTCACGTAACAATAGCATGCGAGCAAGACGAGAATGAGACATGACACGCTTGTGAAGCAAATGATGGGCCTCCCCATAGCCCTTGAAGGACATGGTCGTAAATACTTCACTTTTTTGTTGCAAAGGCCCGGATTCCCGACAAAGCTCCCATTAGAAAGAGGTTCCGGGATTGCACCAACGAGTCTGTTATGGGATAGGTCGAAAAGACGTAGGCTCAGAGATGACAAACTACTCGGGATTCGATCGGAAAGTTTATTTGAGGACAAATTCAAAAAGAAAATACTCGGTAACCACCCTAAAGCGGCGGGGATCTGGCCGGAAAACGGAATTACAAGCCATGTTTAGGTCAGTTAGAAAACCACAAGAGCATAGCGATTTGGGTATTTCGCCGATGAACTTGTTGTTATCTAACTGAAGCTTGCCTAGTTGGCTTAGTTCTCCAATTGTTGCCGGGAGTTTGCCGGATAACTGGTTGTGGCTTAAATCGATTGTGGTCAAGGATGTAGCCTTTGAGATCTCCGGGGGTAATTTGCCGCATAATTGATTGTGAGCAACGGATATCTGCCCCAACCTTTTGGCATTCTTTATATCCGACGTAATACTCCCCTCCAAATTATTCATCACAATATCAACAAACTCAGCTCTCGGTAACCCCCATATTCCACCGGGTACAATGCCGAAAAGCATGTTGTTACTTACACGCAACTGGGTTAGCGTTCTACATGCCACATAACTTAACGGTATCTTGCCAGAGAGATTGTTCTGATGCAACAGGAGCTGTGTCATCTTCCCGTTCTTGCACATATGGGGAGGAATTGGTCTGGTGAGGTAATTTTTCGATACGTCAATGAAGATGAAGTCGGACCACGAACCGAGATTATGAGGGAGCCTTCCGGTGAGTTGGTTCTGGTACATTGATAGGGTTACCAGTTGCTTGAACTCTCCTATCTTCGGTGGAATGTCGCCGGAGAAGTCATTTTCATACAACTGTAAGCTTTTAAGGTGATTCACAAACCTTACTTCAGAAAGATCACCTTCGAGATCGTTATTGGAAGCATCAAAAAACTCAAGTTTCGTTAGGTTACGTAACCCAACCGGAAGTTTTCCGCTCAAGTTGTTGTTGTAAAGCTCAAGCTGCCATAACTTGTTTAGCCAGCTGATTTCATTTGGGATCTCTCCGGTGATGTAATTGTCTGAGATTTCGAAATTAACAAGCTCCGTAAGACCACCAATACCCGCCGGAATCTCACCTTCGATGCTACAATTCGACATGTATAGCCAATACAACTTGTGCAGCTTCAAGACTTCATTCAGAAAGGGAGTTTTATCAAACGGATTGTCTCCAACGCTTAGCACCACCAACTCCGTCATGTTCTCCAATGATTTCCACAGAAAAGTTCCTAAAAATCTGCTTAAATTCACGTAGAGATACAACAATCCTTTCATGGAAGATACATCAAGGATAGCACCAGAGAAGAAGTTGTTTCCGAGATCCAAATAAGTCAACTTGGAGCATTTGTTGAGGTCGTGTGTTACGTTTCCATGCAAATAATTAAAGCCTAAGGATAACTTTTCTAGCAATTGGAGTTGACATATGGAATCGAAAGGAATCGAACCTCTCAGATTTTGATTCGAGAGGTCGATTTCTCTGACGAAGGATCAAATGTCATCACAAGTGATTCTGGGAAAATTACAAACCAGATCATTGGATCTCCATGACTGAAAGATGATTATGTTTGATTCCGCCAAGCTATCTTTGAGATTCAATAGCAGTTGAAGTTCATTGGAGCTGGCAAAAGAGATAAATCCGAGGAGGAGAAACACGAAGATATGGTTTCTCTGGCGGGCGATTGCCGGCGACATGGTAGTGAGATAGGGTGGAGAGTTTTTTGATTTTTTTTGGTGGTTTGGAATTGGAATAGGAAATGGAAGTGTTTATAAGATTTGGTATTGAGTGTTGGAGAATTGCAAGAAGACTAGTGGGATAGAGAATTGTATGTTGGTTATGGTGGGCGACGATGGTGGGGGTAAAAGTTGGGGAGACGGGCTCTTGAATTCTTTATACCGCATGAAGTTTTACAGGAAATGGAATACGAAATGGGTCTTATATTAAAAATTAGACATGGGAAATGGGTCTTATATAAAAAAATTAGACAGGGGAAATGGGTCTTATATAACAAATTAGACAGGGGAGGTGTCGGCTGCATTGGCAAAAAATTTCCTCGAATCCCTTGGGGGATTAGACAGGTGTGGCGACCCTCAAAAAGAAAATAACAAATTTTTATTCTACATAAAGTGTCCCTAAACTTTTTAATATGATGATTTATAATTTGTTTATATAAAAATAATTTAAAGATTGAAGGAAATGGTGGTATATAAGGCATTTTTATACCAAATTTAATACAAAGATTAAAGGATGAATTAATAATTAGTAATTACTTTTATATATTTTAAATAAATAGTCCGTTGTTTAACGGCTAAACAATGATTACAACATATTAATATATATATATATATGTATATATAGACATAATACATGTACACACAAACGTGAAGAAAAATATAATATTACAAACAATTTATAGAAACCAATTTAAAACTTTTCAACTATCAATATATAAAACCTTCGTCTAATTGTGTTCATACATACATTATTGCCCGAATCCTTTGTCAATTATCGTAACATCTTTCTTTGACCAAGTAAAAGTGATGATGATAAATTATTCCGTACAGGATAAGGCAACTTAGCCATATGTCTCATTCATTGTAGGGGAATAAAGCAGAGCATAATACAACAAATTAATAGACATAAGGCAACTTAGCCATATGTCTCATTCATTGTAGGGGAATAAAGCATATATGATAGCTGAAGAATAGAATAAACATAGTTGATATGGCCAAGATAATTGATCTAAAAGCCAAAAGAGTTAACGGGAAGAATATCATATCATATCTAATTCGGTTATAGACACAAACAAACATCAGCCACCAGATGAGGAACAACAACCAATATACTTGACAAGGATTCTGATTAGACATCCAGGACAACTTAAAAGTTGGACATCATCTTATAAGTTGGACAGCAGCTTAAAAGTTGGACACAACAAAGCTCCTTTTGAAATATCTTTAGAAAGTACTAGAGATCATTGATTTGAGAAATCTATCTGGGTTGAAATTAAGCTTCTGAATGCTAGCTCTTGTCCATAAACTAACTAAAGGGATAAAAAGATGGATTTATTGAACAAAAAAGGGCTGTGGGTACATAATGCAAATTAATTGTTTATGTTCAAGGCATATGTATTTGCGTAAAAGTGATGAACTGTTTACCACTTAAACAATCTTGAAGCTTGTAATTTGCAATTGCCCAAACCTTTAAAAAGCAAATTGATTAAGATCAAATGAAAAATCTTTTTGACTCAAAACAACCAACTATTCTTCAAAGAATAGCAAATTTTACGAGAAGGTTAGCTTAATCAAATTTGACTAAAGTTGATAGCACCTTAAAATGTAACAACCAAGAGTTTTATGTGATCAGTTAGGTTGCCTTTTTGTTCAGTTGACCCAACTGTAAGAAAATAGAATTGAGGGACCAATAGAGTCATTATCTAAAAGTTTGTTAATGGTTGGATCTTACCATTTATAAGGGAAATTAGCCACACTATCCACTTGGAAAATAAACATTGGCCTCCTAACCACGATCTATCCGGTTTAGCTCTCAATAACCACGAGGTTCCGCAAAATCCCGCAAGGAGACCCATTTTTGCGGAACCTAGGCATCTTTTTAAAAAAAAAAAAAATTCCGCAAACTCGGAACCGAGTTCCGCAAAGAGACACTGAGTTCCGCAAAATAGACCCCGAGTTCCGCAAAGTTCCGCAAACCGACAGGGTACGTCCGCAAAATGATGACGTCAGCCCTAATTGGTCAAAACCCTAGTCAAAGGACCCCAGTTTCCGCAAAAAGTACCCCTACTTCCGCAAAAAGGACCCCTACTTCCGCAAAAATTCAAATTTCGTCCAAAAAACCCTAAAATCCGCAAAATTCAAATTTCCTCGCCTTTAAAAACGTCGGTGAAGTCTTTATTCTCTCCATTTATCTTAACTTAGAGAATTTACGAAAATGAATTCTGAAATTCGTACCACACGGATGTTAGTTTCGTATGGAGGATCGTGGCAACAACATAATGAAGATTGGAGGTTTGTTACTAAAATGCCGGTGCTCCGATTGCTGGTGCCGGTAAATGTTACATATTCGAGGTTTGTTCGTGTTATTGAACGGAAATGCGGTATTGACGCATCCGATTTTGTTACACGAATAGCCTACATGGAACCTGGCGTAAACGGAGTTTATATTTTAAGCTCTCAGGAAGATGTTACTCAATTTTTGGAAAAGGCTGCAAACGAAAACGATGTGCCAACAGTTTATGTTTATAACGATAGTCAGAACGATAGTGGGGTAATGTTGAAGGTGTTTCGGACACCGTAGGCGATGAATCTCCTTACATTCCTCAGTTCGATAGCGTTGAAATACCTTCTAACACGTCGTATGTTCCCGAGACAGAAGAACCAGAAGATGTAGACACAGAAGAAGACGAAGCAGTGCCAGAAGAAGATGAACCACAAGATTTCGATAATTATGTTTTCCATACATCTGATGTTGATGATGAAGAAACAAGAAGAGAGGCTTATTTCGTGAGATCATATCCTAGGAATGATGATTTTCACGATATGCCTCCCCCCCCCCCTCCGACGGAAGACGTTTTCAGCACACCCAACCAACCAATTCCTTACAACCGTCGTGGAAGAGTCAAAGAGGATCAGATTTTTCGTTCGAAACCAGAAATGACACTTGCACTCGGCTTGAAGTTTCTTGAAGAGGGTTTTGAGTTTAAAACCGTAAGATCTGCCAAGCGTAGATACGAGGCAGTGTGCGTGTACGAAAACTGTGGTTGGCGTATTTATGCCACCTCTATTGGAGACTCGGAGATGTTTCTGCTGGGAACCGTAGGCACTAACGGTGCGCAGCGGATAACAAAAACGATTCCCAAACCCGGACCCATCTTAAACCGTAACAGATACAATCAAGTGGGTATGTTGGTTTACCTTTTGCGAATAAACTTCCGGAAAGCTGGCAGGGGGTACACCGCTACTGACACCACGTGAGAGGGTTGCTAGACCACCGTAACTGATCAGAAAAAGTTCCGACCGATGTGAGAGAGAGAGAGAGAGATCGACGGTTTATGGGAGAAAGAGAGAGCGAGGGTTTTTTCGTGGGATTGATCAACTGAACTTTTCAAAGCCTTAACCCTTTTATTTATAGGATAAAATAAGGCAGTGATTTAACCTGATCACAATTCCCTTTATGGTTATCCAGAATTAATTCCTTAATTAATTAATTCTTCAATTAATTAATCCTTTAATTAATTTACTGATTAACTAGCAAATAATTATTTAACTAATAATTATTAAATTCTCTTTCTTTTTCTCATCTCTTTCACAAATTCTCTTTTAGGCGTGCAGCGGTGTGACCTACTAGTGTCTTATAACATTGGACACGGTAACCTGTTACTGTCTCGCACATAATCCTAACAGACTCCCACTTGTGCTAGACATGTAACTATGTCTGTTACCATTAGCCTAAGGAGGTCCCTAGCCAGACACTTAGGTTAACCAGGTTATAAGATCTCTTATATCCAGAGATACAATTCTCAATTGAATTCGTACACAGGTTCATTCCTTTTGCACACGATATTTCTAAAGTGACTTAAGACATGGAGTGGAGGATTCATTTCTTAAGATCAAGTATTTCTTGACTCTGATTTCGATTGCCTGCAGTAACGGATATTACTAAATAACCCCTGTTATTCTATCCGAGCGTGGCCACGCGTTTTCTGCCAATCTTAATCGTCAAGGGGCCCGGAAATATCTCTCTTTTGAAAGAGGTGCAAATCCCTTCTTGACTACTTGCATTTGGATCCACGGCTTCCGCTGCACCTAGTCACGTCCCGTATGGCCACCCTGTTACGGTGCAGCGTTAGTACGTGCTAAGAGTACAGTGGTCCTCGTGTTCCCAAACCAAGTATCTCAGGTCTAAGGACAACCTATCAAGTCAATGCTTATGACTGAGGCTCCATGAAGCAGACTTGATTACTGGTCACTTCCAATACCCAAACACTCTGATGAGTATCTATAAATACTTGGTCACATCACTTGTGCTTTTATTCTCTACTTTGAATAAATCATCAAGTATTTATAATAGCGTTAAACTCCCTATTGAAATTCCCATTTCAATAAGTGGCTACGGAAATTTAGATTTCATACAAGACTTTGTAGAATCAAGGATACGTTAAATATGCAAAAAATAGTTAATTTAGAACAATCATGAAATTAAAACCTCCATTTATTTCCAACACACTGTGAAATAAAAACTTTACATGATTACATTGTTTCTAAATTAGACTATAGTAATAATTAATAAACTAAGTACTAGCTACTGGCTTCCAGGTACTGCATCCCAATGGAATTCGCATGTGCCTCATGCTTTGCCCTTGCTAGTGGCTTTGTCAGCGGATCTGCGACATTGTCTTCTGTTGGAATCTTGCATATTCTTACATCTCCTCTTCCAATGATCTCTCGGATGAGGTGATACTTTCTGAGCACGTGTCTCGACTTGTGATGCTCTCTAGGTTCCTTTGCTTGCGCCACGGCTCCTGAGTTATCACAGAATATATCTATCGGTCTCGAGATACTGGCAACCACTCTGAGATCCGATAGAAAATTCCTTAGCCAGACAGCTTCCTTTGCCGCATCACATGCTGCAATGTACTCTGCTTCTGTAGTTGAGTCTGCAATCGTGTCTTGCTTCGAGCTCTTCCATGAGATCGCACCTCCGTTTAGGGTAAAGACATACCCCGACTGTGACCTGAAGTCATCTCTGTCGGTCTGGAAACTAGCGTCAGAGTATCCTGTGACACTAATTTCATCCTCAGAACCTCCAAAGACCAAGAACATTTCTTTCGTTCTTCTTAGATATTTAAGAATGTTCTTGACAGCTACCCAATGGGGTTCACCCGGATTCTGTTGGTATCTGCTCGTAACACTTACTGAGTAAGCAACATCGGGCCTAGTACATAGCATGGCATACATAATCGATCCAATTGCAGAAGCATATGGGACCGATTTCATTCTGTCCTGATCTTCACTAGAAACAGGACACTGTGTTTTACTTAACACTATGCCATGTTGCATTGGAATGAATCCTTTCTTGGATTCATCCATCCTGAATCTCTTCAGTACTTTGTCAATGTATGTACTCTGACTAAGTCCGATAAGCCGCTTAGATCTGTTTCTGTAGATCTTTATACCTAGTATATAAGCGGCTTCTCCAAGGTCTTTCATCTGGAAACATTTACTTAACCATTCCTTAACACTCTGTAAAGTTGGTACATCGTTTCCTATGAGTAGTATGTCATCTACATACAAGACCAGGAAGGTTACTATGCTCCCACTGAACTTAGTGTAAACACATGGCTCGAACTCACTTTTAGCGAAGCCAAACTCTTTGATTCGCTCATCAAAGTGTAAGTTCCAGCTTCGAGATGCTTGCTTCAATCCATAAATAGATTTTAGCAGCTTACACACCTTATTAGGATTTTTAGGATCTTTAAACCCCTCTGGTTGTTCCATATAGACGTCTTCTGTTAACTTTCCATTTAGAAAGGCTGTCTTGACGTCCATCTGCCAAATCTCGTAGTTAAAGTACGCTGAGATGGCCATAAGAATCCTAATTGATTTTAACATAGCCACTGGTGAAAAGGTTTCATCATAGTCAATGCCATGAGTTTGCGTGAATCCTTTTGCAACCAGTCTGGCTTTGAAGGTGTGTACGTTCCCATCCATGTCGGTTTTCTTCTTGAAAACCCATTTCCGTCCAACAGCCTTACAGTGTTGTGGCAAATCAGTCAACTCCCAGACTTGGTTGTCGTACATGGATTGCATCTCGGCCTTCATGGCTTCCTGCCATTGTTCAGACTCACTGCCTGACACAGCTTCTCCATAGGATGTTGGTTCATTTAAGTCTCCGCTATCTTGAGAGACTAGGAACCCAAGATACCTATCTGGTTCTTGTCTTACCCTGCTGGATCTGCGAAGGTCCTGTGTTTGCACTTCCTCAACCGGCTCTGATTGAGGTTCAACATTGTTATGTTGAATTTCTGGCTCAACAACTGGTGTAGTGCTTTCTTCGTCTACTATCTGTAGATCTACATCCTTTCTGGTGTTCTCTAAACTGAGAAACTTTTCTTCCAGAAATTTTCCATTTCGAGCAACAAACACTTTGTTCTCTTCAGGGTTGTAGAAATAATATCCCACGGTGGTCTTGGGATATCCAACGAAGAAACACTTGTCGGATTTGGGTTTGAGTTTTTCTGAGGTAGGTCGTTTGACGTAAACCTCACAACCCCAAATTTTCAGAAAAGATATGTTGGGTTTCTTTCCCTTCCATAGTTCGTATGGAGTCTTTTCTACCGACTTTGTTGGCGCTCTGTTCAGTATGTGTGCTGCTGTTTCGAGCGCGTGTCCCCAGAATGATATTGGCAGCGAAGAATGACACATCATCGTTCGTACCATGTCGAGCAAAGTACGATTTCTCCTTTCTGATACACCGTTCATCTGAGTTGTATACGGAGGTGTAAGTTGGGATACAATCCCACACTCCATCAGATGATTGTCAAACTCATGACTGAGATATTCGCCACCACGATCTGACCGTAAGAACTTGATCCTCTTGTCAAGTAGATTCTGTACTTCATTCTGATATTCCTTGAATTTCTCAAAGGTCTCAGATTTATGTCTCATCAAGTAGACATAACCATACCTACTGAAGTCGTCAGTGAAGGTAATGAAGTACCGGTATCCTCCTCTTGCTACATGACTGAAAGGTCCACAAACATCTGTGTGGATTATTTCAAGCAAGTCAGTAGCCCTTTCATTCTCACTGTTGAAAGGTTGCTTTGTCATTTTGCCAGATAAACAAGATTCGCAATTATCAAAAGGTTTATAGTCGAAATTGCCAAGAAAACCTCCTTTTAGGAGTAGTTCAACGCGTTTCTTGTTTATATGGCCTAAACGACAATGCCAGAGGTAAGTCTGATCCTCAATATCCTTGGATCGCTTACTTATATGATAGATTTCACTATTGTTGTCTTTAAGATTTACAGTGTATAGACCATCTACGGGTGTAGCTTTAAAATAGAAAATATTATCTTTAAAGACTGAGATCATTTTATAAGAATATTTATAATAAAAGCCTTGGTCTACCAATAAATTAAAAGACAATACATTCTTAATCATATTTGGAATATAATAACAATTATCCAGTTCCAAAACTAGACCCGAGGGTAAACTAAGACTATAAGATCCCACGGCTTCAGCAATCAATGGAGTGCCTTCGCCAACTCGTAGGTTCGAACGGTCCTTCCTCAGAGTCTTTCTTCTAGTGAATCCCTGTAAATGATTACAAATGTGGTTACCACTGCCTGTATCAATTACCCATGATTCATAAGAAGTGTTAAGCAATCTATCATAAAGATACCTGGAGTATCGGGTAAACCGATATCCATTTGGTCGATGTTCATCGAGTGCTCGCAAATATCCTCGCTGCCGCATTCTGGGCAACTCAGATCTCCCAGCTCATCAATTATATCAGTGTCCATGAGATTCGCAGGTTCGGGTACTGGCTCTAGACTGGCCAGTATGTCTTCATGAACTTTATCCATGTCGTTCTTTGGTTCCTTCATGTAGGCACTAGCTGTGTCCTGAATTTCCTTTGTGAGGGAGAACCACATGAGGTACACTAACTCTTCCTGAGTCATCTTGTACCCCAGACGTGATAAACATTTAAAAAGCCTTCTCATTTCAATAAGATGGTTTTTAACTGACTGACCCTTCTGTAGCTTCAGGGAGAGAATCTCTTGCATGATCAAAAGCTTGCCCGTGTGCTTGTAGAAACCTAACTGGTTTTCTACATTCCTTACGACCTCGTGACAGAATTTCACTCTTAAGTCTCCCGTGAACTCGGGTGACATAGAGAAAACTAGAATGGACATTACATCCGATTCATCTGCCATGAATCTGAAATATTCAGCAAATTCCTCTTCTGGGGCATTGCTTTTGGGTCGTGACATGGGTTTATTGATCACATAAAGCTTACCCTGGGCACTCAAAACATTCTGTAAGTGCAACTTCCAAACTGGAAAGTTCTGGCCCGTAAGCTTCCACTTGCCCGTAATAAGGCGAAGTGATTCCTCAGGTGAATAAAACGGAATGCTAATTGGAGACATCTACAGAAGAATATAAATTCCAATTTAGTTCATAATTATATAATTCTAATAAATTATTACCCTTAAAATAAATTTATTAGACTAGAATCCATATTTCACATGTGTCGGGAAGCATGTGATCATGTCAAACCGACTCATGCGATCTATGGTAGGTAAAACCTATACCAATCGTATTCCTATCTGAAAATACGACTTCTAGATCGTCGGGACATCGGATACTAAAAATCCGTGCATATTTAGTCCCTCTAGTGCATTTTGGCCTGGTACCACCCAGTGAATAAATAATTACCAAAATAGATTGCACCACCCGGGACCTGGACAAACTCTGGCCGGTACCACCCGGAGATAATTCGCAGAGTTTTATCTCTCTCTAGTTTTGGTTTGAACATGGACGTTCATAGTGTGTGCACTTACAACGCCCTATGTACCTTACACCGGAGGTGCCCCTAAAGTGGGTTGCACTTACTAATCTATGATTTTAACAAGGGTCAAAAAAGCCAGTTTTTCAAAAAAACTTTGGATTTAAACACAAACTGTATTTTATCCAATTTAAAACTTTTATATTTAATTTAAAAGACGTAACTACGTAATACAATTAAATATAAACAACCACGCAGACTGAATAATCGTAACCAACCACGCAGTTTAAATAACATGTCATAGTCAAAAACCCTTAACTATTGTCGTTTTGTGAGCCAACACAAAACGACGGTCCAATTCCTAGGGGACAAAAACTTCTCGGTGCTCCCACTGGCTCCAAGCTCCATGGTTGTCTCCTTGGCTCCGTCTTCAGTTCTTATTTACTAATTTCAAGATTACATATGATCGGGTTGTAAATGGCACGCAGGCCTCCCGTACCCAAAAGAGTATAATAACAATAATATAAAGACGAAACACAAACACTGGTCTAGGGCTTTGGCTATGACACTCGCAACTAACAGTTTAAACAAAACAGTTAAACTAAAAATATATACAGTTACGATAAACCAGAATTATAAAACCTAACTGATTTTATAATTACTTAATATTAATTTTAATTTTATAAGATAAAAGTAAAAATTAATTTTATCTGGGGTTTTAGCCTATCGGGCAAAACGACCCTATCCACATGAAATACTTTATCCGATATCATTACTGATAGCAACAAAATAACAAACGGTTACCATTGTTACTACCGGTGATCAACGACAACGCAGCCGAAGCTACCATTGCCGCCGATCGTCGGCAATCTTCCCGAAACCGCCACCGGTGGCAGCAGCGATAACCAAGGTCACCACCACCGCCACCGCTAGGTCGTTCGACGACAACAGCAGCCGAGGCTGCCATCGCCGCCGTGGCCGACGGCTCCATCACCAACAACGAACGCCGTCACCACCGTTCGGTGGTGCGGCTTGTGATCGCGAAACAATCAGCCACCGCCACCGCCTTGGCTCGGCCTTAGGGCAGCCGGCGTGTGGCCTGGTGGTTCGTGGCTTTATCCGGCGACAAAACGGCCAAAGCCGTTGCCACCACCACGCTGCCGTCGCCACCGCTGGGCAACAACAGCGCCACCACCGTTCGGTGGTTTGGCGATTTGCGTAACCGATCACCGCCGCCGCCCTGGCGTGGCCGTAAGGCAGCCGGCGGCTTGGCGGGATAAACAACCACGCTACCGCCATCGATCCGCCACTAGGGGCTGTCGACCGGCGGTCTGATCTCGTCGGCGACAGCAGTGGCTTTTAACGCCACCACCATCGCCTTGTGCGATCGAAAGACACGGCCACCGCCGCCGCCTAGCGAGGCAGCCGGCGGTCTTGGTGGTTTTGCGGTGCAACCGCCGGCGGACAGCGGTGTTAAAACCACCATCGCCACCACCATGGCCTTTAATCGATCTGGTGGTTCGATTCGGCTAACTGCCGTCGTTCCACCGTCGATTAATACGGTTCGTGTGATAAAACGATAAAAATCCAACTTTTAATATAAACAGGTAAAAATCGAATTTTTAACAAAACCATAATCCAAAAAACAGTTTAATCCTGATCTGTAGGTTTAAGAAGTGGCTCTGATACCACTGTTGGGAACCGTAGGCACTAACGGTGCGCAGCGGATAACAAAAACGATTCCCAAACCCGGACCCATCTTAAACCGTAACAGATACAATCAAGTGGGTATGTTGGTTTACCTTTTGCGAATAAACTTCCGGAAAGCTGGCAGGGGGTACACCGCTACTGACACCACGTGAGAGGGTTGCTAGACCACCGTAACTGATCGGAAAAAGTTCCGACCGATGTGAGAGAGAGAGAGAGATCGACGGTTTATGGGAGAAAGAGAGAGCGAGGGTTTTTTCGTGGGATTGATCAACTGAACTTTTCAAAGCCTTAACCCTTTTATTTATAGGATAAAATAAGGCAGTGATTTAACCTGATCACAATTCCCTTTATGGTTATCCAGAATTAATTCCTTAATTAATTAATTCTTCAATTAATTAATCCTTTAATTAATTTACTGATTAACTAGCAAATAATTATTTAACTAATAATTATTTAATTCTCTTTCTTTTTCTCATCTCTTTCACAAATTCTCTTTTAGGCGTGCAGCGGTGTGACCTACTAGTGTCTTATAACATTGGACACGGTAACCTGTTACTGTCTCGCACATAATCCTAACAGTTTCAAGTAAGGAAGTTGAATGACGTTCACACCTGCTCACGGACGCAGATGCATCCTGCCCACCGTCAAGCAACCAGAAGAGTTTTGGCACATCTCCTGCTTGACAAAACTGGCGATATTAGCAGGACCATTCGTGGATGCGACATTATAAGAGATATTAAATCGCGGTACAGAATCGATATCTCTTACTGGCAAGCCCGGCGTGCAAAATGGAGAGCTATATTTCTGATCGAGGGTAACCCAGCCGAATCGTTTACCCGACTTCCTCAATACTTTTACAATGTGGAGCTTCGAAATCCTGGTACGGTCACTGATATTAGGACGGACGTCACAGGACGGTTTGAGAGATGTTTCTTTGCCCTTGGATGCTCGGTATGCATATATATTTATTCTTGCAACTATATACCATAAACCCCTTATTTATATTGTGTTGTAACCAACCTAATTTTGCAGATTCAAACGTTTAGATCGGGTTTGCTGCGTAAAGTGCTTATAGTCGACGGTGCTCACTTGAAGGGGGATTACTTGGGCACAATGTTCCTAGCTGTTGCTATGGACGCAAATAACCAAGTTGTCCCCATCGCAATTGGAGTTGCAAAGTCTGAGAGTGGAGATTCATGTACCTACTTTTTCCAAATGTTGAGAAGGTGTATCGGGGAAATGGAAGGTTTGGTTTTCATGACCGATAGATCTGGACCACTACGCCAGGCAATTAACACTGTGTACCCGACTGTGCATCATGCATATTGCTGTCGGCACCTGTATATGAATATAAAGGCCAAGGACGCAAGCATTGAATATAATAACAAAATATTTTGGAAGACATGCAGAGCTTATACGACATACGAATTTGAGCTTAGGATGTCTGCGTTACGAGCTGCAGTACCCGGTGCATCATTGTTGGACAGGGTCAACCCAAATAGGTGGTCAAGAGCGCTATTTCCAGGAGTACGCTACAACATCCTGTCCTCCAACAGTGTAGAGTGCATGAATGCACATTCCAAGTTTGCTCGTAGAGGCGTAATAGTGGGGCTTATGGAATACTTTCGTAGTTTTCAACAAGAATGGTATTCCAAACGTCGTGATTTCGCAGGTTATTATAGACACACATCTTTAATTACGAAAACGAGGATGGAGGAGGGACGCCCTGCAATATAACAATATTATTTATAAATCAATAATTATAATTAAATAAATACAAATGTATAACAAATAACTAAAACGTTGTCATATAACAAAATACCAATTTTTTACCTGTGGTGCGTATGAAGGAGTCGGCATCACAGTCGGCGTCGTTCGCTCGGCCGAAGTCCCGAATGGCCTAAACGAGGATGAAGGAGGGACGCCCTGCAATATAACAACGTTATTTATAAATCTCTATACCATTATATTGACTACAATTATATAATTTCATCAAAAATTACCATATCAGATGTGTAAGCCGAAGCATATTGAGACGCCCCCGACATGTCCGGTGCGGATACAATAGCGTCCCACAAGGTGGCATGGGTGAAATTTTGATCTGCCCCTTGTTGGCCACCACCGCTATAATGCTACGGAAAAAAAATACGATAAAAAATTATAATTTAAAATAATAACAGCTATAACGTCTAACAACTTTTATTTACATACCGTATTATAATCAAAGCGCTTCCAAATAGTCAAGGTCTCAATAATGCGATGTTGCATCTCAGTTTCAACATCGCTGAGTCTCTGCCAGTAGGGATTAAAGTACGCATGGGGCCAATCAGCGGGTAATGTGTACCCCTGATCGTGCGGGGGACCGTGCGGGGGATCGTGGCGGGGACCGTGCGGGCCATCATCGACCATCTGTCTACCCGTCTCCCGAAAAAACGCCTGGCTTCGTATATACCAATCTTGACGGACCTCATAATCGTTCGCCGTAAAAGAACGTGGTGGATGCTGTTGATATATTAAAACTATCAATTAACATTACAATTAAAACTAATAAGCACTAAAAAGTATTTACCGGCTAAGTTAGAAATAACTTACATGTTCATCCAAAGTCATTATATTAATTATATGATCTTTTGTTAGGCAACCTTTCTTCCGATCCCAACGAACTCCCCTAGGCCTCCGATCACGGCAAGAGAAATATGCGGTCGCATATGGAAACTTCTCTAAAATCCATACCTAACATTATACGATATAAACGATGAGCACCATTCGTTGTAAAAACCATATAAACAATTATATATAACTTTATTAAACGATGATATATAACCATATAAACAATTACACCCATATATATATATATATATATAACCATCTAGACGACATTTATTCAACGATGATATATAACCATATAAACAATTACACCCATATATATATATATAACCATCTAGACGACATTTATTCAACGATGATATATAACCATATAAACAATTACACCCATATATATATATATATAACCATCTAGACGACATTTATTCAACGATGATATATAACCATATAAACAATTACATCCATATATATATATAACGGGCCATCTATATAAATTTATTCAACGATGATATATAACCATATAAACAATTACACCCATATATATAACCATCTATATAAATTTATTAAACGATGATATATAACCATATAAAAAATTACACCCATATATATATATATATAACCATCTATATAAATTTATTCAACGATTATGCAAGTAAAGTTACTAACCTTAAATGGATACAAAAAACCCGTCAACGTGAGTGAACCTTTCTTTTTATCGGCACGTTTAAGAATCGCACGTTTCATTTGTCTATATGTGTAATCCCAAACGTATGATCCCCAAGGAAAGTTGTTCCATGCATCCAAGTCCCCTACCAAATCAATTAACATGTCCGGAACTCTAACGTTCCATGCCATACCAATAAAAAATGCGCATGCCATCGCCAACAAGATGATTCGAACTGCCTCATCATCGCTATAGTCGTCTTTTCGAGCTTCCCAAAGATCATCCACCCATTCAACCAAATAACCAACATCCATAGGTTTTTCCTTAGCTCTTTTCGCATCAGCTAGTCGTTCTGCAAGGGGACCCCCATTAGTTTTCTCCACATCTGGGAGGTGACCAAACCGGAATCCCGTGATCACACAAAACTCCTCTTGGCCATATCGATGTATATGGCCACATACATCGTAAAACATATCGTGATCACCACCATCTTGACGATCAACCTCACATTGTAGGAACATGAGAACCAAATTTGGAGCTATGGTGTGATCCGTAAGAGATAACCACGGCCCAAAACATGTTTGTCTCAACATGTCTAGTCTTGTCTTAGACAAATATTGGTGTATGTCAGTTAAAAGTGTTAAACAAGACTTCGAAGTCAACGAGGCTTTGTAAAAACGTGGATCCTGTATAAAAGAATAATATAAATAAATCACAAATTTATATAATAAGTCACACATTTATATAATGTAACATATCCTAACCGCCTAAACATAAATTTCCGGTAAAACAATTACACATTTATATAATGTAACGTTATCCTAAAACTTATAAAATTAACGTCCCAAACAGAATTTTCCGTTAAACCATAATTTCAATTAACACCCTATATATTCATTATAACCTTATGAACACATATAACATAAAACCATCACTACCAAACCCTAATCACTCACAAACCCTAATTTTCGAGGCATTTCCAAGTAAAGTCACTCACAAACACTAAACATAGTTATAATATTATGAACACATATAACATAAAACTATAATCAATCTAAATCCCTAATCACTCACAAACCCTAATTTTCGTTATGAAAACATGTAATACAAAAATAATCAACTAATATAATCATGTATCTATATATGTATGTATCTATATACCAACCTTTTTATCCATTGTATCACGTGTTTTGCGGAACTCGACCTCCAACTAGCTAGGATACGTGATTCGTTTTGCGGAACTCAACCAGCACGTGCAAGAGATAGAACGACAAGGAGCACAAGAGGAGATTTTTTTAATGGGGTGGGGGACCAGCACGTTTTCGTCAACGGGAGTAGGAGAGAAAGAGTTTTTGTCAATGGAGAAGGAGAGAAAGAGGTT
The DNA here is from genome assembly GCA_030169165.1 of Centaurea solstitialis. Classification (NCBI taxonomy): domain Eukaryota; kingdom Viridiplantae; phylum Streptophyta; class Magnoliopsida; order Asterales; family Asteraceae; genus Centaurea; species Centaurea solstitialis. The sequence goes on from CM058040.1 coordinate 56,103,113, forward strand.
TTGGTCAAGGAAGAAGAAGGGTTTTTGCTGAAAATTAATTGAAAAATCGGTGGTTGGATGTATTTAGTTATGGCACGTTTTTCGAGGCATTACCGCAAAAAAACCTCTATTTTGCGGAACTTGGAAGCATTTTGCGGAACTCGGTCAGCGTTTTGCGGAACTCAGTACCGAGTTTGCGGAACTCGGTACTGATTTTGCGAAATATTTGTATTTTTTTTAAATGCCTAGGTTCCGCAAAAATGGGTCTCCTTGCGGGATTTTGCGGAACGTCGTGGTTATTGGGAGCAAAACCGGAGAGATCTTGGTTAGGAGGCCAATGTTTGTTTTCCAAGTGGATACCTTGGCTAATTTCCCCCATTTATAGTATTGGGCTTGGCCCAAAGCCCATAGTATATATCGTCTTAATCCTAGGCTTTTTACAATATTTGGTAAAAATTCTTGTGTGTGTGTTGAGTGTGTGTTTTCTAAATTTTCATTTTTCTTCAAAATTGAAAAATTTTCCACAACCAAAATACACGTACAAAAAATAAAAGGAAATGAGTCAAAACTTGAAAATTACAAACCATAATTGAACTCAACAGTCAGTGATAGTTGCTGGAAAATGAGAACGATGGTACCGATGACTACGACAAACAAGATCTGAGCTTAAGATCTAGAAGACAAAATAAAGCTAAAGACTACAAGCAGAACCAGAAAAGAGAATTACATATTAAACCAAGAGAAAAGACTCCCCAAATTAAACATATTGGATGGATCAATAATCAACATCTTATATGTTACTGGGTAAGGACCGTAAGGCAAGTGATACTGGTAAGCACTTACCCGAGTAAGTGTTTAGTAAACGACCTTTGACTCAAAATTTATATTCCGACTTAGGGGCTGTTTACTAAACGCTTATTATTCTAGTTTAAGACGTTAGAAAATCATATCGAATTGAACATTGTACAAAATTCTTGCAGAGTACTTACGCTATCAATCTGCTCTGGTTGTCGACTTGGTCATCAGCAACATATGTCTAGAAATGTAAACCAAAAACATTCGGGTTAAAGCTAAACATGATATCATGCTTTCTTTTATCAAGGACATTTAAAAGTTACCCAGAATGTATAATGAAGTAAAATACCAAAACCACATGTGCTTTAAAAGCTACAAATTGATCGAGATGAAACCAAAGAGCAAGTAAAGAATACACTTTATGTATTGCCTTCATAATAGCAAGATAAACCCACAAAATTATGAAGCACAGCTAGCAGCAATGCTTGCTCATTTTGTTTTGCATATAATCAGTAGATCTTAATTAAGCTACAATTCTATGCAAAATGACGGATCATAGATCGTTAATTAGCTAGATATTGAACGCTACTGAAGAAACACTGACCTCTGAGATTGTTAATGCGGGCGAATATGTACACAAAATCTTGCAGCAACTACTACCTGTAAAGATATTTGAAAGGAAACAACTCAGCGGTTGATTAGAATGAGAGTTCACGGCAATTCTATGTGAATGTTATACGAAATTATTGACCACCAAATCATGTAATTTAAGCTTCAAAGTAAAAGAAACATTGGGTTAAAGAACCATTTGACCAAAATAGTCGATTAAGCCTCTAATTTTAACCAAACTATCAAAGCTTCTTTCGTAAATGATCGAGCAATATAATGGATAGTGTTTATATAAGAAACCATATATCATCAATGACTTGCACAAAGATGGTAAAAAAGCTTATATTTTCTTTGAAACAATGTTTGTTCTGATATATATCCAAAAGCCAATGAAAAAAGTAAGATTGTAGCACCAAACAAGTATTAAAGAGCTTACAAAGATTATACTTGATAAAAAATGTTTCTTATATATATATATATATATATATATATATATATATATAGAAGAACACAGATTCAAGAGATTATGTAAATGACAGCAGTTACAAATCAGAAGAAAATAGATATGAAGTGAGAGTTGAACAGAAAAAGTATACAATTCAAAGTTAGTATACAATTCAAAGTATACAATTCAAGAGATTATGTAAATCAGAAGAAAATGTTTCTTATATAAATCACAAAGCTACAAACCCATCAAGAGAACTCAATTCTTTTCTTGAAAAACCATCAAATTTACCAAGAAAGTAGAATATACCCATCACAAGAGCTCAACTCTATTTCTTAAAAGTTCTCCTTTTCATAACCAGTTGTTTTCTTAAAAGCACAGCTTCTTAATTAACCTCTTCAGATACCTACACATAAACTGATAATTAGAGAAAGAGAAGCTGGTACAAGAAGCTAGCTAGCCTGAGATGGATATATACACCTGCTACCTACTAATCTCGCTTAAAAGTGGTTGTACAATTTTGGTTGCATCTCAGAGCACGTAGAAGATGAAGGGGAGGAGTCTCAGAATGGAGCAGATTGAAATTGTAGGAAACCATAGGCGGCGTAGTGATAGCATTGAGCTGCTAAGTATGCATGGAAGCTCTCAAGAAAGCTTTTCCTTCCACCAAAACCTATATATTATTACAGAAATGAAACAAACGAACATCGATCAGACCTTAAAAAACAAATGAAGTTATGAAGCAAATAGTGAGAAAAGAAATAGAGGGAGACTTCTTGCGGAAGATGATCGATGGTGAGCCGTGAGCCATCTTCGCAATGATTTCAAAACTTGAACTTGGTTTTAAAGAGTAAAAGTAAAAAAGAGATAGAGAGAGATAAAAACAAATTCGATCAAAAGTAAAAGTAATATGAAGAGTTGTTTACACTAAAAAAGAAATGGGAATAACTGCTTGTACATTTATTCTTTAGAAGATGGTACATCATGCATAGATAGTTGTTGTAAACATGTGATTAAGAATCTGCTTTAATACTTTTGCTGTTAGGATAGAAGCCGGACGGAAAAGGATAAGAATAAAGTTCAACCAATAAATAAAACTCAAAACCATCTTATTTTGTGAGGTTGTAGTACATGATGCTTTAAGAGTTGTAATGCATAGTTTTCAATTTTTATGCTAAAAAGTTGTACACGATGCATAAGCACTTGTATTTAATAGTTTTGTTCTAAATGTATTATAAGGTAGTATATATATATATATATACTAGAAGTATGCCCGCGCAATGCAGCGGGTTGTAAAATTTTAATGAGAAAGGAAAAAAATAATCAAAAACCTTAAATACATCTCACTCAATCAAGGTCTAAGGTGGACAAGATGTATGCTAATATGAGACCACCTAACTTTACTATTTCAAACTAAAGCTAAGTAGCTAACTAAGGAGGATATGTAACAAACTTGAAAGTTTATGTTTTGCCAATATTCAAGTTGACAAAATAGATTTATCCTTTTCAACTAAAAATGAAAGTTTCTTGTACACCCTCCAACTAAAAATGAGGCAATATTGTAATTTTTTTAACTACATCCAAATATAGTTATGAAGTATTAGTTTATCAAGACCAACAACCCAAAAATCATTATCAATATAGAGAGCCAATTAGAGCATGTTGTAAAATTTACTGTCAATAAATCATTATCAATATAGAGCATAATAGGTAGATTTGGTGACAAAAACACTACAAAAATGAATGAAGATACAAAAATGCAGTAACTATAAGTTCATGAAATACTTTTAACCATTAAAATTAACAAAACATGTTAACTTGAAGAACGCAATCCCATACAAAGCAAAGATCGAAGTTGCACATATAATAGTATGAGGAAGATAGGAATAAATGTAGAGTTGGCCTTTAATCCTGGATAGCAACAACAAATGCCTTGTAGAAGCATAAACAATCCAAAAGATGTACAATTAACCAAGAGTCATATTGAATACTCCAAAACGTGGGTCAACCAAACACATAAAGAAAGACCCAATTACAAATAACCAAAAAAAATAATGGTAAAAAATAGTAATTGGGTGAGATTATAAGATCCAGCCCACAAGAAGCAACCATAACCTTGAGGTCTCGTTATATCTCTTTTGCTCCCATCAAGAATTTCAGACCATAAAGGTTTTAACCAATCATCAAAACAACAATGAAAGTTTCAATCCATTTCCATTCGGTATACATATCAACAAATGCTCAAAAATACAATTAAAAGGATAGATGGAGGTTCAAACGAGAACCCTTTCTATTTGCGAGAATGCGAGAACATTTGTGAGCCTTTATTTTATTTAACCTATATTTTTCTAATTTACGTTGGATAGGTACCAAGAGATGTCTGCCCTGCTTCTAGTTGGCCTCTCACTGCAAATGAGGCCATGCATACGTTTCTCAGATCCATACCCATCTCCTTAACCACCATTTGAAGTTAGTGGTGCTATCACGGGATAAAACTCCATTCAACGCTACCAGAATGGTTGGAGGCGGTAAACGTCTGCGGTGGCGGAAGGAGTGACTCGATCAGGAAAACTGAGATGTTTGCGTTGGTACCTAAGATATCAGCAGCGGAAGAGGCGTCTGGCCGTCAGGTGTCGTGGCGGGAGGCGTTCGGCAGGAGAGGGTTGAGGGCGGGGGATGAGTCAATTCAGGCGGAATATTGACCGAGAAGGGTACAAGTCAGTGGATTTCATGTGGTGAAAAGACAAGCAAGATGGTGGTTGTTGACATGATAATAGCAGGGTATATATATAGAGAGAGTGAGGTTGATAAGTGTTCTCGCATTCTCGCAAATAAGAAGGGTTCTCGTTAGAACCCTTCCCTAAAAGGATATATGCTTATTTGTCAATTGTGTGAATCATGACTATATATATCTCTTGGTTATGAAATGGATGCAGGTATATGTGCTAATGAAATGGATGTCAAATTAGAGAAATACTTGCACCAGTTTTTATTTCTTTCCTCATCAAGTAAGGGAACCCACAAATCACATCCAATGCTATCTCTTGGAAATCAGTTGATTAGATTTAGACAATAAAACATTTAGAAAGATAATCATCAAATGCATGCATATAATAATGAAAATAGTCACCATGTTAAAAAGGCCAGGATTTTATTAATTAAAATAAGAAAATAATTGAAAGCCTAATCCATAAGTATCATTATTAATTGTTAATTAACAAATTATTATTTCATTTGTGTATGTTAGCAAGTAATTGGTTATTGAACTATTACTTCTACATTGTAACAAGCTTTAAAATTTGACGAGGATGGTACTAATGAGCTGGAAATTGTAACCTCTTAATTATAGTTACTAATTAGAAAGCCATATTACATGGCTCTAGATGCGCTTAAGTTTATTATTGACTAGAGTTTGATATATGGATTGGAGGAGTAATTCTTTACATCTTATTATGTGGTGTACCTCCATTTTGGGGAAGGTAATTCTTTCTTCATATGATTGTTGTGTTACTCTTCATGTATATGAGCATATTTTAGTGTGTTTGTTACTCTGGTTGTAGGAAAGGGACGCATAAAGTTATTTCTCTACACTCTAGTTGAAAAGTTATCTCCTTATAGTGTTATCTAAGATTGTCCTTAGGGTGTAAGTATTAGGTTTCAATTTTGCCTATAATCTCATCTCTATAATCTGTAAATCTCTATTTTATGTATTTGTGTCTGTTGAGTCATTTCATAGTGGACCATATAGAGAATCGAGCAAAAATCCATGTTGTAGCAATCATGTAATGCTTGATTATGGAGTATCAATCATCTTATCTCCTATATATCTGTAATGTCTAATAGAGGAAAGTTCAAATGTGAACCACTTTTTGGTTGTGAACGTGAGGACAACCGAGAGCGCGACACGTGGCGGCTTTGAGTGTGCCCCCCCCCCCCCCCCTTTAATTCAATGCCTTCCTATGAATCGCGCCTAGTCATCCGCCGTGAATCTGACATGGCGCCTAGTTATCCGCCACGTGTCGCGCTCTCAGTTGTCTTATAATTTTAGTGAATTATTAATTTAGCACCCTATCCCCGAGTCAGGACCGACAAAAAATAGTATCTTAGAGAGTTTATTAAATAATCGAGTATTAATTTATCGAGTTTCTACTGTATTATTCAAACCGAATAAAACTGAATAACCACCGTTGATCATTTCAATCAATGGTTAAGATTGATTTCCTAAATTAAAGGAAAGTTAATTAAATCCTAAATAAACGAGGTTGGCCCACATATGCAGAAAAATAGGGAAGATAACGAAATCTTATTGATCCATTTTTTGTTAACACAGTTAACACAAATTCATAGGTTAACAAAATAACTCGACTCTATATATATATATATACTACCTTATAGTTAATACATGTTATATTTCTAGAAAAAACATAGAAATTTATTTGGCAAAAATACATTATGGCAAGCATGTTAAGCAACAAACTTGTCTAAACAAAAAGTGGGAGTTTCATCAAGTGTAGTTCCATCTAAGGAAATAAGAAACCCATTATTTAAAATGCCATTATAATATTCAACCAAATGCGATTATGCAATGAACCACCATTATCAAGAAAATGATCAAAATTGATAATATCATGCAAAGATTCTTATAATATGATATGGAAAAAGAACCCAAAAATTACTTTAAAACCCATGAAGATGAATCCAAATTTGAGGACGGATTCAATCAAAAGCAAGAAACTGCAATAGATAAAAACATAAATTGAAGGATTAAGATCTTCTCATCAAGTGTAGTTCCATCAAGGGTTACCAAAAAGGGAGCTTTGTCTCCCAAAAAGCAAAAAAGCAGGTTAGGGAGGTTGGTGGGGAAGGTTGGTCGTATTTCTTCATTTTATGAGTTCACGTTGCGATTTAGAGATTTTGATTCTTAAGCGTTTGGACTATTTGATTGTGTAATAATTCTAATATATCATATTCGTATACAATAACATGTGATCGGTATTTTCTTTTGGATATCATAGAGTGTGAGAAAAACATTTAATTTTAAATTAGCTGAAAGTCTAAAATCCCATGGTTGCTAGCACATGTTATCTCTATGATTTATGAGTGTAATTAGATTCCAAGGTAGAGATGGGTGGCCAAATAAATCTTGTCGCTGACTGTTTACGAGAAACCATGGTATGAAGCATTTTTTTGTAAGTGTAACACATTTAGGGTGCGTTTGGTTGTGGAAAACAGTTTTTATTGTCTTAGAAATTGTTTTCAGAAAATGCAGTTAAGTTTTCATTTCAGTTTTTTATGAAAATTTTAGAAAACCCATTTAATTTAGTTGAAATTTTGGAGTTTCCAATTTCCATTTTAGAAAATGCATTTAGAAAATTTTGGAAAACTACTAAAATGAGTTTCCTAATTTACATAAAATTTAGAAAAATAGAAAATTTTCAGTTTTTGGAAAACTTTTAAAAAATGAATGAACGAAACGTGTTTTCTAATTTTTCATTTTTCTTGAAAATTGAAAATTTTTCCACAACCAAACGCACTCGTAGCCTCATACACGTAAAAAAATAAAAAGGAAATGAGCCCTCTCTTTCTATAAGCCCTCTGAAACTCTCTCTATTTAGTACCCGAACACTCCCAAACCAAATACCCAATACAATAAGAAGAAGAAAAAAAAAGAATTGAGAGGGGGAGAGAGCGGCTTGGCGGTGTGGCCACGCCGTTGCAGCCCCATGTCGCCGAACACGCTAAGCATGTAGTGTTAACCACCCAAACTGCCCAGCCCGCTGAGCATTAGTGGTACCCACCCAAACTTCCCAGCCCGCCGGTCTTGAGCCCGCTAAGCCTAGGGCATGGGTACACTTGCCCTTAACGATGATTCCAGACGCCTGCCTAGTTTCGACTCAACTGAAATTGATTTTTGAAATCCATCTGGATTTCTTTTTTTTTTCGCACAACAGAAGAACCATTTATTCACCAAGAACCAAACAAAAACAAGCAAAATCCAAAATCCATCTGGATTTCAATTGATCTCGAATTGGTGGTGGATTTCACTTCAAGATCCCGAGCATAGGATTCCGACAGATTGTGTTCCCGAACAAATGAGTTGCCGAGTAATTCAGTCTCAATAATCACATATTAGATACCTTGTTCCCGATCTCGATTGATTGATTTTATAGTTCCCAACCGACCGATAACTGATTTTTATTCCAAACCAGTTTAATTTGATTTGGATTTGATCCAAATCGATTTCAGATTTAGTTTTGACAATTGTTCCCAATCATCTATTCTACACCTGCTGCAGGAAATTGAAATCGTTCCCACAACACATATGTGTTATGAGTTTCGATTTGTTGCTGTTTGACTCATCAGGATTCATGTTCCTGGCTCCGATTCCCGCGAGTTCTTTTAAAGGAAGGAAAGAAAATAATTTCGAAGGAAACTAACAAAAATGTGTTCTCGAGTGTTTTTAGAGGAAGTAAAGGAAATGATTTGGAGGGATTTGGGTGTTGTCGGGTTTTTTAAAGGAAGGAAATGAAAGGATTTGAAGAGATAACTTCTCCTATTTTTTTTTCTCTTGATAGTTATCCTCCCGTTTCCTTCCAAAAGTGAGATGATTTGGACGAATAACTTTCCCTTCCGTTTATTTTTCTTTCTCTCATTGCCTTTCTTTCTTTTAATTTTTAAACTCGAAAACACGCCACCTATGTGTGTTTGATAGGTTTAAAAACGATTCTCATTGTTGTATTGTTTTAAAATTCAGCAGCCCAAGCTTATTTCACAACTCAGCTCATTGTTGTGTTGTTCATGGGCCATGTCCATAGGCCCAAAACCTGTGGGTCAGTTTATTATGGTTTTATTTCAATCCAGTTTAGCGATCGGTTCCTAGGAATTGGATTTTATAATTTGATCCAAACAATTTTAAAAAATTCATTTTTTTTAATTTAAAGTTTTTTTTTAAATTCTAGAGGTTTAAATTTTCTCAAATCAAATTCAGAATTCTTCAGAGTTTTGGATTCGGAATTTTCGAATTTTTTTATGAGTTTTTCTACATGTCCATCAATAAAGAGAGTGTAATAAGTGCATTTTCTAAATTTGTACCAAATTGATAGTGATTTTAAAATTTAAATTTTATTAGCAATTACCAACTACCAATTCTATATGAAAATTGATATTCCGATGGAGAGTGTGGAAAGAAGAATATATGAGTTTTGGTAAATGATGGTACGATTTGACTATATACGGATACTTTTCATAAAATCATCATTGGTCTATTTGTTAGTTCATTGCTTTTCATATTTTAGGTCGTAGGTTCAAATCTTTTATTGCCAAAGAATTTCAAAACCCTAATAAACTTGAAATTAAAAGATAAAAACTAAGAAAAACCTTGCAAACCAACTTAACCAAGGGAAGCTTGTGATCATTGTAGTTTGAAAATGCATATGGTGGCTCGCAACAAACAGATACAGTAATCTTATAATTTTTTACACTACGACAGATGAATGAAATGGTGGCACTGATGAGTGTGTTCTTGGAAGTGTCTTCTTGATTAACATTTCTGAAAAATAAATATTTTTGGGGAAAAATTGATACATGTATTTGAGTAAAGGCAATTGAGACATCAAAAGCTTAACTGATTAAAGTATCTTTAAACTTGGCGCAATATGAGTTTGAATTTTAAATTTTTGAATCACTCCCTGGACCGGAATATATCACAAAGAAAAGTCTGCACATGAAAAATGGGAGTCTACAAATCACCTACCACAATGGGAAGATTCTTGTTGTTAGAGCTAGAAAAGGGTAGATAAAGCAAAAAAGAAATCTACATTACAAATGTAGTATAGATATAGTTATAGATAGAGATATAGATTAATAGCACAGGGTAACAAATGCAAATCATATCTGTTAGACCCTACTTTGAGGTTGTGAAGAAGTCAAGGGTCTATCCAGTATTTTCTCTATTCTAGTATTTAGCTTTAGTTTATGTTTGCCCTCTTTTGTAAAGAGTCATAGACTCTAAGGGCTTGTCTTGTAATTTCCATATACCTAGTGCTATATAAACAAAGCTATAGCCTAGGGTTTTGTGTAGATGTTGGTAGCCTACTTTTATTGAGAAGCAATCCCAAGATATTCTCTTGTTATTCATATTGTCTTCTACATCCTTTCACCAACATTCTCACCATTATTGTTCATCAATGCTTAATCATTAGCTTTAGTTTCTCTCCATCTTTTATTCTCTTTCTATTTGGGACTCACATTTGGTATCAGAGCTCAACCTTTGGTGGATTTCTTGGAGATTTTAGCTTATTTGAAATGGTTTGAAAAGTTTTTGAAAAACTTGGTTTTACCAACTTTTGCTCACTTTGAGCCTTAAATCCACTCCACTCTTATTGTTTTTAAGTGATAAGTGTTTTCAAAAGGTTTTTGTACTTGTTTTACACAAATTGGAGCATTTTTCACTGATTCAAAAAGTGGTTTTTGATGATTTTTAGCTGTTTTTCGGAGCTCCTGGTCAGCTTTCCCGAATCGGGTATTTTGAACTGATTCATCAGCTCGAAACCCGAATCGGGTAAGTGTACCATACCCGATCCGGGAATTGCACGTTGCCCAATCAGGAAAACCTCGGTTTCCCGAATCGGGTAACGGGTATCCCGAACCGGGTTCTGCTCAAATTTGTCCAATTCGGGTTTTACCAATACCCGAATCGGGACTCCACTGTTCACCCAATTCGGGTTTTCACAATACCCGAATCGGGTTTCGCGGCCAGATCCAAATCGGGAATCTCACGATCCCGAATTGGGTCTCGCACTCTTTGACCCGGAAATTTTCAATTTTCACGTCGAATCCGATACTTAGCCATTTTACTAAACCGTTAATCTTTCTAGGCTAGTTGTGTCACGAGTGCTCGCCCGAACGGTCTTTTTCGAAAACTTTTCCAAAACCAAGTCATCCACTCGAAGGGGATCTTTATCTGTGAGGATATGATGTCGAGAGAAATTGTCAGCATGGGGTCTGAGTCACGACCCCCAGTGCTCGTCATGGGAGAATATGCTCAATGGAAGCTTAGGATGATCCATTTTCTCGATCAGCTTGATAGGAACCTGATGAAATCAATCAGGGAAGGTCCAGTAAGACCTACAGTCATCGTTGCAGAAGTACCGGAAACCGACACCTGCCCGCTCCTACCCTCATACACAGTGGAAAAACCGTACCACTTGTACAACCAAGAACAACGTGCACGTCATGAGATTGACAAACGTGCAATGTCTCTTCTCATCATGTCTCTCCCAAATGACATGTATTCCCGCGTCGACAGCTTCGACAATGCTAGGGATATCTGGAATGAAATTGAACAGCAAATGCAAGGGGGAGACACTGCTTCCGAATTCCAAAAGGAATCTTCCATGAATGCCTACGAAGGGTTTCATGCGAGAGAAGGTGAACAGTTGCACGACTCATACCAACGCTTGAACTCCCTAGTCAACGATCTTCGTCGACTAAAGGTTGAGAAGTCGCGTTACGAGGTGAACGTGAAGTTCTTGAAGAACTTAAACCCTGAATGGCGAAACTTGGCCATTAACATCCAGTTGAGTAGGAACCTTGGTCACATGGGACTTCATGACCTGTTCAGTATGATGGTTCAACATGAGGAATACATCACCGGCAACAAACCAAGGAAAGCAATTGACCCTCTTGCACTGGCAGCCGTGCACCATGGAGGATCAAACTTACCGGTGAATCCCTACCCGGAAGATCACTACCAAGACTACCACTATGATGTGAGCCAAGACTACTATCAACACAGTGACAACTTTAATGATCCGACGATCATCACTGTCACTGATGAGGAACTGCACAACATGAATGAGTCCCTTGCATTGATCTCACACAAAATGCAACGATTAACTGCTAATCGGTGATTCAACCGTTCTAGCTCTCATGGTGGAAACCGCTTTGGTCCGGGAAGAAGTGGACATCAGTCATTTGATCAAGGAAGAGGTCACTACTCACAAGGAGGGAGGTATCAGTCATCTGATCGCGGAAGAGGTGGTCGTGGAAGATTCGGGAACAACTTCAGACGTGACAACACGTATTTGGACTACCAAGAAAGCTCGGGAAATGGAAACAACTACCAAGGCAACTATCAGGGATCTGGATACAATCAGCATGGTTCAAACTACAACCATCAAGGCAGTGGATACGGACAAACCTTCTCGGGGCAAGGTTATGAAGGAAAGAACGGTGCTGGATATGATGATGGAAGGTTTAATCATCATTCAGGAAGCTTTGAACAAGGAAGGATCGGTGGAGCAGATCAACACAATCATGGTGGAAACTTCAATGGCGGAAGTCACCCCAAGCAACCTCCACATGGCAAGGGTGTTCAGATCAGTGAACAGCAGTCGGGAACAAGCAGTACTCAAGTCCAGAATCCTCAACCCATGTCATCATCACAAGGAAAGTCTAATGGACACGGGCCTACCTGCTTCAAGTGCGGGGCACCTGGCCATTATGCAAAAGATTGCAAAGCGGTGTACAAGGATGCCGCTTACTTTGAGAAGAAGGCCGCTCTTATGAGAAAGAAAGAGAAGGGCGTGGCCTTGCTGGTTGATGAAGAAAACTGGGTTTGCGAGGAGGAGAGTTCAGATGAGGAGGATCATATGGTCGGTGGACCGTGTTTGATGGCTGACTTCGAGGCGCCGGACAGTAGCAACACCGAAGTGGTCGACTTTGATGCTGAAACCGGCCTGCAATACAACAACGAAGCTTTCGAGGTATCCTCTACTCCCGATATATCTGATTGCACATCCATGTTGGAATCTAAAATTTGTGCACTTGAGAATGAACTCCAAACGGAGAGAATTCTCGTCACAAAATTCAGAACCGACAGTGCGGTGTATAAGAGCTCCTATGAGGACTTGTTAATTAGCTATAATAGTAAAACTCTCGAGTCCAGCATCAGAGAAACCTATCTTGTGAACAAACTGTTGTCCCTTAACACATCTCATGACGAACTGAAAAGTAGTTATGGAGAACTCGAGCTCAAATTTAAATTGCTTTCGGAAGAAAGAACCAAACTGTTTTCAAAAATCAAAGAGCTTGAAGACAACAATCTCAAGAGGGGTCAATCTGAACAGACTCTGCATATTCTCACTGCTCATGCCAATAATAATCCTTTCTATCATGCTAAACCTGGTCTAGGACACTCAGACAAGAACATCCTAGATAAAGCACCATCACATCTGTATACCTTTGAGAACATGTCTGCATCTAGGCCCAAACCTGATTTTGTAGGAGGACTCACCACTGAGGAATTTGTTAGACAGTCTGTGACCTTTAGTGAAGTAATTAACGGAGAAGTCATAACTAGGACTACTAGTCTGTCTGATAATGCCTCCATTAGTCCTCCCACCAGTCCCACTCCCATAGGACCTATCTTCACTCCAGCTAAGGATCCTAGGAATACCAAATCAGATTGGGAAAGCATCAAAGCCAGAACTCCTAAGGTAGCGATGCCTCCCATAGACTATTCCAACCTGAACTCAAGTTATGACTCTAGGGAGATGGAATTTTCAGAGGACGCCTTAGTTATCCCCCCAAAGGATGTTTCCGCAACTAAGAGTCCTGACCTAGTCAAGCTGGAGAAGGAGATTTTTGAGCTTAGGTTGAAGGCCATGGACTTAGATGCCTGTCAACATCAGATTCTGAATCTAAGAGCGATTGTCTCGGAAAAGGACACATTGGTTCTCACACTTGAAAAGGACCTTCTTGAGGCTAATGCCGAGAGAATTAGGCTCTCTTCTGAGTGTGAAACTGCAACATCTTCTTTTACCATCTTCAAAACGAAGGTTGCAGATCTTCAAACTCGATACGTCCTCACAGACATTCACCTTGATTTAACAAAAGAACTTTTTCGTGAAGAGAGGATTAAGTATCGCCAATCTTTATCTAACCAACTGGTGTCCAATTCCCTTTTGAAAAAGAAAGTCCTTGATTTTGAAAATCTTTGCTCGATAGAACCAGATGATGATGAGACTGTCCTTAGCTCACACCATAGGATCAGTGACCCTAAGACCGTCCAAGACCCTACTGTTGAATATAACCTTAAGATATTCTTGGATGAGGGTGATGATCCTTCCGGATTCGTTCCTAAGAAAAGGGTAAGCATTCCAACCAAACCCGATGAGCCCACTGTTACACTTGCATCCAGTTCTGAGATAAACAAACCTGCGGGTGAAAAATGTGTTGGTACTGACAAAGGGAAGTCAGTTAAGCCTCACGCACCCAAAGGTCTCCAGAACAAGAATTCCTAGTCTACTGATGCTTGTGTTTCAGCCAAACCCATAAAAAGTCTTGAGCTCAATTCAAGCTCCTTTGAAGTGGGTGAGAACTCTCGGGCCAAACCTAATCATAAACAACCTTTCAATTCCACAAAACCTAATTTTCAAAAACCGTCATCTGGAAAAGGTGGCAAATCCATTTCACACAAACCGTCCTCTAACTCACACATTGCTTCTAATGCAGTTGGGAGGAAAGAAGATGGTGGACAGAATGTGAAGCCACCAAGAAAGGATCAAGGAAGGAACAACCCCTTTTCTGCTTTCCCTAAGTGGCGTGGTCCTAACCATGCGGGTCTAGGCCATGCCCCACCTAGTGTAGGATTTGATTCAAACTTGTCTGTAACCCGTAATGGGAATTTGAACAATGTTTTTGCTACTTTTAGGAATGACATGTGCACTATGTTTGATAATCTCTTGCGCTTTGGTGTGGCTAGTTCTTTAAATGCTCATAATTTGAATGCCAAGTCTCATAAGAGACGACGGAGGCGAAGAAGAAATTCTAAAACCTCCTCCTCAGTACAGTCCCCTATGCCTAAGGAGCAATCCGAAAAGGAGACTGCACCGAGTGTTTTAACTGCTTCATCTAACCCTAAGGAACCCATTGGGCAATGGGTCCCTAAACAAGCTTAATCCTTTTGCAGGTCAGTCATGTGTGGTACATAGATTCAGGAGCTCATCGACACATGACTGGTCATCGGTCCTTCCTTTTTGACTTCGTTGAAAAGTTTGAGGGATACGTCAAGATGGCTGATTCAAGACCAAAAAGGATAGAGGGGTATGGAAGCATCACAGATGGGAAGTATATAATCAAGCAGGTGAGGTATGTGAGGGGTTTGGCATACAACATGTTCAGCTCAAGCCAATTCTGTGACAATGGCTACTGGTGCAAACAATTCATGTACGGAGCTACGGTGAACACAGAAGATGAGGATCCCGTTCTAGTTGCACGACGAACTGGGAATCTGTACACCACCGTCTTCAGATGCATTCCCCAATCACATCCTCAGTTTGAAGATCTATCAAAACCAGACAACAAAATCTGTTTGCTCGCGAAAGCTACCAAGGCGGACAGTTGGTTATGGCATCAACGGCTATGTCATCAGAACTTCAAAGACATGAACAAGCTGGTTTCAAGAGGCTTGGTCAGTGGACTTCCTGAGACACGCCTCTCCAAGGACACACTTTGTCCTGCATGTGCGTTAGGAAAAATGAAGAAAAGTTCCCATCCTCCCAAGTTGGAAACTAATTGTCGAAGTCCACTCGACATGATACACATGGATCTATGTGGGCCGATGAGAATTGAAAGTCTAGCAAGAAAGAAATACATGCTAGTCATGGTTGACGAATTCTCTCGGTTCACTTGGCTTGAATTTCTCCGTGCCAAATCTGATGCTGCGGATCGAATCATTGCCTTCATCAAAAGGATCCAAGTTTCCTTGAATCTAAAGGTGAAGAAGTTGAGGAGCGACAACGGAACCGAATTTCGCAACTCGAAGTTGCAATCCTTCCTTGAACATGTGGGGATCTCTCACAACTTCGCCGCCGTGCGTACCCCTCAACAAAACGGGGTAGTGGAAAGGAAGAATAGGACGTTAGTCGAGGCAGCACGATCCATGATGGCTCATTCCGGCGTTCCGAAATCATTTTGGGCCGAAGCAGTAGCAACAGCTTGCTACACGCAAAACCGCACTCTCATCGTCAAGCGAACCGGAAAGACAGCTTATGAGATGATCGAGAAGCGCAAGCCGGACATCAAGCATCTACGGGTATTTGGTTGTAAGTGTTATATTCTGAATGACCGGGACGATTTGGGAAAGTTTGATCCCAAGGCTGATGAGTCTATCTTCATAGGATACTCACCACACTCAAAGGCATATCGGGTTTACAACAAACGATCCCAAACCATCCTGGAAAGTGCCAATGTAGATTTCTCTGAAACCGAAACTCTCTCTGATGCTAGCTCTAGTAATCCTGATGCTATTCTGCCTGACATGCCTAATGCACCACCGAGCACAGATTTTAGACCTAACACCTTTGATTCAGATTTTATAGATCCTTCAGACTATGATTTGCCGATCTTAACTGGTCCAATCATCGTACCTGCTGCACCTGGAAACTCCACGACGTTTGTATCGTCCGATGCTTTCGTGACTGAAAGCACATCTGAGGCTACTACTTCCGCTCAGAATACGACTACAGAACCAGTGGTCTCACCACCTCAGAATTCATCTAACGAGCAACCTTCAGAAGCTTCACAAGAACCCGTTGTAGCACCGAATTCCACACCTGTACGTGCTCCGGTCACTGAAGCCGCTTCGCAACCATCTCCGAGCACCTCTCAAAGATCGTATGCTCAAGTGGTTCGGGAGCCCAGACTGGAAGTTGTTCTGAATATTGAGCCACTGAGAAGGAATACAGGTGGTCCTTCCGGAGGAATCCAGTCAAGCAACTTTGTCGTGCAAGATGAGAACGACGCAACGAACAACCAAGCGTCCTATGTCACTCTTCCTTACTCAAGAAAGTGGTCAAGAAGTCATCCTCCATCCCAGATCATCGGGAGTCCATCTCGGAATGTCCAAACTAGATCATCAAAGAAATCTGATAACTTAGGTCTCTTCGCCTGTTTCTTAAGCGAATTTGAGCCGTCGGAAATCGATCAAGCTCTGCCAGACCCGGACTGGGTAAGAGCCATGCAAGATGAATTGGCAGAGTTTGAAAGGAACAAGGTTTGGCGCCTGGTAAAACGACCATGGGGAAAGTCCATCATCGGCTTAAAATGGATTTTCCGGAACAAAAAGGATGAAAACAACCTTGTTATTCGCAACAAGGCTCGTTTGGTCGCCAAGGGATTTCGCCAACAAGAGGGTATCGATTACGACGAGACGTTTGCGCCGGTTGCAAGGATAGAAGCCATACGGATCTTTCTCGCGTACGCCGCTCACAAGAATATGATGGTTTACCAAATGGACGTCAAGTGTGCGTTCCTGAATGGTGTCCTTCGTGAGGAGGTGTATGTTGAACAACCCGAGGGGTTTGTAGATCCAAGGTTTCCCGACCATGTCTACGCGTTAGACAAGGCACTTTATGGTCTCAAGCAAGCTCCACGAGCATGGTATGAAACTCTTACTATCTATTTGCTAGGAGCTGGCTACAAGAAAGGTACAATCGACCCCACCTTATTCCTTCGTAAAACAGGTGATGATTTAATCATTGTACAGATATACGTGGATGACATCATCTTTGCGTCTACAAAGCCTGAGTTGTGCACAGAGTTTGAGCACACTATGAAATCACAATTTCAGATGAGTATGATGGGTGAACTGACATTCTTTTTGGGACTTCAAGTCCGTCAGTGCCCTGACGGCATTTTCATAAACCAATCAAAATATGTTCACGATTTATTAAAACGTTTTGATGTGGTTGGTTCAAACTCTGCTGCTACACCAATGTCCAGATCATTTCAAATGGACGCCGACTTGTCTGGCAAGCCGGTCGATCTAAAGAAATATCGGGCCATGATTGGTTCTTTGCTATACCTCACGGCTAGTAGACCTGACATTGTATTCTCCACGGGTGTCTGTGCTCGTTATCAGTGCGACCCGCGTGATTCACACCTTAAGGCTGTGAAGAGAATCCTTAGGTACCTGAAGGGCACGCCAGACTTTGGCCTTTGGTACCCAAAGGGTTCTAGTTTTGAACTAATTGGCTACACAGATTCTGATCATGCAGGTTGCAAGTTGGACAGGAAGAGCACATCCGGAGCCTGCCAGTTCCTCGGGGACAAGTTGGTAAGTTGGTCGTCACGCAAACAGAAGTGTGTGTCACTTTCCACGGCCGAAGCTGAATACATTGCGGCCGCGTGTTGTTGCTCACAAGTTCTATGGATGAAAACCCAACTGGCGGACTTCGGATACACCATGAACCGGATCCCAATCTACTGCGACTCTCAAAGTGCCATTCTGATTACCGCAAATCCAGTACAGCACTCCAAAACAAAGCATATCGACATCCGATACCACTTCATCAAGGATCATGTCGAAAAAGGTAATATTGAACTGTATTTTGTGGAAAGTGACCTTCAGCTTGCTGATCTGTTCACTAAGGCCTTTGATGAGAAACGCCATTACTTCCTTCTAAGCAAGTTAGGAATGTTAGACCTCCCGCCTAAGGTCTAGGGGGAGCTGGGATCTGTTAGGATGCATGTGTGTAGGGGGAGGCTTGCATATATATATAGCATCTTTCGAGGGGGAGTGTCTGTATAATCATATGTTGTTTGTGCTAACGTTCTCGGATCCACACTACAATGGATACCATCCTGGTCTTTGTTTTGTAGGTGTGGACATTCACTACGACTTCTGGTTAAATCAGATCAGGACTCACGCAAAATCCGATACCGGGGTTACACAGTTAATACCGATGAAATCATATCCAGGTTAGTCGTTACGTAGAGGTCTAGGGACTGAACTTGTGCATTTTTGTGAACTTGCAAGTTCAGGGGGTGGATGTGGCAAGTTTCTGAACTTTCATGTTCGGGGACTAAACCTGCCATTTCCTGATACTTAAGTTCAGGGGCTAATTTGTAAAACTTTCAAAACTCAAGTTCAGGGACTCGTTTTGCCAAATGGGTGAAACTCGTAGTCCAGGGGGTGTTTGTGCCATTTCCGAAAGTTGAGAGTGAAAAGGGGGTACACTTATCCTTAAACTGATAAGTTGACTTCAAAAATATAAAAAAGGGAAACTTGTCCTTTTCCTTTTATGCTTTTTAAAGAATTCAGATTTTCAAACCTCTCTCTCTCTTTGTCGAAACCGCCAACTCCACCGTCCCGCTTCCGGCCACTTTCCGGCAATTTCCGACCTCCGTTCTTCGATCCGACTATACCCAGACGATCACGGTAAGATTTCGGACACTTTGATATAATCTATAACACATATCTGTTGCGTTTTCTTAACCAAATCGAAGCCTAAAGCTTCTTGGATAAACCCGAAACCCAAACTCTTTGGAATGGGTTTTCGGGACGTCCAATCGATCGCTTGTTGGTTAGAAACTTGTTTAGAACTACTTTAGATCATAATGTACTAGTTTACAAGTTCGTAGATCGTGTTTTTGGCTGATTTGGAGTCGTGGAAAACCGACAGTCGCGGTTTCCCGACTCGGGCATTCAAATTACCCGAATCGGGTTCTTTGAATGTTCTTTGAATATTCATAATACCCGAATCGGGTTTATTGAATGTTCTTGATGTTATTTGTCCCGATTCGGGAAACCTAATAACCCGATTCGGGTATTCGGGTTTCCCGCATCGATCCTTCGTGGAACCCTTGTTCTCATGTTTTTCAAATTCCCGATCCCGGAAACATGGTTAACCCGATTCGGGTATCCAAGTTTCCCGCATCCGTGTAAGGGTGGACCTTTTGAACTCGTTTCAAATTTTTGTTAAGTATTTTTTTCATCTTTACCGATTCGGGTATTCTCAAAACCCGAATCGGGTTTCTATAGGAAATCCGAAGAAAAAAAAAAAAAATAAATAAATCTAAGTGTTCGAATTCTTTACCGATTCGGGTATACATCAATCCCGAATCGGGTTTCTTGAGGAAATTCATATCTCAATTGATCTCCTTTCCCGACTCGGGAAACTGAGTAACCCGATTCGGGTACTCGTGTTTCTCGACGAGGTCATGCCCAAAATTTTTCAAGTGTTAGAAAATTGGTTGATCACGTGAGTGGTCTTACCCGATTCGGGTTTGACACATTCCCGATTCGGGTTTTGCCAAAACCCGAATCGGGTTTGGCACTCCCTTGGTTTCCAATTTTTCTCGTAACACTTGTCAGTTAGTTGACTGTACTAACGTGTCAAATTTTTCGTCATTGAACAGATATGGCCCTACCAATCAACGGAGCTGCTGACCGTGCACTGATCTCCGCGGAGGATCTGAAGCCTATTACTCAGAACAACGAGTATGTGGATCTGACCAACTTCCCAGCCCAGGAGCCTGTCATCCTGGAAATTCTGAAGGTGCACCCTCTGGCCTATGCTCTCGAGGCCACTGCAAGCGTGCCAATGATCTACCTTCAACAATTCTGGAACACTTCCAGAATTGTCCATCATGCTGGCGGACGAACACTTGTGGGACGCGTTGATCAGACGGAGATGTCTGTCACACTTGATGACTTCCGTCGCATCCTGCATCTGCCTACTGAGACTGCTGAAGCCCCATTCGACCAGATAGTCGAAATACCGATCCTGTTCAGCGAAATCCTCGCCATCGGTGTCATGGCAAATCCGGGTCAGAAGCTGAACGGCATCTCTCAGGTAACAAACAACATGTTGCCACCTCTATGGGCGACTCTGTTCAACATTTTGAACAGATGTCTATCTGCCAAGGTCAAGGGCTTAGACAAGGCCTCGACCCATCTGTGGCAAGTCATCCACTCGGTCATCTACGGCCGAAGGATCGACACTGCGGCCCAGCTTTGGACTGACGTCACACGGGATGTAGATCCGAACGACCAACGCAGCAAACATTCCTCCATCCCGTGGATGCGGTTCTTTGCCCTGATGATCCGCGACCACATGCGCCGTCATCCAGAAGTCAACCCTCGTTCTCGTCACCCGCTCTTCAAGAGCAAACAGATCACCAGATCCAAGACTCGGGAATTCAAACCTGGTCAAGAGGAGATGCCGATACCTAGCCATGTGTTGGCCACCGCGGATAGGGAAGCAGTGAGCGTAGGACTATATAGGGCGTCCATAGGTCTAGGAGACACATCCACGGACTCCTCAGAGCCGAGGAGCCCTGCCCAGGATGTGCAAGCCGTCCATCAGTCGGCTCGGGCCTTAGGTGCCGAGCCCCGGGGTGCCACTGGGGTGCCTCCGGATCGGGTGTGGTTCGAGTGGACGTAAGGGAGTCGCCGGGTAGAGTAGTCGGTACTTCCGCGGTTCCACATGTGCCACAGGTCGGTCCGAGCGCGCTTTACCAACGGGTGCGTCAAGCGAGAGGTCGTCGCACGCGTCGCGAGTTGATAGACGAGCAATCTGACGAGTACTACATTCGCGCCAGAACAAAGAGGTACACCGGCGCTCAGAGGTACTCGCCACCTTCTCCATACCAGTCTGACGAACCGGAGCAGCCTGTAGCACTATCACCAGAGGTACAGGGTGGGGACGTGGAAGCTTCCCCACAAGAACAAGCACACGTCCCTTCGCCTCCTCAAACCGACGCTGCTCCCGGACCAGAAGGAGACCCAGAAGGTGAACCCTCCGGAGACGATTCCGGCGATGCATCCGGCCGTGACGAAGGCCGTGACGAGTCCTCCTCCGAGCACACTCCATCCAACCGCGAGGTTGTTGATGTTGAGGCCACCGAGTCCGAACAAGTGGACTTCGATGATGGTTCTTCCGAGGAGGTGGACAACCTCAAGAGCGGGAAGGCTCTTAGAGAAGAAGATGAGGAGACGTCATCCTTCAACGGAGACTACTCCGTGGACATCCTCAAGCAAGATGATGTCGATTCAGACGGCCGGACTGAAGGTCGTGATGGTGATGAAGAAGAAGTGGGAACAGCAGTGGAGAGACAAGGTGATGAAGACCTTGAGGGCGTAGGTGAGGGTAAAAGAAAAGAGACCGTCGACGAAGAGGTCCAATTAGACGAAGAGTGGCTAAGGATAGAAGAACAGGGAGGAGAAGAAGAACCCGCTAGGATAGACACCTTAGGACTCCCATCTACCTCGAGTCACTCCCCCACAGAGGCAACCCACATTCAGACCGGTCACCTAGTGACGTCGGGTCAAGACGCTGGCAGCCAACCAGCGCATTTGCACGCCCAAGCCACCCACTCGGCCATCTCTCAACAGATGGTCGTTTCATCTTCGCACGGGGATATCGCACAACTTCCACCGGCCACTCACTCGGAGTCTGCCGGTGTTGATATCAGAGAGGAGCTGCCCCCCCTCTCGACTTCGTTTCGTGCACCAG
The DNA here is from genome assembly GCA_030169165.1 of Centaurea solstitialis. Lineage (NCBI taxonomy): Eukaryota > Viridiplantae > Streptophyta > Magnoliopsida > Asterales > Asteraceae > Centaurea > Centaurea solstitialis. The sequence goes on from CM058040.1 coordinate 56,125,244, forward strand.
TTGTCTTAGATCCACTCACTGAGACCTTTCAGGTCATTCATTTGGATAGGACACTGTTTGGAGCATCATCCGCCCGCCCGAGTGGCCTGGCCGGAACGGGGGGAGTCGGTGCGTCTGATGACGCCCTTCGAGGATCCACCGGAAGTCCTGACATCGTCAACCCTATTCCAGCGATGACATCAGGCCGAGAGAGCACCTCAGTAGGACTCTTCTCGTCAACCGGAGCCCAAGTGGCACCGGGTACTGCACTACCGGGACCGGGTCCGACAGACTCGAGCGAAGTCTCTAAAGACGCTCACGCAACACCGAGGCTTTCAGGCCTGACGGATTCGGGCGACATCCTTAAAGTCGTCCAAGCCAGATTCGCGGAGCTCGACCGCGCCGAGGCCTCTCGCAATGCCAAACTTGAGGCATTCGAGAGTGCTCTCAACGAGCAAAGGGGAGAGATCGAGACACTGAAGTCTCGCGATGCCGAACGGGAGGAAGAACTGCACGAGCTACGACGCCAAGCAAAGGGCAAGTCGACCGAGCTTCAGATGCATCAGTCAGTGGCTCCTCCTCGTACCGAGCCTGTCCTCCGCCTACAACCTCCGCAACCAGCACCTCAGGGAGCCATTCCGGGCTATGTTCACGAAGATGAGTTCAACATGACGGTCTCCGCGCTGACGACTCAGAATGACAAGCTTTCGGCCAAGCTCAAGCGCGCGGAAGAACGTCTAGCCGCCAGGGATGCTCAGTTGCGAGAGAGGGACGCACAGTTGGAGGCCGCCAACCGTCGTATCCGCGAACTCGAGGCAGCGTGCCGGCCTCAGGCTCAGTCCTCCAAACGGGGACATGATGACACTGACCCGGGCGCAGGTCCTCATGAGGGGGAGATGCAAGGAGCCAAACGACCTCGCATCGGCCTCGCTCAAGCCTCGGGTTCCGCGCCTGCTACCACAGCTTCACGTTCTGCTAGCTCGAGTGCCCCGTCAGAATCAGCCGCCGCCGATGCCTCTTTCATAGATTCAGATACGGAGGCGATTCCAGACATGGGGAGCTGGCGCTACGAGCCAATTCCGGCGGGTGAGGTAGTTGACTTTCCTCATCTGACCGAGACAGCAGGGATAGAGGTCGTTCCCCCAGAAGCAGCACCGACAGACACTTCAGACTTTCAGATTCCGGAGGAAGCCCGGAAGATTCTTCGGTCGCTCGCTTAGAGCCTCAGGATATACAAGAAGGGGGACGACATTCTCCAAAACACCGACTACACCAGCTTCATGTCAGCGTTCGAGTTTCCCACTCCGGATGCTCCTCGCACCGTTCACTCGACCGATCCAGAGACCTCCGCTCCAGTTGTCATCCAGCTCAACTGGAACCACTCCGTCATATTCAGGCCATTCCTTGAGGAATCCTTCAGTCGCATCTTCCAGCAGGAGAACCTGCACGTCTGGTCAAGAAAGGTTTATTTCGGGATCTCGCACATCAAGAACAAGAGAAGAAGGACTGCATACGTGCACCAGAGGATGTGCAACTGGGCCACCCACGGACGTCAAAGAATCAGACGTCGTTTCATCAAGGTAACTGCGATGCGCCCTTACAGACATGGCCATCAGTTGTTCCTTGAGTACGACGTCCGTATGTACGGGACCGGCATTCCTCGTGGTGTGTTGCGAGACTGGACCTTCACGGAAGCAGATCTGGACCGAATTCACCTTGAAGACCTTCTTACGCTCATCAAGTACCTCCAGGGCCCGATACTCCGACCTGAGCACTACAGAGACGGCACCGAAATCCTGAAGAAGTATGTTCGTCATGCGATCACCCTCGCGCGTGTGACGGACTACCAGCTTGCTATTGAGAGCCGCCAGCCGAAAGTCAACTTGCTCCGGCCGAACCTGTTCGTACCTGGTATCGACGCTTATCTTCCATACATGCCAACCAGGATACCGGAGCACGGGGTCCTTTATGTAACGATGAAGAAGAGGGAGCGAAGATTCATGCGATTTAGCGAACTTGCTAAATTCTGCGACGGAACCCTTCTCTACGTCTTCAACGGGATGCAAAGCAGACTTCTGGCTGATCAGGTACCGAGTCGGAAGTTCGTGGACGGAAAGGGAAAGATTTTGGAGGCGATGAACCTGATCGAGAGAAAGCTCAAGGAGAGGCTCATGTACAGACGAGTGGAAGCGGCTATGCAGATGCGAGCTAGGATCATTGGTGAATGGGAGGAGTTCCTTCAGATGTCAAAGTGGGAACCGGCGCTTGAGCTTCCACCACCCTTCTGACTTCTTCCCAAAGGGGGAGATTGTTAGACCCTACTTTGAGGTTGTGAAGAAGTCAAGGGTCTATCCAGTATTTTCTCTATTCTAGTATTTAGCTTTAGTTTATGTTTGCCCTCTTTTGTAAAGAGTCATAGACTCTAAGGGCTTGTCTTGTAATTTCCATATACCTAGTGCTATATAAACAAAGCTATAGCCTAGGGTTTTGTGTAGATGTTGGTAGCCTACTTTTATTGAGAAGCAATCCCAAGATATTCTCTTGTTATTCATATTGTCTTCTACATCCTTTCACCAACATTCTCACCATTATTGTTCATCAATGCTTAATCATTAGCTTTAGTTTCTCTCCATCTTTTATTCTCTTTCTATTTGGGACTCACAATATCAGCATTTGATGCAACCAGAAATCTGCAATTAGGCGCGTTTGTTACGTTACTACCATAATTGTCAATCAAAACGATGTGCAAACAAATAAACAGAAAGACATTTACCTCAAAAAAACCAAACACTATAATCCGGAAAAATTCCATCGGAAAAACGCAATTATGCAATAAAAAATTGAATCACAATAACTTTTCATTAAACATCAAACATGAATTTACGAAAGGACGTGAGATGTGAATTTACATCACTAACTTTTTATCTTCAAGGTATATATTCTTCAAAAAGAGGAAAACGGAAGTTTTAAAGGGAAGAAAAGATGTTTGTGAACGGCTAGAAATATCTGATGGGAAGTTTCTGGTGAACACAACATAATTAATTGAGCAAAGTGGTTTTAATGGTTTTGGGGTTTTAAGAGAAAGTGACAAGGGAGATTTTTATTTTTAGAAAGAAAATTTATGATGATAACTATAAAACAAAAATAGAGAGGACGTACTTGTATTTATGTCAATAGAAAGAAAAAAGGGTGTAATTAGTTACGTCTGTTTCTTTCTTTCTTTTTTTTTTTTTTTGAACAGCAGAAAAGGAAACGCAAGGCAAGAGTTTCAGCTAGGCCAACACCCTTGACAAGCGACCCAAAGAAATTATTAAAACACCAACAAGGCGCTAGCAAAACGTACAGAAGGGATTAAAAGAGAGACAAAGGGTTACAACACCACATAGACCAAGAAAGAGAAATACACTTAGGCATCAATAGTTAGTTTCTATTATTTATTAATCGTATTAATTAGAGCCTACTATAGATGTTTCATGAAATTATTTCATTTATTTTCTCATTCTAACGAACCTTTTCGGCTTTTTCAGTTTTTAATTAAAAATAAATATATAAAATAATTTTATCAAGAAAATAATTATATTAGACAGTTTCATTAATTTAACTAACAAAATCAATTGTTTGCACCAGTTATCGTGGTCTGCCAATGAATATATATAAAATCAGATTTAAATGTGAACTCATTTTTTATTGTAAACGTGAAGACCACAAGTATTGCGCCACGTGACAATATTTCATGCTTTATTCAGAAAAGCTTAGGTGTAATTTACGCATGCATATTGAATAAAACTTAGGCGTCGATTCAGATTGCCACGTTGTGCAATTTTGTTGGTCCTCAAGTTCATAATGAAAAATGAGTTCACATTTGAACTGTTCAAATGTGAACTCAATTTTGGTTGTGAACGCGAGGACAAATCGCAGTCACTCATCCGGTCAATAAAGACGACTTTGACCGGGTCTCCTCCTTTAATAATCTCCACCGTGATCGCGTCCACCGTGATCGCGTCCACCGTAATCGAAGATGTGTGGCTGATAAGCTAGCTTATAAACTAGTACATGTTTGATCACCATAAGCTAGGTTATTGAAACACTAATTGAAGTCGCGTCTCAAAAGTTTTTTGTAACTTTTTCCAATTACTAATATTAATTATTATACTTTAAGATACCCTTTTAATTAGGTAATTTTATATACTCATAAGCTATTTTTTGCCAAACCTAATTTATTTATAGGCTAGCTTATCAGCTACGAGTTAGCTACCTTATCAACTAGTTTTCAAACACAACCTAAATACTAAATATTTTTAAAAATTTTAAAACTCTTGTCTAAGGCGCATCGTTGCTTTGTTTGTTTGTTTTTTTTCTTTTTTGTTGTTCACTTGTTCAGGGGTTTTATTGATGATATCATATAGATGGGGGGTTTGAGTTGAAAATTTTTAGTTATAAAAACCCACCATCACCCCCTCATTTGATGGCAACAAACGTTCTGTGGGTGTGGTGCAAAGCCCTAATCAGACGTAAGAGCTTCCTATGAACAGCTACATTTCTCATGAAACAGCTAACTGATTCCTTTATACACCTTCCAAAAACTTCCTTGCGCAATTATATTTAGTTATCCGTAATTGGGCACCAGAAGAGCGCCCAGCCATATCGAAAGTGGATCGCAATCTGAATAACGAGTACAACATGCAAGAAGTGGAGATGATGACCAGAAGAGCGCCCAACCACTTCTTGCATGTTGTAGTCGTTATTCAGATGATGATTAAGGTAGCATTGTTGTGTAGCCGGTGGTCAATAGAAGAGCGCCCAACCATGTCGAAAGTGGTGAGAATGATGGAAGCAGAAGGAGTTGCTGAACGCTGGGAGGAATTGCATAATGTTGAAGTAACGCGTATGCAAGAGTATGAAATGGTGCCTGAAGGTGAAAAAACTAGAAAGGGAGAAGAGGTAACGCGTATGCAAGAGTACGATCGAATGCAAAGAAGTGTTGCCTACTGCCTACGACGTATTTTACACCCTTCCTTTACTTTTGTATTGATGTCTTTCTAGTGTGTGTGTGTGTGTGTGATTTTGCAGAACTTCCTTCAATTGCAAGAACTTTCTTGGAGCTAGATCTATCAAAGTCCAACTAGATCCATAAAACCCAAATAGATCTATTAAAGTAAAATTAGATCGATCAAAGTCCAACTATATCAATAAAAACGTAACTAAGTCGATCAAAACCCAACTAGATCCATTAAAGCTCAATCAGATCTGTTAAAGCTTAATTAGATCCATCAAAGCCCAACTAGATCCATTAAAGTCGAACTACATGGATCAAAGCCCAACTAGATCCATCAAATCCAACTAAATCCATCAAAGCCCAACTAGTTCCATCAAAGTCCATCAAATCCCAACTAGATCCATTAAAGTACAACTAGATTTGATCAAAACCTAAATGGATCCACTATACCCCAAATTAATCTATTAGAGTCTAATAGATACACATGTGAACTGAATGTATGCGTATTTGAACCGAATATATATATACATTATGTATATGTATGCATATGAATGACTACACATGACCTCATACATGTGTATTGACTATTGTTATCTCTCTCTATATATATAGTCATCTTATTTTACAAACTCATTAATTTGTGCAAACTATGTAAACTCATCTAAATCGTTGATTAGAGGGATTAATGAACAAGATTAATTGCGGAATCCAAAATTATAACCACCAACTCCTATCAAACATCACAAAAAAAGAAACTGATACGAATTAACAAAAAAAAGTTTACTCTTGCATAGAAAAATCGTCGTACAAAATCATATATGATTAATAACGTACGCGACTTGTTCATAAGAATTTAACCGCTACACATATAAAACTGACGGTTTTTAATTTAAATAATGTTTTCTATAAAAAACAAATTTCAGTTGAAATTCGTAAGATTTTATTTTTTTAATTAAATATACTAGAAACCTTTGTTTTAAAAATAATAAAATTTCTATAAAATTTTAACGGGTTTTAAAGAATATTTTTTTAAGAAAAAACATTTGAGAGAGAGAGAGAGAGACAAAATGAATTAATATTTAGGTTTGAGACGTAAGTTATCTTTAATTAGATATAAATTTGGTTTTAGAGACCATTAGCAAATTAATGAATAAAGAAATAAATAATCAAAATAGTTTTAACTTTTGGAGACCACATGTTGTCTCTGTATTATCAGAGTATTGGCGCCATTTGTAAAATTGGGGGGAAATTTTCCCGCTAGGTCTGTAGAGACGACTTGTAGTCCCAAAATGTTAAAAATATTTTGGTTTTTTTAAATAGAACACGGAGACAACATGTCGTCTCAGAAAGCCTACTTTAGACACCACAAGGCGTGGTCTCTAAAAGTATGGTCCCTAAAAGTAACATTTCTTGTAGTGAGCATTGTTGTGTAGCCGATGGTCACCAGAAGAGCGGCCAACCATGTCGAAGGTGGTGAGAATGCCGGAAGAAAAAGGAGTTGCTGAACGGTTGGAAGAATTGGATAATGCTGAAGTAACGCGTATGCAAGAGTACGATCGAATGCAAAGAAGATTCGACTTGGGAGAAGAAGACTCTATCTGCAATCAAGATGCCATCGAGTTGTCCAGTGGTGGAAGATGACTTCACTTATACATACATACATGTTACCCTTCTTAGTTATCTACTACTATGTATCAAACAAACCTCATCTTCTTGTACCTATTAATTGTTTATAAAACTAAATGATCAAGAAACAAGTGTTGTTGTTAGTTTCAATGCCTCTCAATGTTTTATGAAAATTAAACAGAATCGATCATTGTAGATCATGGCTGGGTTGTTACTTGATAATTAAAGTGTTGATGAGATGCTTCTATAGATCTCATTTTAGGATGAGTGCCGGATAAAGGAATGATGGGGCTGAGTTGGTTTCAGATGAAGTTGAGTGATATGCTATGGAGATATAAAGATGTTATAGCAATTTTGAAAGTGTTTCCAGAACATCAATTTGAGTCCAAAGATCCAATTTTTGATCAAAAAGTTCATAGAATTGAAGAAGATGAAAATAGATGGATTCAAAGGCAATCTGGTTTGGTGTTTGAGATATTTGTCAGAGCTATTTTTTTTTATCAATTTGTCCAAGCTATTGATTTTTGCCCAAGGTTTCATTGAGAGGGTATGGATTCTTTTCAAGTGCTTATTTGATTACTTGTATGATTAAGTTGATAATGATGTTTATAGGAGAGGGTACGGTTTTTTATTTACACCAATATTCTTGTTCTTTTTTTTTGGGGTATATTAGGTATTTTGTCTTGACTAATCCCTGTTAATTATTGACTGCTAAGCATATGTTCCTGAGACAATTCCTCTGTGGCACAAGTCGTTAGCACCTGGATTTGAACTCGGGATAGATGAGTTATTGGGCCACATCTCCCACAAACCATAATTAGTACGCTACAACCCATGAATTTTAGAACATTCTTGTTCTTGGAAAAGGTTGGAAGATCGGTCCGTCCAAAGAAGGTTTAAATGAGAAGTGCTAAAAAAATACGAAGTAAAGAACAAGAAGTGATCTCCACCACTTATTCGATCAATAAAGGTGGCTTTGACCGGTTACGATGAACGCAATCACAGGGGATTGACGCAATTCATGGGAGGGTAGAGATTATTAAAGGAGGGACCCGGTCAAAGCCGCCTTTATTGACCGGATGAGTGATGAAGATCACTTCTCTACTTCTCATTTTTGTAGCACTTCTTATTTGAACCTAATACTATATATATATATATATCTTTACTATAAAAAGTGGTTCACAATTGAACTTTCCTCTCTATATATATATCTTTACCCTTTTATACAAATATGTACAATATATTATTAGATCGATCCGTAATTATATATTTATACAGATAAGATGTGTGTAGACCGTAGATACATATATGTAAGTATGTGTTTATGAAATTAATATATGTGGATATGCGTGTGTATGAGGACAAATCCTCATGCGACATTAATTGGTGTACGTGATTAAGTAATTGAAAAGCAGATTCCATGTTCATTTAGCATTATATACATATCTACATGGAGGAAAATGTACCCATTTTTATTTCATATTATATGCCATGCATATATAGTGTAGGAAAATGTGTGTACATGCGAATAAAGGAAATTGCATTATATGGTTGTTCTTAGGTAATTGCACAATTTAATAACGCATTACCATATATATCAAATTATTATGTGGTAGACACTTCCAAGGAATCAATGGTGGTGGGAATTATAATTAGTGTTATTGGAGGAGTCATTGGTCTTCTCAATTATAATTAGCATCTCACAGGCAATGTTGATGGCAATATTGGCGAAGCTGATCACTTGCTTCTCAATTGGGTTAACTCTCGTTCTCGTCTCGCTCGCATGCTACTCATGTTACGTGAGAAACAAGTGTCGTAAAGATGATCGCTCCCATTCCTTGAAAGATTATTCATGGAATGTGAAACCATTCCATGAGCTACACTTCACAATATATGACATCATTAATGCAATCAAAAAAGAGAATATGATCGGGAAAGGTGGGTCCGGGGAAGTCTACCGAGTCTCGCTTGAAAACGGAGACGACGTGGCCGTGAAACACATCCAGAAGACCCACTCTTTGGAGTTTTCTGCGGAGGTGGAAATGTTGAGCTCCATAACGCATGAAAACATTGTGAAGCTATACTGTAGCATCACGAGCGAAGACTCGAGCTTGTTGGTTTACGAGTATTTGCCGAACGCGAGTTTGTGGGATTGGTTACATTCGTCGGGAGTTTGTGGGATCGATTGGAACACGAGATACGAAATAGCCATTGGAGCTACAAAAGGATTGGCGTATCTGCATCATGATCATGGTGAAAGACCCGTGATCAATACAGATGTTACGTCTTGTAACATACTCTTGGATGAGCATTTAAAGCCAAGACTTGCTGATTTTGGGTTTGCAAAGGTGGTCCAGACTCATACCACCGCTGACTCGACTTATGTCTCGGAACTAACGGTTACAGGGATCCAGGTAACCCTTTTTTCCTTAACTATTTCCTTTAATTTGGGTTATTGACACAAGACAAAAGTTAACGTAATCTGTTAAGGCATCGATTTTACATCATTACATGGATAATCACTTATAAGATTTGGCATGTTGATTGGGTGCACGGGCAGAATGAATGAAAACTGCGACGTGTACAGCTTTGGCATGGTTTTGATGGAGCTTGTGACGGGTAAAAAGCCGTTAAAGGACGAATCTGGCATCGTTAATTGGGAATGGAGTAAGATGGGAACGAAAGAAAGTATGTCAAGCCTTGTGGATTCAAGTATGAATGAAAGCTACAAGGAGGAAGCCATTAAGGTGTTGGTGATTGCAATTATGTGCATGAGTATGTCGCCGAAACCCAGGCCGACAATGGAAATGGTGGTTAAGCTGTTAGAAGAAGTTAAAAACCTCATCAAATAGTGGCATAATCTATACTACCTTATAATGCATATACATCAAACTCTTAATTACAACTATTCAAAGCAAGAGGTACAACCATTTAATGCTTGAGTTTTAAAAAACTATGAATTACAAGTGAGAAATGCATAGTGTACAAGTCAATTTTGCTGGGTCTTTAATCCGACACCACCCTAGCTGAATTTGGTATCTTCAGGGCTACTTTCTTCTAATAGGTTTTCTTCATTCCTTTTCTTTGCAAATGACCATCTTGCTTTTCTTTCAGAGTTTATGTTTTCAAAACAAAAGAAATCTGACTTGTAGAATTCCACGCTTAATTTGAATTCCAGGATGCTCTCTCGGTGTCAAATACGCCTATACCCAAAAATCCTCCCTAAAATCTACCCTTACACAGATTTCAAATTTGAAATCTGCTCCATCCAGCACCAGCTAATGGCAGTAAGTTAGCTATGATAAATAGTATTGGTTCAAATGTATTTTAGTTATGAATCCTAAAATACTCTTTGTTGCTTCATCTCAACTCAGTTATTGGTTTCTGATTACATGCTCTTTTTTAGGATAAACTTCTGTTTGTTGTTGTTGGGTTATTTTGGATAGCAGAAGTATTGAGTTGAAGAAAAGCTTTAAGTCTGATTATGTCTGCTGAAGAAAGTTATTACTGCTTGGAGGAAGGGATGTTAATACTGCAGTAGTGATGATTACAAGGGAAGACTTAATGCTGCTATCGCTTGTTAATGCTGCTGAAAGAAGAATTAGAAGTAGTAATGGTTATTACTGTTTTAGAAGTTATAACTGCTTCTTATTATTACTGCTAGTTGTTACTGCTGCTAGTCAGTTTAATAGTTGTAGTTAATGCTTCTCTCTGTTAATGCTGCTTCTAATGAGACGATAAGGATGATAATCTGTTTGTTACGATAAGGAAAAGATTCCGAATATCTTGGAATTTGTTTAGCAGATTTGTTTTCCTTTATGCTTATCTTGTAATCTGTATTTATAGTTGATTTAGAATAGATTACTAGATATCTTTTATTTTTGAGAGAAAATTAGAACCTCAAGAATTTTTCCTAGCAATAGAGAAGTATTGCTCGTCTACTAGAGATCTGTTCTTGTAGATTGAGGTTTTGAGAGTAAGTTTGTAATTGAAAAGTATTGAAGTAAAGCAAGTTTTCAGTTCATTGTTTTGATTCCAATTAAAGTTTTATTCCGCAATACTTTAATTTGTTTTCTGAGTGTTTGTTTCTTGTTGAGAAATCGATCCTGACAAGTGGTATCAGAGCCATAAACTCAGAATCTGAATTCAAACATGGACTCTCAAGAAGGTGTTTTTGCAAATAAAGTTCCCATGCTCAAACCAAACGAGTTTGACATGTGGAAAATTCGAATCATGCAACACATGTTGCTTATAGACTATTCCATGTGGGATGTCATTGAGAATGGCCCTGCAGAAAGAAAAGCTGGAGAAGATGGAGTTGTTCCTCCACCAAGGACTGACGCAGAAAGAAAAGCAAGGCAGATTGAGATGAAGGCACTAAGTACCCTACTTTTTGCCATCCCAAATGAATATCAGCATCAATTCATGAATTGTGAAAATGCTAAAGTTCTGTGGCAAGCACTGGAGAGAAGGTTTGCAGGATCTAAAAGCACCAAAAGAAACCAAAAAGCCATTCTCAGACAACAATATGAGAACTTTGTGTCTACAAAGAATGAGACTATGACTCAGACCTTTGATAGATATAATAAACTCATAGGAGAATTGGTCACTGTTGGAGTGAAGATTGATAATGATGACATCAACAGGAAATTCCTCAGGTCACTGGGAGAAGAATGGACCATGTACACTGTGTCTCTAAGACAGAGTGAAGATCTGGAGGACAAAGAGTTGGACGATCCTTATAATGATCTCAGAGTGTTTGAAGCTGAAGTTGAGGCCAAAAGAAAGCCTATTGGATACTCTCATAACACTGCACTTTTGTCCAATGAGTCATCTCAATTCAATGACTCAAATTCTCACAATTCTGGTGCTAGTGAATCTTTTAATGCTGCAAAACCTAATTCTGGAGTTGATCAAACTCTTGAAGCTTTTCTTGCCAGCCATGTCAAGACATCATTAATCAATGAAGATCTTGAACAAATCAGTCCAGATGATTTGGAAGAGATGGACATAAAATGGCAAATGGCCATGCTTACCATGAGGATAAAGAGATTCATCAAGAGGACTGGAAGGAACAGTTTTGGCATGAAGAGGGAAGATGGAACAGGATTTGATAAGTCTAAAGTAAGATGCTATAAGTGCAATGATCTTGGTCATTTTGCAAGAGAATGCAAGGGGAATGCTTCACAGCATAATCATCAGCACAAGTTCAACAAGAATTCAAGTGGAAGTTCTTCACAAGCATTGGTTTCACAAGAAGGGTTTGGTTTTGATTGGAGTGATCAGGCAGATGAAGCTGTTCAAAATCAAGCTCTTATGGCAGAAATCAAAGAATCATCATCATCAGAGATACCAAGTGAGGTAATTTCTAAACTCTGTTCAAAATCTTGTATTGATACTGTTCAGAAGTACAGGGATCACAATCAAAGTATGTGTGACAGTATCAAAAAGCTTGAGCAGTTTAGGAGAGAGTCCAATGAGGTCATAGGAAGCTTATCAAGCAAATGAACTCCAATTTGAATATGATCAAAATTATTGGAAATGGGAGAAGAAGGAATATGAGCTTAAGTTGTCCAAATGTAGGTCTGAATTAGAAAAGGTCAGAGTTGAGTTAGAACAGTCCAAATCTGATCTTGAGAAATTCTCTAAAGCCTCAAAAGCTATGGATGAAATTCTGAAGGCTCAGATTAATGATGATCTTAAAAGAGGAATAGGGTATCATACTACACCACCACCCTATAACAATAATTACATTCCTCCAAAGTCTAACTTTGCTGATAGACTTGACACTGAGGAACTGAATCCTGGACTAACTGAAGTAGATCCAGTAGAGGGAGAAGTTGAGGACTTAGGAGTAGAAGGAGAATATAAGAAGAAAGAAAAAGAAGAATCTGTCCCTGAAGATAACCACATTCTAACAAATGAGAATGGTGGTAGACCCTTTGTTGAGAGCAATAAAGTAGTGAAGGAGAAGGGTAAGAATAAGATAGATGCTCAAATCTCTGAAAGTGATCCTAGTTCATCTAAACAGTCTCAATATAAAAGAGGAAATCAAAGAAATTGGAACAACCAATGGGCTAAAAGCCATGGTATTGATCTTAGCAAAATCAACAGACCAAAGCCATGTTTTATTTGTTGTAAAATCAACCACTTAGCTAAAGATTGTTACTTTAATCCAATCAATCATAGACATTATTTTCAAAACTATAAGTCATCTATGATTGTAAGGAAAAAGCAACAGTTTCAGGAAAAGAAGGTTGAATTGATCAACAAGAAAGTTGTTTCAAACCAGAACAGAAAGTTTCAATCAAAAGAAAAGGTTCTCAAGAAAAAGGTTGATACTAAATCTGTAAAGATGACTGCCAAATGGGTACCAAAAGCAGTGGTACACGATACTGCTGCTTCTGATAAAAGCAGTAATAACAGTGAAAGCAATAAGAAAATTACTGCTGCAAGCTGCAGTGGTACTCAAGATAATACTGCCTCAAGCAGTAACAAGAACAATGCTACTCCAGTTATTACTGCTTCTACCCCTGAAAAGAAAAAGCCCTACATTGTCACAAAATACTCAAGTCATGAAATTCCAAGTAAGGATTATATGCTGAAACTCAACAGATTGGCTGAGTTTAAGTATGTAAATGATAAAGGTGAACCCAAGACCATATTGGCTTGGGTTCCCTCAAGACACTGATAGGTTTGACTTCATGTGCAGGGCAACCAAGGAAAGGGAAAGAATCTGTGGCATGTAGACAGTGGTTGCTCAAGGCACATGACAGGCATCATGTCTCTACTTGAAAACTTTAAACAGTTTAATGGTGGACATGTTGCCTTTGGTGACAATCCAAAGGGAGGAAAGGTAAGTGGGAAAGGTAATATCTCCAAAGGAAAGATGACCTTTGAAGATGTGTACTATGTTGAGCAATTAAAGTACAACCTGTTAAGTGTATCACAGGTGTGTGACAAGAAACATAGTATATTGTTCAATGATGAAGAGTGCATGATACTTTCACCTGAGTTCAAAATAGTTGATGAAAATATGATACTTTTGAGAGCTCCCAGAAAGGACAATGTTTACTGTTTGGACTTGGAGGATGTTTCTTCTAAATCATCCTTAAACTGTCTTTTGTCAAAAGCTTCTTTGAGTGAATCATCCTTATGGCACAGAAGGATGTGTCACATGAATTTCAAAAACATGAACAAATTGGTCAAAGGTAATCTGGTTAGAGGATTACCTACAAAAGAGTTTTCATGTGATGATCACTGTGTTTCATGTCTAAAAGGCAAACAACACAAATCCACTCACAAGTCCAAAGAAGTAAACACAATCTCTACTCCTTTACAGCTTTTACATATGGATTTGTTTGGCCCTACAAATGTGATGAGTATTGGCAAGAAATCATATTGTTTGGTCATTGTTGATGATTACTCAAGATTTACTTGGGTATTCTTTCTGAGAACAAAGGATGAGACAAGTGGACTGATCAAACCCTTTGTAATTAGAGTAGAAAACAAGACAAATCTGAAAGTAAAAGTCATCAGATCAGACAATGGTACAAAATTTAAAAATGCTGATTTGAACTTATTTTGTGAATCAAAAGGAATTGAGAGACAATATAGTGCTCCAAGAACTCCTCAGCAAAATGGTGTTGCAGAGAGGAGGAATAGAACACTTATTGAAGCTGCAAGAACCATGTTAGTTGATTCAAAACTACCTGTTACTTTTTGGGCAGAAGCAATAAACACTGCATGCTATGTTCAAAACAGGGTTCTTGTAGTTAAGTCAAAAGGAAAAACCCCATATGAACTCTTTGAGAAAAAGAAACCTTTTATAGGATTCTTAGTACCTTTTGGGTGTCCTTGCACTATTCTCAATACCAAATCTCAACTAGGTAAATTTGACAGCAAATCAGATGATGGATTTTTTGTTGGTTACTCATCACAAAGTAAGGCACTTAGAGTATTTAATAGCTCTTCTAGAATTATTGAAGAAAGTGACAATGTCAAATGCAATGAGCACACTCCAAATGTACCTGGAACTGGTCCAAATTGGTTATTTGACATTGATTCACTTACTAACTCTTTGAATATGAGCTTTGCAGTTGAAACAGGGTCAAATACAGATAAGTCAAAGGAGCCTGAGACACCTTTTGTCATGTTTCCTATGCCAACTGTGGATCCTATTGAATTCTATTATGCAGACAAGGTAGCAGAGTCAGAAAAGGACAGTGATGAGACTGCAGACACAAGTGAGACTAGAGAAAGTCAGATTCAGGAGGACAGTCACTCTGAGGAGAACATCACTCTCATTGATCCAGTGACACTTCAAGAAGAGGATGCAGATGGCTCACAGTCTTCAGATATGAGTATCATAGATCCTCTACTCTCTCATCAAGAGGGATATCTTGATAATCCACATTCTTTAGAATTGACTCTCTCAAATCAGCCTGAACCCCACACCAATATGATTGATTCCTCTGTTGTCAATGAAGAAGGTGATGCATATGAATCCAATTTAGGAGTAAACCTTCCAGAAGAACCTCTACATCTTACCAGGACTCAAAAGAATCATCCATCCAGTCTGGTGATTGGGGACATTCAATCTCCAATGATCACAAGAAAACAGTGTAAAGATCTGGGTTTTCAGAATCCACATTCAGCAATGTTTTCTTGTTTTCTCTCTCAATCTGAACCAAAGAAGGTTTTTGATGCAATGAAAGATCCAAGTTGGATAGAGGCTATGCAAGAAGAATTGCTTCAGTTTGTGCTCCAGCACGTATGGGATCTAACTGATCTACCTAAGGGTCATAGGGCAATTGGCACAAGATGGATCTTTAGAAACAAGAAGGATGAGAGAGGTATTGTGATCAAAAACAAAGAAAGGCTGGTTGCACATGGATACAATCAGGAGGAAGGAATTGACTATGATGATGTTTTTGCACCTGTGGCAAGAATTGAAGCCATAAGACTGTTCCAAGCCTTTGCCTCATACAAAAGGTTTAAGGTGTATCAAATGGATGTAAAGAGTGCATTCCTGTATGGAAAGATTGAAGAGGAGGTGTATGTGTGTCAGCCTCCTGGTTTTGAAGATCCAAAGTTTCCAGACAAAGTCTACAAGCTTAGAAAGGCATTGTATGGTTTGCATCAGGCACCAAGAGCATGGTATGACACTCTGTCTACCTATCTCTTGGAAAATCAGTTTGAAAGGGGAGTGATAGACAAGACACTTTTCATCAAGAAGAAGGGATCAGATCTGTTGCTGGTACAGATCTATGTGGATGATATTATTTTTGGTTCCACTAAGGAGGAGATGTGCAAAGAGTTTGAAGATCTAATGCACAAGAGATTCAAAATGAGCTCAATGGGGGAATTGACATTCTTTCTAGGTCTGCAAGTTAAGCAGAAGAATGATGGACTTCTTATAAACCAGTCCAAATATGTCAAGGATATGCTCACAAAATTTGGCTTTCTGGATGCCAAATCAGCCTCAACACCAATGGAGACTCATAAGCAACTGACAGCTGATGTTGAGGGGGAGGAAGTAGATGTGCATCAATACAGATCTATGATTGGGTCTCTCATGTATCTAACAGCTTCAAGACCTGACATCATGTTTGCAGTTTGTGTATGCGCAAGATTTCAAGTAAGGCCAAAGGAGTCTCATCTTCAAGCAGTCAAGAGAATTTTTAGATACTTGAAGGGACAACCCAGATTGGGTCTGTGGTACCCTTATGAATCTCCTTTTGAGCTCTTGGCCTATACAGATAGTGACTATGGAGGTGCAAGCTTGGATAGAAAATCCACTTCAGGAGGATGTCAGTTTTTGGGTGCAAGACTTGTGTCATGGCAGTGTAAAAAGCAAACCACTGTTTCAACATCCACAGCAGAAGCAGAATATGTAGCAGCTGCACAATGCTGCTCTCAGGTATTATGGATCCAGAATCAGATGTTGGACTATGGTATGACTTTTCTTAACACTCCTGTATACATTGACAATAACAGTGCCATAAGCATTGTTAATAATCCTGTCAAGCACTCTAAAACCAAGCACATAGAAATCAAGTACCATTTCATTAGGGACTCAAATGAAAAGAAACTCATTCAAGTATTGAAAGTGCACACTGATTATCAATATGCTGATCTCTTCACAAAAGCATTTGATGTGGGAAGATTCAAATTTTTGATCACTAGTGTTGGCATGATCAATTCTGAATAATGTTTCTTTATCTGGTAGTTGTCACTTTCTTTGTAACTTCCTGTACTATATGTGTATGCTTCAAGGTGTGTGTGATGTGTTTCTCTAGTGCTTTCAGTGGTCTAGATATCACAAGAGTCATTACTACTGCTGGAAGTGGCAATCGGACATTACTACTGCTGGAAGTGGCAATCGGACATTACTACTGCTGGAAGTGGCAATCGGACATTACTACTGCAGGAGGTAGCATTTGCAGGTTATTACTGCAGGAGGTAGCATTTGCAGGTTATTACTGCAGGAGGTAGCATTTGCAGGTTATTACTGCAGGAGGTGGCATTTAGACATTATTGCTGCTCTTCAGGGACATAGGGATTTCTGCTGTTCATGGGTTTCTCATTATTACTTCTCCAACTGTTATTGCTGCTATTTTATTATTGCTGCTTTTAACTAACTTGGAAATGTATAAATAGCCCCTGCATCACCGCCTTTTTCACAACGGCTATTTTCAAAACCCTAACTCAGAAAACCCTTGATATTCTAAGGCGATTTCTTGCAATTCTGTGATCCTCTGCTAATTTCGATCGTTTGTACACTTTCTTGCATCATATTCGAGTATTCTAACCTTGATTTCTTATCATGGATGATCTGCAATTCAACGACGAGCACAACAAGGTTGGATTTCTATCCAAAGGGAAGAAATCTGAGGGTTTCAATGATATTGTGGATTTTCTTCAAGCATCCACAATTGCTCATGCTATACTGGTCAATCCAAAGATCTACATCATTCATCAGAAGGATTTTTGGAGGAATGCTCGCGTAGAAACCCTCAACAACACCAAGGTTATTCAAACAAGTGTAAGTGACAGGCACTTGACAGTCTCAGAATCCACAATCCGCAGGTGTTTACACCTTGATGATGAAGGAGGTGAGACCTCTATTCCTACTTCAGATATTTTTCCTGCTTTGGCCCAAATGGGATATGAAGGCTCCCTTAAGTCTTTGAAAATAAAGAAAAAGTATTTTGGCCATCAATGGAAGTTTCTTGTTCATATCCTTATACACTGTTTTTCTAAGAAATCTTCTGGATGGGATGAGTTTGGAAGCACTATTGCATCTGCATTAGTTTGTTTGGCTACATCCAGAAGGTTCAACTTTTCAAACATGATTTTTGAAAATCTTGTGGCAAATCTGGATCCAAAATCTACATCAAAATCTTTTTACATGTATCCAAGATTTGTTCAAGAAGTGATTAACATGGAATTGCCGGATGTACCTGCCATTGGTCAGACCTATAACAGGAATGACCCTTCTTTCAAGATGTTCTCTAACATGAAAAGAAGTGGCACTTCAGCTTTCACCCCATTGTTCCCTACAATGATGGGAGTGATTCCACCCACAGGTGAGGCATCAGGCTTGCAGCCTACTCATTCAAGCACACCCCCTGATGACCTACCCACACCTACCACTTCAAATATCCCTCAGTCCCCTGTTCATAAGACCCCCTCCCCTGCACTGAAAGTATATAACAGAAAGATCAAAAGAGCTCCTTCCTCTTTTGAGTCTACTCACCCTCAACCTAAAAGCTCTCTTGTGGAGCACTCTCCACTTGAGTTTATCCAAAGGGAAACCACAGGAGTGTCCCCCAACTCCAATGCTAAGGAGGTGCCCTCTAAGGAGATGTTCGGGCATGTGGATGGTGTGGCTCACACTACTGGTGTTGCACAAGGTGTACATCAGGACAGTGTGAACATCAATAAGACCCCCTCCACGGCAACTCTGAATGAGAAATCATTTGGAGGACCCAGGTGCCAAGAAACCATGGGAGTAGATAGTGTTTCAACTAGGTTGAAAACTTCTACTAAAATTCCCAAAGATCTAGCAAAGAAGGGTTCAACTTCTAAAGCTGGTGAGGGTAGTTTTTCACACAATGAATTGACGGCTGCATTGGCTGCAATAGCCAAAGATTTGAAGAACCATGATGCTCAATTTCAAGATCATGCTTCCAAGCATGAGGAGACTGCAATCAGAATGGAGATTCTAGAAAAGATGGTTAAAACTCAGAATCAACTGGTTTCTGATTTATCCAAGAAGTGTCAAGCTCAGGGTGCACGAGTTGCTGTGCAGAATATGCAAATTTCAGCCTTACAGAGGAGGTATGCTACTTTAGCTGCCTTCACAAAGGGGGAGAAGGTAAAGGCTAAGGGGGAGTTGAAGGTGAAATCTGAGGTTGTGAAAGCAGCAGTATTCAAGGATGAAAAGAAGAAGGATGATGAAGTTAAAGAAAAAGAACCCACTGGGAAGAAAGATACCACAGAGGTGAATGTTGAAGAAAGGGTTGCTGCTGAAACTACATTACCAAAAGCTATTCCAACCAAGGGAATAGTGATTAAAGAGAAAGCTGAAGTGAAGAAGGATGAAAAGAAGAAGAGTGATCCAAAAGACAAGGGAAAGGGTATTATGATAGAAGAGCCTAAGAAGAAAATACCAAAACATATTCCCAAGGAGATTGCTGAGGAAATGTCACTAAGAAAGATTGTCTCTATGATGACTGAAGATGAGCTTGAAAAGGCAAAGAAGGAGGCTGCTGAACAGGAAGCATTACTGGAATTGGCTAAGAAGCTGCAACAGGAAGAAGATCAAGCTGTAAAGAAATCAATTGTACCAAAGTCAAAACCAAAGAAAAGGAAGGCTGCACCAAGGACGGTTACAAGAAGAACAAAGCAAGTGTCAAAGGCTGAAGAAAGGAAAAGCAGAATCAAATTCCTTGTGAATGCTGTTGGTGGAACTGAAAGTATGTATGCTGGGTGGTCTGATGAGAAAGTTGAAGAAAGGTACAATCTAGAAAGAGATGCTATGCAGCAGAAGAAAGAAGAAGAAAAAGTGGTGGAAGAGGAAGAAGAAGAGATGCCTGTGATACAAAGAAGAAGCAAGAGAAAACATGATGTGGCTGTGGTAAGTGAGTCTGAGAATGAGAAGGAAGTTGAAGAGAAAAAGGAGAAAGAACTAGAGAAGGAGTCTGAGAAAGAGAAAGAAGATGAGGAAGAGAGACTAAAGGAGAAAGCTGCAAAAAGGAAGAAATCAATTGCTCACAAGAAGGCTGCTAAGAAAGCTAAGTTGGTGCATGACTCAACAGGATCTGATATTATAGACTGGGATTCACAAGGGAAGGATGATCAGATGTCTTGGGTAATTGAAAGCAAAGGAGGAAAGTTGGATACTCACAAAAGCACATATCACTTGTTTTCAAGACTGAGCATAGTTGATTTGAAGAAAATGTACGAAATTGGCTGTGTGAAGGATCCTAAAGGAAGAACTGAGATTGTTCAATTGATAGAAGATCTGAAAGTAATGTTTGCTTTTGAAAAATCAAGAGATGATTACAGGAAGAAAGAATCTCAGATGACTTGTGAGGCCTTTGGAGGAGTTGGAGCAACGGCTTGGAGCACCTTCAAGAGAAACAGGGTGGTTTCAATCAGCTTTAAAACAAGACAGTGCTACTTTTTGTTGGATAAAAGGTATGACTTTGATCACCGACTGTGCACAAGTCTACTTGATATTGGAAAGAAGAAGTCTATTCTGTCTGATCTTGACAAGGAGTTTGTGGAGAGAATTAATCAGAGAATTATGCAATTTGATGATGATTTTGATCCAGAGGAGATTGGTAAAGATGATGGAGCTGAAAAGAAAGTGAAGGAATGGTTTGTTAGAGAGTTGAGTGGTTCACTGTACTACAAAGTCATTTGGGAAGATGGGAAAGCAAGCTGGGGAGGAATTCTAGCTGATATACTGAAGGTATGCACAAGGGAGAATCTCAGAGAGATGTTTGAGATTGGTATGCAGCTGTATGAAAATCTTTTGGAGGATGACAGTGATGAACCAATCATTTTGAAGATCAAAAGTGCACTAGAAGGTTTGTGTTGGTTATTTGAGCCTTCAAGAGTACAAACCCTTATGAACCAACCATGTGAGACAGTTAATGAATGGAGACTATTTGCAAAATGTGGTGTATATTCATTAACTATCAATGGTGTGGTTAAGGAATACTATTTTGTAGATGGTGATCAGGTTCATGATGATCAAAGGCTACGGGGAATGAAGAGAGTGAAGCTTGCTGGTCATGAAAATTCTGCTATGGGTACTGAGTTGGTTTTGAAATTTCTTCAACAATTGCAGAACTTAAATGTTCAGGGATGAACACTTAAGTAGGGGGAGTTTGTTGGGTTATTTTGGATAGCAGAAGTATTGAGTTGAAGAAAAGCTTTAAGTCTGATTATGTCTGCTGAAGAAAGTTATTACTGCTTGGAGGAAGGGATGTTAATACTGCAGTAGTGATGATTACAAGGGAAGACTTAATGCTGCTATCGCTTGTTAATGCTGCTGAAAGAAGAATTAGAAGTAGTAATGGTTATTACTGTTTTAGAAGTTATAACTGCTTCTTATTATTACTGCTAGTTGTTACTGCTGCTAGTCAGTTTAATAGTTGTAGTTAATGCTTCTCTCTGTTAATGCTGCTTCTAATGAGACGATAAGGATGATAATCTGTTTGTTACGATAAGGAAAAGATTTCGAATATCTTGGAATTTGTTTAGCAGATTTGTTTTCCTTTATGCTTATCTTGTAATCTGTATTTATAGTTGATTTAGAATAGATTACTAGATATCTTTTATTTTTGAGAGAAAATTAGAACCTCAAGAATTTTTCCTAGCAATAGAGAAGTATTGCTCGTCTACTAGAGATCTGTTCTTGTGGATTGAGGTTTTGAGAGTAAGTTTGTAATTGAAAAGTATTGAAGTAAAGCAAGTTTTCAGTTCATTGTTTTGATTCCAATTAAAGTTTTATTCCGCAATACTTTAATTTGTTTTCTGAGTGTTTGTTTCTTGTTGAGAAATCGATCCTGACAGTTGTTCTATTAGAAATAACAACTCATCTTCATTGGTAAAATAGTATATGAATAGATAGTATAGTTGTTATCTCTAAAACGCGACCTTTGTAGTTGCTCTCTACAAAACATGACCTTTTGGGAAAAAGGAAATTTATAAACTTTTTCTTTTATTTCTATTGTTCTGATGGATTCTAATTGTTCTTCGTAGGAAAGTTGGAAACTAATATTAGTTAAGTTCAAGTATAGTGAGGACAAGCAAAAATGAAGGAGAAGACAAAGAAAGATACGAGGAAGAGGTGACAAATGCATACATGTATGGTAATTTTTGCTTTCAAGACTGAAATACTAAGCTTTTTATTCTATGCCACAAAAGTGCATATTTTTGTGGAATGCTTCAACGGTTAGCAAATTAATAAGTAATTTTACTGTGCATGATGTACCGTTATCTTCTATCCCTTATGGTTCGATGGGATTAGATATTAGAGTTTCTCTTTATCTTTTACTTCTTATGATTGATGTGTACTCAAGTCCTGAAATTTTCAAATTGTAGTTTATATAGGTGAAGGATTTGTTGGAAGTTGTGAGCAGCCTAAATACAGATGATAATTGGGCGACTGTTTGGATGCCACTCTAGAAGATCCTTAAACCCTAAGCCATATAGGCTAAATTAGAATTTTGGGTTTGCCTGATGTTTCAAATCTTAACCCTTTGGGTCCTTTTAATTTGTAGTATATACTTATCAATAAAATTAGGAATATAAACGGTAGAAAATGTGATGCGGAACCCTTTCTCAGTAATAAATTATCCTCATTTTTGCATTCCTTGGGGGAGTGAGAGAAAGGTACGAGCACGAAAAAGGATTGTAATGCAACAGGATTGGTGGAGGTGAGCGCATGCTGTGTCGGACACCAACTGTTACAAAAAAGGTTTGAGTTAATTTGCGGTCATATATTTTATTTAGTAAGTTACACGTTTGTGTTAGTCTTTATTTGTTTCTCATCTTCATTTGGTTGCTTCAATTCATATATGGTGTTAATTTAATTATTGCGTTTGCTACTGTTTGGGGATTGGGAGAATTAGATTAATATCCTTAATAGCCTTTGGCCAAATTGCAACATTTCTGATTTTGGTTTTTGACCCGCTCAACTCCAGATCAGATTTTTTTTGGTGATATAAGGTTGGTTTTTATGCATTTTAATGTTGCTGGTTTAACTGGTTTTTGACTGCTGATCATGTCAGCTTCTAGATTAATTTTTGGCTCTTGGTTTCAATGTATTTGTTGGTTGCTATTTTATGGCGTGGGGTTCTTCTGCTATTGTTTATAGTTATATGGGTGATATGTTTGTATATTAAGGAGGCGTGGATTCAAGTCTGTAGTTATCTTAATCTTCTAATTTTAGTATTGGTGTGGAGAATAACCTTTTTCCTTTGTCTTTCATCCTATTTAAATTGATAATGCTACTGGTTATTTTTCTATAACAAAGTGTTGAGGACTTATGATTAGATTAGAGGTTGGTTCTATATTGGTCGCAATTTCATATTACAGCAGATGCCAAGCTTCTTAGGTTCCTCTTTTTCTCACCCGTTGATAGTTGGATCTTTTACCATATGCTAATGTTATCTGTTGGAAATAATGGGGAATGCAACACAATGTTAGTTCTCTTGATGGCCTTCAGAGGTATGAAAAGGGTTTCCTTTTGATGATTTTTTTATGTTTCATAGATTTACTCATTCAATGTTGATGTTTAAACATTTGTCTATGTACACACAAACATATTTATATGTATATCTATATCAAGGAATGGCTAAGATTGAGCCATAGTTGATCTTGTGTTGTTTTAGTATTGGTTCTAGACTGTCATTAGAACCAATTTTCTTTTAATAGTTCCAAGTTTTTATATGTGATGTTTATGACACCGGTAATGCGTTTGGATACATAGAAACATGTAAACTATAGTAAGAATAATATATGTTACATGTTATGATTTTTGGTGATCAGTTTGAGCTTAGTCATGCTCCTCTTGAAACCCCCATCAAAATTGTGCAGAAGTTAATTCACCCTTTTACCAGGTTTGTAACTTGATTTTACACGAAGTCAATGCGGAAGATCAGGTTTTGTAGCTTAATTCTACATGAAGTCAGGGCAGAACATCAGTTTTTAACTTCTCAAGGGTACAACATTGCGTATCAAAATGTTTAGCTCAAGACACAATGTTCAACTATCAAATAAATTAGCTATTACTTATCAGCGATGCAAATGTCTCTATGGAAGAGAAATAGTGCCATATTGGAAATCAAAATCTATTTTAGGTCAAATAAGTTTCACGAGTTTATGATTTTTAACCAAAACAAATAGGCCAGGAAAACAAGACAACATCCCATAGCCAAAGTGGGGACTTGTAATATTCAACATGTTATAATATGGGGATTACATATGCAAAAAATTTGTTCTTACATGTTTGTTTTGGTTTTGGGATTAACTTGCAAATAAACCATACAAACTCATGAAAAAGGAGAAATATGATTCAAGGCTAAGTTATTTCATTTGAATTTGATTCACCCGCGCTGCATCGCGCGGGTACATAGCTAGTATATATATATATATATATATATACTAGAGGAAAGTTCAAATGTGAACCACTTTTTGGTTGTGAACGTGAGGACAGCTGAGAGCGCGACACGTGGCGGCTTTGAGTGTGGTCCCCCCTTTAATTCAATGCCCTCCCATGAATCGCGCCTAGTCCTCCGCCGTAGACATGACGTGGCGCCTAGTCATCCGCCACGTGTCGCGCTCTCGGTTGTCCTCACGTTCACAACCAAAAAGTGGTTCACATTTGAACCCACCCCTATA
Source organism: Centaurea solstitialis (assembly GCA_030169165.1). Lineage (NCBI taxonomy): Eukaryota > Viridiplantae > Streptophyta > Magnoliopsida > Asterales > Asteraceae > Centaurea > Centaurea solstitialis. Next base: position 56,149,770 of record CM058040.1, read on the forward strand.
TATATATATACATAAATACTATATATATATATACAGGTAAATGGCTTTCTTGTAACATAATAGGTAGACAAATAAGTGTAATGATTTTTGTCGATATATATAGCTTGAACTTTCCTCTATATATTATATATATATATATATATATATATAGCTTGCCTGAGCATGAATGATATATGGGATTTCAGTTTTAGTTCATGGTGTGATATTATGCTATTATTTGAGTGTTCTTGGACCATTGTAGCTGCTTTAACCATAATTTTGATGGTTAGTATGTATGTTGTGGAGGTCTTTGGAATTGGATGTAGGAATGGAGAGATAAGGATGGATTTTGTTGATAATAATATGTGGTGGTGCAGGGGTTTTCTATATGTGCAAAAAGAATATTTATCCCTAAATGGCAATTGGATAACGATTAGATTACGATTTGATAACGATTGCCTAGCAAATGATCCATTCACGAATCTTATGAAACTTGTGATTAGCGTTTGTTGATAGATTTTTTTGTTGATAGTATATTGATAGCTGGCCAAACGAGCTGTTGTGGTATCTTTCATAAGCATATTGAAGATTACTTCTATTAATTAATACGCTTTTACATCTTTGATGTGGTTTTTTTTCTTTACTTCAACAAAGAATAATAATATGTCCAGCTATTTTTTTCCTTGTCAACCTAATTAAGTATTTTTCTTTAAACTGATTAAAATAGTTTGAAAAAATTCAGTAAGTTTCAAGCCCACAAAACATTGATTAAGATGCCGATGTTTCTAATAGTCTTCTTCAGTGTTCTGAGCCTTTCATATAGGTTCACACTATGGATCTATATTATTAGATTAAACCTATGTGTAGCTTTTACGCCTAACACTCAGAGAACCTATAAAGTTAAGGTCCAACATCAACCACAAAAGTAAGCCTTTCAGGTTAGGCTATCATACGCGGGGATGAAGTCCAACTCCTCAACCTCCCAACCGCACTGCACATTTGCTTTTCAACCCTTCATAGCCCTCTGGAACCCTCTACACCGTACCAACCCTCTCAACCTTCTCACACAACACACACACACACACAACATACGGGGCACTGCGGGTTCTCAACCGCCAAGCTGGAGCCGACGGCTTGTTGAATGCGTACCCAACCGCTGAAGTGGCAGGCTTCATTTCTCCAACCCGCTTCACGCGGTACGCTTGGCCTTATATTAATAGAATAAATGAAGCATTTGAGCTCATTTCAATGAATAATAAATTTGACAGTAAATTACTTCAATGAAGACAACAAATTAGATGTAAACCACAAGGCTGTGGCGTACTCGTTAGGGCCTGTGGGGGAAGGGTTGTAGTTAACCCTTCTACCCCGGGTTCGAATCCAGGCGCTTCCAGATTGTGGCCACCTGGGATTAACTCAGGGCAGCATGCTTAAGCTGTCGTTGAACCTTGTCGAGATTAATTGGGGTAAAGCCTCAAATACCCTTTCAAAAAAAATTAGATGTAACGAATAGTGAGAGATATTTTCTGGTTTTCACTTTTTGTTTTGCATTGTAGACTTTCACCAGGTAAGATGTTTTAAAGAGAAATACTACTTTTAACTACAGATTTTTTCCAGGATGAAAACATTTTATTGCTCTTTAGGAAGAATTGTTAAATTTTCTTAAGGTCATTGAGGCATTATAGTGTGGGTGTTCCCATAGATCCTAAGTGATATCATTCCCTCACAGATCCTAAGTATATTAACTTTGATCACTATTTGTACCATATTATCTTACTATTAAGGGTTTGTATTTTTTTTTCTTTCTTTCAGGTGATACGAATTTGGGTATGACAATTGCTTTGCATATGTAGTTGAAAAGCACATAGTCCCCTCAAAATGTTATCGTCCTTAGAAAGACCAACTGAGGTAAACATGATTTGTACTTGATAACAGATTATACAAGGATCGAATATTTAACTTGTCCGTATACCTATATCACTATATCCTAATTAGGATTAAGCAACTATCTAGTTTTTGGTAGAACAGAATAATTTAATATCCTATATATGTAATTTATTAATTATAATAAAATAAATATTTTTATAACGAAAACGACCATTACAAAGTTTTTGTCAACGCAATTAAAAAAAAGATTTATTTGTAAATTTTTATTTTTTACATTTTCTATGTTACTTTTACTGGTACTATATAGTGCAAATATTTTTGGTGTCAAATTGTGGGTGTCGGACTTTTGAAGTGTGGGTGATCACATAGTTTAATCTCAAAATCTTTCAAGTTGGAGTAAATACATTAATGATTGATGATTAAATTATCAAATTCTGAATTTATGGAAGCATAAATAAGAGTAAAAAGTAAAAAAGTTGATGGTGTGTATCTAAGTTGATAATGGATACGTAGAGAGTGAGAACATATATTAAATGGTAGGAACCATACAAATAAGTTTTTGGTTGATTTCAATATATTGTTTTCAATATTCTCGTTAATTTCCGGAGGGTTTTTTTTTTGGTTGATTTCGGGAGGGTTTTTTTTTTTTGGGCTGATTTCAAGAGGTTATTTTCAAATTTTTGGTTGATTTCCAGGCATGCGTACGGGAAGGCTCAAACTAGGTTAGGGCGCTATAAACCCCAGAGTGTTAACCAATCCGCCACAACACCGCTGACAACCCTTAAACTTTGTGTTGGGAAATTAATCATCGCTCAAGCAAATCGTTGCTAATAATATATTTTTTTTGAACCGCAAAGGGGAACACCAAGTAGAGAGTTTCGGCAAAGCTAGCACCCTCGTTCAGCGACCGGAAAAGAAGAAGATCTAGAAGAAGTTTTGATTTTTCCATGTTTCATCCCTTGGGTTTTATAGGAGGCTCGGTTATTTGAAATTGGAAATGAAATTGTGAACGTTAAGAAATGGAGTTACCAAATTTCATTTCCAACTTCAAATAACCGAAACTCCTATAAAACCTAAGGGATCTCAGCCACCATCTTCGGTTACGGAGAATTGACGCGATTCATGGGAGGGCGGATATTATTAAAAGGAGGGGTCTCGGTCAAAACCGCCTTTATTGACCAAGTGAGTGGCTAAAATTCGTCCTTATGTTCATAACCAAAATTGAGTTCACATTTGAATTTTTCTTTTTAAGTTATGATAATGATGTTTATTTTTGGCACTGTGTTAATTCATTTGATAGGAGATATATAAGGTTGGAAAAGGATTTCATGCGGTCATTTATGTAGTTATGGGCCCATCATTTCATGCACTGTGTTAATTCATATAGCTGGACTATTATGATATTTATGGGCCGATCATTTATTAAGTGGATCCAGCTATTGGGTTTTTATAAAGTGGGCTGGTTTGACACAACAAATAATTTTTTTCAACCAATGTAACAATATCTTAAAATTTTCTATTTTGTTGTCTTAACAATTAGCATGCCGATTCTTTTTATGAAACTTTATAATGTTGATTGAGGAACTAATATATTGAAACTTGAAAAAAAAAATTGTATACCACGTTAAATAGAAATCAAGATAAAATGTATTGAATTTGAGTACATTTTATCCTAGAAATAAATTTAAAACATAATACAAATTTGTTATATTTGAAAAAAGTTATAAAAAGCAAATTTCACAGACAATATAATGACTCTTTTAATATATAAAGATGGGTCTTATAAACAAGGTTCAAAATAGCGTAAGGTGTGGCGTGGTGGCGGGTTGAAGCTTTAAGCATTACGAGATATGGCGAAGCCGTGACGTTTCTTAAGGTGTGAACCAAGACGACAAACTAATACTGTTTGCCTTATTTCGGTGTGATTGTGGTGCGGTTCGGTTGCTATGGTTTGGTTTTGGTTCGGGTTACTAGGTATTCGCCTCATGCGGTACGGTTCAAGGTTTTCCTACTAACCGTACTGAACCGAACAATGAACACCCTGTATAGAACACTATATATCAAAAATTATGTGGTTGTCATGGTAAATTTGTCTTCCGTTCTTCTTGGTAGTTCATATAATTTACGGTTGGCTTGTCTTTATGTAATATGGTCTCATTAGTATTACTTTTTAAGGTGATATCCATGGACAATATTCAGACCTCTTACGGTTGTTTGAGTACGGTGGGTATCCCTCGACTTCAAATTACTTCTTTTTAGGCGACTACGTTGACCATGGTAAGCAGAGCATAGAAACGATGCTTGCATACAAGATAAAATACAAGGAAAACCTCTTTCTTCTCAGGGGCATGCAACCACGAGTGTGCTTCCAACAATTGGATATACGGGTTCTATGATGAATGCAAGAGAAGGTTCAATGTCCACATTTGGAACACATTTACCGACTGCTTCAACTGCCTGCTAGTTTATGCTCTTATTGACTAGAAGATTTTTTGCCTTATCAAGTACATGGCACACTAAGCAAATTTATTTGAGACTTTTGCATGCAAATTTTTCTGGTCATCGTTGTTGCTATTCGATCAATAAACATGACCTGTGTTGGGGGTCGTTTACTAAACACCTCCATTGGCAAGCACTTAGGGTGTGTTTAGTATAGTAGGACAGGACAAAGCAGTTGTTCAACGCTTTTGGTAAGACATTACAGATAAAATGATCAATTTACCTTTAAAGAATTGTTTATATCTCTTCATTAATGTATGTAATTTATTGAATAATAATAGATTGATAAATATTTTTGTAACAAAATGTATCATTGCAATATTTATATCATACATTTTCTACATTTTTTTGGATTAGGTTCATCTAGGCTTCGCCTCTAGACTACATCGTTGGCAATTTAGAAATGAATATTCGGCCTTCTGAGACCAAGCCTGGCCACAAGATGCGCACGAGGGGATTTGAACCTGGGGCAAATGGGATACCATCCACTTCCCTCACAGGCCTTACCTCTACGTCATAAGCCTTCTGGTTATATTTTGTGATTATTAATATTTAATAAATTACACAAGTTAACCAAAATATAAAAACCATATAAAAACAATATTTTGAGGTTAGTAGAATTAAATAAGTCATAAAAAGGGGGCGTATTTGAGGTTATATTGGTAAATTACATGTCTATTTCATCTTGTTCCATAGGGTGTGGGTGGGAGTGGAACAAGCGTTTTCCATTTTGTTACCGTTTGTCCCACCATCTTCTCCAACCATAGATATGTGTGTGTCTTCGGTAACCTCCAGCTCCTCCACCTACCACCACCAACCTCTCCCTCCTCACAACTTGCATCGCTGGAGAAGATGGTGTTGCAGTCGATCGCCGGAGTGGGAGTGGGGGTGACCTGCTGGTAAGTGCGTGTGTGTGTGTGTCTTCAGTGACCTCCATCTCCGCCACCCACCACTGCCAACCTCTCCCTCCTCACAACTTGCATCGCCAACCTCGTCGGAGAAGATGGTGTTGCATTTGCTAGAGAAGTCGCTGGAGTGGGAGTGGGGGTGACTGATTGGTAAGTGTGTGTCTCCGGTGACCTCCATCTCCGCCACCCACCACCACAAACCTCTCCCTCCTCACAACTTGCATCGTTGGAGAAGATGGTGTTGCAGTCGCCGGAAAAGTTGCAGGAGTGTTGCAGTCGCCGGACACAATAGCAAAATGTGACAACTTAGATACATTTTGGGAACTAAACCCCATAAAAGTTTTGCCAACACATGGAACAATGACCCATATTCTGTTTTATCTAGTCTTCCAAATGCATCCTTATTGGTGGAATTATCTTACTAGGTAAACATAAAAATGACCCGGTAAGAGGGAAAACAAAGTCTTACCTCCGTAAGCACTTACCGGGTTATAAACATTATTGTCATTCCATTTTGATGGCTAAGAATGTTATCCTTAGTGTTCTTTGTTTAGATGACCATTTGTCAAGTTTCTTTTTGTTGGGTCTGAAATACTGTTGCTGAAATACCACTGTTAGCATGGAGTTAGTACTACTGAAGACTATTCTGAAGATTACCACTGATAGTATGTTGGTTACCACCGCTGATCAACTTACCACCGCTGGCACTGAGTTACCACTGCTTTTGTGTTACCACTGCCAGTTGGATTGAGATATGGTAAAGATTTGGAAGACTGAAGATAAGGAATGGATGCGAAGATTTTGGAGATATCTTGAAGATTATTCTGTAGATTTACTTTCCTAATTCTTAGCTTGTAATCCGTATAAATAGATAGTTGATAGATTGTTAGACGTACGAGTTCATTCAGTTTTCTGTTTAGAATATTGGAGCCTCAAGATTATTTTTGATCCCTACAATTGAGAAGAATTTCACGTCTGCTTGAGTCTGTTCAAGTAGATTGGGGCTTTGGTTTGTAATCATTAAGCTGTTGAATACACAATCTGTTTTGCAAATTCATTGTTAATCTTTCAAAGTGTTATTCCGCGACTTCTTTGAATTGTTTTTCTGTTCTTGTTAATTTGATCCTGACAAGTGGTATCAGAGCTTGTTTTTCCCAGAAAATCAATTAACAATGGATACCCAGGAAACTGTCTTGGTCTCCAAAGTCCCCATGCTCAAACCCAATGAGTTTGACATGTGGAAAATCAGGATCCGTCAATACATGCTTCTCACAGACTATGCTATGTGGGAGGTTGTAGAAAACGGACCTGGTACTGATGAAGCTGGTCCAGAAGGTGCTCCAAGACCTCCTCCCATATCTGATGCTGATAGAAAAAGAAGGCAAACGGAGATGAAGGCCTTGAGTACACTGTTTTTGGCTATTCCCAATGAATACCAACACCAATTCAGTAGCTGCACTGATGCAAAAGCTCTTTGGACTACTCTTGAGAGGAGGTTCTCAGGAACCAAGAGTACTAAGAGGAACCAGAAGGCCATCCTGAAGCAACAATATGAAAACTTTACATCTCTGAAGAATGAGTCTGTGACTCAAACTTTTGACAGGTTCAACAAGTTGATTCGCTACTGTGGATGTGAAGATGGACAAGGATGATGTGAATAGAAAGTTCCTTAGATCTCTCGGAGAAGAATGGACTATCTATACTGTGTCATTCAGACAAGGGGATGACCTGGAAGACAAAGAACTTGAAGATATCTACAATGATCTAAGGATCTTTGAAGCAGAAGTGAAGGCCAAGAGAAAGCCAATTGGATACTCACACAACACTGCCCTACTTTCTTCTGAAAACTCTAACTCTTTAATACTACTGCTTCCTTTAATACTACTGCTAATGATAATATATCTAATAAAAACTCTTGTGCATCTCAGGAATCTAATGGTGATGCAGTCCTAGAAGCCTTCCTAGCTAGCCATGTGAAATCATTATTGATCAATGATGATTTGGAACAGATCAGTGTTGATGATCTGGAAGAGATGGATATCAAGTGGCAGATGGCTATGCTAACCATGAGAATCAAAAGATTTATCCGAATGACTGGAAGGAACAACTTTGATGCCAAGAGAGGAGATCAGGCTAGTTTTGACAAATCCAAAGTCAGATGCTATAAGTGCAATGAGCTTGGACACATTGCTAGAGAATACAAAGGAGGACCTTCAAATCCACAAGGCACTGGAGGTGGATCACCACAACCCTCCAGGTTCAATAACAGAGGAAACAACACTAGCTCTTCTCAAGCACTAGTGTCACAATAAGGCCAAGGATTTGATTGGAGTGATCATGCTGAGGAAGTTGTTCAGAATCAAGCTCTCATGGCAGATATCACAGAGACAGAAATCCCACTAGAGGTATCATCAAAACTCTGCTCTAATCCTTGTATTGAAACTGTGAAAAAGTAAAGGGACCATAATCAGGCTATGAGTGACAGTATTAGGAAGATGGAGAGAGAAAGGAGAGAGTACGGACTGATCATTGAAAATCTGGAAGATCAAATCAAGGCTTATAAAGCCAATGAACTCCAGTTTGAATATGATCACAACTATTGGAAGTGGAAAAAGAAAGAATATGAGAAGCAGTTGTCCAAAGTTAAGGATGAGTTAGACAGTGTGAGGAAGGAATTGGCCACTGCTAAGAATGACCTTGAAAAATTTTCAAAGTCATCCAAAGCTTTAGAATCCATCATAAGAGCCCAAGTCAATGATGACTTGAAAAGAGGGATAGGATACAATAATACCCCTCCTCCATATAATCAGAACTATATTCCTCCCACCACTGATCTACTTGATAGGATGGATAGAGAAAATTTAAAAGAAGGACTAGACAGAATAGATCCAGTGGAGTCTGAGGAAGAATCTGAATGGAAGAGTTCCATAGAGACCATCCCTGAAGACAACCACATTCTTACTAATGAGAAGGGTGGTATGCCATTTGTTCCTAGCAAAAAGATAGAGACCACTAGGAAAGAAAAAGGGAAGGAAATAGAGACCTCTAGGAAGAGCAAAGGGAAAAAGAAGAGAACACCTAAGAATAAGAACATGAGAGACTACTTCACTCAAAAGACTGTAGTTGATCCGGGTACTTCCTCACAATCTCAAAACAAAGATCAACCAAAAGGAAATAAAAGGAATTGGAACAATCAGTGGGCTAAAAGTCATGGTGTTGATCTTAGCAAAATCAATAGACCTAAACCATGTTTTATTTGTTGTAAGCTCAATCACTTAGCCAGAGATTGTTACTTCAATCCAATCAATGAAAGGAATATTTTTCAAAGATCAAACTCTGCTTGGATTGAAAGAAAACAACAATAGCCTTCAGCAAAGAGATTTGAACCTGCAAACAAAAGATTTGTTCCTCATCGGAACAGGCCTTCTCAACCAAAAAGAAAAGTTCAAAAAAAAAGATTGAGAAGAAATCTGTTAAGATGGTTACAAAACGGGTTCCAAAAGCAGTGGTAAGTGATACTGCTGCTTCTGAAAGCAGTGGTAATAACTGTAATAGTGTAGAGATTAATACCGCTGCTAGCAATAGTAGTAGTAGTATTTCAAACACTCCTAAAGTTAATACTACTGCTGGTTATGCAAAGAAAAAAATCCATTATAGTAACCAAGTATTCAAGTCATGAAATACCTAACAAAGATTATCTGTTGAAACTCAACAGATTGGCTGAGGTAAATTATGTTAATGATAAATGTGCACCCAAGACCATATTGGCTTAGGTTCCCTCAAGACACTAAATGTTTTATTTTAATGTGCAGAGCAACCAAGGAAGAAGGAGCAGTTTTTGGCATGTGGATAGTGGTTGCTCTAGGCACATGACAGGTATCATGTCTCTACTTGAAGACTTTAAAAGGTTTGAAGGTGGACATGTTGCCTTTGGTGATAATCCAAAAGGAGGTAAGATAAGTGGAAAAGGTAAGGTTTCAAAAGGTAAAATGACCTTTGATGATGTGTACTTTGTGGAGCAGTTGAGATACAATTTGTTGAGTGTCTCACAAGTGTGTGACAAAAAGTTTGGTGTGTTTTTTCACTGATACTGAATGTCTCATACTTGCTTCAGGTTTTAAGATTGATGAGAGTCAGGTAATGCTTAGGACTCCTAGAAAAGATAATGTTTACTGTTTGGATATAGAAGATGCATCATCTTTAAACTGTTTGTTTTCAAAAGCTAGTGAATCATCTCTATGGCACAGAAAGATGTGTCACATGAATTATAAGAACATGAACTTACTTTTTAAAAACAACCTTATAAGAGGTTTGCCTGCAAAGGAATTTTCATGTGATGATCACTGTGTAGCATGCCTTAAGGGTAAGCAACACAAATCTTCTCACAAGTCCAAAGAAGTAAACACTATCTCATCACCTTTACAGTTATTGCATATGGATCTTTTTGGTTCTACCAATGTGATGAGTATAGGCAAGAAATCCTATTGTCTTGTGATAATTGATGATTACTCTAGATTTACTTGGGTTTACTTTCTAAGAAAAAAGGATGAGACAAGTGGACTGATCAAACCCTTTGTGATTAGAGTGGAAAACAAGACCAATCTAAGGGTAAAAGTCATTAGATCAGACAATGGTATTGAATTTAAGAATGCTGATTTAAACAATTTTTGTGAGGAAAGAGGTATTGAGAGACAATACAGTGCTCCTGGAACTCCTCAACAGAATGGTGTTGCTGAGAGGAGAAAAGGACACTGATTGAGGCTGCAAGAACTATGTTGGCTGATTCAAAACTTCCTATTACCTTTTGGGCAGAAGCAGTTAACACTGCTTGCTATAGAACAGAGTTCTTGTAGTCAAATCCAAAGGAAAGACACCTTGTGAGCTTTTTGAGAAAAAGAAACCCTATATAGGATTTTTAAAACCATTTGGGTGTCATTGTACAATTCATGATACCAAAACTCACTTAGGCAAGTTTGAAAGCAAATCTAATGAAGAATATCTTGTTGGCTACTCTGCTCAGAGCAAGGCCCTTGGAGTGTTTAATAACTCTACTAGAATCATTGAAGAAAGTGACAATGTCAGATGCAATGAGAACACTCCAAACTTACCTGGTAGTGGTCCTAATTGGCTGTTTGACATTGATTCACTAACTAACTCTTTGAACATGAGTAGTCTAGTGATTACAGGTACAAGTACAAAAAAGACTAAGGAAATAAGTCCTCCATTTGTTATGTTTTCCATGCCAACAGTTGATCCAAGTGACCTCTGTACCTGTGATGATATGAAACCTGTTCAGGAAAAGGAAGATGAATCTGTAGAAAAGAGTGATGAACAACAGACTGAAGAGGTTTCACCCACTGTCAACCCTGAGCTTAGTCCATCCTTTGAGGTGGAACCAGTGGATCCTCAAGGTTCAAATCCCTCTGATATTGAACCTGATGTGAATGATTCAAATCTAGGGGTGAATCTGCCTGAAGAACTTCTGCATCTCACAAGAACTCAAAAGAATCATCCACCTTCATTAGTGATAGGAGATATTCAGTCTCCTATGATCACTAGAAAGCAAAGCAAGGCTATCACTGATCCCCATTCAGGCATGATTTCTGTTTTTCTCTCACAAACAGAACCTAAGAAGGCACTTGATGCAATGAAGGATCCAAGCTGGATTGAAGCTATGCAAGAGGAACTGTTACAGTTTGTTTTGCAACATGTATGGGATCTGGTGGATTTACCAAGAGGACACAGAGTGATTGGCACAAAGTGGATTTTCAGAAACAAGACTGATGAGAGAGGAATTGTGATCAAGAACAAAGCAAGATTAGTAGCTCAAGGGTACACACAAGAAGAAGGGATAGACTATGATGATGTATTTGCTCCAGTTTCCAGAATTGAAGCTATCAGGCTGTTTTTGGCCTTTGCATCTTACAAAGGATTCAAAGTCTATCAAATGGATGTAAAGAGTGCTTTTCTCTATGGCACAATTGATGAAGAGGTATATGTCAGTCAACCTCCAGGGTTTGAAGATCTAAAGTATCCTGATAAAGTTTACAAGTTGAGGAAAGCATTCTATGGTCTTCATCAAGCACCTAGAGCTTGGTATGATACTCTATCCTCTTATATGTTGATGAATCAGTTTGAGAGAGGTGTCATTGATAAGACCTTGTTCATCAAAAGAACAAAGACAGATGTGCTACTAGTTCAGATCTATGTAGATGACATAATCTTTGGTTCTACAAAGGAAGAAATGTGCAAAGAATTTGAGGAGTTGATGCATAAGAAGTTTAAAATGAGTTCTATGGGAGAGTTCACCTTCTTTCTGTTGGGTTTTTGTGGGTATCCTTGGATCAAACTGATCCGAGGATTATCTCAGATCTATCAAAACCTCGCTGGTTCGATATATCTCGTAGGTTTAATACACACTGTTAAAACCCACGTGATCAGAAACTTCGCTGTTTCTGATCTAAACATGCGGAAGCGATAAAAGCAAAAAACCCATTAAAGCCTAATGATCTAAATCGTTTGTAGCTCTAAACCTAAAGGATTAGGTTAGATTAATTTACCTGGATGCTTGAGAATTAGTCCACCCGTAATCAACCAACGAACGTTCCTCTAGCAGAACCGTGAAACCCGAACAACAAAACGACCCGGGGGGGGTTGGTTGTGTGCGCCGGTTTTGGGAGAGAGGAGGGGAGACAGAAAACTGATTTTTCAACTGAAAAGGCTTAATCATTCCTTAACCCATAAGCCTTATTTATATGGGAAGAAAATACAGTTTGAAAGTAATCCAGTTTCCATATTATAATTATCTCAAATCTTTTCCTTATTAACTGGAAAAGAATTTGCCTATGATAATTATAATTTATATATTTATCTAATATATAAAATCTTATTAATTAACTATTATATATTTATTTATCTAATAAATATATAACATCCTAATTAATTAATAACCCTCCAACTTTGGTAATTCTGACTGTAATTACCCAATGCATTTATAATACACTATTATAAATACTAATTCTCCATTTCGGGGTTTCATCTAACTTGTTCGACTTATAGGTCCTCACAGGTGTGACCCTCAAGTGTTTTGTAACATTGGATGTATAATCACTTGGTTTGTCAACTCTGCACATAATTCCTAACAGACTCCCACTTGTGCAAGTTGGCAATACCACCTTTGATTATACTGACCTAAGGAGGCCCCTAGACAGGCACTTAGGCTGACCAGGTTACAAGAACTCTTATACCCAGATTTGGTGATATAAACATTCCGTGAGGAATTGGTATCTATGAAACTACTGTTCATTGATTGGGTATATCTTGGCTTTTCCCTTTGCATCACGATATTTCATCTGTGAGTATGAGCTTGGAAAGTGTCAACTCTAAATACTCAAGATTCTGTTTTCTTGATTATCTGACTTTCACTGATAGGTAAACGACAAAGAACTAATCAGTCCGTTTGGGCATGGCCATGCACTTCATCAGTATACTTAGTCAGTCAAGATGGGCCCAGAAATATCTCTCTTCTGAGAAGAGGTGCAAATCCCATCTTGCATATCTGCCTTCAACACCACGGCTTCCGCTGAATCTAGTTACACCTTTTATAGCCACCCTGTTACGGCGTAGCGATTGAGTGCACTAAGAATCCAGTAGTCCTCATGATATCAAATCAGATACCTCAGGTGATAGGGACAACCACTGTGAGATTTACTTATGACTGTTTCCAAGAAGTAATCTCAACCGCGGATCACGTCCGATATTTGCTACTCTATCAAATATCTGTGCAACTTTTAGTCTACAACACTTGTAGCTGTTATTTTAGCAACTGATCATAACTACCTAAAAGTTCACAATGACTTTAACGCCTTATCATGCTCCCACAATGATAAGTTGTCACGGACAGATTTTGAATGAAAACTGGAGACTAGTTTCATTCCTGGATTAGTTAAAAACATGCAAAAATGTGAAAGTGATAAAGAAATCGATCTTGTATAGTCCATATTACACGCTGTAATAATAACAAGATTGAATGTCTTTTCTTTAATAACTTTCATAGTGTCTATTTAACATTTGTTAAATACTGATCTAAAATGAAGTATCACCTACCTTCAATTTTAAACCCTTTGACTAAAGTTTACCATTTTAATCAAAGTGATAACCAAAAATACAAGTCTGTTCATACGATCTACTTGTATCTGCTAATTATTGTTCTGCAAACACCTTATAAGAACAATAACCAGACTTTTATCATATTCCATGAACTTGGAGACCTGGACTAACTTCCAGTTCCTGAATATGTAAAACTGCAACTTTCCTTAGTTGCTGTGTAGATGAATGATTTCTACCTGAAATCCGATTCCATTTGCAATCCTGGCAAATCTAATGGAATGCTATATATTTCAATCCAACACTTTTAATTATTGATTTTTTAAGTCAGTTACGACCTTTGTTTCATGGGTCTTGAAACTTTTATCCTTTTAACTAAAAGGGTAAATTATATCTTATGAATTCTTATCCTACCTGGATTTATGAATTCCGAGATATATCAATAATTATGTCTTTTATTCTCTTATTTCAGACTAGATAGAGAATACATTGGGCTCCCACTTACTTGCATAAAAACTAACTATTACTCAAAATTTACTATTGACTTATTCAAGACTTTGATTAGTCAATCCTAATTTCAAGTAATGAACTTTGAGAATTTCCTTTTTATGAAACTCAACTGGATTTGGTTAAATCCTAATTCCAAACCTTGGAATCCTTCTAGTTTCATAAATACTGTTATTAACGCTATCTGAGTTAATATCCTAAATTCTCCTTTTAAAACATTTGAATAAAACTTGATCAAAACTAATTAGTTAATTCTTGAGAATTTCTTTTATAAAACTTAACTGGATTTGGTCAAATCCTAATTCCAGAACTTGGAATCTTTCTAGTTTTATAAATGCTGTTATTAACGCTATCTGAGTTAATATCTTAAATTCCCTTTTGATCATGAAACTATTATTCATAAATGTTTTATTCTTAAAACACATTCCTATAGAATCTCGTGTGTTTTGATAGTTTTTATACAAATTACTTCAATTTCATTAAAGTAATTATAACAGGCATCAACAACTAGGATCATACAAACACTAAGCACAATCAGATATTTGTCAAGACAATAACTTTTGAAAAATAAAACCATCGAATTATAAAATATAATTATCCAAACATTTTAAAACATAAACCCCCAAAATAACTGTTTTAAAACTATAAATTCAAAAAATGTCTTGACTTTAAATCATCTAGTACTTAAGATCCTCGGCAACTCCTGGGCACTTCACTTCATTTCTGATTTCCTGCAATAATCATTTGCTCTAGGTATCAGTATACTTGTAAGCTAACAAGTAAGAAGTGACAAAAGCAATCATAAATTTTCTGAGGTTTACATACCTGCTTCATGACGCTTAGGGCAGTTTTGCCTCCAATGACCGATCTCATTGCATATGAAGCAGCGATTCTCGGTCCTAGCTTTGTTTGGCTTAACCTTCTTGCCCTTGCCCTTGCCCTTGCCTTTCTTGGGTGCACTCTGGATGGCCTGAACTGGTCCTTTTCCCTTGCTGGTGCTAGCATGCCCATTCTTCTTTTTAACCCCTCCGTCTTTCACCATCAAGACATCCTTAGTCTTGTTCTTGTTCCCCATATTTAATTCAGCTGTCTTAAGCATGGAGTGCAATTCTGCTATTGTTTTCTCCATGTTGTTCATGTTGTAGTTGACTACGAAGGGCCTGTAGTCTTCTGACAGTGAATTGAGTATGGTGTCAGTTGCTAGCTGCAACGGAACAGGATGACCAAGCCTCTCCAGATGATCTAAGTGCCGTTTCATTTTCATGACATGGTCACTTACTGATGTCCCTTTGACCATTTTGCACTCATTGAATGCTCTGGTGGCATCGTAGCGCTCTGTACGAGCCTGAGTCTGAAACATGTCCCTCAGCTGGCGGATCATGTCGTAAGCATTCGTATTTATGAGCCCTGCTTGCAGATCTGGGCTCATAGTTGCTAACATCAGACAGGCAACATCAAGGAGATCATCTGAGTGCTTCTTGTGGGCATTTCTGGCAGCAGCCGGAGCGTTTGCCGGAGGTGCCTCCCCAAGTGGCTCTTCAAGCACATACCACTTTCTTTCATGTCTGAGCACAATCATCAGATTGCGCTCCCAGTCGAGAAAGTTGGGGCCGGTCAGTTTATCCTTCTCTAGGATAGAACGGAGGGAAAGATTGTTAGTGCTGGTAACAGTGCTTGCCATCTACACAAAATAAAATTTTTGGTCTTAGCAACTGTAAATAGACTAATTTCCAATAAAATATCAATAAACCCTTAAATGATCAATTTATTGGACTAGGATCCTTATTTCATACGTCCTGATGTGCGTAATGTTCTTGCTCCACCAGAACCGTATTTATTTCGGTAGGTAAGGACTTTTACCAATCATATCTAACTGACATGACTCCTAGATCTTTTCGGGACCATGGCAACTACTCGTGCATGTTTTTAGTCCCTCTTAGTGCTTTTTGGCCCGGTACCACCCGGTGAACATTATAGAACCAAAACAGATCTCACCATTTTGGGGACCTGATCACTATACTCTGGCCGGTACCACCCGGAGATAATTCGCAGAGTTATGTAACCCTTTCAGCTTCAGTTTGAACACAGACGTCGAATGTGTGATCACTTACAACGCCTATGTACTTTACGCCGAAGGTGCCCCTAGATGGGTTGCACTACTGATCTATGATTTTCGGGGTTTTGAAAAACTTCATTTCCAGGATTTTGAAAAACTGATTATTTATAAAGGCTACTTATGTTTTAAACTAACTGTTTGAAACATACATGTAATTTTAAAACTAACTGTTCTAAAATCACTTGCTAATTAAAACTAGCTGTTTTAATAGCACACCTAGTTGATTAAAACTAACTGTTTTTATCAACTTTGCCTTTTTATAAAATAATCATTCACTGATTGTTATAGAGAGCAATTGATATTCTAAACTTACTGTTTTAAATATTCATATTATTTTAAACCAACTGTTTAAAATATCGGCTAATTGAAATCAACTGATTTAAAGTGTACTGGTTAATTGAAACTACCTGTTTCAATAACCCTTTCCGTCTGACAAAAGCTAACTGTTCTGTCAATTTTGCTCTTTTATAACAATACACTAGGTTTTATTAAAGTGTTTCACTTTAAAGGTTTTCGATTGAAAAGTTAATAAAACCTATTTTCTTCTTGTTTTAAAAAAAATTCCTTTTAAAACATATCTAATAAACTAGCAGTTATTAGCATCAACTACGTAGATAATCATGCACACGGATAATTATAACTACGTAAACAACTAATTATAAGTTTTGCCAACTTTGTTCCTAGGGACCAATAATGACCTAGTTTTTCTACAGCTTCAAAACTTTGCGTAGCTCCCACTGGCTTCGCCATGCTTGTTAGTATTCCGGTAAGATGAAGAATAGCTCCCACTGGCCTCGTCATCCCAAAAGAAAGAAAAAACTATCCTAGGGTCATTATTACATAAGGGGTTGTAAACGGCACGCAGGCCTCCCCATGAATATGTCAAGGGTCTAAGTTGGCAAAACACTATAACGTATATATATATATGTAAAATCAAACTGAAATTCATATATAGTTCTCAAGTAATCACGCAATTATGTGTATATATGTAACAAAAGCAATATTATAATTACGAGAAAATAAACCTGGATCCGTTAAAATTACCTTGTTTCAATTATCGCAAAAACTTGGTTTTATAACTGATTCGAAAACAAAATGTTTTATGAACCCAAAAAGCTTTTAGACGAATAATGGTTTTTACTTAAAACTAAGGTTTATAAACAATAAATCTTATTTTACAAAACTAAAACCATTTTATCTAAAATTAATCCTCTTACCCAAAAATTAAATCAAACAGGTTTTATGAATTCAATTTTATAATACTGACTTATTCAAAAATCAGATAAAAATTTAATTTCCATAAAAGATTAACTGGTTTGAATAAAAAAAAATAATTTTTGATAAGAAAAACTTAAAACCAAAACAGTTCCTTTTGGGCCATAACTTGGTCCAAAGAGTTGGGCATTGGGCCTGGATAACGCAACTAGGCCCAAAACACGAAAAAACCCTAGGTTCATTCTGTGATCAAGAACCGCCGCCTACCACCACGCTGGTGGTTGCAGTCACGGCGGTTTGGTCTCCGTGCGTGGCACTGTGGTTGTGTCTGTCGATTACGCCGATGATCACCACCCACAGGTGGCGATTGGCGAACACACAACTGCCGTTGTTACCGGTGATCGCAATCGACAACCACCGCTGCCACCACCATCTGCGGGGCCAACAGCAGCTATCGCCATCCCTACGACGACAATGGCAATCGGCCACCGTCGCCGTGCGACCACCATTACTACAAAGCGTTACCACCACCGTTTGCGGTTTGGAAACCGCCGGTCACCACCATCATCAACGCGGCTGCCAAAATTGGCCATGCCGCCGTCGGTTGCCACCGATGTCTACCGCCTGCCACCACCTATCTGGTGGTTTGGCTGGGCGTCCGCCGCCACCGCTGTTGCGGTTTGGTCGGCGATCGTGCCTGGTGGTTTTGATTACAGCCGCCGCGATCATTGCCATCTGCGTCACCACCATCACTTACGGTGATGTGGTGGTTATCGCCGCCACCGCTACGATGGTATGGCGGCCGATTGGGGTTAACAGCAGTGATGGCGCAAACGCCATCACCACCATCCGCCTTCCGGCAGTCCTGATTAACACCACCGCCACCGTCGCCTCTTCAGGCTTCGGTGGCTCGATCGAAACCCAAAAACAGTCCCACCGCCACCACCACACCGGTGGTAGTGGTTTGTGGTTGTTCGAACGCCGTGGCCACCACCAACCTGGTGGTGTGGCCGTGGTGATTTGTGGTCTTTGCGGACAGCGGCCGGTGCCGTCACCACCAGCTGTGGTGCGGCCCGGCGCCTCCTCGGGTGATGACAAAGATTGACAACGAAACAACTGACAAAGATCGAATTTTTGTATGAATCTCAATTGAATTAAAAGATTTTAAGGAATTCGATACAAAATTTTAACGGATCACGTATAAACAGATAAATTGATAACTAAAAACGATTTATTAACAATGGCTCTGATACCACTGTTGGGTTTTTGTGGGTATCCTTGGATCAAACTGATCCGAGGATTATCTCAGATCTATCAAAACCTCGCTGGTTCGATATATCTCGTAGGTTTAATACACACTGTTAAAACCCACGTGATCAGAAACTTCGCTGTTTCTGATCTAAACATGCGGAAGCGATAAAAGCAAAAAACCCATTAAAGCCTAATGATCTAAATCGTTTGTAGCTCTAAACCTAAAGGATTAGGTTAGATTAATTTACCTGGATGCTTGAGAATTAGTCCACCCGTAATCAACCAACGAACGTTCCTCTAGCAGAACCGTGAAACCCGAACAACAAAACGACCCGGGGGGGGGGTTGGTTGTGTGCGCCGGTTTTGGGAGAGAGGAGGGGAGACAGAAAACTGATTTTTCAACTGAAAAGGCTTAATCATTCCTTAACCCATAAGCCTTATTTATATGGGAAGAAAATACAGTTTGAAAGTAATCCAGTTTCCATATTATAATTATCTCAAATCTTTTCCTTATTAACTGGAAAAGAATTTGCCTATGATAATTATAATTTATATATTTATCTAATATATAAAATCTTATTAATTAACTATTATATATTTATTTATCTAATAAATATATAACATCCTAATTAATTAATAACCCTCCAACTTTGGTAATTCTGACTGTAATTACCCAATGCATTTATAATACACTATTATAAATACTAATTCTCCATTTCGGGGTTTCATCTAACTTGTTCGACTTATAGGTCCTCACAGGTGTGACCCTCAAGTGTTTTGTAACATTGGATGTATAATCACTTGGTTTGTCAACTCTGCACATAATTCCTAACACTTTCTTGGTCTACAAGTGAAACAGAAGACTGATGGTATCTTTATCAATCAGTCCAAGTATGTGGCCGCAATGCTTCAGAAGTTTGGAATGAGTGATGCAAAGCCTGCTAGTACTCCTATGGAAACTCACAAGCATCTCATTGCTGATATTGAGGAGGAGGAAGTTGATGTTCATCATTATAGATCCATGATTGGGTCTCTAATGTATCTGACAACATCCAGGCCAGACATAATGTTTGTTGTGTGTGTTTGTGCTAGGTATCAGGTTAGGCCAAAGGAATCCCACTTACATCTAGTCAAAAGGATATTCAAATATCTCAAAGGTCAACCTAGGTTGGGACTTTGGTATCCTAATGACTCTTCTTTTGATCTGGTGGCCTACGCTGATAGTGACTATGGTGGAGCAAATCTGGATAGAAAGTCTACTTCTGGTGGATGTCAATTTTTAGGATCAAGATTGGTCTCATGGCAGTGCAAGAAGCAAACCACAGTCTCACAGTCAACCACAGAAGCAGAATACATAGCTGCATCACATTGTTGTTCACAAGTGCTATGGATTCATAATTAGATGCTAGACTATGGTCTTTCTTTCTTGCAGACACCAATCTACATTGACAATGACAGTGCCATTAGCATTGTTTACAATCCAGTCAAGCACTCAAAGACCAAGCATATAGAGATCAAGTACCATTTCATAAGAGATTGAAATGAAAAGAAATTAACTTAGGTTTTGAAAGTTCACACTGATGACCAGTTTGCAGACCTTTTCACAAAAGCCTTTGATGTAGGCAGGTTTACATTCTTGGTCACAAGTGTTGGAATGATAAACACTGAATGAATATCTTCTTGTTACTATTATTTTTGTACTATCTCTGTATATTCTTTCTTTCTTATTGTTTATTTATTTGTTTTATTCCTTAGGGTGCATTTAACAAGTTTGTGTGTGTTTCAGATGGCTTTTGGAGTCATAAGCATGGTCAAAAGTGCATAGTGAAGTTACCACTACTCAATTGGAGTTACTATTGCTTGCAGTGTTACTACCGCTAAGCATAGTTTCTATCGCTAGTCTTTACTACTGCTACTTTGTGAAATATACCATTGCATTTGAGAGTTACTATTGCTTGCTTACTATCGCTGAGTCATATACTACTGCATCGCAAGTTACTACCGCTAGTTGTTGATTACTATTGCTCATAGGATACTACCGCTAGTTATAGTTTACTATTGCTCGCAAGTTACTACCGCTAGTTGTTGATTACTATTGCTCGTAGGATACTACCGCTAGTTATAGTTGCTATTGCCAGTATTCGCCATTTACCACTGCTTAAAGTTATCACTGCTAGTTACTATTGCTCGCATGCTTACCACTGCTTGTCATAGTTACTACCGCTTTTAACTTTCTTACGCGCGAATTACCACTCCTTATTACTTACCACTTCTCTTTATTTTTACTACCGCTTTTAACTTACTGTTGCTAGTGGTAGTTACCCCTGCTCGTGGTCATTGTATAAAAGCCCTAATTCACCGCCTTTTTCAACAACGGCTAATTTCAAACCCTTTCTCAAGAAAACTCTTGCTATTTTGTTCAAGGCGATTTCTGTATTCTCTGCTATTTTCTGATTCTTGCTTCCTAATCTCATTGATAATGGATTCGTTGCCGTTCATTGAAGATCATAACAAGGTTGGTTACCTCACGAAGGACAAGCACTCACATGGATTCGAAGCGATTGTGGATTTTCTGTCATCCTCATCGATTGCATATGCTGCCACCATCAATCCTACAATATATGTAGAACATATGAAGGATTTCTGAACGAATGCTACTAATGCAGAGTCAGACGGGGTCAAATCTATCCAAACCACCATCTGTGGTAGGTCTTTGAGAGTTACACTAGCCAAAATCAGACAACATTTGTGTCTTAATGATGAAGCAGGTATAACTATGCTTTCTTCTTTTGTTATAATGGAAGCTTTCTTAAGAATCGGATATGCAGGCCCCCAAAATTCTTTAAAATATCAAAACGGCAAATTCTATCCTCAATGGAGGTTCTTTGTGCATACCCTTCTCCACTATTTTCCTAGAAAAACAACAAGTTGGAGTGAGTTTAGTAGTACCATTGCTTCTGCTTTGGTTTGCTTATCCACTCAACAGATTTTTAACTTTTCACAAATGATATTTGATGATCTTGTTTACAATCTTGAGAACATGCCCAATGAAAATGTTAAATCTTTTACATGTTCCCAAGATTTGTCAAGAAGTAATAACCCAAGAATTGACGGATGTACCCACTGATGGAAACACCTATGAGAGCTCTGCTCTTAATAGTAAAGTGTTCTCCAACATGAAGAGACCTGCAAAGGGCTCTAATGACATCTTCACCCCATTGTTCTCTACAATGATGGGTGCGAACCCTCCACAAGGTGAGGTATCAGGCTTGCAGCCCTCACAATCAAGCATACCCACTGATGACCTACCCCCACCTTCCAGTTCAAATATCCCTTTGTCCCCTGATTCAAACCCCACTCCCTCACTCAAACACTATATCAGAAAGAACAGGGGAGCTCCTTCCTCCTCTGGTTTTATACCCGTTGAGCCTTTAAGCCCTCAGGTGGAGCACTCTCCACCTGATTTTTTCCAAAGGGATACCCATGGAGTGATGCCCCACTCAGGTGTAAAGAAGGTACCCTCTAAGGAGATGGAAGGGCATGTGGATGGTGCGGCTCAAACTACTGATGTTGCACAAGGTGTGCATCAGGACAGTTTGAACATAGCTAAGACCCCCTCCACGGTAACTCCAGATGAGAAATCATTAGGAGGTCCCAGGTGCCAAGAAACCAAGGGAGCAGCTAGTGCTTTAGCTAGGCTGAAGACTTCTGCTAAAATTCCCAAGGATCCAGTAAGGGAGGTAAACACTTCTAAACCTAGTGAGGGTAGCTATACACATTCTGAATTGATGGCAGACCTGGCAACCATATATGCAAACTTTCACCTACATGAGAAGAGGCATGAATCGCATGAGGAAAGATTGGATATGTTGGAGAAGCTAGTAACTGCACAGCACAAATTGATCAAGTCTCACGATGCTATGCTTCTTACTCAAGCACAGAAGTTGCAGTTTCAGAGTGCTCAGATGGCCTCTCTGCACATGAAGATCTCAGCTCTTCAAAGGAGATACTCCACCTTGGCCTCATTCACAAAGGGGGAGAAGAGGTCAAAGGTCAAGGGGGAGCAGAAGAAGAAAAATGTTGTGAATGAAGAGGTTGAGGAAAAGGAAGCTGCTGAATCTGCTATGCCTGAGTTTGATGTTGATATGACTGATGCTGTAAATGAAGATGAAAGAGAGGCAGAAACTAAGGGGGAGACAGAGAAAGAAACTGAAAAAGAAGCCGAGAATGAAGATGAACAAACCATTGTTGAGTTATTGTTAAAGTTGCCGAAGGTAATTTCAAAGGGGGTAGTGATCAAGGAGAATCAACCAGAACCAAAGAAGAAGGGTGTTGAGATAGACCCTAAAGACAAAGGCAAGAAGATTCTGATTGAAGAACCTGAGCCAGAGTCTGAGGATGAGAGAATACCACCAGCGGTTGAAAATGAACTCTCTGAAGCTTTCATTCTGAAGATTGCAGAAGATGAAGAAAGAGAAAGAAGAGAAATGTTGGCAAATCAAGTTGAGGCGGATAGATTAGTTGCTGAGAAACTCCAAGAGAAATTTGATAAGGAAGTAGCAAAAGAGGCTAAGAAGCAACCTAAAAAGAAGGTAGTCAAGAAGAGAGCTATTTCCAAGACTGCTAGTGATGAAAGGAGAATGAAGGTGAGGTATTTGGCTCGAGTGCTTGGGAGACCAGTCCAATACTTTGCTAGATGGAGTCTTATGAGAATTGAGAAGTGGAAGAAGAAGAAGAAGTGCCTTTGATACAAAGAAAGAGGAAGAGAGATCAACTTGCCAATGCTGAAGGAAATACTGCTAATGCTGGAGAGACTGCTGAGAATGTGCAAGGTGCAGAAATTCCTATTACTAGTTAAGATAATACAGTCAAGGAAAGGAAGCCAACTCTGATTGAAAAGAAGTCTGAAGATCTGATCAAGAAGTTTGCTAAAGTGAAAAGAGTAAAAAGAATGGCTCACAAAGTAAGACAGAAAAAGATTGTAGAAGAAACTTCAGATATTACAAATTGGTTTTATTTTGAAGACAAGGAGGTGATGTTCTTCAAGGTAATAAGAAGTGGAGATAGAAGTGAGGTTTATGCAAACTCACATTCTATTTTTACAAAGTTACCCAGAGCTGATCTAATGAAGATGTATGAGCTGAGCTGTACAATGGAGAATGGTGATTACATGGAGACAAAGGTAATGAAGGAAGACTGGAAATTGATGTTTGCATTTTCTAAAACCAGGAATGATTTGAAGAAAGAAGGTGCAAGAGATCAAAGAGATAGCATTGGTGAAGGAAAGGTATCAGCATGGTTCACTTACAAAAAAAAAAAAAAAAACAGGACCTTCTCTTTAATCTTTGAGCAAGGAAGGAAGAGCTATTTTTTGATATACAAATGGTATGATTTTGAACCTGCCTTGATTGAAAGTGTGCTAAGGCTGAAAGATGAGAAATCTTTTCTCACTGAGCTAGATAAGGAATTGATACAGAAGTTAAAGTCTCAAGTTCTTGGTGTTCAAGAAACTTACTTGGGAAATCAGACAGCAGAGCAACCAGACAGAAGAATGAAGTCATGGGGGAGTATCTGGAATAGAAAGGTTGTTCTACACTATAGAATGGGAAGATGGTGAAAAGCTCAAAAGACCAATTTTGTCAAAACTGCTAGAAGAGTGCACAAGGGAGAATTTGAAGCAGATGTATGGGCTTGGAATAAAGTCATATGGATCTGAACTTGAATCTGATAATCAAGATGAGATAATTGTGAAATTGAAGAGTGCACTGGAATGCGTATGTTGGTTGTTTGAACCATTTAGGATTACCAACCTTATGAATCAACCATGTGAAGTTATGAATGAATGGAGATGGTTTGAAAAGAGTAGGATGTACTCTCTAACCATTAATGGTATGGATAAAGAGTATTATTTTGAAGACAGTGCTCTTATTCATGATATCCAGAGGCTACAAGGTATGATGAAGGTAAAACAGAGCATGGATAAGCCTCTCACAGCAATTGAGAGAAATTTGGTGAAGAAGATTCAGCAACAACTTGAAAACTTAACTTGTCATTCTAAAAGTTAAGTTAGGGGGAGATTGTTGGGTCTGAGATACTATTGCTGAAATACCACTGCTGGCATGGAGTTAGTACTACTGAAGACTATTCTGAAGATTACCACTACTAGTATGTTGGTTACCACCGCTGATCAACTTACCACCGCTGGCACTGAGTTACCACTGCTAGTTGAAGACTACCACTGCTTTTGTGCTACCACTGCCAGTTGGATTGCGATATGGTAAATATTTGGAAGACTGAAGATAAGGAATGGATGCGAAGATTTTGGAGATATCTTGAAGATTATTTTGTAGATTTACTTTCCTAATTCTTATCTTGTAATCCGTATAAATAGATAGCTGATAGATTGTTAGACGTACGAGTTCATTCAGTTTTCTGTTTAGAATATTGGAGCCTCAAGATTATTCTTGATCCCTGCAATTGAGATGAATTGCACGTCTGCTTGAGTCTGTTCAAGTAGATTGGGGCTTTGGTTTGTAATCTTAAGCTGTTGAATATACAATCTGTTTTGCAAATTCATTGTTAATCTTTCAAAGTGTTATTCCGCGACTCTTTGAATTATTTTTCTGTTCTTGTTAATTTGATCCTGACACTTTTAAATCCATGACCCTTCTTTTAGGTTTGAAAAATACAACTGCTTAAATGAAGAATGCTACCAACCTCCATGCACAAAAATGACTAAAAACTTGTGAGAAGGTTATTCAGCTAAATAACCCACGACCCGCTTGCGTTATGCTATTATTTAACTTATGAGTTATGAGCACCGTGGCTGATTATCATACGATCTGTACACGTGGCACCTCAGTGGTGCTTTGTTGGTCCTACTCACGATGATGATTATGGCAGCTAGTTATTGCATGAATCATTTGCACCCACTTTGTGGTTAAATTCTTTAAATTTAGTCTATTGTTGATCACATGAAATTAGCGATATTTACTCATATTTGTGATGCTTTTTAAGGTTGTGAAAGATGGGTATGAGTTTTTTTTGCTAACCGGCAGCTCGTAACCATATTTCTTCCCCAAATTATTGTGGCGAGTTTGATAACGCTGGTGCGATGATCAGCGTGGTCGATACGTTGACATGTTCCTTCCAAATACTCAAGGCATCGGAAAAGAACTTTGGCAACAATACGTTGAGACCAGGAACTCCTCCACACAAGGTAAAATGAGGTTATCTAGTCACGAAATAAAAGCATTATCTTTTGGGCTGTTATGTAGAAATAAAAGCATTATCTTTAAGTTATTAAGTATATGAAAGGCTGTTATGTATTTGGGCTCCTGAAATAATTCAAACGGGGCTGAGGACTGAGGAGTATTATAGAGAGATGGGCCAGCGACCCTCGGCTTACGACTTACGATGATGCTGCTGATATATTTACATCTTAGTTATTTGAGGCCGCATTTCTTTTGGGCCAGCTCCAACTCTAGTTTATTTTTGTATTGGATTTTTAAGGGTTGTTATTTTTGGGTCTTCTACTCCTTAGGTGGTTATGGGGTAAGACATTTGCTTATTTTCTTGCGGAAACGTTTCTAGGGCGTCATTTTGATAGGAAGGTATTCCTAGTTTTGTAATTGATGTTTTCTCTAAATAGATTTTTTCCCCGGTTCCTTCCCCGTTTCCCAAAAAAAATGGTGTAAACGGTTTCAATTTAGCTGTAATTTTAGGGTATCTTAGAGGATTTGTTTCCGATTATATAACATTTCCATGGTAAATAGATCGGCGTTACACACAAGCTTTAAGTAATGGTTAGGTAAGTTTTGTAGCTTTCCTAGCAAACACGAGGAGACTTCTGTGTTGTCTACCGACAAAAAAAGAAAAAAAAAACTCAATCGTAAATCCACATCCCCTTCGATCTGCTTAAAAAAATCTACCGTGCGGCGAGCCATATGTTTTCCAACACCGGTTCAAAAATCTAATAGTTTGGATATTATTTTTTAGCTCGGGAACCTTCCTACATTGAAAAAACAATTAAAATTGGATTTTTGTTGATAGATTTCTTGTACAACATATTTGACAAGATTGAAACAAATAATATAAAACACTTCGAGTCTCCATAATTTGCAACTGCGAAAAGTGAAGTTGAAACACATCCACACATCCTTCATCATAAACTTATTTATTCTCAAAGTACAAAAGAAAATCTAAAGAGAAGAAAATACAATGGGTACTCTAAGGAGTTTCAAGAGCATGGTTAAATTATTAACAAAAGTTGGTGATTGTATATAACAAAAGTTGTGCAATTTTATTCTTTAAGTTTGATTTCAACATCAATCCGTAGTTTCTTCCTTTACACAACAGGTTTATTCTTTATGTCTATGACTGCTTTTAACTTTGTTATCTTTGTCGGTTAAATTCAGTTCCTTAACCACTAGTTGCCAAGATTTCCCAATAATTCATTTGAGAAAGTTGAACCGGCCTCTTACCTGAAGTCAATGCACGCTGACCACATTTCACTTTGACTATGACTCTATGAGTTGAGTATAATATTATACTGAAATATTAAGTTTTAGCTGAGATTGATCTAGTTTTGTTAACTTATAGTTTTAGGAATTGTTTCTTGGTTCTCTCAGCTTTTCAAATTGTTTTAATAATTTTTACCAAATATGGTAAAAACCTTCAAATTAAGGCCATATATACTATGGGCTTTGGGTCAAGCCCAATACCATAAATGGTAAAATCCAACCATTAACAAACTTTTAGATAATGACTCTATTGGTTCCTCAATTCTATTTTCTTACAGTTGGGTCAACTAAACAAAAAGGCAACCTAACCGATCACATAAAAATCTTGGTTGTACATTTAAGGTGCTATCAACTTTAGTCAAATTTGATTAAGCTAACGTGTAACACCCCAAAACCCATAACAATAATAACATGCATATAATAGAATATCCCAGTGATCTAGATTGCAAGATATAACGTACTAAGTTCAAAAATAGAAATTTTAGTGCATACGGAACAACCCTCCACAGCTGAGATGACTATGATAATAATTAGGGCTGGCAATCTGAGACACGAACCCGAAACCCGACCTGAACCGAACCCGAAACGGGTCGACACGAACCTGATTCGAAGTTAAAATGGGTATAAAATGGGTCGACACGAACATGACACGAAAAAAATGGGTCGGGTTCAGGTAAAACCTGATTACCTGAAAATGACCCGATTAACCCGAAATATTTAAATAAATAAATAATTAATTATTAAAATAAATATTAAATCAAATTTCTAAATTTCTAAATCAAATTACTAAATCTATATTTTAATTATTAATATAATTTATTTGAGTAAAGTGGTGGGAATTGAAATTTTCAGTTTGTTTTCATTTCCAATTTGAAAGAAAAGGGGTGGGAATTGAATTTTTGGATTTATCATTTATTTCATTGACTTATTCTAATTTCTAAGAAAGTGGAATTGTTGTTTGTTGGTAAAAGAAAGTTCGTTCAAACAAAATGGATTTGGGCCGACACGAAACTTGACCCGATTTTTACCCCGGTAGTAAAATGGGTCGACACGAAACACGACCCGAACCGAACACGAATGGAAATGACACGAACCGAACCTGACACGAAATAGATTTGGGTAAAAAATGGGTCGACACGAAAATAACACGAAAATGGCCGACCTGAAAGTAACACGACCCATTTTACCTGAACCTGATCTGAATTGCCAGCCCTAATAATAATAGTAGAGACTCTAAGGTTTAGACCAGCTACGCTACTTCTAAGCGTTCACCTTCTCCTTGCCTCTAAGAACTCATCTTTCCCTGAAAATGTTTTTAAGAGTTTGAAAATGAGGGTTAGACCGAAGGGTCTAGTGAAATCCCTCTAAAACAGTTCATAAATAGTAAATTATATAGCCCGCTGGTCAAACACAATTAATATCACATAGCACCAGAGTAGCATCATGAGTAGTGAAAACGTCACCCCGTGACTAACCTGGTGGTCGGATCCCCCGGATACTCAATTAAGGAGTGACGAACTGACTTCGTGCCTCACACCACCTCACAAATACAAACCCGAGTGGCCGGATCCCCCGGATGCTCAATTATGGAGTGACGAACGTAGTTCGTGCCCCACACCACTCTACTCCCAAGGGATGTACGGTCCCATGGTACGCATTACTCACGATGCACCCCAACAGTTTCGAAATAAGCATGCATAATGATGATCATCAGAATAGCATTTAAAGTCATTTGAAGATAGCACAATATACACTTTTGCAAAACATAGTAATTTAGTTATGTTCACAAACTTTAGGGTAAGGGAACTCACCTGAGCTAATCCTACTGATTTGCTGCGATCTAACCTAACGCCCCTGTATGATTTCTAAAGTATTAGTGAAACGCGCTTACATGATCCTCTAATTACGACACCCCTAGGCAGACTTAGCACGGGGGTTCCGCTATTCCGATTCGGAAATCCCCCTTTCCCGATTCGGGAAGCCCCCTATCCCGATTCGGGAAGCCCCCTATCCCGATTCGGGAAGCCCACAACTCTCTCAGAACGATGAACAACACTACAACTCTCGACTTCACCACTCCCGATTAGGGAATTCCACTTTCCCGACTCGAAGAGTTGCGAGGTCAAAGTGACGACTTAACTTAGCCGAATTCCCGATTCGGAAATCATAGATTTTCCAATTCGGGAAAGGCAAGTGAAGCAAAGTGTTCCCACAACCCCAAGCATTTTCCTGATTCGGGACTTACACTTTCCCGATTCGGGAATCATGAACTCCCGATCCGGGAATTACACTTTCCCGATTCAGGAATCATGAACTCCCGGTTGATCCGGAAAGACATGGGATGCACAAAATAACCCGAGTCTCGCAGCTGTTAAATGCACTTTTATTCTTTTTCTTTCTTCCCTTATTCTAAAAAAGGGAAAAAAGAGAAAAGAGGGGGGCTGGTATTTAATTCCGGGAATCATGATTTCTCAATTCGGGAAACGCAATCAGATCAGGAAAATACCTAAGAGTGACTCAAGATCTCTCCTAACTTGATTCGGTTTCATCTAAACTTATCACAAGGAAATTCTACATCAAGTAACAACAATTCTACACTAAAAGAGGGATCGAAACTTACCTCAAATGACGAAACCCGACCTTGAAGATAGAATACGGCTCTAGCTTGATCTTCCAACACACACACTAAACACACACTTAATTGCTTTCCCAAAAATGGCAAAAACCCTAGGTTTAGCCTATAAATAGTGTGGGCTAAAGGGCTAAGCCCATACCTTTTATGGTATAAGCCCAACTTCCCAAACATTAAATCAAAAATGTCACAATCCACCACTAAATCTCAAATTCTATTCAAAATAGTCATTCTTAACAGGTGACTAACCTTATGGCTAACTTTTTAACTCCGGTTGTTACATAACGTTCTTGTAAAATTTGCTATTCTTTGAAGAATAGTTGGTTGTTTTGACTCAAAAAGATTTTTCATTTGATCTTAATCAAATTACTTTTTAAAGGCTTGGGCAATTGCAGATTACAGGATTCAAGATTGTTTAAGTGGTAAACAATTCATCACTTTTATGCAAATACATATGCCTTGAACATAAACAATTAATTTGCATTATGTACCCACAACCCTTTTTTGTTCAATAAATCCACCTTTTTATCCCTTTAGTTAGTTTATGGACAAGAGCTAGCATTCAGAAGCTTCATTTCAACCTAGATGGATTTCTCAAATCAATGATCTCTAGTACTTTATGAAGAATTTCAAAAAGGAGCTTTGTTGTGTCCAACTTTTAAGCTGTTGTCCAACTTTTAAGTTGTTGTCCTGGATGTCTAATCAGAATCCTTGTCAAGTATATTGGGTGTTGTTCCTCATATGGTGGCTGATGTTTGATGGTGCCTATAACCGAATTAGATATGATATGATATTCTTCCCTTTAACTCTTTTGGCTTTTATATCAATTATCATGGCCATATCAATTATGTTTATTCTATTCTTCAGCTATTATATATGCTTTATTCCCCTACAATGAATGAGACCTATGGCTAAGTTGCCTTATCTCTATTATTTTGTTGTATTATGCTCTGCTTTATTCCCCTACAATGAATGAGACCTACGGCTAAGTTGCCTTATCCTTTACGGAATAATGTATCATCATCACTTTTACTTGGTCAAACAAAGATGTTACGATAATTGACAAAGGGTTCGGGCAATAATGTATGTATGAACACAATTAGACCAAGGTTTTAGATATTGATAGTTGAAAATTTTTAAATTGGTTTCCATAAATTGTTTGTAATATTATATTTTTCTTCATGTTTGTGTGTACATGTATTATGTCTATATATACATACATATATAGAGAAAGGTTCATGCGAGAAACATAACTTTTTAAGAGAATACGAGAAGCAATCTCAACCATTCAATTAAGTACTGATGGAAAAAATTGGGAAGCGGACGGGTCACATGCTGGTCGTGAGTCGCATGTGATCCGCGCAGTTGTTAATCATGTATGATTAACAACATGAATCATATATGATTTACTTAAATCATATATGATTTTGTACATGTTTTTTTCCTCAGTATTTAGGGGGTGTTTGGGATTGCCTATTAAAAGTGCTTATTTGCTTATTGCAGAATGGAACAGTAAATAAGCAATTTTGATTGTTTGGATAAAGTGCTTATCACGACACCAAAAAGCAAATAAGGAATTTTTAAAGAAGTTAAACCCTTTTAACTTTTCCAACCAGCAATAAGCAAATAAGCAGATAAGCATAAGTTGTTTTAAATAAGCAATCCCAAACACCCCCTTAATTATATATGATTGGCCTGAGATAAGTGGCTGAGATTGCTTCTCGTATTCTCTTAAATTGATATGCTTCTCGTTTGAACCTTCCCCTACATATATATATATATATATATATAATATATATATATTAATATGTCATAATCATTGTTTAGCCGTTAGACAACCGACTATTTATTTAAAATATATAAAAGTAATTACTAATTATTAATTAGGCTTGTCCAAAATGTCAAATAGATCATCAAAATTCACCCTTTAATCTTTGTATTAAATTTGGTATAAAAATGCCTTATATACCACCATTTGCTTCAATATTAATTTTTTATATAAATAAATTATAAAGCATCATATTAAAAAGTTTAGGGACACTTTATGTAGAATAAAAATTTGTTATTTTCTTTTTGAGGGTCGCCACACCTGTAATCCCCCCAAGGGATTCGATGAATTTTTCTGCCAATGCACCCGACACCTCCCGTGTCTAATTTGTTATATAAGACCCATTTCCCCTGTCTAATTTGTTATATAAGACCCATTTCCCCTGTCTAATTTTTTATACAAGACCCATTTCGTATTCCATTTACTATAAAACTTCCTGTGGTATCAAGAATTCAAGAGCCCATCTCCCCAATTTTTTCCCCACCATCGTCGCCCACCAATACCATAACCAACATACAATTCTCTATCCCACTTGTCTTCTTGCAATTCTCCAACATTCAATACCAAATCTTATAAACACTTCCATTTCCAATTCCAATTCCAATTCCAATTCCAAACCACCAAAAAAAAAATCAAAAAACTCTTCACCCTATCTCACTACCATGTCGCCGGCAATCGCCCGCCAGAGAAACAATATCTTCGTGTTTCTCCTCATCGGATTTATCTCTTTTGCCGGCTCCAATGAACTTCAATTGCTATTGAATCTGAAAGATAGCTTGGCGGAATCAAACACAGGCATCTTTCAGTCATGGAGATCCAGTGATCCGGTTTGTAATTTTACTGGAATCACTTGTGATGACATCGGATCCTTCGTCAGAGAAATCGACCTCTCGAATCAAAATCTGAGAGGTTCAATCCCATATGTCAAATCCAATCGCCAGGAAAGTTATCCTTAGGCTTTAATTATTTGCATGCAAACGTAACACACGACCTCAACAAATGCTCTAAGTTGACTTATTTGGATCTCGGAAACAACTTCTTCTCTGGTGCTATCCCTAATGTATCTTCCATGAATGGATTGTTGTATCTCTACATGAATTCAAGCGGATTTTTAGGAACTTTTAAATGGAAATCATTGGAGAACATGACGGAGTTGGTGGTGCTAAGCCTTGGAGACAATCCGTTTGATAAAACTCCCTTTCCGAATGAAGCCTTGAAGCTGCACAAGTTGTATTGGTTGTACATGTCGAATTGTAGCATCGAAGGTGAGATTCCGGCGGGTATTGGTGGTCTTATGGAGCTTGTTAATTTAGAAATCTCAGACAATTACATCACCGGAGAGATCCCAAATGAAATCAGCTGGCTAAACAAGTTATGGCAGCTTGGGCTTTACAACAACAACTTGAGCGGAAAACTTCGGGTTAGGTTACGCACCCTAACGAAACTCGAGTTTTTTAATGCTTCCAATAACGATCTCGAAGGTGATCTTTCTGAAGTAAGGTTTCTGAATCACCTTAAAAGCTTACAATTGTATGAAAATGACTTCTCCGCGACATTCCACCGGAGATAGGAGAGTTCAAGCAACTGGTGACCCTGTCATTGTACCAGAACCAACTCACCGGAAGGCTCCCTCATAATCTCGGTTCGTGGTCCGACTTCATCTTCATTAACGTATCAGAAAATTACCTCACCGGACCGATTCCTCCAGATATGTGCAAGAACGGGAAGATGACACAACTCCTGATGCCTCAGAACAATCTCTTAGCAGGGAAATGGGCTCAAATCAACTTTTCGGTCGGATCTCGAGTAGTTTGTCATCTCTGATCCTACGTCTTTTCGACCTATCCCACAACAGACTCGTTGGTGCAATCCCGGAACCTCTTTATAATGGGAGCTTTGTCGGGAATCCGGGCCTTTGCAACAAAAAAGTGAAGTATTTACAGCCATGTCCTTCACGGGCTAAGGGGAGGCTCATCATTTGCTTCTCAAGTGTGTCATGTCTCATTCTCGTCTTGCTCGCATGCCATTGTTACGTGAGGAACAAGAGCTGAAAAGATGATCAATCTCGTTCGTTGAAAGATTATTCATGGAATGTGAAATCATTCTGTGGCTTAAGCTTTACGAAAGATGACATCGTTGATGCAATTAAAAAAGAGAATATGATCGGTAGAGGTAGGTCTGGAGAAGTCTATCGAGTATCGCTTGAAAACGGAGTCGACGTGGCCGTTAAACACATCCGGAATACTCACTCTTTGGAGTTTGCTGCGGAGGAGGAAATATTGAGCTCCATAAGGCATGATAATGTGGTGACGCTATACTGTAGTATCACGAGCGAACACTCAAGCTAGTTGGTTTACGAGTATTTGCCGAACGGGAATTTGTCGGGTCTGTTACATTCGTCGGGAGTTTGTGGGCTCGATTGGAAAACGAGATACGAAATAGCCATTGGAGTTGCAAAAGCATTGGAATATCTGCATCATGATCATGTTGCAAGACCGGTGATCCATAGAGATGTTAAGCCTAGTAACATACTCTTAGTTGAGAATCTAAAGCCAAGACTTGCTGATTTTGGGCTTGCAAAGGTGGTCCAGAGCGATACCCAAAATGGCTCAACTCATGTCATTGTCGGAACGCACGGATACATGGCTCCAGGTAACCCTTTTTTTCTTAGCTATTTCCTTTAAGGTTACATTTTGTTAGTTCGTGGAGCTGCTCTGAGTCAGTTGTTAAAGGTGTTGATTTTTACATGATTACATGGATAATGGCTAATGAGATTTGGCATGTCGATTCAACTAAATATGGGTACTCGTACAGATTGGATGAAAAGAGCGACGTGTACAGCTTTGAAGTGGTTTTGATGGAGCTTGTGAAAGGTAGAAAGCCTTCAGAGGATGAATTTGGAGAAGACAACGACATCGTTCGTTGGGTATGCAGTGAGTCGCAAACAGAAGAAAGCGTGTTAAGACTTGTGGATTAAGTATTCATGAAAGTTACAAAGAGGAAAGCATTAAAGTGTTGAAGATTGTGATTATGTGCACAACAAGTAGGTCTTTGGCCCTTAGGCCGACAATGAAAGCAGTGGTTAAGATGTTAACGGATGCCAAACCTCGTGAAATATCTTAACAAAATATATTGTTGGAACCAACACCAACCAAAACAGGAAAACAGCACCAGACAGACCATCTGTTTGGCATCGTTTAACATCTTAACCAGTGCTGTTAAAGGATGAGTTTTTCCTGATGTTCCATCCTTACTCATTAGTGATTATCCATGTAAAAATCGACACCTTTAACAAATGACTCAGAGCGTAGCTCCATGAACTAACAAAATGTAACCTTAAAGGAAATAGCTAAGGAAAAAAGGGTTACCTGGAGCCATGTAACCTTGCGTTCCGACAATGACATGAGTCGAGCCATTTGGGGTATCGTTCCGGACCACCTTTGCAAGCCCAAAATCAACAAGTCTTGGCTTTAGATGCTCATCCAAGAGTATGTTACTAGCTTAACATCTCTATGGATCACCGGTCTTGCAACATGATCATGATGCAGATATTCCAATGCTTTTGCAACTCCAATGGCTATTTCGTATCTCGTTTTCCAATCGAGCCCAAAACTCCTGACGAATGTAACAGACCCGACAAATTCCCGTTCGGAAAATACTCGTAAACCAACAAGCTCGAGTGTTCGCTCGTGATACTACAGTATAGCGACACCACGTTATCATGCCTTATGGAGCTCAATATTTCCTCCTCCGCAGCAAACTCCAAAGAGCAAGTATTTCGGATGTGTTTAACGGCCACGTCAACTCCGTTTTCAAGCGAGACTCGATAGACTTCTCCGGACCTACCTCTAACGATCATATTCTCTTCTTTAATTGCATCAATGATGTCATCTTTTGTAAAGGTTAACCTATAGAATGATTTCACATTCCATAAATAATCTTTCAACAAACGAGATTGATCATCTTTTTGGCTCTTGTTCCTCACGTAACAATAGCATGCGAGCAAGACAAGAATGAGACATGACACGCTTGAGAA
This sequence comes from Centaurea solstitialis, assembly GCA_030169165.1. NCBI lineage: Eukaryota > Viridiplantae > Streptophyta > Magnoliopsida > Asterales > Asteraceae > Centaurea > Centaurea solstitialis. The sequence continues at coordinate 56,185,256 of CM058040.1, forward strand.
TCAAATGATGAGCCTCCCCATAGCCCTTGAAGGAGATGGCCGTAAATATTTCACTTTTTTGCTGCAAAGGCCCGGATTCCCGACAAAGCTCCCATTAGAAAGAGGTTCCGAGATTGCACCGACGAGTCTATTGTGGGATAGGTCGAAAAGACGTAGGCTTAGAGATGACAAACTACTCGGGATCCGACCGAAAAGTTGATTTGAGCCCATTTCCCCTGTCTAGGAGATTGTTCTGAGGCATCAGGAGCTGTGTCATCTTCCCGTTCTTGCACATATCGGGAGGAATCGGTCCGGTGAGGTAATTTTCCGATACGTCAATGAAGATGAAGTCGGACCACGAACCGAGATTCTGAGGGAGCCTTCCGGTGAGTTGGTTCTAGTACAATGACAGGGTCACCAGTTGCTTGAACTCTCCTATCTCTGGTGCAATGTCGCCGGAGAAGTCATTTTCATACAATTGTAACCTTTTAAGGTGATTCAGAAACCTTACATCAGAAAGATCACCTTCGAGATCATTATTGGAAGCATCAAAAAACTCGAGTTTCGTTAGGGTGCGTAACCTAACCGAAAGTTTTCCGCTCAAGTTGTTGTTGTAAAGCCCAAGCTGCCATAACTTGTTTAGCCAACTGATTTCATTTGGGATCTCTCCGGTGATGTAATTGTCTGAGATTTCTAAATTAACAAGCTCCGTAAGACCACCAATACCCGCCGGAATCTCACCTTCGATGCTACAATTCGACATGTACAGCCAATACAACTTGTGCAGCTTCAAGACTTCATTCGGAAAGGGAGTTTTATCAAACGGATTGTTTCCAACGCTTAGCACCACCAACTCTGTCATGTTCTCCAATGACTTCCACGAAAAAGTTAATAAAAATCCGCTTGAATTCACGTAGAGATACAACAATCCTTTCATGGAAGATACATTAGGGATAGCACCAGAGAAGAAGTTGTTTCCGAGATCCAAATAAGTCAACTTAGAGCATTTGTTGAGGTCGTGTGTTACGTTTCCATGCAAATAATTAAAGCCTAAGGATAACTTTTCTAGCGATTTAGAGTATTAGAGTACCCATTGTATTTGCTTCTCTTTAGATTTTCTTTTGTACTTTGAGAATAAATAAGTTTATGAAGAAGGATGTGTGGATGTGTTTCAACTTCACTTTTTGCAGTTGCAAATTATGGAGACTCGAAGTGTTTTATATTATTTGTTTCAATCTTTTCAAATATGTTGTACAAGAAATCTATCAACAAAAATCCAATTTTAATTGTGTTTCTCAATGTAGGAAGGTTCCCGACCTAAAAAAAATATCCAAACTATTAGATTTTTGAACCGGTGTTGGAAAACATATGGCTCGCCGCACGGTAGATTTTTTTAAGCAGATCAAAGGGGATATGGATTTACGATTGAGTTTTTTTTCTTTTTTTGTCGGTAGACAACACAGAAGTGTCCTCGTATTTGCTAGGAAAGCTACAAAACTTACCTAACCATTACTTAAAGCTTGTGTGTAACGCCGATCTATTTACCATAGAAATGTTATATAATCGGAAACAAATCCTCTAAGATACCCTAAAATTACAGCTAAATTAAAACCGTTCACACCATTTTTTTTGGGAAACGGGGAAGAAACCCGAGAAAAAAATCTATTTAGAGAAAAAACCAATTACAAAACTAGGCATACCTTCCTAACAAAATGACGCCCTAGAAACGTTTCGGCAAGAAAATAAGCAAATGTCTTACCCCATAACCACCTAAGGAGTAGAAGACCCAAAAATAACAACCCTTAAAAATCCAATACAGAAATAAACGAGAGTTGGAGCTAGCCCAAAAGAAATGCGGCCTCAAATAACTAAGATGTAAATATATCAGCAGCATCATCGTAAGTCGTAAGCCGAGGGTCGCTGGCCCATCTCTCTATAATACTCCTCAGTCCTCAGCCCCGTTTGAATTATTTCAGGAGCCCAAATACATAACAGCCTTTCATATACTTAATAACTTAAAGATAATGCTTTTATTTCTACATAACAGCCCAAAAGATAATGTTTTTATTTCGTGACTAGATAACCTCATTTTACCTTGTGTGGAGGAGTTCCTGGTCTCAACGTATTGTTGCCAAAGTTCTTTTCCGATGCCTTGAGTATTTGGAAGAAACATGTCAACGTATCGACCACGCTCATACCCATCTTCCACAACCTTAAAAAGCATCACATATATGAGTAAATATCGCTAATTTCATGTGATCAACAATAGACTAAATTTAAAGAATTTAACCACAAAGTGGGTGCAAATGATTCATGCAATAACTAGCTGCCATCATCATCATCATCATCGTGAGTAGGACCAACAAAGCACCACCGAGGTGCCACGTGTACAGATCGTATGATAATCAGCCACGGTGCTCATAACTCATAAGTTAAATAATAGCATAACACAAGCGGGTCGCGGGTTATTTAGCCGAATAACCTTCTCACAAGTTTTTAGTCATTTTTGTGCACGGAGGTTGGTATCATTCTTCATTTAAGCAGTGGTATTTTTCAAACCTAAAAGAAGGGTCATGGATTTAAAAGAAACTTGACAAATGGTCATCTAAACAAAGAACACTAAGGAATAACATTCTCAGCCATCAAAATGGAATGACAATAATGTTTATAACCCGGTAAGTGCTTACGGGGGTAAGACTTTGTCTTCCCACTTACCGGGTCATTTTTATGTTTACCTATTAAGATAATTCCACCTATAAGGATGCATTTGGAAGACTAGACAAAACAGAACAGGGGTCATTGTTCCATGTGTTGGCAAAACTTTTATGGGGTTTAGTTCCCAAAATGTTTCTAAATTGTCACCTTTTGCTATTGTCTCCGGCGACTGCAACACTCCTGCAACTTTTCCGGCGACTACAACACCATCTTCTCCAACGATGCAAGTTGTGAGGAGTGAGAGGTTGGCGTTGGTGGGTGGCGGAGATGGAGGACATCGGAGACACATACTTACCAATCGGTCACCCCCACTCCCACTCCGACAACTTCTCTAGCAAATGCAACACCATCTTCTCCGACGAGGTTGGCGATGCAAGTTGTGAGGAGGGAGAGATTGACGGTGGTGGGTGGCGGAGATGGAGGTCACTGAAAACACACACACACACCAGCAGGTCATCCCCACTCCCACTCCGGTGACTGCAACACCATCTTCTCCAGCGATGCAAGTTGTGAGGAGGGAGAGGTTGGCGGTGTTAGGTGGAGGAGCAGGAGGTTACCAAAGACACACACATATCTATGGTTGGAGAAGATGGGACAGACGGGAACAAAATGGAAAACTCTTGTTCCACTCCGACCCACACCCCATGGGACAAGATGAAATAGACATGTAGTTTACCAATAGAACCTCAAATACGCCCCATTTTTATGTCTTATTTAATTCTACTAACCTCAAAATATTGTTTTTATATGGTTTCTATATTTTGGTTAACTTGTGTAATTTATTAAACATTAATAATAACAAAATATAACCAGAAGGCTTATGACGTAGCGGTATGGCCTGTGGGGGATGTGGATGGTATCCCATTTGCCCCAGGTTCGAATCCCCTCGTGCACATCTTGTGGCCAGGCTTGGTCTTAGAAGGCCGAATATTCATTTCTAAATTGCCAAGGATGTAGTCTAGGCGAAGCCTAGATGAACCTTATCCAAAAAAATGTAGAAAATGTATGATATAAATATTGGAAACTACATAAAGTTTTTATATTTGTGTCATTTTAATTGTCTACACAAAAATTTTGTAACGATACATTTTGTTACAAAAATATTTATCAATCTATTATAATCCAATAAATTACATACATTAATGAAAAGATATAAACAATTCTTTAAAGGTAAATTGACCATTTTATCTGTAATGTCTTACCAAAAGCGTTGAACAACTGCTTTGTCCTGTCCTACTATACTAAACGCACCCTAAGTGCTTGCCAATGGAAGTATTTAATAAACGGCCCCCAACACATGTCATGTTTATTGATCTAATAGCAACAACGATGACCAGAAAAAGTTGCATGCAAAAGTCTCAAATAAATTTGCTTAGTGTGCCATGTACTTGATGAGCTCGCACATTGCCCAAATATAAGATATATCGCAGGTTTGATTTTGGACCAAGTAAAGTTCAGAGAGAGCCCAATGCACCAGTAAAGTTCAGAAAGGTAATTAAGGCCCAGATCCATCTTCAAGCCCAAATAGTGTCCAATTCTCAAAATAATGAAGAATCCAGTAGCAATTGAAGGGAAGGCCCATATCCTTTTTACTACTAAACCCATGATCATCAGCAACAATATTCTTCATGTGAGCCCAGTCCACCAATCAGATTTTCAGAAGAATTTTTAAGCCCATAAACATCTCCAAGCATGATGCAGGCCCAACAAATTAAGCTATTCCAGATTCTATAAATCGACCATTCAGCTCATGAAACAGCCAAAGCATCCAGAAGCCAAAATCCAAATTGTACCAAAACTACATTTATACTAGAAAAAACCCACATGAATGTAATTTGATTTATATTTAACAAAATTTAAATAATTTAACCTAATTTAAATTTTTAATAATGATTAAGTGGTTGGTTAAAGCAATCCTACTAGTTTCAAAGAGAAAGCAAGTAAACACGCAATGTGGTTATTATTGGAAATTTGGTAAGTCTTTGCATAAGGCTATCGGTAGTGTAATACATGAGCTCACTCTACCATATGAGCATCACATCAGGTTTTCCGATAAACCCACAATAAGTCCATATAAGCCCACTTTGTCAAGTACTATAACCTATAAAACCGAACACCCATTATATATATATATATATAGAGAGAGAGAGGGGTTCAAATGAGAAGTGCTAAAAACAAAACAAAATTTCAAGTAGAAAACCTTCTAGTTCTGAAACCTAGATTTTGATATGCATCTACTATAGAGATGGCTGAAAAAGTTCAGCGAAGGGTCGTTCACCGGTGGCTGTGAAGTGTTGTCATTTCCCGGCAACTGTGAATTAAGGAAGAAGAAGGCAGGATTATCCGATGAGATCTTAACTCCGACGTCTCTGCACTTAAAGCCATAAATTCCGTCATCAGTGATCCCACCATCATGCCTTCTTACTCCTGCTTGGCCTCCTGGAATTTCATCATATGATCCTTGCTCAAACCCTTACGTCGCTTCCTTTGTGTGAAAAGGGATTAAGATTAATGTGGCGGTAGAGAAGAGGAAATGATGATGATGAGGATAGAGATGCATATTGTGTCCATTTTGCATCGGTATCGGATGATGATAATGATTCAGAGGATAGAGATGTATATTGTGTCCAATTTGCATATCACAAGGAATTTTTCCTAACTTTTTTGCTTAATAAGGTAGCTAATTATTTCTATGGACCAAAAATTTTGTTCTGTTACTTAATTCACAGCCATCACTTTGCACTAGTTCTTGGTAAATCAATGGGTAAGATACAATGAATGGAATTATTAACATGTTGGTCATCATATCATCAGGTATCAATACCGATCTTAGTCACATCGATTAACCTAAATATATATTTATTCGTTTAAGCTTATATGCATGGAAGTGGAACCCCTAATTAATCTATAAAAGGATGGACAGCCAACAGAAAGAAAAACACAGCTACAAGCTAACTCAAATACGAGCCACCTCTTCTGCCGATTACACCAACTAACACCAACCCCGTTCCTAAAAAGTTATGTTTTTAGCATGAATCTTTCTCTCTCTCTTTCTCTCTCTCTCTGTCTCTCTCTCTCTCTCTCTCTCTCTCTTTCTCTCTCTTTCTATATATATATATATATAATTCAACCTTTTAGATATTCCCAGAACCCCCTCTAGTGATCAAGTTCTCCTAATTGAGGAATCACAATATTTCGCCTTCATTGATGCTTATGACGTGACAATGTTTCATGTCCCACAAAAAAACCTCGACCGATCCTAAGCTTGAAATCTTTCGCCTCAATTTTACGAAGAGAAAGCACGCTAAGGACAACAAGAGCAGGAGTCCACCGGCAATGAAAACGTCTAAGTCGCTAGACTTCCAGGAACCCAATGAACACGTGCAGAGATCTCTTCACTAATCGGCACATAACCCTGGATTTTCGGCGAAGCTACCCTCGTAAGCCTCCGCCAACAAAGATTTCAGCACCCGACCGATCAACGTGTTATTCGACAAATCAATAAGGATTAGTCTCAATGACGATAAACTCGTCGGAATCACACTGGAAAGTTTGTTACCAGATGAGTTCAAGCTAGGTTTAGACCGAAGACTCACCGGAAATTGGCCGGAGATAGAATTTCCGGCGAGGTTTATATCAATAACAGAAACACATAAACCAAAAGAGACTCCAGAATACTTCCAGAAACACGTTACTTTCCAAACGAAGATTGTTCAACTTCTTTAAGTCCCCAATTCTTGTTGGAAACTCGTCGGTGAACCGATTCGACATCAACTTCATTTACACCAGATATGAAATTTCCGATATCTCCTCCGACAACTCGTCGCAAAATCGATTGTTAGCAAGAAAAAGTTGTTGTAATGATTTAGCTTCACCAATATTAGGTCTCACTTCAACCTCAAATTAATTCATTGCAAGATCAATCAACTTTACATTCGGCAAACATTAAATTCCGACTGGAACCCTATCGGAAAGTGAATTATTGCTCACTTTTAACCTTACTAAAGGAGAACAATTTGCATAACTCTCCGGCAAGCCTTCAGTATACTTGTTTTCTAGCATCAAGATACCAAAAACTTCCCATTTTTGCACATATCTGGTGGAATCGAACCCGTTAATTCCCATTTTTGGTTTATGTGTTTCTGTTATTGATATAAACCTCGCAGGAAATTCTATCTTCGGCCAATTTCCGGTGAGTCTTCGGTCTAAACCTAGATTGAACTCATCTGGTAAAAAACTTTCCAGTGTGATTCCGACGAATTTATCGTCATTGAGACTAATCCTTATTGATTTGTCGAACAACGCGTTGATTGGTAGGGTGCCAAAATCTTTGTTGGCGAAGGCTTACGAGGGTAGCTTCGCCGAAAATCCAGGGGTATGTGCCGATCAGTGAAGAGATCTCTGCACGTGTTCATTGGGTTCCTGGAAGTCTAGCGACTTAGATGTTTTCATTGCCGGTGGACTCCTGCTCTTGTTGTCATTAGCGTGCTTTCTCTTCGTAAATTGAGGCAAAAGACCGCAAGCTTAGGATCGGTCGAGGTTTTTCGTGGGACATGAAACATTGTCACGTCATAAGCATCAATGAAGGTGAAATATTGTGATTCCTCAATCAGGAGAACTTGATCACTAGAGGGGGTTCTGGGAATATCTACAAGGTCGAGAGAGAGAGAGAGAGAGAGAGAGAGAGAGAGAAAGGTTCATGCTAAAAACATAACTTTTTAGGAACAGGGTTGGTGTTAGTTGGTGTAATCGGCAGAAGAGGTGGCTCATGTTTTGAGTTAGCTTGTAGCTGTGTTTTTCTTTCTGCTGGCTGTCCATCCTTTTATAGATTAATTAGGGGCTGGTAGTTCCACTTCCATGCATATAAGCTTAAACGAATAAATATATATTTAGGTTAATCGATGTGACTAAGATCGGTATTGATACCTGATGATATGATGACCAACATGTTAACAATTCCATTCATTGTATCTTACCCATTGATTTACCAAAAACTAGTGCAAAGTGATGGCTGTAACAGAACAAAATTTTTGGTCCATAGAAATAATTAGCTACCTTATTAAGAAAAAAAGTTAGGAAAAAATTCTTTGTGATATGCAAATTGGACACAATATACATCTCTATCCTCTGAATCATCATCATCATCCGATGCCGATGCAAACTGGACACAATATACATCTATATCCTCATCATCATCATTTCCTCTTCTCCACCGCCACATTAATCTTCATCCCTTTTCACACAAAGGAAGTGACGTAAGGGTTTGAGCAAGGATCATGTGATGAAATTCCAGGAGGCTAAGCAGAAGTAAGAAGGCATGATAGTGGGATCAATGATGACGGAATTTATGGCTTGAGTGCAGAGACGTCGGAGTTAAGATCTCATCGGATAATCCTCCCTTCTTCCTTAATTCACAGTCGTCGGGAAATGACAACACTTCACAGCCACCGGTGAACGACCCTTCACCGAACTTTTTCAGTCATCTCTGTAGTAGATGCATATCAAAATCAAGGTTTCAGAACCAGAAGGTTTTCTACCTGAAATTTTGTTTTGTTTTTAGCACTTCTCATTTGAACCTCTATATATATATATATATATACATATATATAATGGGTGTTCGGTATCGACTCCACTGATCGGAATCTGGGTGGGGATACAATATTACCGAATTGGAAAAGTAGGTTGTCGGAATATGATGCTGAGGTGGCCTCTTCGAGCTCGATTTGACACGTAAATGTTGTGAAAGTATATTGTAGCTGTCATAAATGTAGTTGAGTGAGTATTGGTTCATGTTTGACTCACTGATGTTTTTAAGTACATGTGTTGTTATAATAAACTAGGAGGGTGTTTGGGATTCCATTTTGAGTTCAAAATTACTTTTTACCAAAAGTGCTTATTGACTTACGGCGGTAGGGAAAATGAGTTTTTAGAAAGGTGTTTGGATTAGCTTTTTGAGATGGTGAAGCTAATAAGTCAATAAGTTGTTTTTAAAAAAGTGTTTGACTTTGCTTATATGTGTAAAATGACCAAAATGGAGTTTGCTTTCTTGTCAAAATGGAGTTTCAAAACAAAAAGTCAGGTTTTTGCTACTTCTCAAAAATTCCATTTACTTCCTTATCAAAATGGAGTTTCAAAAAGTCCTTTTAGATTGCCAAACATCTTTTTAACTTATTGACTTCTTGAAGAAGTCAATAAGTTAAAAAGGAGTTTTATAATGGAATCCCAAACACCTTCTAAAAGATACATATTAAGTATAGAGGTTGATCGGAGGACATCTTCAAATTTATGCTCCAGTAGCATCACAAGTGAGCACTCAAATCTACTTGTTTACAAGTGACTCTCCCACGACGCAAACATGTCGGTCGTGTGGGTGGAAGATTGGCCCCCTCTAAGGGCTTTTTTCGCCTTGCCCCGACCTACGAGTCGTTTAGGTGACGGAACCTCAACCTCATCGGAATCGTGAGCAAAGTGAGCATCGGAAGACCCGAACGTGTGAGTACGTTTTGTTGAGCAAGAGGAAGACCCACCGGACATCAATGGAATCGCATTCCATTTAGGGCAGTAACGGAGTATCTCCCGACAGGTTTCATGGGGGAAAATTTGACTCTCCGTCATTTGGTAGCGGGAACGAGCAAGTTGTAGAAGGTTGATGTCGCTTTCTCCGCTAGCCCTATTGTTCATTATTTGGTTGTATATTCCGTTGAAGGCCATGATTTTTTGTTCATGGCACTCCATTTTGTATTCAGTTGGTGGTGGGTTCTGTATGGGTTGACCCCAAATCGCGCGTAAAACGACTGCTCGATTGACTTCCAAAATTGAACTACGAATAAATTAACGAAAAAATTAATGAAAAAATTAACGGCCAAATTAACGAACAAATTAGAAAACAAATTAACGAATATATACTAGATCTTTGCACGTTACCGATACGGGGTTCTCGGACTCGTTAATCCACGCCTGGACTAACGTTACTTCCTCCTCGGGTGTCCATCTTTTTGGGGTCACGCGGTTATCGAAGGTTTGTTTGGGTTTTGCGGGGAACGCCTCGGGTTCGGCCTCGGGTGAATCCGGAGCGGACCCTTCGGTTGGCAACCGTTGGGTTTCCGGAACATACGAATGTGTATCGCTTGAATCGGAACCCTCCCCCGTTTCACGGGGTACGAATTCGGGGTAACCCGTATTTCCGCGGTTATAATCCGTATTGAAGCCGGATGTCCCATATTCGGGGAAAGGCCATATGAGAAAATCCGGTGGGAAAGAAATTTGGAGGGTAATCGGTTAGAGGAAAATGGGAAGGAAAGAAATTTAGAGGATAACCGGTTCCATAACCGGCGTTTTGTTCATCAAATTGTGGTATATATGGTTGTTGTTGAGCGTAATCGGCGAATCCCGAAACACCGGGGAATCCCGGACCACCGGCGAATCCCGGACCCACCGGTACCTCCCGACGGACCGGCACCTCCCGAACCACCGGCACCTCGCAACCGACCGCCACCCCTCGAACCTCTTCCTCGTGAACCACGGGACGACTTGTTTGGATTCATGTCTGATTATACGAACGTTGGTGTATATGAAGGTTGAGTGTATATGAAAGTTGGATAATATAGAGAAGAAAGATAGAGAAAATTGGAGAAGAATGTGAGTAAAATTGGTGGAGAAGATGAGATATTTATAAAAGTAATATATATATATATATATATATACGTTGGAGAGCCGTTTGGCAACGGCTCTCCAGAACCGCACAAGACCCAACCCGCCGGCTTTCTTTCTCACGCATCCAACCCGCCGGAACCCGGCGGGCTCTACCCGCACCACCGGTGCAACCAGCCTAATAAACGACAATTAATGAAGTAATTACAAAGTCATTTAACATCGGCAAACAACCTATATAAGGACAAAATATTTTAGTTCTAATCTTACTCTTATTATCTATCTCTATCATTCTATTCTTTAGACAATTTCACTTATGCTACAACAATTTTATACTTTAAATTTATAGGTTTTTAGTTAATTTACTTTATATCTTTTTTTTACCTTACATCATTATGATATTAAATTAGCCTAAAATATTTAATTTAAGTTTTTCACTAACAAACCTCATCATTGTAATAGGCTAGTCAACAACTTTAAAGTAATCCAAATTGAATATTTTTGGGGTTAGTAATATGATAAGTTGGTAATTTTATTATGAATGGTTTTAATGCATAGAATTTGTACCCTTATGGTTATTCATTTAACTTGTTTTATATCCTTAATTTTTTCATTTACATCTTTATCAAACTTATCCCTTCTATTTTAGTTTTAGCTATTTTATTTCGATAAATGTTTTCTAAATAAAAAGCTGAAAGACCCCACTTCTGAATTCATGATAGGGTCTTGTTTTTTTTGGACAGCAAGAGGGTAGGTTCTTGTTTTGATCATATGTATGAGCTTAATTCTATAAAATCATATGAGCTTTTAAAAATCTGTTACTTAAATAATTGATATGCATTTATTCGTAACCTGTCATACCTTGGTCCTTTAGATACATTGTAAAATCATTTAAATCTGACTAGAAGTCTAAGATGCTAGAGGTTGGTTGTGGTAGGCTTTATAGGTCATAATCAACGTAAGAATGTTGTAATGTTGGATCTTCACAACACCGATAGTGTGAGTTCTTCATCAACCATCGGTTCGGATCAAATGTTGAGTCCAGGGGCGGAACCAGACATCAAATTCAGGGTCGCGTAATTTTCTTTTTACCGTGCAATTATATAAATAAAAGAAAAAAAACACTATAATAAAGGAAAAATAATCTTAGGGGTCGCGAAAAATAATCTTAGGGGTCGCGAAAAATACATGTCAGGGGTCGCGTAGAACGAAAAACGTAAAAAAAAAAAAAAAAAAAATTTCCACTACCGGGTAAAAGTTCAGGGGTCGCGAGGGCTACCCCTGAACTATGAATAGTTCCGCCCCTGGTTGAGTCATGCAGTTCATCTAAAGCTCAACGCATAAGGCTACAACCTTACAATCCTAAATTTAATTTTAAATTAGCTGAAAGTCCCAAAATCCCATGGTTGCTAGTACATGTTATCTCTATGAATGTAATTAGATTCCAAGGTAGAGATGGGTGTCCAAATAAATCTTATAGCTGACTGTTTACAAGAAACCATGGTATGAAGCATTTTTTTGTAAGTTTGACACATTTACAGTTTTTAGTGTCTTAGAAATTGTTTTCAAAAAATGGAATTGAGTTTTCATTTTCAGTTTTCTATAGAAACGTATTTGGTTGAAATTGTAGAGTTTTCAATTTCCATTTTAAAAAATTAAAAAATGCATTTAGAAAATTTTGGAAAACTATTAAAATGAGTTTCCTAATTTACATAAAATTTAGAAAATAGAATATTTTTTGGAAAACATTAAAAAAATGAATGAATCAAACGTGTTTTTCTAAATTATCATTTTCTTGAAAATTAAAAAAACTTTTCACAGCCAAACGCACTCTTAGCCTCGTACACGTAGAAAAAATAAAAAGAAAATGAGTCAAAACCTTGAAAATAACAAATCATAATTGAACTCAACAGTCAGTGATAGCTGCTGGAAAATGAGAACGAAGGTACGACAAACAGATCTGAGACAAACAACAAGAAATACAGACACAGATCTGAAAAACAGCATCTTTGAAACTGCTTACGTTGATGTAAATGCAGCCATGTTTGTTTTTTTTTTTTTGGTTTTCAACTTTTAGTGGTCACTTATGTCTGATTTGTTGAGATATAAGACAATTTTCAGACCGCTTGGTTATTTATTTATTGTTTTTCAAAAAAACAAAAAAACCACCGAAAAGCATGGAAGTCTGATTCGGTTAGATTTTTCAATCTTAATGTTTGTTTTTTTTTAAGATATCTGAAAAATCATCTGAAAGAAAAAGTGAGAGCAGTCTACCACTGAAAACCGCCGTCGCCTTCTCCTCTCACCGTCGATGTCACCGTCGTCTTCTCCTCTCACCGTTGCCACCGCCGTCGTTGTCTTCTTCTCCTCTCAACGTCGCCACCACCGCCGTCATCTTCTCCTCTCACCATCGCTGCTCTCCGCCACCACTACACCGTCGCCACCACCACTGAGGCCACCGCCGTCGTCGCCGAGGCCACCACCATCACCATCACCATTGAGGCCACCGCCATCGCCGCCACCGCCACCGAGGCCACTGCCGTCGCTGCCGAGGCCACCGCCACCACTTCCGGAGGCCACCGTCGTTGCCGCTGAGGCCACCACCTCCACTGCCGCCAAGGCTACCGCCGCTGCTGTGACCACCGCCACCGCCGCCGATGCAATATTTGAAAAAATCAACAGTGATGGAAAATGCACAACTAAACGAGTTTTCTAATTTTCTAAAAATGGAAAATGAAAACTCCATCATTTCAAGTAAACGAGTTTTCTAAATTTTTCATAGAAAACTCAACTCCATTTTCTAAAAACGTTTTCTATGAATGAAAACATTTTTCCACAAGTAAACATAGCCCAAATATCCCTAACAAGTAACATAGTCAACTAAGTCCAAATATCCCTACGTACCCTAAATCGATTTCGCTCGACACTCACATTCAATTGCTTTGCGCCGATTTCAATCCTCGTCGCCGGCCTTTCAGTCTGCCATTGTATTTTTTAACTTTTGTAATTTCTATTTGCCGATTTGGTTGTATTTTTTCAACTTTTTGACCTACCAACCCGTTTATGATCCGCCGACCTGTGACACGACATGTCACGGGTTAGGGTTAAAGATTTTGACACGATTAGCTAAACAAGTTGTGTCACGGACTAATGATTTTGACTCGTCAACACGAACACAACCCGATTGCCACCCTTATATAATTCTACACTACCTTATAATGCATTTAGCATGAAACTCTTAAAAGACAAATTTCAATTCACAATGTACAACTATTTTATGCATGAAATATAAAATACTATGAATTATAACTTGTAAGATATAATGTAAAAGTTTTCGATGCAGTCATTTTATTGACTACCGTGTGTTGACGAGGAAAGCATCATACACTTTTCTTTTATTATGAATGAGTTTCTATCCAAGCTTTCTTTTTCTTCTGCTTTTCTCTTTTTCAAAATTCGAATAGAATCCATATATAATGCAACTAATAAGGAAACATGTACAACTTGTGAATGACATCCGTTCTTTTAATGTTGCAAGTTACTTTATCAACATCATGTTTTTTTATTCAGGTTTTCATGTACACTTGAACAATCTTTAATCAAAGGCAATTCAAAATTTACATTTACACTCTCCTTCTCCTCCACTGGAGATGTGTTTCAGGGTTTGCATTCAGACACCCAAACTCCTCTCCTTCTACAGAAAGTGGCTTATTTCGTTGAAAAATCAACAATAGTCAACTATGGTCAACCTCGAGCGAATCTCCGAGCTCGGCTCCCTAACGTCTTAAAGTCATCTTACAACTTTAACTCTATATATATTGCTTTCTTGGTTAAAATATTCTCCCAAACAATAATTGGGCACCGAATGGACGTTTTAAATCATTAGTCTCGACTAGCGAATTAACGTCATTTTCCTCTCTCAAACAATTAGTTAATAGCTTTAATATATTGATGGACACTGAAAGTTAACAGCGAATTAACTTGGGTGGGTTTTTCCCCAACCCCAAGCCTTAACCGGTAGGCTGCCCTGGGGTTTTTTTAAAAATGTAATCGTATATTAGTTTGTACTTTATTTGATTTTTGATCAAGTAAAATGGTTTAAAAGTCAAAAATTAAATAAATAAAAAATATTGTCTAATAACTTTTATATTACCTTTAAAACATTATAATAAAATTATGTTTGTGGTAATATTTAAATGTTTATTAAAACATATCAGATATATAATAATACGTTAGAGGGTTAAAGCGGTAAATTTATGTTATTTAGATAGTTCATTTTGAATGCTTATCGGAACACTATTTTCATTCACCAACTTTACACAAAAAAGGCCGTTAAACTATGTACAATAGGGGTGTAAACGATCTCGATTATTTGTTGAATTATCGAGTTCGAGTTCAATGTTTGTTTATGGGCTTGAACTCGCGATTGATTAACTCGTTTATTGATTTGAGATTGATAATTTTTACATATTTTATATAATAATTGTTTATGAACTTATATTTTTTACTCATATAGTTATATGTTTAGGATTTAACGATATTATTCGTTAATCAAAATAATTTTTTTGTTTTACAATTTGCCTATTACCTGTTTCGTTACTCCTATTTTTTATAGGTAGGGTAAGATATTGGATAAGAGTGTTTTGAGATAAATAACTCTTATCCTATCCATACTCTACCTAGATATATTGTTGTTAGGCTACACGCACCCAACCCAATCAACCCACTCAACCCAGTCACTTTTTGAATGCCACATCAAGCTTTTGGTCAACCCTCTCTTTACCCTCCCATAACCCTCTACAACACACACCCAACCCTCCCAACCCTCTCACTTTTCAATTTATTTTATTTATTTCATTTATTTTATTTAATTAAATAATATAATTAAATAAATAATATTGTTAAAAATAATTTGAAAATTCTAATATTAATAAAAATTACATAACATTAATAAAAAAATTACATAACATTAATAAAAAAACTAAAAATCAATATCGAGGTTCCAAATATGTTCCACTAAATCCGCCCGAAGATTATGGTGAATAGTTGAGTTTCTCACTTGGAAAATATTCACCATACGTTGCTCCTCAGTGAGTTGCGGGTTAGGTGGATCCGGAATATCGTTCGAGACAACACAAATGGCCTTGTTTTTGTTTTCGAGTATCATATTGTGTAATATGATACACGCGTACATAATGTTGCGCATCGTAGGTATCTCCATTATGCGAGCCGGTTGTTTGATTATATTCCAACGTTTTCGGATAATGCCGAAAGCTCGTTCGATATCTTTACGTGCCGCTTCTTGCGCTCCCTTAAACTTAATTCGTTTATCATCTTCCGGATAAGAAAACGCTTTGACAAAAGTAGCCCATTCCAGATATATCCCATCCCCGAGATAATATCCGTGCTTGTAGGTGGCCCCATTTACTTGAAAACTTCGGTCGGGTGCTCTTTCGTTATACACATCTTCGAAGATGGGCGAATGATTGAGCACGTTTAGGTCGTTCATGGCACCGGGACAACCAAAGAATGCGTGCCAAATCCATGCGTCTTGGGAGGCCGCCGCTTCTAAAATGATTGACGGATGCGGTTTATCGCCTCGATGGTATTGACCTTGCCATGCAACCGCACACATCGCCCATTCCTAATGCATGCAGTCAAGGCTACCGAGCATGCCGGGAAATTCGTGACGGTCTTCGTGCGCGGCGTACAACTGCTGAATATCTTCGTAAGTCGGCTTGCGTAAATATACTTTTCCATACATTTGTATAATTCCCTCAACGAAGTGGTTTAGACACTTGCGTGACGTTGACTCTCCCATGCGGACGTAGTCATCAAATGCGTCACCGGTTATTCCATACGCCAGTTGCCGAATTGCCGCCGTACACTTTTGGTGTGTGGAAAAACCCGGCAACCCCGTAGCATCGTACTGTTGTTGGAAATATGGGTACCGTGTGTATAAATCATACACTATTCGTGTGAATAGATTTCTCGACATCCTAAAACGTCGCTTGAACGTCTTCTCCGGGTACGTCGGGTTATCGTCAAAGTAGTCCGCCATTAGCCTTGCGTTACCTTCTACCCGACCCCTGTCTATGTTAGGGGCCTTCGAACGACGAATCGATGATGATGCGTTTGCTTGTTGGACAAGATGCGCAAACATTTGCGCATCTTGTTCCCAGTCTTCGTCGGTATCCGTGGATGATGAATCGTTCAAATAATCGGGTTGTGCCATTGTGGATGTATGTAGAAGAGAGTAGTGGTGTAAGAAATTTGGTTGGAGGATGAAGAAATTTGGTTGGAGGATGAAGAAATTTGTGTAAGATATTTGGTTGGGTATGTGTATATGTTGTGTATGGAGGGTATATATATATAGAAGGTATTAAATGAAAAAGAAAAAAAATAAAAAAAAAATATTAACGTTGGGAGAGAGCCGTTTGACAACGGCTCTCCCAACCCGTGTGGCCTTCAACCCGGCGGCTTCATCTACCCACGCACCCAATCCAATCAAAGCCGGCGGGTAGGGCGGGTAAACCCGCGTAGAACCCAATCAACCGGTGCAAGCAGCCTTATAACTTATAAGACCCACCTTTATATATTAAAAGTCATCATATTGTCTATGAAATTGCTTTTTTAATTTTTTTCAAATATATCAATTTTGTATTATGTTTTAAACTAGGTATCAAGAGCCCCGGACTTCGTACCGGGTTATAAACTATAATAGATTTTATCATTAGTAGTAACATGGATTCATATAAAATATAAAGTTTATACATATGTTGTCAAGCGAAGATTAATATGACGGACTTTATGCATTGTGTTGTGTATTGAACTATATGCTTGCAATAAAAAAAAGAGTTATCCATTGCAGATGATGTCTATTTTACGTGGCTATAAAATAGACAAAGTCGTACTTTCTTCTTATGCTTTACTATTCATCTTCGTGTCCAATGCTAGTATATATAATATGATGAATGTGTAAAATTAAAAATAGAAAACTATAAAGTAAAAAATAAAATTGAAATGCGTTTAAATACATATATAATCGTAGTATATATGGTATATAATAAAATAATTACATCAAAAACTATTCAATATTAGGCTCGTTTCGAACGTATCGACGATACGATTATAATGATGTAATGTATTAAAATTAAAACATATTTTTTAACATATGTTAATCAATATTCGATATATCGTAGTATATATGGTATATAATAAAATAATAACATCAAAAAATATTCAATATTAGGCTCGTTTCGAACGTATCGACGATACGATTATAATGGTGTAATTTGTTAAAATTAAAACGTACATTTTGAACATATTTCAGTAAATATTCGATATATGACTAAAACGTAAAATAAAATATAAAAAACTAAAAAGTATAAATGAATATGTATTATAAGTACAGGGTGTAAAGTGTAAATATGTCAAGAGTTACTGTTCATAACTCCTAATAAATGTTATATATTGTAGGACCTCTTTGTTGTGAAGAGTCAGAATCCACTATCTTTACTTGCTTTCATTAGTTAGTTTGATCTTTCCTGTTATTAGTTTAACTGTTTCTTTGCCCTTGTTTAGAGGTATGTATCCTCGGGGGCCTTTATCGTACATTTGTGTAACTTGATCTTACCTATATAAGGTAAGAGATGTTAGGGTTTTTCTAATTGAATGATATTACCATTTTGGGCAAATTCCACCATTGATGAACCTTTGTTAAAGCTCATATTGATTTCAATAAAATTCAAGGATTTCCATCCATTTCTTCATTCATTTCATTGTTTTTGGGACAACAATTGGTATCAGAGCCAAACTTGTTGATTCCTTGGCTTTTGTTTTTTTGATTTTGATATGTTTTCAAAAGGTTTTTGAGTTTTGGGTTTTTCAAAACTTTTGGGTTTTCAATCCAAAAGGTGATTTTAAAGGGTTAAATTAAGTGTTAAGTGATTCCCCAATGTTTTCTAAGCATTTTCCTACAATTTGGGGGTCAAAACACTGATTTTTAAGAGGTTTTAAGTGGTTTTTTTGAGATTTTTCGGAGTTTTCTGTGCTGGTTTTCCGCATCGGAAAACGAGAGCTGAAATATCAGCTCAAATTTTCCGACTCGGAAATTGCATATTCTCCGAATCGGAGAACTCTCCTTTTCCGAATCGGAAAACACTGTTTTCCGAATCGGAGAACGAGTCTCTGACTTGGGGTCCTGCTCCTGAGATTTCTCTTTTCCGAATCCCTTTTCCGCACCCAACTTTTCCGAATCGGAAAAGCTCATTTTCCGAATCGGAAAAGCTGCTTTTCCGCATCCTGCTGTTTTGAGCCAAATCCGAATCGGAAAACATCTGTTTCCAAGTCGGATTTCGCCTCTTTGAGCCGAAACTCTTGCAGTTTTGTTTCTCAAATCCGACACTGAGCTTGCTTTCAAAACATTTTACTTTTTCCAAGCCTTTGTGTCCAGAGGCGCTCGAAATACCAGTTTTTTCAAAACCTTATCTGTTTTTAAAGCCAAGTGAATAGTACAAGGAGGTCTCATTCCTTTTTAGAGATGTCGAAGGAAATCCTAGGGATTGGTTCCGAGACTCGCCCTCCCGTCCTGGTGATGGGCGAGTACCAGCAGTGGAAGCGCCGGATGATCCATTTCTTGGACTTACTCGATGAAAACCTCATGAAGTCAATCCGTGACGGCCCAATCCGACCGACCGTCACAGTTGCCGCAGTTCCCCGAACAGACGCATGCCCGGAACTGCCAGCTTACTCTGTCGAAAAGCCCATCGACATGTATAATCCAGAGCAAAGAGCCCGGCACCTCGTTGACAAGCGCGCACTGACCCTTCTGATTATGGCTCTCCCTAATGATATGTACGCGAGAGTGGATAGTCTGACAAACGCACGAGACGTTTGGTTAGAAATAGAGCAGCAGATGCAGGGAGGTGACACCGCCCTCGAGAGTCAAAAGGAGAGTGCCCTAAATGCTTACGAAGGCTTCAAAGCCAGGGAAACCGAATCCCTCAGCGAGTCTTATCAAAGACTGAACGCCTTCGTGAATGACCTACGAAGACTCGGGGTAGAGAAGTCAAAATACGAGGTAAATGTTAAGTTCCTGAAGAACCTAACACCGGCATGGCAAAATCTGGCGATCAACTTACAGTTGAGCCGAAATCTGGGGATTATGGGTCTACATGACCTTTTTAGCATGATGGTTCAGCATGAGGAATTCATCACTGGCGGCAAGTTCAAAAATACTGTTGACCCTCTGGCACTCGCGGCAGTGCCATGTGCAGGATCAAACTCAGCTCCCTTCCAGCATCAGCAGTACAACAACTCATCTCCTCAGCAGTACAACCACTCACCACCTCAGCACTATCAGGAGAACTACAACCAGGAGTTCAACGGGAACTATGGTTCAAACTACCGAGAGTTCGACTCGAACTATGGTACAAGCTATCAACATCCAGATGATCCGCTAATCATCTCAATCTCTGATGATGAGCTTTTCCATGTGAATGAGTCTCTTGCCCTCATCACTCATAGCGTACAGAAGCTGAATTCCAACCGTGGATACAGCAGACCTAGGAGATCTGGATACCCCAGTGGAGGAAGGATGGGGCAAGGCCGAGGTGGACACTATCAGCAGGAACGAGTTCAGTTTGGGAATCAAGGAAGAGGAGGATACCAGCAAGGGAACAGATTTCCGAGTCAGCATTCAGGAAGACACCAGGGTGATCAAGGCCGGCATAGGGAAGTAAGAGGAAGTTACAGAGATAACACCTACCTGGACTATCAGGGAGGCCCTGGAGATCAGGGAGATTGGAGAGGACAGGTCTCTAATATCAACTATCGCCAAAACCAGAGAAACTACACTCCTGAATCAGGATACATTGATCGTCAGGGATACAGCAGCGGGTATGAAGGGGGCCAAGATGGAAGACGTGAAGATGGAAGATATGGAAGATTTGAAGGCGGTCAAGGTGGTCCGGGATATGGACAAGAACAAGAAAGGAACTACCGTGGATTTGAAGGACAAACAGATCACGGGAACAGAAACTATCCAGAAGGCAACCATCAGAGTGGTTCTTCTAGGCAAGCTCCGAGAGAAGGACATCAACAAGGTCCAGTTGAAATTGGTGATCAAAGGTTGAATGCTCCTCCAGCTCCAGTGAATAGTGGTGCTCCTACCCCAGCTCCTCAAAAGACCGCTAGTGCCACTACATCCTGCTTCAAATGTGGCAAGCTGGGTCACTATGCGAACAACTGCCCTGTCAGATACAAGGATGTTGCATACTTTGAGAAGAAGGCAGCATTGATGAGGAAGAAAGAGAAGGGAGTTGCTCTGCTAGTCGATGAGGAAAACTGGGTGTGTGAGGAAGAAAGCTCAGACGAGGAAGATCACCTAGTGGGGGGTCCGTGTTTGATGGCAGACTTCGAAGGACCTGAAGCTGTTGGCCCCAGCACATATCGAGACCTCGACGCTTCTGAGGTATCCACTATTCCTGACTTAACTGATGATGTGACAATGTTAGAATCTAGAATTTGTGAACTTGAGAGATGTCTCCAATCGGAACGATCTCTCGTCACGAAATTTAGAATCGACAGTGCCATATACAAAAGCTCTCTTGAGGACTTGACCATAGTGTACAACCGTGAGACTCTTGAGTCTAGCGTCAGAGAGTCCAATTTGTCCAACAAACTCAGTTGTCTTCAGAAAACCCATGAGGAACTTAACAGTGACCATGGAGAGCTCCAAATAAAATTCCAGTTGCTTTCAGAAGAAAGAACTAGACTGTTTTCCAAAATTCAAGAGCTTGAAGATAACAACTTTAAAAGAGGACAATCTGAACAGACCTTGAGCATTCTTACGCAGCATGCCAATAAAAATCCTTTCTATAAAGCCAGACCCGGACTTGGACTGTCTGAAAACCATGTTTTAGAAAAGGCACCTTCTTATCTATACAATTTTGAGGACATGGCCGCCTCCAAACCCAAACCTGCCTTTGTAGGAGGACACGTCACTGAAGAATTTGTTAGGCAGACGATCACTTACACGGAAGTAATTAATGGTGAAACCATTACCAGAACCACAAGTCCGCCCAATAGTTCTTCGAGTAGTCCACCCTCAAGTCCCGCTCCTAACAAACCTATATTTGTCCCAGCCAGTGATCCAACAAACACTAAGTCCACATGGGAAGGCATCAAAGCTAGGACCCCTAGGGTAGCTATGCCTCCCATCAACTACTCAGACCTTAACACTAGTTATGACACTAGGAAGATGGATTATTCAGAGGAGACCTTAGTTATCCCACCAGAGGATGTTTCCGCAACTAAGGGTCCCGACCTAGTCGAACTAGAGAAGGAAGTGTTTGGACTTAGACTAAAAGCCATGGATCTGGACGCATGTCAACATCAGGTACTGAATCTGAAAGTGCTTATTTCAGAAAAAGACAACTTGGTTCACACTTTGAAGAAAGACTTGATCGAGGCAAATGCCGAGAGAACTAGAATGTCTTCAGAGTGTGAGACCGCAGCCTCAACCTTTACTGATTTTCAACTTAAGGTTGCGGATCTTAAGGCACGATATGTTCTCCTAAATGTTCATTCACAAATTACAAGAGAACTTGATCATGATGAAAAGATCAATTATCGTGTGGCCTTAACCAACCAACGTGTGTCAAATTCCATTTTGAAAAGAAAAGTCATGTACTTTGAAAACCTTTCAGACTCAGTTGATGATAGGACTACTCCACTCCTCAACCATCCGATAGTTAATTCCCAAACCAAATCTGTTACGGATCTAGAGGACTATTACACCCTACTGTCAGATGATGATGAACCCCACAACTCACACCACAGGATAGCTGAACCAAAGACTATCCATGATCCTAATGTTGAATACGATCTGAAGGTGTTCTTAGATGAAGGTGATGATCCTTCAGGCTTTATTCCAAAAAGGCCAAAATCTGTTTTTGTAAAACCTGAAAAGTCTGTTGAGTCACGAGCTCCTGTTTCTGAGAACAGTAACCCTAAGGGTGAAAAATGTGTTGGTACTGACAAGGGAAAGTCAGTTAAGCCTCACGCACCCAAAGGACTCCAGAAAAAGCATTCAAAGTCTAACGATGCTCGTAACTCAGCTAAACCCATTAAAAGTCTTGACCTTAATTCAAGCAGCTTTGAAGTGGGTGAGACCTCTCAGTTAAAACCAAAGCAACCTTTCTCTTCCACAAAACCTAAATTTTCAAAAACATCTTCTGGAAAGGGTGGCAACTCTTCTCCTATTAAACCGTCATCTAACTCACACCATGCTCTTAATGCAGATGGGAGGAAGAAGGATGGTGGACAGGAAGTGAAGCCACCAAGGAAGGATCACCGAGGAAGACCCAACTCTTTTCAAGCTTTCCCTAAGCAGCATAGTCCTAACCGTGCGGGTCTTGGCTATGCTCCACCTAGCGTAGGAATTAATTCAAACATGTCTGTAAAAGGTAATCAACATTTAACTCATGCTTTTGACTCTTTGCGTAATGACATGTGCTTTATGTTTGACAATTTTCTACGCTATGGTGTTTATAATTCTTTTGATGCTGATGTGCCTAAAATCAAATCTCGAAAGAGAAGAGGGAGAAAAAGAGGAAAGGGAAAACCTTCCTCGTCAGTGCAGTCCCCTGAGCCTAAGGAGAAATCCGAAAAGGAGACTGCATCGACAAACTCAACTGTTTCTGACCCTAAGGAACCCATTTGGCAATGGGTCCCTAAACAAGCCTAATTGTTTTGCAGATCAGTCATGTGTGGTACTTTGACTCGGGGGCTCACACACACATGACTGGGCAGCGGTCCTTCATCTTCGACTACGTTGAGAAGTTTGAGGGATACATAAAGACTGCCGATAGAACGCCGTTGCCGATATTAGGGTCGGGAAAAATCACTAATGGAAAGTACATCATCAAGGGTGTACGTTATGTGGAGGGATTGGGGTACAACATGTTTAGCTCCAGCCAGTTCTGTGATAACGGATACTGGGTGAAGACCTTTCAGTACGGAAGTGACGTGAACGATGAAGACAACAACGCTATTCTCTCCGCCAGGCGAAATGGCAATCTCTACACAACCGTCTTCCGTTCAATCCCTCAAACACACCCCCTGTTTGAAGCTAAACCGAAGAATGCAATCTGTCTGCTCACAAAAGCATCAAAAGGGGACAGTTGGTTATGGC
The DNA here is from genome assembly GCA_030169165.1 of Centaurea solstitialis. Lineage (NCBI taxonomy): Eukaryota > Viridiplantae > Streptophyta > Magnoliopsida > Asterales > Asteraceae > Centaurea > Centaurea solstitialis. The sequence goes on from CM058040.1 coordinate 56,208,798, forward strand.
ACCGCAGACTATGTCATCAGAACTTCAAAGATATGAACAAGCTGGTTTCTAAGGGTTTAGTCAGGGGACTACCTGAGCTTCGCCTTTCCAAGGACACTCTTTGTCCTGCGTGCGAACAAGGAAAGATGACCAGAAGCTCTCATCCACCGAGAATGGATACGAATTGCCAAAGTCCCCTCGACATGATACACATGGATCTTTGTGGACCTATGAGAGTAGAAAGTCTTGCCAGAAAGAAGTATATGCTGGTTCTTGTAGACGAATTCTCTAGGTTCACTTGGCTTGAATTTCTTCGAGTCAAATCAGAAGCTGCTGAACGAATCATAGCCTTCATCAAACGCACACAAGTTCTCTTGGGTCGTCGGGTGAGGAAAATACGTAGCGACAACGGTACTGAGTTCCGCAATGCAAAGCTGCAATCCTTTCTCGAAGAAGTGGGGATCACTCACAACTTCTCGGCAGTTCGCACACCTCAACAGAATGGGGTCGTAGAAAGGAAGAACCGGACGTTGGTCGAAGCAGCAAGATCCATGATGGCTCATTCTGGAGTTCCTCAACAGTTTTGGGTTGAAGCCGTTTCCACAACATGCTACACGCAAAACCGGACTCTGATCGTAAAGCGGACTGGTAAAACCGCTTACGAGATGGTCGAACAGCGTAAGCCAAACATTGACTTCTTTAGAGTTTTTGGTTGTAAATGCTATGTTCTTAATGACCGGGAGAATTTGGGTAAGTTTGACCCTAAGTCTGATGAGTCTATCTTCATCGGATACTCACATAACTCTAAGGCTTACAGGGTTTTCAACAAACGGACCTGAACTATCCTGGAAAGCTCAAATGTTGATTTCTCTGAATCTGAAACCTATCTGAATGCTAGTTCTAGTAATGTGTCTGCATCTTTCCCTGAACTGTTCCCTTCACCACCGAGCACAGATCCGTCTTCTAACTTTTCTGCTTTAGACTTTTTAGATCTCGCGGAATACGATCTGCACACTCTAACGAGTCCAATCGTAGTTCCCGCTCCAACAGGTTCGACCACAACCACAGTGACATCCGATGCCTTCGTCACGGAGCCCTCCTCCAGCACTTCAACTCACTCCGTGACACCTGAGTCCGCGGCTCCCCCATCTGAAGTTTCATCCGCAGCTTCACCGGCACCTGATCAAGAACAGACTCCGCACCCTGTTCTTACTCCAATTCCAGAAGAAGCTCCACTACCTTCCCCGAGCACAGCCCAACGATCATATGCTCAGGTAGTCAGAGAGCCCCGGTTAGAGGCTGCACCGCGGATCAATCAGGCTGAAGGCTCATCAAGTGGGAACCTGCAAGAGGTCTTTGCCGTGCAAGATGAGAACGACGCCGCCAACAACCGACAGACTTATGTCACTCACCCTCACACTCGCAGGTGGACAAAAGATCATCCCCCCTCCCAGATCATCGGGAGTCCCTCACAACCTGTAACCACTCGATCTGCAAAGCACACCGAAAATCTGATCCTATTCGGTGGATTCTTGAGCGATTTCGAACCATCGGATGTTTGGCAAGCTCTCACCGATCCCGACTGGGTGATCGCCATGCAAGATGAACTGGCCGAATTCGAGAGAAACAAGGTTTGGCGCTTGGTAGAACGACCATGGGGAAAGACAATCATCGGCCTCAAGTGGATACTCCGGAACAAAACCGACGAGAATAATCTCATCATCCGGAACAAAGCTCGCCTGGTCGCCAAGGGTTATCGCCAACAAGAGGGTATCGACTATGATGAGACGTACGCGCCAGTAGCCCGAATCGAAGCGATCCGAATCTTCCTTGCGTATGCTGCACACAAAAACATGACAGTCTATCAGATGGACGTCAAATGTGCCTTCTTGAATGGTCTTCTTCAAGAAGAAGTGTACGTGGAACAACCGGAAGGGTTCGTCGATTCTCGATTCCCGAATCACGTCTACATTTTGGACAAGGCGCTTTATGGTCTCAAGCAAGCTCCGAGGGCATGGTACGAAACTCTCACTGACTACTTACTCGGAGTTGGCTACAAGAAAGGTACTATCGATCCCACTCTGTTTCTCAAGAGGTCAGGTAAAGATTTAATTATCGTTCAGATATACGTGGATGACATTATCTTTGCGTCTACAAAGCCTGAGATGTGCCAAGAGTTTGAGAACACCATGAAATCCCAATTCAAAATGAGCATGATGGGCGAGTTGACGTTCTTTTTAGGACTTCAAGTTCGACAACACCCTGATGGCATTTTTATAAATCAAGCCAAATATGTTCAAGATCTTTTAAAACGATTTGATTTCGGTGGTTCAAACTCTGCGGCCACACCAATGCCCAGAAATTTTCAACTCTCTGCAGATACTTCTGGTAAACCGGTTGACCAGAAAACCTATCGAGCAATCATTGGTTCCCTTTTATATCTCACGGCCAGTAGACCAGATATCGTTTTTTCCACGGGTGTCTGCGCTCGTTATCAGTGCGATCCGCGTGAGTCTCACCTGTCTGCTGCCAAAAGAATCCTTAGGTGTCTGAAGGGCACACCGGACTTTGGCCTCTGGTACCCAAAGGATTCTGGTTTCGAACTAATTGCATATACAGATTCAGACCATGCAGGTTGTAAGCTAAATAGGAAAAGCACATCTGGTGCTTGTCAGTTCCTTGGAGATAAGTTGGTGAGTTGGTCATCCCGCAAAGAGAATTGCGTTTCCTTATCTACCGCGGAGGCAGAATATATTGCTGCGCCTGTTGCTGCTCGCAAGTTCTGTGGATGAAAACTCAACTCGCTGACTTCGGATACAACATGCATCGGATTCCCATCTACTGCGACTCCAAGAGTGCAATTCAAATCACGGCGAATCCAGTTCAACATTCTCGGACGAAGCATATCGACATTCGCTATCATTTCATCAAGGATCACGTCGAGAAAGGTAACGTTGAACTTTACTTTGTTGAGAGTGATTATCAGCTTGCTGATTTGTTCACCAAGCCGTTTGACGAGAAGCGTCACTTTTTCCTCCTAAGCAAGTTAGGAATGCTAGACCTCCCCGCCTGAGGTCTAGGGGGAGTCGGGAGTTCTTATAGTGTATGCATGTGTGTAGGGGGAGTCCATAGGAACTCTGTAGATATTGCATGACTCGAGGGGGAGTACTAAGTCCGGCATTTAATATTTGGTGTGCTCACTAACGTTCTCGGATCCACATCACCTTGGATACCATTCTTATATTCTATTTTGTAGGTGTGGATCCTCACTACGACTTCTGGTCACTTCAGATCAGAACTCGCGCAAAACCTTGTCGAGACGTACCAGGTAAGTCTCATTTCTCGGGAGTCGAGCGCTGAACTTGTAAATTTTTTTTTGTGAACTTGAAAGTTCAGGGGGCGGTAGAGTACATGTCTTGAACTTACAAGTTCGGGGACTAACTTTGCCACTTTCTGTTTCTAAAAGTTCAGGGACTCGTTTTGCAAATCCTGTGAAACTTATAGTCCAGGGTCTGTTTTGAAACTTTCTGAAATTACAAGTTCAGGGACTTGTTTGTAAGTTTCCCCAAACTTCAAGTCCAGGGGTGGTTTTTGCCAAATGGTGAAAGTCGGGTTAAGAGAGCCAAAAGGAGACCCAAACACAGTGTTTTTGACCCAAACACAGTGTAAGTCGGTAAAAATATAAATACCGGGTTTCAAGATTAACTTTTCACAAATTTCAAATTTTCATCTTTTTTTTCTCTGGATTCTCACCCGAACCCACTTCGCGCTCGATTTCGAATCTCGTTCGTTTGTGCTCCGATCGTCGATCTTTTTACATATTCGAATTCCTGGTAAGTAAACGATCAACCCTTATATAGTTATAACATCTATATCTTCTGTTTTAAGGGCTGGATTGAAGCCTAAAAGTTTTAAACTTACCCGAAACCCAAACTTCTTGGAATGGGATTTCGGGACGTTAAAACGATCCATTATTGCTTAAAAACTTGTTATGAACTGATTTAGGATGCATGTTGATAGTTTAGGGCTTTAGATCGATGATTTTTGAGCGGTTTTTAAGTTGGAAATACGAACAGTCTTCGTTTTCCGACTCGGAAAACTTGAACATTCAAGTTTTCCGAATCGGAAAACTTGAATGTTCAAGTTTTCCGCTTCCTTAAAACGATGATCAGTTATGTATGTTTTCCGATTCGGAAAACTATGTTTTCCGAATCGGACTTGGTCTCAGTTTTCCATTGTATCTTTTCCGACTCGGAAAACATGGAACTACCCTTATGGGTTTCCAAGGTTTTCCGACTCGTTTGAGAGACCAAGTTTTGCCAAAAACTTTCTAAGTATCGTGACATTTTCCGAATCGGAAAACAATGTTTTCCGACTCGGAAAACCTACAAGTTTTTGTTCTCTTATTTTTTTTTTCTTTTCAAGTGTAGGAGTTTTCCGAATCGGAAAACACCCTTTTCCGAATCGGAAAACTTGTCTGTTTAAATTTATTCTATCTTTCCTAAGTGTTGAGTTTTCCGAATCGGAAAACATCCTTTTCCGAATCGGAAAACTCCCCTCGTATAGTTTGCTCGTTTTTCGACTCGGAAAATACGAAACACTCTTTATTGGGTTTTCGAGGTTTTCCGACTCGCGCCTAGTCGAGGGTATAGTCTTTTCACGTTGTATTATTTCTAACACTTAATGTCTTGCAGAAATGGCTGATCAACAACCAATTGCTCCTACTTCACCCGTCGCCAGTGCTGCTGATCTCGCACTGATCAACCCGGCTGAAATCCGCGAGATCCACCAGAACAACCAGTTCGCTGACTTGGCGAACTTCACTGTCCAAGATGACGTTGTTCTCGAGATTCTCCGAGCTCATCCCCTTGCATACGCGATGCAAGCCACTGCTGACATCCCGATGATATATCTGCAGCAGTTCTGGAACACTTCCCGTGTCGAGAACCGGGACGGAGTGCCAACCATCATCGGCCGAGTGGACCAGACTGATCTGGTCTTCACTGTGGAGGATCTTCGAAGAATCCTTCGTCTGCCAGCTGAAACTCCAGAGGCCCCGTTTGACCCTCTCGTATCTGGACCTGAGCTCTTCAGCGAAGTGCTCGCTCTCGGAGTCCACTACACCGAAAACAACAGGCCGAAAGGAATCTCCCAGATCTCTCAGGGAATGCTGCCCCCGATCTGGTACTCATTCTTTAGTATCCTCAACCGCACGCTCTCTTCCAAGACCCATGGCGTGGACAAGGCATCCACCCAGTTCTGGCACATTTTCCATGCGGTCGCCTACGGAAGGCGGATCGACTTTGCTCAACAACTTTGGGCAGACATCATCAGTGACGTCAGAGCTGGGCCAGGACGTGCGAAACACACATCCATCCCTTGGATGCGCTTCTTCAGTCTGGTCATTCGAGATCACATGAACCAGAACCGTGCTGTCCGACGCAGATCAAGCCATCTCCGCTTCGAAAGCCAGCAGATCGGCCGAGCCAACAAGAAGAATCTGAGGCCTGGTCAGGTAGAGATGCACATTCCGGCAAACGTGCTCAACATGGCAGACCGTAGGTCCATGAGTGTTAGGATGTACCGTATCTCCATAGGCTTAGAAGACACGTCTACGGACTCCTCAGAGCCGGGGAGCCCTGCCCAAGACGTGCAACCCGTCCTACCTAGAAGCCGTGCCTCTGGTACGGCGGGCCAGAGCTCCAGTGGGGGAGCTTCTGGCTCGGGAGTGATGAGAGTTGACGTTAGGGGAGGAGAGGGTAGAATTGTCGGTACGTCTGCCACTCCGCATACTTCTCGAGCCGGTGCATACCAGACGATGATTCAGAACCGTGCCACTCGTGCTCGCACTCCTACTGTTGTGGAGGAATCATCTGATGTCATCCGCGAACGCGAGTACACGAGTCATTTCCGGGTAAAGCAGTACATGGGCGTCCTTCAGCAGTCCCCGATCCACTCGTCATCGGAAGAGTGCCGATCACCGACACCGCCGCAACAACCCACTGGGGAGGACGTGGAAGCTTCCCCACAAGAACAAGCACACGTTCCTCCACCATCTCACTCGGCGGTCGTTGCTTCTCAGGGAGGCGAACCCTCCGGCGAACCATCTGACGATGACTCCGACGGTCACGAGTCCTCCGAGCACACTCCTACGGACCGTCGTGAGCCCGATGACGAGGCAACTGATTCAGAACAAGTGGACTACGGCTCCGACTCGGAGTTCCAGCTTTCAGAACCACCAAAGGGCGGGAAGGCCCAAGTGATAGATTTGGATGAAGCCACCTCCTCCTTCAACGACGACCGGATTTCAGGTGATCCCACTCTTATTGCGGATCTGGCGTCTGATGACCGAACTGTCGGTCAGGAGGAAGAAGGTGAGGCCGAGGTTGCTACCGGCTGGGGTCGAGAAGACAGCGAAGAAGAAGAAGAGAGAGAGAGGGGAGAAAAGGAGAGAGAGAGCAGAGGAAAAGAGACCGAAGACGTTGAGGTCCAGTTAAGCGAGCCTTGGGCTCAGTTAGAGGAGGCGGACGTAGAAGTAGAGCCGCACAGGTTAGCAACGGATGATTCCTTAACCCTGAGTCCAATCCCCACAGAGGCAACCCTCACACAGACCGGTCACTCGCTGACGTCGGGTCAAGTCGCTGGCAGCCAACCAGCGCATTTGCACGCCCAAACCGACCACTCGACCATCTCTCAACAGATGGTCGTTTCATATTCTCACGGGGACTTAGCTCAACTTCCACCAACCACTCACTCGGAGTCTGTTGGTGTTGAAACGAGAGAGGAACCGCCCCGCCTCTCGACATCTTTCCGTGCACCAGTCGTCCTAGAACCACTCACAGAGACCTTTAGGGTCATTCATTTGGATAGGACACTTTTGGATGCATCATCTGCCCGCCCAAGTGGCGAGGCCGGAACGGGGAGAGTAGGTGCGTCAACGGACGCCCTTCGAGGATCCACCGGAAGCCCCGACACCGTCAGCATCATACCAGCGGTGACATCGGGCCGAGAGAGTACCTCTTTAGGACTCTTCTCGTCAACTGGAGCCCAAGTGGCACCGGGTTTAGTTCTTCCGGGACAGGGTCCGACAGACTCGAGCAAAGTCTCTAAAGATGCTCACGCAACACCGGGGCTTTTAGGCCTGACGGATTCGGGCGGAATCCTTAAAACCGCCCCTGCACCAACGGGACTTTTAGGTCCGACGGATTCGGACGACATCCTAAAAGTCGTCCAAAGCAGGTTACTAGCTGTGGAGCAAGCAAACCAGGCTCGTGATGCGCGGGTCGAGGCACTTGAGAAAGCCTTGGCCGAGACGGAGAGGAAGAGACTAGCTGATCTTGAGGCGTCACGCAAGCTTCAAGAAGACCGGGATGCGGAGCTCTACGAGCTCAAACGGAAGATCAAGGGCAAACACTCTGAGGCTGCCCCGTCTACTGAAGCTCCCATTCCCAGGCCATCAGAAGACGTCCTCAGGCTTGCCCCTCCGACTTCGGGCGACCTTCCTCCGATCCCAGGCTACGTCACTAAGGTGGAACACATGATGCTGATCACTTCCTACACCACTCAGAACGACCGCCTGTCCGCCCAAGTCAGAGATCAAGCGGCCCAGATCGAGCTACTACAGCAAAGGATTCGAGAACTGGAGGCCGTGTGTCGGTCCCAGGCTCAGCCTTCGAAGAGGAGGCATGATGACGCTGATGACTCCGCACCAGGTCCTCATGAGGGGGAGGTACAAGCTGCAAAACGGCTTCGCACCGACCTCCAACCTGGTTCCGGCTCCGGTTCAACAGCTCCAGGTTCCTCAGCCGCCCCTTCGAGTGCTCCCACAGACTCCGATGCCGCCGAAGCTCCCTATGTCGACTCTGAGACAGAAGACATTCCGGACATGGGGAGTTGGCGATATGAGCGGATCCCGGAAGGGGAGTCAGTACAGTTTCCCCAAATGACGGACACGGCTCAGATTGATGCCGTTCTCCCAGAAGCAGCACCGACGGATCCTTCAGAGTTCCAAATTCCGGAAGCAGCCCGGAAGATCTTGAGGTCGCTTGCACAGAGCCTAAGGGTCTGTCAGAAGGGAGACGACATCGTCAAGGATCCTGACTACGTCAACCTCCTCTCAGCGCTCAAGTTTCCAACTCCAGAAGCCCCACGGACCATCCATTCTACTGATCCAGAAACCGCTGCTCCTACTGTCATCCAGCTCAACTGGAACCACTCCATCATCTTCCGTCCATTCCTTGAGGAATCGTTCACCCGCATCTATCAACAAGAGAAGCTGCACGCCTGGTCCCGAAAAGTCTACTTCGGGATCTCTCACATCAAGAACAAGAGACGAAGAACAGCGTACGTGCATCAGCGAATGTGCAACTGGGCCACTCATGGACGCCAGAGGATCAGACGTCGCTTTATCAAGGTAACTGCTATGCGCCCCTACAGACATGGCCATCAGTTATTCCTTGAGTATGATGTCCGCATGTACGGCACCGGTGTCCCTCGAGGTGAACTGCAGAACTGGACCTTCACGGAAGCTGATTTAGATCGGGTGCATCTGGAAGACCTTCTCACGATCATCAAGTACCTCCAAGGCCCGATCCTCCGACCAGAGCACTATAGAGATGGCACAGAGATACTAAAGAAATACGTCCGTCACGCAATCTCTCTCGCGAGAGTGACGGACTACCAGCTTGCCATCGAAAGCCGCCAGCCGAAGGTCAACCTGCTTAGACCAAACCTGCTCGTTCCTGGTATCGATGCCTACATTCCGTACATGCCAACCAGGATACCTGAGCATGGGGTCCTTTATATGACTCGAAAGAAGAAGGAGCGCAGGTTCATGAGGTTTGGAGAGCTCTCCAAGTTCTGCGACGGGACCCTTCTCTATGTCTACAATGGCATGCAGAGCAGACTGCTGGCGGATCAGGTACCAAGTCGGAGAATCATAGACGGAAAAGGAAAGCTGCTGGAGGCAATGAGGTTGATCGAGAAGAAGCTTAAGGAACGGTTGATGTACAGACGGGCAGAGGCTGCAATGCAGATGAGAGCGCGGATAATCGGCGAATGGGAAGAGTACCTGCAGATGTCCAAGTGGGAGCCAGCACTGGAGCTTCCACCACCATTCTGACTTCTTCACAAAGGGGGAGATTGTAGGACCTCTTTGTTGTGAAGAGTCAGAATCCACTATCTTTACTTGCTTTCATTAGTTAGTTTGATCTTTCCTGTTATTAGTTTAACTGTTTCTTTGCCCTTGTTTAGAGGTATGTATCCTCGGGGGCCTTTATCGTACATTTGTGTAACTTGATCTTACCTATATAAGGTAAGAGATGTTAGGGTTTTTCTAATTGAATGATATTACCATTTTGGGCAAATTCCACCATTGATGAACCTTTGTTAAAGCTCATATTGATTTCAATCAAATTCAAGGATTTCCATCCATTTCTTCATTCATTTCATTGTTTTTGGGACAACATATATATATATATATATAATTTATTTCTAGGTTAAAATCTATTCAAATTACTATACCAAAATTGCTATAATTACTAAAATGCCATTTTCTTTTTTACGAACTTACCCTCACATGCGGCTATCTCATTTTTGTTTTTTTAATGGAAAACAATAATAAAATAATACACAAATTATGATTTTGGTCCCTAATGTTTTATCTCTATAACACTTTTAATCTTAATTTTAAAAATTCATTTTTCATCCCTGGTATTTTAATCTTCATTCTATTTTCATTACTCCATCCAACTTTGTTAATTTAGTGGTTAACTAACCCAGAAAATGTTTGATTAGATTACATATGTCTACTTATCATAGATCAATTTTATATTTTTTATTTCTCAAATTACATAATTCATATTTTTTTACTTATTACTTTATTTATTTATTTTATCAATACATTTTGTTTTATTAGTTATTTATAAATATTATAACTTTAACCAAAATAATAATCAAATAATTTCATTAAACTATTCACAAGCACATGATTATTTTTTCCAAATCTTTGGTCCTTTAGGTTTGTCAAATGTTATAAATTTGGTCTTTAAAGTTCATATATTACAAAATAAACCTCCAGATATGCAGTTATTATGGATTTTATTCCTCATTTTAACGACCATCCATTAATCTCTTAAATAAGAGGGTAAAATGACCATTATACCCTTTCAAATCAACTGTATACTTTCTTACTTGCATATAACAACGACGTAAAATAGACATCAGTTGCAATATATACTTATTATTTATTGTAATTAAGCATATAACTAAACACCCAACACACTGCATGAAGCCTGTCATACTAGCATTTAGTATGACAACGTATGTACAAACTTATGTTTTATATAAATTCATCTTACTAATTATAATAAAATCTATCACACCTTATAACCCGGTGCAAAGCCCGAGCTCTTAATAACTAGTTCAATACATTCTATCTTGATTTCTTTTTAACGTGATATACAATAATATTTTTTTCTCAAGTTTCAATATAATAGTTTCAAAATCAATATAATAAAGTTTCATGATAAAAGAATCGGCATGCTATTTGTTAATTGGCTACAAAATAGAAAATATTAATTAAGATATTGTTACATTGATTGGAAAAAGTTTCTTCGTTGTATCAAATAGGACCTAAGCCAAATTTTATTAGGTGTTTGACAATTTGACATAAAGTATTATCTCATTTTTATAGTTTTATAAATTTATTTACTCTCTATCACCCACAATTTCACGAATTCATAAATGTTATGGTTTCACGATTAAAACGAAGTTATAAAGTTACTTTCCTATGTTTTATCTTACATATTCTCTCAAAAACAATTTTTATAATCATAATTAGGGGTGAGCGTAACCGGGTACCCGACTTTTTTTCATGGAATCGGGACCGGAACTGGCGGTTCCCGGAATAAAGGAACCGGAACCAGTTAGAGCGGTTCTTAATTTTTTGGAACCGGGAACCGGTTTCGATACTGGGTACCCGGTGACCTATTTTTTTAATTTTTTTCAAACATTACATACATTATAAATGTAATAAAACCTCAAGTTTAACGAATAAATATGACAAAATATAAAGTACCAACTTAAAAACATAATAATCCGATAAAAACTACACGTGAAGTCTTAACAATAGATACAAAAAATAGCGAAATAAAACATGAGTCTTGAGCAATGAGTTTTGAATCATGAGGCAAAATGACTTAGATAATACTTCATGTCAAGTCGTCAAAGTAATCTATTTAAAATATAAAAAATATATATTTAAAAATACCGGGTACCCGCCGGGTAACGGTTCCAAAATTTTGAGAACCGGAACCGGTTTTGACCGGTTCCCTATTTTAGGAACCGGAACCGGAACCACTCACATCGGTTCCGGTTCCAAAAGCGGGTACCCATTTTTTATGCTCACCCCTAATTATAATGTATATGATTTTTCTTCTTTTAATATGAATGTATATTTTTAATACTATTATTGGATAAAAATAAGTTATATAAAAAATATATATATATATATACATATAATTCTATATATGACATATAAATTTGCCGCTATATGTCACGCCTTGGAAAATGTTGAGTCATCATCATATCTCGTAAGGCTTAAGGCTTGACCTCGCCGCCACGCCACGCCTCACGCCTTTTTGAACCTTGCCCAAGACTTGCAAAATGACAACCAAGCACATTCTTAGGGAAGAGCCAAAACCCAGTTCTAACTCTAAAAATTAAATATTGTTTAAAAACCCAACTACACACCTTATTACTCCAAATAAATAACACGCAACCTCGAGTTATGGCCCGTATAAAAAGCATGGTCCACCTACATCACAGCTTCCATATCTATCTATCATCCCTTCTAGAAGAAGAAGTAGTACCAGCCCACTTTATAAAACCCATGTTCTTTGCCTCAACCTCAGAGCAACCCAATAGTTGGATCCACTTAACATATAATCGGCCCATAACATCATAATAGTACCAAAATCCAATTCAAAAGAAATGGGGTTTCAAACTCATGTTTGCATTTTATGGCAGATTTTAGATGATAGCTTATTATACGCTTTGCACCTGATCTTAACCATTAAACCACATCGTAAATTACAACTACCCTAAAGTTATCAACAAAACCCAACAAGTTGATGATGATTATAGAGATAATGTGCTTTGAGTTGCAAATAACCCAATGCAAACGTATATATAAGATAGGCAGACATTGTTTCTTGATGAAACAAGAATATTCAGAATAAAACATTGATCAAGAGGAAACTAACAACCAGTGAAACATGATGTACAAACACCTAATATTGTTAAACCCACAAAACACTACTACTAAGATTTGAAATTTGGTACAATGTGAGCTTTCTTTCTCCCTGTCCTTTTTCTTTTCCATTCCTAATGTATAATTCTTCCTTTTCGATAGCAAGAGTGACTTTTTCCCTTTTGGTACATAGTCAATTCATCTTCCTATCTCATTTCAGATTTCAAATGAATTCGAATATTTCAAAATTTTCAATCTCATTTCATGCTTAAATAGAATAGAAGCCCTAGTTCGATTCCTTTCGATTCCATATGTCAACTCCAATCGCTAGAAAAATTATTCTTAGGCTTTAATTATTTGCATGGAAACGTAACACACGACCTCAACAAATGCTCCAATTAAGTTGACTTATTTGGATCTTGGAAACAACTTCTTCTCAGGTGCTATCCCTGATGTATCTTCCATGAAAGGATAACAAGTATCTCTACGTGAATTCCAGCGGATTTTCAGGAACTTTTCCGTGGAAATCATTGGAGAACATGACGGAGTTGGTGGTGCTAAGTGTTGGAGACAATCCGTTTGATAAAACTCCCTTTCCGAATGAAGTCTTGAAGCTGCATAAGTTTTATCTTCCATAAGTCTTATGCAGCTTCAAGACTTCATTCGGAAAGGGAGTTTTATCAAACGGGTTGTCTCCAACACTTAGCACCACCAACTCCGTCATGTTCTCCAATGAATTTCCACGGAAAAGTTCCTGAAAATCCGTTGGAATTCACGTAGAGATACAACAATCCTTTCATGGAAGATACATCAGGGATAGCACCAGAGAAGAAGTTGTTTCCGAGATCCAAATAAGTTAACTTGGAGCATTTGTTGAGGTCGTGTGTTACGTTTCCATGCAAATAATTAAAGCCTAAGGATAACTTTTCTAGTGATTGGAGTTGACATATGGAATCGAAAAGAATCGAACCTCTCAGATTTTGATTCGAGAGGTCGATTTCTCTGACGAAGGATCCAATGTCATCACAAGTGATTCCTGTAAAATTACAAACCATATCAGTGGATAGAGAATCTCTATGACTGAAAGATGCTTGTGTTTGATTCCACCAAGCTATCTTTCAGATTCAATAGCAGTTGAAGTTCATAGGAGCTGGCAAAAGAGATAAATCCGATGAGGAGAAACACGAAGATATGGTTTCCCTGGCGGGAGGTTGCCTGCGACATGGTAGTGAGATAGGGTGGAGAGTTTTTTGATTTTTTTTTGGTGGTTTGGAATTGGAATAGGAAATGGAAGTGTTTATAAGATTTGGTATGTTAGAGAATTGCAAGAAGACAAGTGGGATAGAGAATTGTATGTTGGTTATGGTAGGCGACGATTGTTGGGAAAAAAAATTGGGGAGATGGGCTCTTTAATTCTTGATACCACAAGAAGTTTTATAGGAAATGGAATACGAAATGGGTCTTATATATATAACAAAATGTTGGTTAGAATATAAATTCAAATCATCTTTAAAATTGGAATTAGAATATAAATTCAAATCATCTTTAATATACATTTATAAGTGTGATGATATTGAATTTCTATACAATTATAGATAATTTTCCATCCAATCATAGATAAAGTTATATAAAAAAGTTTTAAGTATTAAGCTTTGTCCAAAAAAGCTAGCCCAAGCCTAAAAGCCTAATTCAATTAATTTGTTTTTTCTTAAAATCCAAGTCTTGTGCATCTCTACTCTTTGTAACTTGCAAATAGAGATGATCATATAAAATTTCTTAAAATGCTTGACATATATGTATTTTATATTGATTTGGTAAGATCCCGATATTAAAAGATATAACCAATATGGTGTTAAGATGAGTTTATACAATGCGATTTTCATTTTAGGGGATGTTTGGTAATTTTCTATTGTTGTATTTTGCCTTTTTATATATTTTACAAATTAAGGAAACTCTATATGTATATATATATATATATATTGTTATACATTGTTGTTTTTACTTGGATATTAAGATAAAATCTATCAAACAAATTTCACACCAACTGAAATTAAAAATAATTCACCGGGAAATAAATGTGCTTATTTATTCTGTATTACTCAATAAAAACAATATGTAACAAATGATGTGTGTTTCAATATGTAAACAATAAAAACAAATGATATATTGGGTTGATCATGATCACTCTTTGATTTGGATTGTTTAGCCCGATTTAGATCCTATCATGTCTACTTTAATTAATATCAATAATTCAATTGATGAGATGCTTAAGTTGTTGCCTTTTGGAATCAAACCAATCCATGCTTAAGTTCTTTTGTGATAATATTAGCATAAAAACAAGAACAAAATAGTAGGTTGGTGCATGCATTTGTTCAATGATGCAATAAAGCATTTGGTTACAAACCATTGATATGAAATATTTATAGGAATTCAATAGCTTTTTCCTTACTCATGTTATTATTTTTGGTAATCTCACTACAAACCATATAATTGATATTCTAGATTTGGGTTTGAAGTTTCAATAATGCCTATCGAATATAATATTGCCTATGCTATATATATTCGACATCCTTGATTTTGTATCCATTCTAATCTAGTGAAAACAAGAAGATCATCATCAAACTCGCTTGCAACTTAATTTTTAAGGAATGAATGGTATCATAAGCCAATATTATCAAAGAATTCTATGATCAAAATTTGAAGACAAGGAATACCGAATAACATTAAAGGAAAGAAGATCAAAATGTGATTTGGAGAAAACATAGAATCCTTACAAATTCCTATGGGGACCAAAATCAAAGGTCGATTATATCAAAAGAGAAAAAGGGACCAAATATCAGTTAACATTTATGTTAGTCGGATCCTGATCCTAAATCCCTAAACCAAAATGAAATTGAAAAGAAAGATTAAATATTGATCCAGGTGATAAAGATTGATACTCATATATCTCAAAAGCAATCTCTCATACAAACCATTAGTAAAACAAATCTGTAAGTTGTAAAAACAATATTTTTTTAAGGGTGTACCTCAACCAAAAAGAACCCAAATCATATATCAGGATTCAATCCACCCCACTAACCTATTTGTGTGGGTAATTTAATTATATAAAATCACCATTCCAAGGTTATCATCAATCGACATCTTTCTCATTCCAAAAAATCCGCACATGGAAAATTACCTACACAAATAGGTTAGTGAGGTGTTTTTTTGTGTGTCCTATGGATTGAATCCTGATATATGATTTGGGTTTTTTTTTTTTTGGTTAAGGTACACCCTCGAAAATATAAGCTTAAATTATTTTGAACCTTGCTTATAAGACCCATCTTTATATATATTAAAAGAGTATTATATTGTTGTGAAATTTGCTTTTTATAACTTTTTTCAAATATAACAGTTTTGTATTATGTTTTAAATTTATTTTTAGGATAAAATAATTCAAATTCAATACATTTTATCTTGATTTCTATTTAACGTGATATATAATATATATATTGTTTTCAAGTTTCAAGATAATAGTTTCTCAATCAATATAATAAATTTTCATAATAAAAGAATCAGCATGTCAATTGTTAATCCACTACAAAATAGAAAATTTTAAGATATTGTTACATTGGTCGAAAAAAAAATTATTTGTTTTGTCAAATATATAGGACCTAAACCAAATTTTGGCCCATATGAAAAGCATAGGCATAGTCCAACTACATCACAGCTTTCATATCATCCAACCCACTTTATAAAACCCAATAGCTGGATCCACTTAATAAATGATCGGCCCATAACATCATAATAGTTCAGCCGCATCTCATAATCGCATGAAAGTCTTTTTCCAACCTTATTATATCTCGAGAAATTATATAGACTCCCATCAAATGAATTAACACAGTGCCCAAAATAAACATCATTATCAAAACTTAGAGGAAACTTCAAATGTGAACTCAATTTTGGTTGTGAACATAAAGACGAATCTCACCCACTCATCCGGTCAATAAAAACGGCTTTGACCGGTTCCCCTCTGTTAGCGATAAATCTTATCTGGATATTAGAGATAACTTATATCTTGTAATAAAATATAAATTCAATTTGTTAGATTAGTTTTATCTAGGAATTACTTTCTTTATCTCCTAGAAAATAGTCTTCTCGTGTTGTACCATGTACCTATATATCTTGCTTATAATTTCACATAGATACTCAAAAGGAGCTCAAATGCTTCATCTATTCTATTAATATGACATTGAAAAAGGCTTTACTTTTGTGGTTATGTTGGTAACCATATAACTTATATAGTTCTCTGAGTTTGTCAGCTAAAAGCTACACATTAGGTTTAATCTAATAATAATAGATCCATATGTGTTGAACCTATATAGAGGTCAAGAACACATGAAGAAGACTTGTTGCCTAAACTTTAACTTAATCAACCGTTGCCTAAATCTCTTAGTTGGTATTTTAGATGAAGAAGCTATTTTCAAGAGGTTCAACTTAGAAACATCAGCATCTTAATCAATGTTTTGTGGGCTAGAAACTTACTGTATAATTTTTTCAAACTATACTATCAGTTTAAAGAAAATACTTAATTAGGTTGACAAGGAAAAAAATAGCTGGTCGTATTATTATTCTTTGTTGAAGTAAAGATAAAAAAACCACATCAAAGATGTAAAAGCGTATTAATAGAAGTAATCTTCAATAATATGCTTATGAAAGATACCACAACAGCTCATTGTGGCATTTTAACAAACAAATGGTGGGTGTTTCTACTATCAACAAACACTAATCACGAGTGAGTTTCATAAGATTCGTGAATGGATCCTTTGGTAGGTCAATCGTAATCCAATCGTTATCCAATTGCCATTCAGGGATGAATATTCCTTTTGCACAAAGAGAAAACCCCTGCACCACCACAGATTATTAGCAACCAAATTGAACTAAATCCATCCTTATCTCTCCATCCAATTCCAGACCTCCACAACATACATATATTAACCAGCAAAATTATGGTTAAAGCAGCTACAATCAATGGTCCAAGAAGACTCAAATCCATAATATGATAATAGCATAAATCCACCCTTATCACACCATGGACAAAAACTGAAATCCCATATCATTCATGCTCAGCAAAGCTTTATATATATAGAGGAAAGTTCAAGCTATATATATATCGACAAAAATCATTACACTTATTTGTCTACCTATTATTACAAGAAAGCCATTTACCTATATATATAGTATTTATGTATATATATATATATATATAGGGGTGGGTTCAAATGTGAACCACTTTTTGGTTGTGAACGTGAGGACAGCCGAGAGCGCGACACGTGGCGGATGACTAGGCGCCACGTCAGGTCCACGGCGGATGACTAGGCGCGATTCAGGGGAGGGCATTGAATTAAAACAGGGGGGGCACTATTTCACAACGTTTGGCTTTTTCTAATAGCTGAACCACTTTTCTCATTGTCGGCCTGGATACCGGCGACCAACTTGTGCACATAATCGCAATCACCAACACCACAATGGCTTCCTCCTTGTAACTTTCATGCATACTTGAATCCACAAGGCTTGACAAACTTTCTTTCGTTCCCATCTTACTCCGTACCCAATTAACGATGTCCTCCTCTCCTCTAAATTCGTCCTTCAACGGCTTTTTACCCGTCACAAGCTCCATCAAAACCACGCCAAAGTTGTACACGTCGCACTTTTCATTCCATCTGTACGTGTACGCATATTCTGTTCAATCAACATGCCAAATCTCTCATTAGTGATTATCCATGTAAAGATGTAATAATCGACACCTTAATTAACATATTACCTTAACTTTTGTCTTGTGTCAACAATAACCCAAATTAAAGGGAAATAGCTAAGGAAAAAAGGGTTACCTGGATCCCTGTAACCGTGAGTTCCGACAATGACAAGAGTCGAGCCACCGGTGGTATCGGTATCGGTCTGGACCACCTTTGCGAACCCAAAACCAACAAGTCTTGGCTTTAAATGCTCATCCAAGAGTATGTTACTAGACTTAACATCTCTATGAATCACGGGTCTTTCACATCCATGATGCAAACACTCCAATCCTTTTGCTGCTCCAATGGCTATTTCGTATCTCGTGTTCCAATCGAGCCTAGAAACTCCCGACGAATGTAACTGATCCCACAAACTCCCGTTTGGCAAATACTCGTAAACCAACAAGTTCGAGTGTTCGCTCGTCCCGTTTGGCAAATACTCGTAAACCAACAAGTTCGAGTGTTCGCTCGTGATGCTATAGTATAGCGTCACCACGTTTACATGCCTTATCGAGCTCAACATTTCCTCCTCCGCAGCAAACTCCAAAGAGTGGGTCTTGAAAATACATATCATGACACACCAACAAATAGATGTAGTTATTATACTTTTTATGACCACATGCCTTTTCACACAACGACAGAGGAACGAAAGACTGGTAAATGCCAAACACTTCTTGTTTATATCATTGATTCCTCAATCATTCCATGCTTGATGAAAGTTTTAATGGAATATTGTCAAAAGTCAAATCATTTTTATGATTCTTATTCTCAATTTTTTTTATCTTCATGGAGAATTTTATCAATTTTTGTTATATATTCTTTTTTTTTTGGAAGAGGTATCCCAGACCACATTGGGCCCAGACTAATCCTCGGCAATTTTGGGCCGAAGCCCGACTGCTAAAGCATGCAGCCCGGGGTCGAAGCCCCCATACCTCCAGAATGCGTCCCCCAGGGCTCGAACTCGGGTTCACCACTATGTAGTGCCCAAGCCTTACCACTAGGCTAACACTCCTTTGGTTTTTTGTTATATATTCTTTTTTACATTGTTTTTCGAATATAATCCAAAATTAGGAAGAATGCTATACTTTTCTTGCTTAATGGTTCTTTTTAATCAATTCTATTGTCTCAACCTTTCGTTTGGGTTTGATGCTCTTTATTCTTTTCATGTAACTTTATTATAAAACTAATTCGTAGAATGTGATTGTTTTGGTTGTTGAATAATTAGACCAATGCTGATGTTGTTTCCCATGTGCCATCATTCCATCACGAGAAACACTATAGTTGCTTTATTCATCCTCAACACAAAAGCGGTTGTGGTTGTGAATGTAAGGACGAATTTCAGTCACTCATTCGATCAATAAAAGCAGTTTTGACCGGTCTTCCCCCTTAATAATCTGCACCCATGAATATTAAAAGTAAATGTGAATTCATATTAATAATCTGCACACATGAGATTTATATATATATATATATATATAGGAAAGTTCAAATGTGAATTCAATTTTGGTTGTGAATGTAAGGACGAATCCCAACCACTCATCCGGTCAATAAAAGCGGCTTTGACCGGTCATTCCCCTTAATAATCTGCACCCATGAATATTAAAAGTAAATATAGTGGGGAGGGGGTGGGGATAAGCAATCAAAAGTAAATATTGTTACTTCATATATATATATATATATAGAGGTGGGTTCAAATACAAACCACTTTTTGGTTGTGAACGTGAGGACAGCCCAGAGCGCGACACGTGGCAATCTGAAATCGGCGGGTCAAGACTTATTCAGTCTGAATAAATCCACGGATTAGTGTTATTCATACTGAATAAAGCGTTATTCAGACTGGATAAGCCTTGACCCGCGGATGACCCGCGGCTGACCCGCTCGGGTCCGAGTGCATCAGAGTGTGAGTTAGTGTTATTCATACTGAATAACGCTTTATTCAGTCTGAATGACTAAGTCGAAATTTTTTCAGATTGCCACGTGACGCGCTCTTGGTTGTCTTCACGTTCACAACCAAAAAGTGGTTTGTATTTGAACTTTCCTCTCTCTATGTATATATACCAAAATTGAGTCTACGTTTGATCCCTTTATATAACAGTTGTTAAAAAAATTCTTGTAAGTGAAAGATAGATAATGTTGTAATATCTACTTTTGATTGCTTATTCGTATCACTTGTCATGTGTAGATGATTTGAGAATATGAAGTAACAATATTTACTTTTGATTTTATCCCTATCACCTGTCACGTGTAGATGATTTGAAAATCATATCTCTTTGAGTTTGATAGCATAAAAATAAAGTGAAGTTTTAACTGAAGAGAATAATCGTTTACAAAGATTAAATAGTACATTACAAAGTTGGTCCTTATGGCATGCCATTTGCCATTTTTCATTTTTAATTACGATGTTAATCATGGTTTGTAAAATCATTTAAATTGATCCCTTTAAACCGACCATACCCACCCCCTTATGGAAACATGGCACAATCTTTTAATTTGATTTTTTTTCTTCTTGAATTCGACCGTTCATATACGCTTCTACCAAATTTCCATGTCTGCATTGGACCTTCGTATCAATGTTTTAGATGGTCTTAATTGGGTTGTATTAAATCTTGATTTCTTTTCTGGTTAGATGAGACCAAACTGTTTCGGTGAGACCAATACTTTTTACATGACACTTACAGCAAAACACTGTGAATGTTAAAAAAAATTGAACATTCATCATAATAATACTGTTAATGCTACATTCACGGTGTTTTCTGAGGTGAAGGTAAAATTTTTTTTGACCTTCACTACATTTTTGCTGTGAAGTTCGAATTATTTATTTGTATCTTCACAGTTTTTTGGAATTTTTTTCTCAATGGTATTTTTTAGTATGTTTTTACGATGAATATGTTTATACTGCGCGGGCATACAACTATAGTATATATCATTTGATGATATATACTAGCTGTATGTGGTGGGATGCAATATTAAAATAACTTAAGCAAAAAAAGCCAAGTATAAACACATTTTTGAGTGTGAGAATGGGTAGGAAAAAAGAGTGGTGGTATGGTTATGGAAAACATTTTTCTTATGTATCAATTCTTGTTAAAGTATATATACGCACTAAGAGGTCGTTTAAGCATACACAGTAAGCACCTACAAGTAAAGTTAAACACTATGTTCACAAACACACAAAAAACAGTAAACTAGAATTCATGGCACATAGCATGGTTACATTAACAATGTATAAAAGGAATAAGTATGATCATAAGAATTGGATAACAAATTAACATGAAAGTACGAATAGATTGCATTACTACGGCGTCGGTCTCCGTCTTAGTGAACGGTTCCCCTACCGCTCAGTTTAGACTTGAGAAAGGGGTTCGACAAGGAGATCCTCTATCTCCTTATCTATTTCTTATTGCCATGGAAGGGTTGATTGCCTCCATAAAGGAAGCTGTCTCGAAAGATCTTTTAAAAGGCATTAATTTGCCGAATAATGGCCCCTCAATCGCAAGTCTGCATTATGCAGACGACGCGATCTTCCTCGGGGAATGGAAGGAGCGGAACATGCTTAATCTTATGAAGACCCTCCGATACTTCCACTTAGCTTCAGGTCTCAAGATCAATTGGGCCAAAAGCACGATGACCGGGATAGGCGTCTCTACTCTGGAGATTACTAGAGTGACGGATAGCTTGGGATGCAAGAAGGGCTCTCTACCATATGCCTACTTGGGTTTACCGATCGGAGCGTCGATGTCTAAAACAGCGAATTGGAATTCTTTGATTGAGAAATTTGAGAAACGACTTTCTTCATGGAAAAGAAAAACTATTCCCTTTGGCGGAAGACTAATCCTTTGTAATTCGGTCCTTGGCGGTTTGGGAGTTTACTTGTTTTCTCTATTCAAACCTCCCGAAAAAATTATCAATCGACTTGAGGCAATAAGAAGGAACTTCTTTTGAAGCTCTTCAGATGACCGACGCAAAATCGCGTGGATTGCTTGGAACAAAACTTTTAGAAATATTTGTTAAGTTGTGTCAATTTGTAATTTGTTTAAAGTTAGTGTCTTTAATGTAATTTGTATTAAAGGCCCAAGCCCATTTATTTTAAAAAGCCTAGCCCTTTAGAATTAGTATAAATAGGAGTCATTAGGTTCATTTGTACTTTCCTTACTCTTGATTCTCTCATCATATCAATGAATGCAATCTATCCTAAATTTTGGTACTTATCATATACATCATAAATCTAAGTGTTCTTGATTGATTGATTGATTTGGCACCCACAATTGGTATCAGAGCCTGCCACTTGCTCTTGATCCGTTGTGTTCTGGTTCTGGTGAAAGCGATTCTTCAGACCTCAAGCATCGGGTACCGGGCCTACTCTTCAGACTTGGACTTTTGAGCGTTAAGTGTTTTCTTCAGACTTGGATTTGTGAATTTCTCTAAGTCTTCCTTCATCATCCGACACCCAATACTCATCACTACATCCAACCTCCTGATCAGACCCTGACCTCCTGATCAGACCCTGACCTCCAGAACTGAATCTTTTTCAAGATTTTCACAAGTCTTGAAACCTTTCACCAACCAATTCACCTGATCATACTAAGTGGTTTAAGATCCAAAATCAATCTTTAATCATGAACACACGTGATGCATTAGCGATCGGGTCCGACACCCGTCCTCCGGTACTGTTCCGTGGAGACTTTTCGCAATGGAAGTCACGATTCCTAGATCTTTGAACTTTGCATGTACATCTTGATTAAGTGTTCTTGGTTGATTGATTGATTTGGCACCCACAAAAACGTTGAATAGCAGAGAGAAATGGGGACTTGGAATCGGAAGTCTCAAAGCGTTAAATCTGGCCCTCCTAGTGAAATGGTGGTGGCGCTTTAAATCCGAAAAACACTCTCTTTGGAGACGGGTTATCTCATCTATACACGGTCCTAATGGCAATCTGAACCAAAATGGGAGAGTTGACTCCAGAACGGGTGTTTGGGGACGGATAGCCAATCTACAAAAGTACATCGGAGCTTACAATATAGACATTAACAACTTGTTTTGGAAGCAAATCGGGAATGGCGCAGATACTGAATTTTGGAACGATGATTGGAGTGGATGTGGCAGATTGGCGGATAAATATCCAAGAATGATGGCTCTAGATGTAGATCGCAATTGCTACCTGGTGGATAGATTACAACAAATGGAACGGAGAGCGGTTTTTAATGGGAGGTGGAATAGAGCGATGATAAGTGAACGCGAAACAAGAGACCTGGCTGAGATAGAAAGCATTTGCATCACCATTCAGCTTAACAATGAAGATGACCGATGGGTGTGGAGTTTGGATAAGTCGGGAGCTTTTACGGTGGCCTCTCTCCGAAAGGCTATTGATGACATGAGGCTGGACCGAGGCGACACTCCAACATTATGGAACAAAATCGTTCCCACTAAAATACGCATGCTAATTTGGAGGGCACGGTTGGACAGGCTACCAACAAAGGTGAATCTTGTTAAATGTGGTGTGGCTATTGACAACGTTGGATGTGAGCTGTGTAATCTCCAAGATGAAACTAGAGGTCATCTTTTCATGGATTGCATTCTTGCGACGGAGACGAGAAGAGCTCTTAACCGATGGTGGGACATCCTAAAGGTGAATCTGAGAAACTTCGACGACTTATTCGGTCATAACGGGAACAACGGAGAAAATGACGTCAAGCTTCTGCTGAAAGAGACGATTACCCACGCTTACATCTGGGCGATTTGGAAGGCAAGGAACGATAAGGTTTTTAACGGGGTTCCGGCTAACCCTCTTCGCATCGCGAACGATATCCAGGTGACCTCTTTCCATTGGTTTGGTAGTAGATTTAAAAAAGGGAAGCCTTTGAGCTGGCCCGCGTGGTGTTGTAATCCGTTGAACTCTTTATCAGTTCCTCTTTTAGTCTAGCGTCTTGCTAGGCGGGGGTCTCGTTTCAATAAATTGCCGTTCAAAAAAAAAAAAAAAAAACGAATAGATTGCACATAAATTGTATTCTGGATTTTAGAAGGATAAGGTACAATTATAGCAACCAATGAAGCCCCATTCATATTGTCAAACAATTCAAACAAGCCTCACCTCTTAAAATCAAAAACCTACAATAGAAGATAGAAAACCTCACATCTAAAATTGCTGCTTTAGACTGTTGTTCACTGTACCTCTCTAGCTTCTCGCTAGTGTTTTCATAATATATTTCTCTTCTTGCCGTAAAAAAAAAAAAGACACAGAGGGAGAGAAAGTACAAACCTTTAAGCTAAACATATAAATACATGCACCGTTCAAACGAAAAACAACCCTAGTTAATCAAGTTTTTGCTTTACCACTTGCCAAAAAACTCTTATATCATAGTTCGATTACGTGAGCTCAATTCTAAGGGTCTTAAATAATCACATGCCTCTAACTATATGGATCAATATCCTAATTTTCTTTAATTACAAATACGCTTTAAATAATATGGCAAGTCAAAATCTACCAAATAACTAAGCAAGAAAATTCCTATATTTTTTCTTTGTGGTTAAGGTAGTCAGCTAGTTACCATTACTTCAACAAGTAGTCACCAATTTGTTACCATCAACTTTTTCCAAACGAAAACAAAAACTTCAATTTTTAATAATATTCTGTTTGTTGTGAAAATACCGAAACCCAACTAACAAATAAGCTCACTAGTTGGACCTCACTATTACCACTAAATTCCCAAGAGCAAATGAACAACGGTTCTTATACGAGATATAAGCGGAAATGATCAATGAACGCGAGAGAGCTAATCAACTAAGCATATGCAACAATAATAAGCATATAAAGCAAGGTAAAGAGAGACACCGAGATTTTTACGTGGAAACCCAAATCGGGAAAAAACCACGGGCGGAGGACGCCGAGAACCGATCCACTATCACTTGATGTAGTTACACTTAAGATGTACAAAGCATTACAATGAGAAAACTATAGCTTCTATCTTCTTGAGCACTCTCAAAACTAGTTTGGAGAAATATGAATTATATGCATAATTCAATTTTGGGAGGCGTCGTGTGTATATGGGAAAGACAAAGTACTCCACAAAATAATAAAATAATTAATTGGGAAAGGCTCCATCAATATAAAAATATTTAGTGGTTATGAGGTGTCAACCAAGAGATGATGCAAATTTCTCTATACGGCCAAAAATGGAAGGGCGGCTAAACCGCGGCTTATCAAGCCGCACACAACCCGCAATTTGCACTGCCTCCTTTCATTTTAATTCTTTTGATTTTGGTTGTAGGCAAGCCAAATATTCACAATTCTCCACCCTTGACTTCAATCCAAAAACACACAACAATTTGAACTCCACCAAACTTGAATCCAAACTAACTCGAACGCAAACTCCACCGATCTTCATCTCAAGCCAAAAACAACTACCCGAATAACAAGCAATAACAAAGTGATCAAGTCCTCTCTATTCAAAACCAATAACCAAAGTGGTCCTCCGCCGGAGCGCCCCGAAGGGCATCAACCTCGTTTCTCAACATCAACCAAGTCCAAACACAAATTGAACTTGGCAACCGGAAGCGGCTTCGTTAGCATATCCGCTGCGTTGTCGTCAGTGCTTATCTTCACGACCTTAAGATCGCCTCTTGCTACTACCTCTCGGATATAATGGTGGCGAATGTCGATGTGCTTCGTCCTATCGTGAAGCACTCGATCCTTTGTCTAAAGAACCGCGCCTTGATTGTCACAAAACACCTCTTCGACCTTCAAGCGCTCACATAACTCACCAAAAAATCCTTTGAGCCAAATACCTTCTTTCACGGCTTCGCTAACCGCCATGTACTCCGCTTCCGTTGTGGACAAAGCGACGGTAGGTTGCAAATGTGCCCTCCAACTAATAGCACACCCATCAAGGGTGAACACGTATCCGGTGATGGATATTCTGTTGTCAACATCCTTGCCATAATCTGAATCTGTATAGCCAAGTACCCCCGAAGAATTTCTCCCGAAATGCAAACACAAATTCGCCGTCTCCTTCAAGTAACGAAAAATCCATTGGACGGCTTTCCAATGCTCCTTTCCCGGGTTGGCCATATATCTACTAACCATAGAAACTGCATAAGCGAGATCCGGTCGGGTACAAATCATGGCATACATCAAAGATCCCACCGCACTAGAATAAGGCACTCTCGCCATATAGGCAACATCGGCTTGAGTTGAAGGACTTAAAGCTGATGATAGCTTGAAATGAGGCGCAAATGGAGTGTTGACAGACTTTGCTTCAGACATACCAAAGCGGCGTAGAACTTTCTGAACGTAACCTTCTTGACTAAGGTACAACTTTCTCGCCTTTCTGTCACGAACAATCTCCATACCAAGAATCTTCTTTGCGGCTCCCAAATCCTTCATATCAAATTCTGAATTTAACTGGTCTTTCACTTTCTGAACTTCTCCCATGTCTTTCGCTGCAATAAGCATGTCATCTACGTATAAGAGCAAATACAAGATCGACCCATCATCAACTTCTTGAAGTAAACGCAGCTGTCGTACGACGAATTTGACAAGCCGTGTGCGGTCACAAAAGCGTCGAATCTCTTATACCATTGCCTAGGAGATTGTTTGAGGCCATAGAGAGACTTTATCAATTTGCACACGTGACCTTCTTTACCCGGAACTACAAATCCTTACGGTTGGTGCATAAAGATCTCTTCCTCAAGTTCACCATTCAGAAATGCGGTCGTGACGTCCATTTGCTCAAGCTCCAAATCATCGGACGCGACCATCCCTAGCAATGCACGAATGGAAGTATGTTTCACCACCGGTGAAAAAATGTCGTTATAGTCAATGCCAGGAATTTGACTATAACCCTTCGCGACCAACCGAGCTTTGTACCTTGGCTTTTCTTCCGGAGTGGCCCCTTCCTTCAACTTAAAGACCCACTTGCTCCGAACGGCCTTCTTACTCTTGGGAATAAGAACAAGCTCCCAAGTTCCGCTCTTTAGCAAGGATTCCATTTCCGCCTTCATCGCCATCAACCATTCATCCGCATCATCGAGCTTCATAGCCTCACTATATGAAGTAGGCTCCACCGTACCCTCCATTTCTTCCGCTACATTAAAGGCATGTGCTACTAAATCGGCTTCTTCGGTGTACCGTGCGGGACGCACGATTTCCCTTCTTCCCCTATCACGAGCAATGCACAGTTCGGGCGCTTGTGGCACGGTTTGGGATGATGAATCATCTTCCACTTGAGCACCTGTAGAAGTAGAAGAAGAAGCGGCATTTAAATCGTTAGTAACAATGGGGCTCGATGTTTGAGCCATAGGTAGCTCTACCTCAACCGGAGGTTTCTCTTTCGGAGATTCGGAAATGGGCTCGGATGTAGGAGGCGGCGAATCACTCAACATCGAAGACTCGTCGAAAGTGACATCTCGGCTTATAAGGATCTTCTTTGTTTCCGGGCACCATAGCCTAAAGCCTTTGACTCCATCTTTGTATCCAAGGAAATTGCATTTTATAGCTCTCGGTTCTAACTTCCCGTTATCAACTCGTGCATACGCCGGGCAACCAAAAATCTTCAAATCCGTGTAATCGGCCGGTGATCCGCTCCAAACTTCCATGGGAGTCTTCTTCTCGAGAGCGACCGATGGAGACCGATTAATTAAGTAACAAGCGGTAGAAGCCGCTTCCGCCCAAAAAGTCTTAGGCATCTTCGAGTTAGAAAGCATGCAACGAACTTTCTCGAGAATAGTGCGGTTCATCCTTTCGGCCACACCATTTTGTTGAGGAGTGTGGGCAACGGTACGATGCCTTGTAATGCCATTCTTTCAACAATAAGCATTAAACTCCTCCGAGAAAAATTCCAAGCCATTATCCGTTCGGAGGTATTTTACCTCTTTACCGGATTGCTTCTCGATCATCGTCCTCCAATCTCTAAACGTTCCAAACACATCGCTCTTTTTCTTCAAGAAGTACGCCCACACACGACGTGAGAAATCGTCGATGATTGTGAGCATATACGAAGCTCCACCATAAGAAGTAACTCGGGCCGGACCCCAAAGGTCGGAATGAATGTAGTCAAGTGGCCCTTTGGTCGTGTGGATGCCACTTGAGAACCGGAACCTCTTCGTCTTGCCGTACACACAATGCTCACAAAACTGCAAATCCCTAACCTTGTGGCCGTTCAACAATTCGCGTTGACTTAGCTCGATCATGCCTCCAAGGCTCATGCAACCGAGACGTAGATGCCACAACTTGGTTAGATCACCATCGGAGAATTTCTTTGAAGCAACCACAACGTCACCGGTAACGGTTTGACACTGGAAAATGTAAAGGTTAGCGGTTTTCCTTAGAGCCTTCATCATAAGTAGTGCTCCTCGCTTGACCCTTACTACTCCATTCTTGCCAATGAATTCATAGCCATTTCGATCAAGGGTACTAAGAGAGATGAGATTTCTTCGGAGTTCGGGAACATATCTCACGTCCCCAAGAGTTCGGGTGATGCCATCATGCATGCGAATTCTAATCGTGCCTTTACCGATGATAGGGCAAGAGTCATTGTTCCCCATCATTACCACGCCTTCGGGAACCTTCTCATACGTGTGAAACCAACTACGGTGGGGACACATGTGGAAAGTACAACCCGAGTCTAGAATCCACTCTTCCGAGGTATTCATCATCCCCTCGGAGACCATCAAGACTTCACCATTACAATATCCGACTTCACGTTGCTCAACAACATCGGCTTCACCGGAGGTACCCGTTGTCTTGTTCTTGGCTTTGTTTTTGGCTTGAAGCTTAAAACATTCTTCCATGGTATGACCCTTCCGTTTACAAAAGTTACAAAATTTTCTCGGTTTTCCACGAGATTTTGATCTTGATTTGCTTGACGAACTCGAGCATTTTTCAAAAGGTCTCCTTCTTGCATTTAATCCTTCGGCCCTTGGTTCATGACCGGGATTAATCTCCTTCATCTTCTCCTTCGAGCTCAAAGTGGTATACACCTCATCAAGAGAGAGGGAATCCCGACTATAAATTATAGTATCCATGAACGTACCAAACGACGGTGGCAAAGAGCACAACAAAATCAAACCCAAATCCTCATCGTCATATTTCACCTCAAGGTTCTTCAAATCACCAACTATCTCCTTGAACTTCGATAGGTGGGCCGTAATTGAACCACCTTCAGATAAACGTAAGGCATATAACTTAAGCTTATTGGGTAAGCTCTTTTCCATAAACATCTTATCTAGTTTAGTCCAAATTTGGTACGACGTTTCCTCTTCCGCAACATCTTGTAAAACATCGTTTGAAAGGTGTAATCTAATTAGTGATTGGGCTTTTAAATCGTTCAATTCTTTGTCTTCCTCCGACCAAGCACCGGGCATAAACGCCCGACCTAAAATACACTTGTGTAGGCTTTGTTGGATTAGGACATCTCTCATCTTTATCTTCCATAAGGGATAGCGAGTATCTCGCTCTAGTAAGGGGAGGTCAAACTTCATCGTTGACATAAATGAAATAGCCTAGCAAATCAACAATCTCATGAAACTTCTATCGATCACAAAATCTCGGTATAAATAATTTGGGCTCTGATACCAATTGTTGTGAAAATACCGAAACCCAGCTAACAAATAAGCTCACTAGTTGGACCTCACTATTACCACTAAATTCCCAAGAACAAATGAACAACGGTTCTTATACGAGATATAAGCGGAAATGATCAATGAACGCGAGAGAGCTAATCAACTAAGCATATGCAACAATAATAACCATACAATGCAAGATAAAGCAAGGTAAAGAGAGACACCGACATTTTTACGTGGAAACCCAAATCGGGAAAAAACCACGGGCGGAGGACGCCGAGAACCGATCCACTATCACTTGATGTAGTTACACTTGAGATGTACAAAGCATTACAATGGAGAAACTATAGTTTCAATCTTCTTGAGCACTCTCAAAACTAGTTTGGAGAAATATGAATTATATGCATAATTCAATTTTGGGAGGCGTCGTGTGTATATGGGAAAGACAAAGTACTCCACAAAATAATAAAATAATTAATGGGGAAAGGCTCCATCAATATAAAAATATTTAGATGATGCAAATTTCTCTATACGGCCAAAAATGGAAGGGCGGCTAAACCGAGGCTTATCAAGCCGCACACAACCTGCAATTTGCACTGCCTCCTTTCATTTTAATTCTTTTGATTTTGGTTGTAGGCAAGCCAAATATTCACACTGTTGAAGTTTGAAAGAATTTGAGGATTTTGATCTAAACATAAATCTCTATCTTTTTGTAATTTGAATTAATCTTAGCCAAAGACATATAGTTGAGTGGGAATATGGTTCAGAGGCAGAGGTATCTGAAACCAATATTCTCAGAGAATATAATCCTCCATTTTTTTAATGTGGGAGCTGGAAAAGGGTATATGGAAGTTTGGATATGAGAGAGAGAAAACTCTTTGTCAGCCTAATTTGGTGGTGGTAACATGAATGCATGCTTTAATAACTAGTATGTTTCTTTCATGCTTTAACATGTAGTAAAGAGTAAAGACAAGAAGCATGCATTATATTGATGGCTTGTAATTCATTGTGTTTTGATCTTCAAGCATAAAATGGTTGTAACTTGTGCTTTGATACTTGTTTTTAAGAGTTTTGGTGTATATGTATTATAAGGTAGGATATGTATATCTGTATGTAAAGGGAACTTAATTTGTAAACCCAAAAAAACGTGTAAACCGTGTAAACTCACGATAAAAATCACCTATACCAAATTTTGGTGTCTCATCCCTATCCAGCCAATAAAATGATTTACGTATGCAACCGTGAGTTTACATGGTCTACACGTTTTTTTGGGTTTACAAATAAACTTCCCTCTATGTATGTGTATATATATATATATTGAATGGCAGATTACATACACACACCTAACTAACTTACTTCTAAAATCTACTTCTAAACCTACACCACAGTCCACGACGGAACTCGAACCCACAACTCTAAGAGCATAAATATATATTATATATAGAAAATAAAGTTCGTTGAAAAGTATTTAGTTGAAAAATTGACGCAGTGAATAGCATCATGATACAAGAATGGCATCATGATACAATAAGAATGACAGCCTCTAGCTTAAATAAGAATCCAGTGGTTAATTACTTATCCAAATAAAATCTCAGTTAACAAAGGGAGGGGCTTATTTTATTTCTACGAAAGCGAATTCATTTTGTTTTAATTCATTTTCATGTACTAAAAATTGATGCAATAAATACTTTTATAAAACATAGTGTAGTTCACTTTAAAACAACTAACTTTAAAATTATGATTTCAATATATTTGCTTTTTCCCTAATTTTATTTGTATTAAGAAATATATTTTATACATCATGCTATATCACCGATAATTTTTTAGACAAAGATGTGTAATCGTTGTTTTACTTGGTCCATGTTTAATACAACTCAACTTTAGTGTCCATCCATTAGGTTATAAAACGGTTGTCTTCATGTTCATTCATAATGGTTTGTTAAGATGCTAATTAGAGGGTCATTTACTTGTTCTAATCTGGTAAATGCTGACTCGGATAAGTACAGACTCCGGTAAGTGTTATTTAGATAAGAGTGTTACCTAATGCTCTTGGAGTGCTTACCGACAAAAAAAAGAAGATCATTTTAACCCTTTTATAGTTTGTTGTTAAATAAAATACAATTTTATATATTAAATGTTTAAAAAAATCATTTCCCACAACTATATAACTATTTTTAGAGTTATTATATTTTCTCCTACCTTTTTTATCTATTGATTATTTGACAAGTGTTAAAATTTAGGAATGATATGAAGAAAAAAAATTAATGCATTACACATGTCAAGTGATTAAGTGAGTAGGAGGATAAGTTAAAAAGATAAGAGGAAATATAATTTATTCGTTTTAATATTAATTATTTAATGAGTAGAAAAATAAATTTTATTTTAAAACAACATGATGAGCAACCAAAGGCCACTGAGTGTTAATCCTAGGGGAGCATGCTTTAGCTCTCGGTAAAAATTGCCAAGGATGTAGTCTCGCCAAAGTCCAGGTGAACCTTCAAAAAAAAAACATGATGACATAATTGTTTCTATCAGTAATTATTTAATAAAAGAAACAAAAAAAATTAAATAGTAATATGTAATTATTTCTACAGCATTCTTTTAATAAAACTAAAGAAATCAAATTCATATATGCGTCATTATAATAAATTGAAAAATAAAATAAATTTTACTTATAAATACCCTTCCTTGGCCTTCCTATTTTTTCATCATCTTACAGCCACTCCTTCCCTCCCCTCGCCCACATCTCCACCAGTCACCACCTCTCTATGAAGATTTCGCCGCCGGCCGACCTCCTTCCACCACCACCGTTGCCACCGCCACCACCACCACCACCACCACCATCTTCACGTCTTTTCCCAAACCGACATAATCTCCGGTATGGTTGAGAGGGCGTTTCTTTTTCCTTTTCAGAATTACAAGTTTTTTCTTTTTTGGAAGGGTATCCGGCCAAAGCCGGACTAATCTCCGGCAATTTTAGAGGCTAAACATGACCCCACTTAAATATCACAAGACATACACACGGAAGGCTCGAACTCGGTTAGGGTGTTATGAACCCCGAGCTATAACCAATCCGCCAGAATTACTAGTTTAGTAATGTAAGTAACCAATATCTTCTTTTTGTCCTAACCTAATCCTGCTACTCATCACATTACTTTTGATAAGTTAATTTTATTAAACAAAAAAAAAGTTAGAATTTGTTTTCACCAATTTCCTTATGTCTCTCTCTCTTTTTTTTTTTTGTGGGACCTAGATGTATCAATCTGGAACGAAGAAGAGATCGAAGGAGAGGAAGAGCAGATTTTTCGATCTGGAAACGAAGAAGACAACATTAGTTCGAAGCAGAGGAAGAACACACATCGATCTGAGGCCTTGCTGTTTGTCGAATCAGATCGTGAAACAAAGCATTTGCAGTCGTGAGATTGGGAAACAACAGGTTAGAAAACAACTTTGCTATTTGTTCTTAGATTAATATACTAGTATTTATGTGTGGGTATATATATATATAGTTATCCTCATCATGTTGCAATAATTAACTCGATTAATATAATGTTGTTGCCAGTAAATTAACATTGCAAAAGTTACAACAATATATTTAGTTATGATATTTCACGAGGTTTGGTATCCTTTAACGTCTTAACCACTGCTATCATTGTGGGCCTGAGGGCCGGAGACCTACTTGTGCACGCAATCACAATTTTTCAACACCTTAATATTTTCCTCCGTGAAACTTTCATGAATACTTGAATCCACAAGCCTTAACACACTTTCTTCCGTTTGCGACTTACAGCATACCCAACGAACGATGTCGTTGTTTTCTCCAAATTCGTCCTCCAACGGCTTTCTACCTGTCACAAGCTCTATCAAAACCACTCCAGATCGATAGAGCTTGTGACAGGTAGAAAGCCGTTGGAGGACGAATTTGGAGAAAACAACGACATCGTTCGTTGGGTATGCAGTAAGTCGCAAACGGAAGAAAGTGTGTTAAGCCTTGTGGATTCAAGTATTCATGAAAGTTACAAGGAGGAAAGCATTAAGGTGTTGAAGATTGCGATTATGTGCACAACAAGTAGGTCTCCAGCCCTCAGGCTGACAATGACAGCAGTGGTTAAGATGTTAAAGGATGCCAAACCTCGTGAAATATCGTAACTAAATATATTGTTGTAACTTTTGCGATGTTAATTTACTGGCAACAACATTATATTAATCGAGTTAATTATTGCAACATGATGAGGATAACTATATATATATATACACACACATAAATACTAGTATATTAATCTAAGAACAAATAGCAAAGTTGTTTTCTAACCTGTTGTTTCCCTACAAACAACAAGGTCTCAGATCGATATCACCATGGCTAACGAAATTCAGCTCATCTCTTTTATGTGGTTTCGCTACAGATCCAAAGTCGGGAGTAATGCCTCCTGGTGTTGTAACCCTCGCCTGGTTCTGTTTTGCGGGTCAGGTGTCTTTGTCCCTGGCTCTGTTTCCTTTTCGGGGTCGTTCAGTTGGTGTTGGTTCTGGTCTGTCTGGTGTTGTTTTCCTGTTTTGGTTGTCTTTGTTCCTTTGCGGTTTCTAGCGCCTTGCTAGGCGTGTTTTGAATAAAAGTTGTCGTTTAAAAAAAATCCACTTTCTCCGGTACCTTTTGCTTATATATAGTTTTTATTGAGTAATAAATAATAAATAAGCAGACGTTTTTCCCTCGTGAATTATCAATTCGTGTGCAATTTCTTTAGTAGATTTTATCTTAATATCTAAATAAAAACAACAATGTATAGGGGTGGGTTCAAATGTGAACCATTTTTTGGTTGTGAACGTGAGGACAACCGAGAGCGCGACACATGGCGGATGACTAGGCGCCACGTCAGATCCACGGCGGATGACTAGATGTGATTCATAGGAGGGCATTGAATTAAAGAGGGGGACCACACTCAAAGTCGCCACGTGTCGCGCTCTCGGTTGTCCTCACGTTCACAACCAAAAAGTGGTTCACATTTGAACTTTCCTCTATGTATATATATATATATATATATAGGAATAATCAAATAAAAACCATATATTTTGTAAAAACTAGAGGAACAATCTAAACCATCAATTAACTTACATCAATGGTTAATAATATAGATAGCATTTTTTTTGTAACTTTCCTACAACCACATGTTCCACTCTTGATTATAACCCAAAAGGGCAATTTGGGTATTTTACCAACTACATATATCTTCTTCTCCAACCCAAACCCTAACCTCCAATCTTTTCAATTACAACCACAATCCCACCCCCATTTCTCCCCCATCTAATTTCCACCACCTGCTGCCATCACCTGCCGCCACCACCTGCCGCCGTCGCACCACCACCACGTCGCACCACCACCACCACATCGCACCACCACCACATCCACCACCAGATCTGAAAACGAGCATCTAACTTCCACCACCTGCCGCCACCTCCTGCCGCCACCACCTACCACCACCACCGCACCACCGTCGCACCACCACCACGTCGCACCATCACCACCACGTCGCACCACCACCGCATCCACCACCAGATCTGAAAACGAGCATCTAACTTCCACCACCTGCCGCCACCACCGCACCACCGTCGCACCACCGCCACATCCACCACCAGATTTGAAAACGCCGCCTCGTCGCACAACCACCACGTCGCACCACCACCACATCGACCACCAGATCTGAGAACCGCCGCCTCGTCGCACCACCACGTCACCTCCGCCGACCTACTGGTAACCGCCATCCGCAACGTCCACCGCCGCCCTCGTCGACATCGGAATCCGGCAGATCGCCGTTTCCACGACCTTCTTGTTTGTCATCATTTACGCCTTCCTCCGTCAAGTCGTTTCCGCCTTCCATGGCCGTCGCCGGACACGAGAATATTCCGGTGGTTGTGGAATCCGGTTTCTTAGTTTTTTCAGATCTGCTAATTTCTAGGGTTTTGTTTATGTTCATCACTCTTCATTTTATTTCATCATTTGTTTTGATCCAGATCTGTTTTGAATTTATGTAATTTTTATGTTGTTAATATGAATATTCATAAGGTGAATATGAATATTCATATGGTGAATATATGATGAGTATGATATGGTGAACTTGAATATTCATATGGTGAATATGAATATTCATATGATAAATATATGATGAATATGATATGGGGAATATGAATATTCATATGGTGAATATATGATGAATATTCATATGGTGAATATGATATGGGGAATATGAATATTCATATGGTGAATATATGATGAATATTCATATGGTGAATATGATAGTGAATATTCATATAATGAATAAACTGCGATTTTCAGATCAATGACTTAGATTATTCCTCAAGTTTTTACAAAAAAATGAATATATATATATATATATATATAAGAGAGAGAGAGAGAGAGAGAGAGAGAGAGAGAGAGAGGAATAATCAAATAAAAACCTCTTCTTTTGTAAAAACTTGAGGAATAATCTTAAACCCTTTCCAAAATGATGATCATATGCCCTTTTCAGATCAAGGGCTTAGATTAATCCTCAAGTTTTTACAAAAAAAATGGTTTTTCCTTGAAGGACCCTCTATATATATATATATATATGGGGGTGGGTTCAAATGTGAACCACTTTTTGGTTGTGAACGTGAGGACAACCGAGAGCGCGACACGTGGCGGCTTTGAGTGTGGTCCCCCTCTTTAATTCAATGTCCTCCCATGAATCGCGCCTAGTCATCCGCCGTGGACTTGATATATATATATATATATATATATATAGAGAGAGAGAGAGAGAGGAAAGTTTAAATGTGAACCACTTTTTGGTTGTGAACGTGAGGACAACCGAGAGCACGACACGTGGCGGCTTTGAGTGTGGTCCCCTTCTTTAATTCAATGCTCTCCCATGAATCGCGCCTAGTCATCCGCCACGTGTCGCGCTCTCGGTTGTCCTCACGTTCACAACCAAAAAGTGGTTCACATTTGAACCCACCTATATATATATATATAAAGGCAAAATACAACAATAAAACCATTTAAAATTAATGATTATTAATTCAAATACAAAAATATTATACTTTATTTTTTAAATAGTTTTCTTTCATAATCTCAATGAAACCATAATTCTTAACTTGCATTCATATTTTTCACAAATTTAATACACAAATATACATGATAAAAGAATTTTTTTTCATTTGGATACCCAATGAAGATGTAGGATTTACGATATCAAATGAATTGATGTAGACTATAATCATCGAATCCATTCATAGTATCTTGTAAACGACAAGTAACGGATCAAGAATTTTATTATTAAAATTCATTCATTTATTTATAGCAATATTCATAGACATAATACTTTTCATTTAGATTTTTACAGATATATATTTTTTGGTTTTGAAATGTGACTTATGGTTGTGAGCTTTAGATGCAGTTTTGGATCTAGGAATTATTGGTATTCGAATATGGTTGAGCTTATGTAGTTGTGAACCAAGCGACTCGAGCCTCCTCCCGACCCTTGAGTTTCTTGGAGTTGGAGCCTCGTTAAATCTGCATCAAATGAGAGCTAGAAATGTTAATATTTTGATACACAAATGATTACGGATCGAGTCCTGATTAATATTATGGTCTATATAAAATATGTGGAATAACAATAGATTACTTTACAGAAAATCCCTTGAATAAAGAAAGGAGGTTCCAACATATATAAAGGAGAAATGGTCCAAGTGTAACTAATGTAAGAATCTAATAATTCATATCTTGTGTTGATAATAGAGTTTTGGATTACTTACTAGTTGCAATCAACATTAGGGTTGATCAAACCGACATCAAGATCTAGATGACAAAGTTGTGGAATCTCTTGAGCTGTGGTCACGTTTATCCCCATCACAACCACAGCCTGCTGTAAGCATTGGCACACAGATGTTCGTTCTCCAGGAGTCGATTTTGCAATTTCGGTCAAACTTTGAGCACTCTGGCAACATGGGTCGTTGATCTGACCGATTCCCATCAAGAAACCTTGGCAAGGCAACATCCGAGCCATGGCCTCTTGGCAAGAGATAGCATTTGCACCATTCATAGCTAGAAACACCAACATTACAAACACCCAAGTCGACGAGCCACCCACCATTTTAAATTCACTCTTTTTTTGAAGATTTAGTTGCAAGGTTGAATCGTTGCTTAATTCTTTTGGTGTGTCCAAAGTGATCGATGTAATTTATAGTGAAAGTACGTGTAAATAATGTGAAATTAAAGGGAATTGTTAAGGAGAAAGTATGTTGCATTGTTGATAAAAGTCATGATGGTTCATGAAAACTTGTATTACAAGATAACGGGAAATCATGATAACACTGTTTGCTAATGTGTAAAACCTTAGTCGTAGCTTGTGAGCGTATGCATTTAGCCAAATAAATGTTATCGGGTTGCTTATAGATTTGTATATGGATCATGCATGTGATTTATCCTCATGATGTTCATCAGACTAGTATTATAAATATTTAATATGAAATTGTTTTATTGACGAGACTTTCATATGGTGTAATTTGTAAAAAGAATAAATAGTTTTAATGTATTTTAATTGATAGATTAAAATTTTAATTAAAAAGTAAAGATGTAAAAATAACATACTAAAGGCTTCCAAAAATCAAAAGCATAACTTGATAATTTATAATTCATACCAAACTCCTGCGATATCACTGTTTATGTAAAAAATTACACAACTCGATGTCGTAAGAAACTTGTATGAGGCTTAACCGTCGAGAGAAAGAAATTACAATCAATGAGAAGTGCGAGAAAGTAAAATGAGACAAATAATTTGATGACGCAGGAAAAACCTCTCGAAGGAGGAAAAAACCTGCGGTCGACCTAGAAGGTAAGTCGACAATGCACTATGATCACCAATTAGGGGTGATGTCCTTCGAGTATACAGCTTCGGTCGTACGATTACAAGAGAAGTAACAATGAAATCGAATGTAAATTACAATTGATGATCAAAGAATAGCTAATAGAGAACTTGTGAGCTTTAAGCAGACTTCGTGTCTTCAAATGTTGGCTTGATCCTTCTTTTATAGTAGCTTCAAAATAACCGTCCAACGGTACTATGGTTCATCATTGTCCAAAGCGTAACCGTCCAACGTTATTGTTGATATTTAATGCTCGGAGAGTAACTGTCCAACGGTACTGGTTGATAGTTAATGTCCAGATTGTAACTGCTGCGAGAATCTTGCTTGTAACGGTCTGTCTTGATGTCGTTGGTTTCCATCGAAAGATATATAACTTACGATATGTTCGTTGTAGTGATGAACTCCAACGAGCATAACATAGTACTCAATCTCGGACTTTCTCAAAGGTGGACAATTGTTAGAAATGATAATCAGCTTTCCCGCATCAAAGATATAAACTTCGTTTGTTTATTTGTTAGTACAGTCGTACGACATAATAGGCATCGTTCGACTTATTCGATGTATTCGTTCGATGTTCAATGATCTTTATTCGATAGTTCTTTTAGGTTTTATCTTAGGACCTTATCTTAATACAGGACCATTGTCCTAACATTTGTCTTACGATTATAGTCGGTTGTCGTGCGATTGTGGATTTTTACCCTAACAATTTGCCCCCAAGATTTAGAAAATAATTCTAATTTTATCTAAATCTTTAATTCGCTGGACAAAGAGTAAAAATACGTTACTTAACGGTCGAGTTAACGTTAGGAATATAGTCGTTACACTGGACGCGTGTCTTCTAACGGCTAATTGGCGACGCGTGTCCTGCTTCCTGATGACTCATCCTGTATGTGATTACTATAAATATGAGTATTTAGATTAAAGAAAGATTTTATAAAATCTTCTCGAATTTTCGCTTTGATTCACAAGATCGTAATCCGACTCTATTCTCGGCAAGGATTTCGTGCGACTAGTTATATAAGGTACCCCTCTCTTTCTTGTTTCATGCGTTTGAAGTCAGTAGCAAAGAAGAGCAATAGAGGTTTAGACAATCTTAGGTTCACGCGATTGAGAAATAGTTTAGGCCGATTAGAATTCATTATGTCGTCGGAAGTTAGGAGTTCGATTACAGAAAGTTTAGAGGTAGGAGAGTTAAGAGAGTTGGCTGGGTTGCCAGAGGGTGCCCAAATAAGAGTGGCCGGAGAGATTCGGCCGGCGGATACTCCGACGGGGTTCTTTGCCCTGTTCGAATATCCGTTTAAGATCGGATTTCGATGGCCTTACTCCCCACTTTCTCGAGCCTTCATGTCTCGTTTCAACTTATCTCCGGGGCAACTGATGCCCTAATTCTGGCGAGTCATCTTGGTGATCGAACGGGTGACCAAGGATTGGGGTCGTCGTGCGTTCTCATTGGACGATCTTCTCTCTGCCTACAACGTGACGAGACTACCCTACAATCGTTTTGGATTGTTTCCTAAGGGTAGGAATGATACCATGCTTGTTCATCGCACGCAAGTGAATGATCGAGGGTGGAAGTCTCGTTACGTCTTCGTCCAAACGTCTTCGGTCGCTAATGAATCCTGGGTCGTTCCTGAATGGAACTCAAATGGTAACTTAGGCGCTTGTCTTATATCTATATTTTTTATACCTTTTGTATAATCTTGACGATTAATCGTGTGTTTTCTTGCAGCTGTCAACTTCACATTTGAGACTACTGAAGAGTCGACCGCGCTGATCTCACACTTCCTGAGTTATAGTGTGACAGATCGCACGTATAGAACGTCGAAGGGCGGTGAGGAGAGTGACGTTGAACCGGAGGTGCAAGTGATCGAGGAGACGGATATGGAAGGTAATCGTCTTATGATGATAATTTAATTTTTATTTCTAGTCGTACGTTTCTAACTCGGATTTTTCTTCTTACGCAGGTTCAGCTTCCAAGAAGACGTCGATGATGGATGCGGCTGCTCGTGCTGCAAAAAGGAAAGCTGCTGCCCAAGAGGGTTTAGTGGCTAAACGTACGAGATCGTCGTACGTTTCTTTAGATTCCCCACCTCATGATGCCAAATGAAAGGATGAAGGTGGGATTGAGGCGATCCCTCTTAGCTTTGCTCCTCCTGCAAAGGAAAAGGGTGCGTCGAGTCAGCCTTCATCGAAGGCTGATAAAGGAAAGGAGAAGGAGGGGTCTGGTCTTACGACCATGACCATCAGCATGCCCTCCAACTTGATGGTGGACGACGTCATTAGGACGAAGTCCATCTTCCCTGTTCTGGAGCAGTTGCACATCCCTGCTCAGAAGGCGCGCATGGAGGAGGCCGACATCGAGGATCTGGATGCCTCCGTCGCGGGCATCTCCTTTCTGGTAAGTGTTTTTTACTGACATAATAAATTGGTCGTTGTTGCTGATCCTCCTCTCGCACGAGTACTGCACTCGTCGCATTTTTGCTTACTGCTAAATACAGCTGCAGGCTTTCACCTTCGACTGGTTTCGTCAACAGTGGTGGCGATGTCATGTACTGCTTCAGTTCTTGTAGAGCCTTCTCATGTTCGTCCGTCCATAAGAAGCCTTGATTCTTTCGTAGGACATTGTAGAATAAATGGCATTTGTCCGATGATCGTGAGATAAATCGGGTTAAAGCTGCCACTCGTCCTGTTAACTTCTGGACCTCTTTGATATTCCTTGGAGATTGTATCTCGGTGATAGCTTTAACTTTTTCTGGGCTTGCTTCAATTCCTCGCTGTGTCACCAAGTATCCCAAGAATTTTCCTGCTCGCACTCCGAAGGAACATTTCGTTGGATTGAGCTTCATCTTGTATTGTCGTAGGATGTCGAACGACTGCTTCAAATGTGCTACATGATCAATCGAACGTTCTGATTTCACGAGCATGTCATCGATATAAACCTCCATCGTTCGACCAAGATGTTTCTTGAACATCATATTAACCAATCTTTGATACGTCGAACCTGCATTCTTAAGACCAAATGGCATAACTTTATAACAATATATGCCTTTGTCTGTCATGAATGCGGTTTTTTCTTGGTCATCCGTGTGCATCAGAATTTGGTTGTATCCTGAATATGCGTCCATGAATGTCAACAATTCATGTCCTGCCGTTGCGTCGACCATAGCATCGATATGAGGTAACGGAAAGGATCTTTTGTACAAGCTTTGTTTAGATCCGTGAAATCAATACAAACTCGCCATTTTCCATTTTTCTTCTGTACGACGACCACGTTGGCTAACCATTCTGGAATTTGACTTCTGGGATCTTTCCAGTTTTGAGCAGATTATCGACTTCATCGTTGATTACTTTATTTCGCTCAGGTGCAAACTTGCGACGTTTCTGCTTGATTGGCTTGAAAGTAGGATCCACGTTCAGTTTATGTGATATAACGTTGGGATCTATTCCAACCATATCCTCGTGCGACTATGCAAAACAGTCTGAATGTTCCTGTAAAAAAGATATAATCGTATTTTTTATGTCAGGGGGGAGCGAAGCTCCTACGAAGACTTTTCGATCAGGATGTTCAGGGTCTAGAACGACTTCTTCTAGTCAAAGACCATCGTTCGACTTCTTCCCATCATGGCTCTGTAATTGCTAGATGTCATGCGGCTTTGTCTTCATCGTAATCTTGTAGCATTCTCGTGCGACCTTCTTTTCGCTAGCAATTTCTTGAATTCCCCATGGAGAAGGAAATTTGATCTTCTGATGATATGTTGAAGGGACTGCTTTCATCTCGTGGATCCATGGTCTTCCAAGAATAACGTTATAGGCTGATTGGCAATCTACAACGTTGAACTTCGTTTGCTTGTTGATGCCTTTGGCGAACACTGGTAAGATGATTTCTCCGAGAGTGTTCATCGGGTCTCCATGGAATCCGATCAAGGTAGTGCTTCGTCGTACGATTTATGATCATTCGATTCCCATTACTTTTAGAGTATCTGCAAAAATAACGTTAGCTAAACTGCTTCCATCGATCAATATTCTCTTAGTCGAACAGTTTCCGATTGTCAACTGTATGACTAGAGCGTCATGATGCTTTTGATGGACCCCCTGTGTATCGTCTTGATCGAACGTGATCGTCATTGCATCGAGCTCTCTTTCCGTCTTCGATTTGACTTCTCCGGGAATAGGACGTTCGTCTGGACCATCCCGCGCATGTCTTTTAGCAGCAGAATATGTAAGTCCGCATACTTCTGATCCTTCAGTGATGCAGTTCACAACTTTTGTATGAACCGGTGACGCTGGTCGCCCTTGTTCTTCTGGAATGACGCCTTTTAGATGTCCCTTAGATTTCAAATATGAAATCTCTTTTTTGAGGCTGATGCATTCATTCGTCGTATGACCATGATCTTCATGGAAGTCGCACCATCTGTTTTGATCTTTGTCTTTGCTTGGTTTGTCAGACTTCTTTGGCCATGAACGTTTGCATCAATCTTTCGTAGCAAATCCACCAAATCTTTTGATGTACCTGCAAAATTGTAAGTAGATAACTCTGGATAGCGTATTTTAACAGTACCTTTGCTTGGTCGAGCTTTTGACTCATGTCGAGGGTTTCCAATCTTGTTTACTCTTTTGTGCTTAAAATCATGTTTTTGAGCACCAAGAGGTTTCTTTTCAGCAGAATGCTTTCGTCGAAAGAGAGCATCGTCCTCTATTCTCATGAAAGCTAGTGTTCTAGCTCGTACGTCATCGAAGTTTTCTGGAGGGAATTTCGTCAACTGTAAATATAGTCCAGAGGAATCTTCTAGCCCACGCTTGTACGCCTCGATCACAGTTTTTACATCGCAATTCTTTATTTCAATCATTGCCGCGTTGAATCTGTTGAAGTAGTCGCGTATCGTTTCTCCAGATTTCTGTACGATGTAGTATAGGTCGCTGGTCTGCTTTTCCATCTTGCGACTGCTAGCAAACTGTCGAGTGAATTGTTTTACCAATTCTGCGAAGGATCCAATACTCTTTGGCTTTAAGTTGATAAGCCACTGTAATGCTGCTCCTGTTAAGGTTGATCCAAAGCTTTTGCGCATGCAAACTTCTTGATATTGCGCTGGTATAGGAACTGTCCACATAAGTTGCTTATATTGTGCTATATGTTCGACTGGATCTGTAATTCCGGAA
Source organism: Centaurea solstitialis (assembly GCA_030169165.1). Lineage (NCBI taxonomy): Eukaryota > Viridiplantae > Streptophyta > Magnoliopsida > Asterales > Asteraceae > Centaurea > Centaurea solstitialis. Next base: position 56,252,406 of record CM058040.1, read on the forward strand.
TATTTTGTCGCAAAAGCTGGAATGGTATATTTCTTGGGTACGTCGACAAGAGCTAATTCATCGACGAACGGCGAGGCTTGAAATCCGGTTTTAGGTTCAACTTCGACAGGTACTGCTGCTCGGGTAATTTTGTAAGTAACGCGAACAGCTTTTGATTCTGTTCTTCCAAGGATTTCAATCGTACGTTTAAAGGGTCTTCAATGGTTATTGGAATTGTTGGGATAAAACCAGAAGAGATTCCGGTGCTGGGTGGTATCGTCGTATGAATGGTAGAACTAGCAGCTGTAGGTATATGACCACGGATAGGAGTTTGTTGGGATATGTTGTTGAAGGGTCCGAACGTGAACGCGGGTGTTCCTTGAGGCATAGGAGGTGGACCCCGAGGCATAGTGGCGGGCCATGAGGTATTGGTGGTGGACCTTGAGGCATAGACGGTCGTACGTTGTTATAATGTTGGTTTACAGTCGATAGTGGTACTGAGGCATTGAATTGTGGTCGAAGTGGTGGCCTCAGATGTTGAGGTGGATAAGGAGGAGGAATAGGCATCGATGGACCTTGCGAAGCTCGAAGACGCTGGATTTCGTCATTAGCTTGCTGCAATTGTTGTTGTAGAGATGCTATAAATCCCTTATCCATTGACCTGCACAAATATCTCAAAGAGAACTTCGAAGAAAAGGTTAGTACTAAGGCGCACTTTTCACCGAATGAAATTTTTCTCAAAACGGAGTCCCACGGTGGGCGCCAAACTGTTTATGTAAAAAATTACACAACTCGATGTCGTAAGAAACTTGTGTGAGGCTTAACCGTCGAGATAAAGAAATTACAATCAATGAGAAGTGCGAGAAAGTAAAATGAGACAAATAATTTGATGACGCAGGAAAAAACCTCTCGAAGGAGGAAAAAACCTGCGGTCGACCTAGAAGGTAAGTCGACAATGCACTATGATCATCAATTAAGGGTGATGTCCTTCGAGTATACAGCTTCGGTCGTACGATTACAAGAGAAGTAACTATGAAATCGAATGTAAATTACAATTGATGATCAAAGAATAGCTAATAGAGAACTTGTGAGCTTTAAGCAGACTTCGTGTCTTCAAATGTTGGCTTGATCCTTCTTTTATAGTAGCTTCAAAATAACCGTCCAACGGTACTATGGTTCATCATTGTCCAAATCGTAACCGTCCAACGTTATTGTTGATATTTAATGCTCGGAGAGTAACTGCCCAACGGTACTGGTTGATAGTTAATGTCCAGATTGTAACTGCTGCGAGAATCTTGCTTGTAACGGTCTGTCTTGATGTCGTTGGTTTCCATCGAACGATATATAACTTACGATGTGTTCGTTGTAGTGATGAAATCCAACGAGCATAGCATAGTACTCAATCTCGGACTTTCTCAAAGGTGGACAATTGTTAGAAATGATAATCAGCTTTCCTGCATCAAAGATATAAACTTCGTATGTTTATTCGTTAGTACAGTCGTACGACATAATAGGCATCGTTCGACTTATTCGATGTATTCGTTCGATGTTCAATGATCTTTATTCGATAGTTCTTTTAGGTTTTATCTTAGGACCTTATCTTAATACAGGACCATTGTCCTAACATTTGTCTTACGATTATAGTCGGTTGTCGTGCGATTGTGGATTTTTACACTAACAATCACCACACTACTTGTGCAAAAGTTGGATTAAAAATTGAAAAAATAATATGAATCACGTATAATAAAGCCATTTAATACTAAGCTATATATGGACAAATTTAAAAAAGTGAAGATATGTATGTACTTTAACAATTTTGGACGGTAACCTTTTTGATCATCTAAGTGTAGGTGTATATTGTAAAACGTGAGCGATTCAATATAGCTACAAAAAGTTTTTTTAAGGTATGAAGATACACGTGATAGGTTCATTCATGAAATAAAACGTTTTACCTTTTTAGGGATCTTGTTTTGGTAAAAAATTACACAATTAAATATCGTAAGATGTTGTGAGGCAAATCCGTCGAGAGAAAGAAATCTAGTTCGATAAATCGTGCGATAAAATAAATAAAGAGACAACGCAATTGATGACGCAGGAAAAACCTCGAGGTCGAGGAAAAACCTGCGGCCGACTAAAAGGGGATAGTCGACGTTGCACTAAGTATCACCAAGAAGGGGTGATGTCCTCGAGAATTACAGCGTAGATCGTACGATTACAATGAAACAGAATGTAAATTACAAAGAATAATATGGAAATTGTAGAGAGTGTTCGCAGATTCCAATAGTTTCCAAAGTAATAAGATGATCCTCAAATGATGATGTTGATCTCCTTTTATAGTTGATGAGAATGTAACCGATGCCCATAATTGTGCTCTTAATGCAACGGTCATAACCGAAGCTAAGTTTTTGCTTGTAACGGTCAAGGCTTTATGAAGAGCGTATCTTGGTCTTTAACGGTTACCTGATCTTCGACATCCGTTGTTTACCTGTTACAAATGATCATACTTAAGACATATTTAGCCGTTAGTATAATATCGTGCGATATCGTATGTTCTTGGGTCACATCGTACGATATCTTATATAAAGGTCATTCGATGATTAGTTGTTATCGTTCGAAGGTACACGTAGCTTATCTTAGGACCTTATCTTAATACAGGATTATCATCCTAAGAGATATCTTATAATTTAAATCATTCATCGTGCGATCGTAAATTTTCACCCAAACAGTTTGCCCCCGAGATTTAGAAAAAATTATTCTGAATATTTCTGAATCTCTTATCTGCAAGAATTGATCGTTAATTTGGCTACAAAACAATCAATTGTTAATGAACGAATTTCATTTAAATCGAATCGAATAGGAACGGTTTTAATGACGTCGCCGTGGTGACGTGGGTATGACAACTGTCGTCTCAACGGCATTGGATGGACGCGTGTCGATGCGTGATTGGACCTGCATTACTTGGAGAGGAATTCGGTTTCTGTCACACCCCGCTAAAGCGGAAACACGAGATGTAACAGTTAAGTATTTCATAGCATTAGGTACAGACAACACCAACCATGACGTCATTCTAAATAAAATTACAGTCCAAAAATCACAAGCCACAGTTTCGAAGTCCAAAAGAAAAGTTAAGTTTAACACAATTTAGATTTCAAAAGTCTTGGATGCTGATGTCGTCATGCATATGCAAACTAAGCCACACTTACTTTCTGGTTCCTGAAAAGCATATTAAAATACAACGGTCAACTACAATGAGTTGGTGAGTTTCACACATTTTTATAAGTACTAAGACAACTTTTATAAAAGAAATTCGTATTGTAAAACGTACGTTTATATCACACTTCATTATTAAGTTCATGAGCAATTTCACAAGGGACAATGTACTCTAGTGATGTCTATATGTCGAGCCACTACTAAACCTTCCGACAACTACGCCCCTTAAATTTCACGAACCACCTCAGCGGTGGTGTTTAAACCACATGGGTAGAACTCTTGTTATTAGTAATGTGCACCTCTACTCGTCAGTTAAAGGTGGGGTTGTCAAACCAAATAGCGCTATCCACAATTACCATTGGCTCTTAATGAGTTAATAGTAGTGTATCCTATTAGGGACTTTCAGTTTTGTAACTCAAACACATCAAATACGGTACATGTCTTAATGCTCATATAATTAAGTTCACGATTTATCAATTGATAACATAATTCAGTCAAATTTATAATATTAAACATGCTTTTCCCCCAAATAATCGTTAAATAAAACGGGGTTGTGAATACTCACCTGAATTAGTAGACACAATATGTCAACAGCAATCCGATTTCCTTGTTCTTAGATGATGATGATGCAACTTCTTAATCTTTGAAATGTTGAGGTTTTGGTGTTTATTAAGGCTGGAATATTCTGCTGGAATGAGGAGAGTAAATGGAAGGGTTTGAAGATGATAGCAAATGAGAGAGAGAATGGAGAGATGAGAAATTGTAACCCTTGGAAATGAGATGATATTAGTGTGTATTAGAGGTGAGGTATAAGCATGGGGGCTGACCACGTGTCCTCCCAATGCCACATAAATCCATACAATTTTTTTTTAATAAAAATTTTAAGCTCCAAATCATTAAAATGCTATATTTCTATCAACTTGTCACAATTTGTCTTAAAACGGGAACTAATTTCGGGTAATTCTTGTGATAATAAAATGTTCTTATATAATTAAACTAAAACCTTGTAATTTATATAAATTAATCGTTAGTTAGATTGTCTTGGCATTATATAAGGTGTTTCAGACGGATACGGCCATAACCGGGCTTTCTAAGCAGTTTTTAGGATATCTAAGTTATCCACTGAAATTTTAACAAGCTTTTACCTATTTCGATCTATATAAATCCTAATAAGGTATTTTCACTAATATTATATAAGTGTTTTCCGAGTGCTAACCTGAGAGCTGAAATTTGCCGGATGTCACAGTTTCCATATAATAGATAATTTCAATCCGAATTAGATACAAATCTCTTAAATTATTTTGAGCAATCGTTTCCAAAATCATCCTCTAATTTTGGCAAAGATTTAGTCGATTTCTCATATAAGGTATTCTCCTTTCCCTTCATAAAGTCCTCCCGCTCCCAGGTAAATTCAGGTCCGTGCTTTGAGTTCCAACGAACTTTTACTATCGGTATCCTGCTACGCCTTAAATGCTTGGTTTCTCGGTCAAGAATTTCAACCGGTTCTTCTATAATGTGTAGTTGTTCATTGACTTGAATTTCCTCCAGTGGTAAGACCACAGTTTCTTCAGATAGGCATTTCTTCAAATTGGAAACATGGAAGGTGTCGTGAATGGCACTGAGCTCCTGAGGTAGGTCTAACTTGTAGGCGACTGATCCGATTCTTTCCAGTATCTTAAATGGTCCAATAAATCGTGGACTCAGTTTTCCTTTCTTCCCAAAACATAGTAATCCCTTCCATGGTGATACTTTCAATAGCACTTTATCACCAACTTCGAATTCCAACGGTTTCCTGCGGTTATCTGCATAGCTTTTCTGGCGATCCCTGGCAACTTTCAGTCTCTCCTGGATCGTCTTAATCTTATCTGTTGTCTCTTGAACAATATCTGGCCTTGTCAGTTGTCTATCACCAACTTCCAACCAACTGAGCGGCGATCTACACGTGCGTCCATATAGGGCTTCGTACGGCGCACACTGTATACTTGTATGATAGCTATTGTTGTAGGAAAATTCGACTAATGGTAAGTGATCATCCCAACTACCTCCAAAATCTATCACACAAGAACGCAACATATCCTCCAAAGTCTGTATAGTCCTTTCCGTTTGCCCATCAGTTTGAGGATGATAAGAGGTGCTTAAATCTAACCTTGTGCCCATCGCCTTTTGTAGTGACTGCCAGAATCGCGAGGTAAAGCGGCTATCTCTGTCTGAGATAATCGAAATAGGTACTCCATGACGCATAACGATTTCATTGACGTAAAGCTGCGCGAGTCTGTCTATGCTGAAGTCTTCCCGTATTGGTAAAAAGTGCACAGATTTTGTGAGTCGGTCCACAATTACCCAAATTGAGTCGTGACCTTTCTTGGTTCTGGGTAATTTGGTCACAAAATCCATTGAGATCTGCTCCCACTTCCATTCTGGAATTTCTGGCTGCTGCAGGAGACCAGATGGTTTCTGGTGTTCCGCCTTGACTCTTGCACAAGTCATACATTTTCTCACATATAGTGCCACGTCCTTCTTCATTCCAGGCCACCAGTAGTGCTCCCTTAATCCTTTATACATTCAGTTCCTGGATGAACTGAATATTTTGTTTGATGTGCTTCGTCCATGATTATTGTCCTCAGATGATCGACTTTCGGTACCCAGACTCTGTCCTTGAAGTAACATACTCCATCTGACCGCACTTCAAATTCTTTTTCTAATTGATTCAGACCTTCATTCTTCAAATTCTCTGCCTTTAAAGCTTCTTCCTGAGCTTCGAGAATTTGACTTTTCAAACTTGTTTGCACTAACATTCCCATAGCTCGTGCCCTTAACGGCTTTATCTTTTCTTTTCTGCTTAGAGCATCCGCTACCACATTTGCCTTTCTTGGGTGATACTTTATTTCACAATCATAGTCATTAAGTAGCTCGACCCATCTTCTTTGCCTCATATTCAACATCTTCTGATCCAGGATGTGTTGAAGGCTCTTGTGATCAGTAAAGATAGTGCATTTCGTACCATAGAGGTAGTGTCTCCAAATCTTGAGTGCGAACACCACAGCTCCAAGCTCCAAATCATGAGTTGTGTAATTCTTTTCATGGATTTTTAGCTGTCTTGACGCATAAGCGATAACTTTGTCTTTTTGCATTAGTACGCACCCTAAGCCTTGATGTGATGCATCGCAGTACACCACAAAATTATCCGTTCCCTCCGGTAATGATTGGTGCATTACACAACTTGTGCTTAAGTGTCTGGAATGCTTCCTCTTGTTTTTCTCCCCAAACAAATTTCTTGTCTTTCTGTGTTAGAGTCGTCAATGGTTGCGCAATATTGGAGAAGTTTGCGATGAATCGCCGATAGTAACCGGCCAATCCAAGAAATTGTCGAATCTCCGTTGGTGTCTTCGGGGCTTCCCACTTTTTGATGGCCTCTACCTTTGCTGGATCAACATGGATTCCTTTTTCATTTACTACATGGCCAAGAAAATGCACCTCACGTATCCAGAATTCACACTTTGAAAACTTGGCATACAGATTTTCGGTTTTGAGTAACTCCAGTATCAACCTCAAATGTTGCTCATGCTCCTTCTTATCTCGTGAATAAATCAGGATATCATCTATAAACACTATTACGAACTTATCTAGGTATGGTCAACATACCCTGTTCATCAAATCCATGAAAACTGCTGGAGCGTTCGTTAAACCAAAAGGCATGACCAGGAACTCGTAATGACCAGAACGAGTCCTAAATGCGGTCTTAGCAATGTCTTCCTCGCGAACTCTCATATGATGATATCCGGATCGGAGATCGATCTTGGAGAAGTATGCGGCACCTTGTAATTGATCAAACAAGTCGTCGATGCGAGGAAGGGGGTATCGGTTTTTGATGGTTAACTTATTGAGTTCCCTATAATCGATGCACATCCGAAAAGATCCGTCCTTCTTTTTGACGAATAAAACTGGAGCTCCCCAAGGTGAAGAGCTAGGTCTGATAAATCCCTTATCAAGTAGTTCTTGAAGTTGGTCCGATAATTCTTGCATCTCCGATGGCGCCAGCCGATAAGGTGATTTTGCTACGGGGGCAGCTCCTGGAACTAGATCAATGTGGAACTCCACTTGTCTATGTGGGGGTAGCCCAGGTAACTCTTCCGGAAATACTTCAGGAAAATCTCGTACAACTGGGAGATCTTGAATTCGTTTCTCCTTTACCTCTTTATCCACAACATGTGCCAAAAATGCCACGCATTCCTTCCGCAAATGGCTCCGCATTTTCATGTAGGATACTATCTTGATATCTCTTTTTGGTTTCTCTCCATGTACTTCGAGTACACTTCCATCAGACAGTGTTATAAGAACAATCTTCTCGGCACAACATATTGTTGCTCGATTATCAGACATCCAATCCATACTTACGATTATATCAAAGCTCCCTATCTTGATCGGGATTAGATCTATGCTAAAGTCTCTTCCTACCAAACTTAGGGTGCATTTCTTGAGTACTTTATTCACCAATACTTTCTCTCCGCTAGAATATTCAATTAAGTGCTCTTCTTTCAATTTTTGGGATCTCTTATTTATCTTGGGCCTAAACTCTAATGATACATAACTTCTATCTGCTCCGGAATCAAAAAGTACAGATGCAGGATAATTGTTTAGAAGAAACGTACCTGTGACAACATCCGGGTTCTGCTTGGCTTCCTCTGCCCCAATCTCAAATACTCGTCCTCGTGCTAGACCTCCTTGATTCCCTTGGTTTGCTGGTCGTGCTTGAATTGCATTTGGTCCTCGGTTCAGTCTCGGGCATGTGTTTCGAAAATGGTCTGGGCTTCCGCACTCGTGACATGTTCGTTTTCCTTTGCTCCTGCAATCTTTAGCAAAATGTCCTCCTTTATTGCATTTGAGACAAATAATACATCTTCCGCTATGATGGTTGTTGCACTTATCACACTTAGGGTGGGTTCCTTTGCCTTTCTCCACCATCTGGGTTTGAACCCCAAAATTCCCCATTATCTTTCGGTTCTCAACAATTCTTTCACCAGATTTATTTTTCAAGAGTTCCTCCATCTTTCTCTTGCCCTTGGCTTTGTCACTCGAAAATGTTCCCGAGCGGATAGCATTGTTGGTGAGTCTAGTTGCTAAATTCACCGCAGCTTGGAGTGTTGTCGGGTTTGCCGAGGTAACATTCCCACGAATTTCTTGAGCTAAACCCCAGATGTATCTGTCAATTCGGTTCTCCTCAGGAGTTACTAGATGTGGCACCAATTTTGCTAGTTCATGGAAGCGGGCGGTATAGGAGTCTATGTCGCTTCCCATCATTTCATGATTCCATAGCTCCGCTTCCAACTTTTGGATTTCACTTCTTGGGCAATACTCTTCCTTGAGCAACTTTTTAAACTCTTCCCATGTAAGTCTGTTAGTGGCTTCCCTTCCCCGAGTTTAGCTGCTGTCACGAGACCCAAGAGTAATTTCTCCATTGACGTATACCTGGTCTCGACACTGAGAAAGGATTTACTTACATAGTAAATCGGGTGTTGTTGCTGATCTTCCTCTCGTACGAGAACTGCACTTACTGCATTTTTGCTGACAGCTAAATATAGTTGTAGGCTTTCACCTTCAAGTGGTTTGGTCAACAGAGGAGGGGAAGCCATGTACTGCTTCAACTCTTGCAATGCTTTTTCGTGTGCTTCTGTCCAGCTAAAGCCTTGATTTTTACTTAACACATTGTAGAACAGGTGGCACTTATCGGACGATCTTGAAATGAATCTGTTTAATGCCGCTACTCGTCCAGTGAGTTTTTGTACTTCTTTTATATTTCTTGGGAATTGTATATCTACAATGGCTTTGATTTGCTCCGGACTTGCCTCTATCCCACATTGAGTGACCATGTATCCAAGGAACTTCCCAGCACGTACTCTGAAGGAACATTTTGTTGGATTGAGCTTCATCTTGTATTGTCGTAGGATATCGAATGATTGCTTCAGATGTTGTATGTGATCGTGCGATCGTTCTGATTTTACTAGCATATCATCAATATAAACCTCCATCGTACGACCGAGGTGTTCCTTGAACATCATATTTACGAGCCTTTGGTATGTTGATCCTGCATTCTTGAGACCGAATGGCATCACCTTGTAGCAATATATTCCCTTATCCGTCATGAAAGCGGTCTTCTCTTGATCGTCCGTGTGCATCAGAATCTGGTTGTATCCAGAGTAAGCATCCATGAATGTAAGTAATTCATGGCCTGCTGTTGCGTCTACCATTGCATCGATGTGGGGTAGTGGGAATGGATCTTTCGGACATGCTTTGTTTAGATCTGTGAAGTCAATGCAAACTCGCCACTTCCCATTCTTCTTTTGTACGATGACTACGTTTGCTAGCCAGTCTGGATACTTTACTTCTCTGATCTTCCCTGTTTTGAGCAAGTTATCGACTTCATCATTAATCACCTTGCTGCGTTCTGGCGCAAACTTGCGTCGCTTTTGCTTTATGGGTTTAAAGGATGGATCCACGTTCAGTTTGTGCGATATGATGTTGGAATCAATTCCAACCATGTCTTCGTGCGACCATGCGAAGCAATCCGAGTGTTCCTGCAAAAAAGATATTATTTTGTTTTTTATATCAGGGGTTAGTGTTGCTCCCACGAAGACTTTCCGATCAGGATGTTCTTGATCTAGCACGACTTCTTCAAGTTGAAGGTCATCGTATGATCGTACTCCAACCTGGCTCTGTAATTGCTAGATATCCTGGGGTTTCGCTTTCATTGTGATCTTGTAGCATTCACGAGTAATCTTCTTTTCGCTGATAATTTCTTGCACACCCCAAGGAGATGAAAATTTGATCTTTTGATGATAAGTTGATGGCACGGCCTTCATATCATGGATCCAAGGTCTTCCGATATTGCATTGTATGCTGATGGGAAGTCTATGACATTGAACTTGGTTTGCTTGTTGATTCCTTTAGCGAAGACTGGTAGCACTATTTCTCCGAGAGTGTTCGTCGCATCTCCATTGAATCCCACTAATGTGGTAGTTCGTCGTACGATGTTGGATCTGTCGATGCCCATGATCTTGAGAGTATCTGCGAATATGACATTTGCTGAACTTCCACCATCGACCAATACTCTCTTGGTCAAACAGTTTCCAATAGTTAACTGTATGACTAGAGCATCATGGTGTTTTTGGTTAAGCCCCGAGAGATCATCTTGATCGAACGTCAATTTTGCTGCGTCGAGCTCTCTTTCAGCTGTAGTCTTGGATTCTTCAGGGATAGGATATCCCTCGGGCCCTTCTCGTACGTGCCGTTTTGCTGCGGAGTATGTCAAGCCACATACTTCTGATCCTCCAGTGATACAAATGACCACTTTGGTATGGATCGGTGATGCTGGCCTTTTTGCTTCATCGCTGATAATGCCTTTCAAATGTCCGTTCGATTTGAGATAAGTGATCTCTTTCTTCAGGCTAATGCACTCGTCCGTCGTGTGCCCGTGATCACCATGGAATTTGCACCATTTAGTTTGATCTTTATCTTTATTGGGATTCTCTGGTTTTTTGGGCCATCGCACGTTTGCATCGATCTTTCGTAGAGAATCCACCAGTTCCTTGGATGTACCTGCAAAGTTGTAAGTAGATAAATCGGGATATCTAATTCTACCTGTACTTTTGCTCGAACAAGCTTTGGGTTCCTGTCGAGAGTTTCCAATTTTGTTCACTCTCTTAGGTTTAAAGTCGTGCTTCTGTGCGCCCAGGTTCTTCTTTTCATTCGTGTGCTTTCGTCTGAAGATGGCATCATCTTCTATCCTCATGTGGGCCAACGTTCGAGCTCGTACGTCATCAAAATTCTCTGGTGGGTATTTTGTGAGATCTGTATATAATTCCGAAGAACTATCCAGCCCACGCTTGTATGCTTCGATTGCGGTTTTTACATCGCAATTTTTGACTTCGATCACTTCTGCATTAAACCTGTTAAAATAATCACGTATTGTTTCTCCGGTTTTTTGCACGACGTAATAAAGGTCGCTTGTTTGCTTTTCCATCTTGCGACTACTTGCGAACTGTCGAGTGAATTGGTTTACCAATTCAGCAAATGACCCGATACTTTTGGCTTTAAGTTGATAAGCCATTGCAATGCAACTCCTGTAAGAGTGGATCCAAAGCTTTTACACATGCATGCCTCCTGATATTGGGAAGGGATTGAAGCAGTCCACATAAGCTGTTTATACTGTGCGACGTGCTCCACTGGAGCTGTTATCCCCGTGTATTTTGTTGTAAAAGCGGGAATGTTGTACTTCTTTGGTATGTCCATGAGAGCAACTTCATCGACGTAAGGTGAAGCCTGAAATCCTGTTTTGGATTCAACTTCGACGGGTACTGCTGCTCTAGGAAGTTTTGCGAGCAATGCGAGCATTGCTTTATTTTGTTGTTGGACCTCTTTGTTGTGAAGAGTTAGAAAACCTATCTTTACTGCTTTCGTAGTTTAATTTCTCTGATTGTAAACAATTTACTTTGATGTTGCCCTTGTTTAGAGGTTTGGAACCTCGGGGGCCTTTTGTGACAATCTTTCATTTTGCCTCTTACCTATATAAGGAAAGAGATGTATTAGGTTTTGATGATGAATGCTAATCATTTGGTTGTTTCACCTTTTATTGCAAAATACTCAAACCACCATTGATACTTATTGAAGCTTGTGTTCATCACCATTTTCATAGATTTCATTCCATTTCTCCTCATTTCTTGTTTATTTGGGACAACAATTGGTATCAGAGCTGATCCTTGTTGATTCCTTGGCTAGTTTTTGTGTTTTAAAAGGGTTTTTCAAGGTTTTATTTTTCTAAACTTTTTGGGTTTTTAATCCAAAAAGAGGTTTTAAAAGGGTGTGTATAAGTGTTAAGTGATTCCTCATTGTTTTCTAACTGATTTCCTACAAATTGAGGGTCTTAACACTTATTTTTTAAGTGTTTTTGAGGGATTTTGAGTGATTTTTCAGAGTTTCTGTACAGGTTTTCCGAATCGGAAAACGAGGACTGAAATATCAGTTCAAAATTTCCGACTCGGAAATTGTACTTTCTCCGAATCGGAATTCACCCCTTTTCCGAATCGGAAAACATTGTTTTCCGAATCGGAAAACATTGTTTTCCGAATCGGAAAACGGTCTTCTGATTTGGGGTTTTGCTCCTTGAAATCTCATTTTCCGCATCCAAATAGTGTTTTCCGAACTCAGCATTTTCCGAATCGGAAAATACCCTTTTCCGAATCGGAAAACTTGCTTTTCCGCATCCTGTGTTTTTGAGCCAAATCCGATTCGGAAAACGTCAGTTTCCAGATCGGATTTCGCCTCTTCGAACCGGAACTCTTGAAAAATTGTTCCCCGAATTCGATACTTAGCCTCTTTTCAAAATCTTTCAAATCTCGAAGCTATTTGTGTCCCGAGGCGCTCAAAATACCTGTTTTTCAAAAACCTTTCTTTAAGCCAAGTGAGTCATACGAGGAGATCCTGTTAGTGTGTGAGAGATGTCGAAAGAAATCATCGGAATTGGATCCGAATCTCGCCCTCCCGTCTTGGTGATGGGCGAGTATCAACAGTAGAAACGCAGAATGATACACTTCCTCGATCTGTTGGATGAGAATCTGATGAAATCCATCCGCGAAGGGCCTATCAAACCAACGGTCACTGTTGCCGCAGTCCCTAGAACCGATAACTGCCCCGAACTACCGGCTTACGTCGTTGAGAAGCCTATTGACATGTACAACCCGGAACAGAGAGCTCGTCACTTAATCGACAAGCGAGCACTCACTTTTCTGATTATGGCACTCCCAAACGATATGTACGCGAGAGTTGATAGTCTGACCAACGCCCGAGACGTTTGGTTGGAGATTGAGCAACAAATGCAAGGAGGTGACTGTTCGTGTAAAAATTTACTTAAGTTATTATCGTAAGATGTCGTGAGGCAAAATCGTCAAAAGAAAGAACTCTTGTTCGATAAAACGTGCGATAAATGAAAGTAAATAGACAAAAGGTTGATGACGCAGGAAAAACCTCAGAATCGAGGAAAAAACCTGCGGCCGACTAAATAGGATAGTCGACGTTGCACTATTGATCACCAATAAGGGGTGATATCCTCGATGTTACAGTTGTATCGTACGATTACAATAAAGAAAAGAATGCTATCGAATATGAATACAGAGAATAATGTTAATATTGCTATTTTTCTCTCAGAATCAGTTGTCTTGAGTGTAGGATCTTGAATCTCTTTTATAGCTGCTTGGATCGTAACCGTCTTGGAGCTCTTGAATCTCTTGAGTGTAGGCTGTTAATCGTTTCTTAGAGTACGGTGTTCAAGAAAGATCGTACGCCAAATCGAAGGGAAAAAGTCCGAGAGAGGATAGTGATGAAGAGCTTGAAGTTCAGGTGTTGAGCGAAGAAGAAGTAGAAGAAGAAGAGGAGATGGAAGGTAAATCGTACGATGATTTTTATCCTCTCTTTAATTTTATCGTGCGATATTAACGTACGTTTTCTGCTTATTTCAGGCCAAAAGAAACCTTCGAAGAAGTTGGCAAACATGGCGGCGGCCAAGAGGGCTCTGGAGAAGAAGAAGGGAGTAAGTGGCATGGAGCCACAGCTTAAGAAGACGAGGTCTTCTTCGGGCGTTTCGACCTCATCGAAGGATGCCGCACGACAGGCGGACGATGTGGTTGATGCGACCCCAATTCACAGCGCTCCTCCTCCTGCGATGTCTCCTACGATGCCAAAGGAGAAAAGAGCTCCAGTCAAGTCTTCAAAGGGGAAGGAGGGTGAGACGTCGATCCACATATCCCTGCCCTCAAATTTCCTTGATGGTGACGTCATCAACCAAGATGATCTTTTTCCTGCCATCGAACAATACTTGCTTCCATCGCAGAAGGCTCACATGGATACACGTCGGATTGGCGAGCTCGATGCTGGTGCAGTTGGATATTCCTTCATGGTAAACTTTTCTTTATTTTACGATGCTTTATCTTACGTTTTTATAATCATGTGTTCTAATCATCTTATGTTCATGTAGGCCTTCCAGGCGTGTCTTGGTCTTCACCAAAGATTGGAGACCGTTCAGAGGGACATGAAGATGAAGATGTCCAGCGAAAGGGCTGCGGTGAACGAGGCTAAAAAGGCTAAGGAGAAGGCATCAAAGATGGCTGCTGATCTGGAGGCCAAACGGGTTGAGGCGGATGATCTGATGGCTAAGTTGGATGAGGCTGAGCACGTTCGATCGGACCAACGTGCAAGGCTGACAGCGGCCAACAATCGTATCGTCAAGCTGGAGGAGGATCTTGCCGCATTGCGCATAGAGATGGCAGATCGCGAGAAGGCCTCATCATCTGAGATCCAGGATCTCAAAGATGAGATGGTGTTGTCTAGGATGGTGGCCCGTGCAGCCTTAATACGCCAATTTATTGGTGGCACGTACACCATCGAGGCTGCTAAGGGTGAGCTGGGGGCCTTCCGTGATGCGATGGGATCTGACGAGCTCCTGGATGCTGATGATGCCAAGGATGCCGATGAAGAGGAGGAGGGTGATGAAAAGAGCAAGGAGGATGAAGTCACGATGATCGAGGAGGAGGATAAAAATGAAGATGCCTCTGGATCCGGCATCGTAGACAAGGCTGCTGAAGACGTCCCTCCTATCGTAGAAGTTAGTGTAGGAGAGGGTGTTGGCGTAGAGGCCACCCCTGAAGTTTAAATTATCATTCGATGTAATCGTAGTACTTTAAGTACGTTTTTAATGAAATTATCTATTTTTGCAATCGTGCGATGTTGACTTAGTACTTCATTTTTGTCTTAAGTACTTTTAATAGATAATCGTGCGTTTTAGCTGATTCTGTGTTTAAGGCTTTAATTAATCGTGCGTTTTGACTTGCGATGTTTATCATGAGTCTAAGGCACTTGAAAAATTTTTAGAAACGTTTCTGTTAATCGTGCGTTTGGCGTTTTGACTTGCGCTCTTGCGATTTAAAATTGATGCATCTTTTAAGTTCTATGCGTTTTGAGCATGTTGTTTTATCGGGCGATGTTTGCCATAGATCGTGCGATGTCTGCGATAATCGTGCGATGTCTGGCAAGAATAGTGTGTTACCTGCGAATAAAATTGGCTAAGGGGTGGCCGTTGGATTGACCAACGGCGCTCCGATGCCTAAGTCAGTAATCGTTCGATAGAATAATAGTTAAGAAAATGAAAAAGGGTTTTAGAAGTAATACCTCTTTAGATGAATTGCATTCCAACTACGTGGGATTTCATTACCTTCGATGGTTGAAATCTTATAAGCACCTTTCCCAACGATCTTAGTAATGATGTAAGGTCCTTCCCATTTGATGGAAAGTTTTCCAGCGTTCGATTCCTGTGTATTTGGAAAGACACGTCGTAGGACATGATCTCCAACTTGAAATACCTTGATCTTCACCTTTTTATTGAAGTAACGTTCGACCATGGCTTTCTGCGATGCCATTTTTTGAAAGGCTTTCTCTCTTAGTTCTTCCAAAGCATCGATATCGTAACACAAGTCTATCGAGTTTTGTTCAATCGTACGATGTCGAGCAACAGGAACTTGTGATTCGATCGGAAGGACTGCTTCACATCCGTATACTAGGGAAAAGGGAGTTTGTCCAGTTGAGGTTCTAGGTGTCGTGCGATTTGCCCACAAAACAGATGGTAACTCTTCGGCCCATCGACCCTTTGCAGCTTTCAACCTCTTTCGAATGGAATTAATAATGGTCTTATTGCTAGATTCAGCCAAGCCGTTGGATTGTGGATATATTGGGGTCGATGTAATGAGTTTTATCCCACGTTCATCGCAGAACTTTCGAGTTCTCTCACTTATAAATTGGGACCCATTATCGCACGTTATTTCTGATGGCACTCCAAACCTGTAAAATAATGTTAGTTTGGATAAAGGAGATAACTTCTTTATCCCTAACCTGCGAGAAAGCTGCGGCTTCAATCCATTTAGAGAAATAATCGGTAAGAACAAGTAAAAACACTTTTTGACCTGGAGCAGGTGGTAATTTTCCTACGATGTCCATCCCCCATCGCATGAATGGCCATGGGATTAAGACAGAGTGTAGGGGTTCAGAAGGTAAATGTGACGTACCTGAATGTCTTTGACAAGCATCGCACCTTTGAACATACCTTATCGAGTCCTCTCGAAGAGTAGGCCAATAGTACCCTTGTCTCGAGATTCTGTTAGCAAGGCTTCTGCCCCCAGAATGGTTTCCACATTCTCCATCGTGCATCTCTTGAAGGATTTGACCGATTTGTTGCTTGTTTACCACGCATCGTAAGATTAGACCCGTCGTGGACCTTCGATACAGCTGATCATCGAAGATCGTGTATCGAGAGCTTTTAAGTCTGACTTTCCGGGCTTCTAACTTGTCTTCAGGGAGTTGGTCATTCTTGAGGTAGTTCCATATATCATTCGACCAATCGTGGTTTTCTTCGATCATTTGAACTTCTTCAATTGTTGGTGACATAAGATGTATTATCGGAACACTTTCTAGAGTTGGTTCGTTGAATGCGGACCCTAAGTTAGCCAAGGCATCGGCTTGCATGTTCAGATCTCTTGGGATTTGTTCTATCGAGAACTTATCGAATCGTGCGATCTTATCTTTTGCGATCTTGAGATACAATATCATCTTTGAATCTTTTGCTTGGAATTCGCCATTGATTTGGTTCACAACTAGTAGCGAATCACTTCGTACGTGTAGCCATTGTGCTCCTAAGTTATATGCCATATCCAATCCAGCGATCAAGGCTTCATATTCTGCTTCGTTATTGGTGGTTTTGAACTCACATCGTATCGAATACACCATACTACCCCCATGTGATGATTTCAGGACAACTCCCAATCCTGATCCTCGTGCGTTAGAAGCTCCGTCAACGTGCATGGTCCATGGTTCGTTGTCATGAATCATCACATTACTGATTTCATCGTACGATGGTTCTTCGATCCCAGGACTGAATTCAGCTACGAAATCCGCTAACGTTTGAGATTTTATCGCTGTTCTTGGTTGATACGTTAAATCGAAGCTGCTAAGATAAATACTCCACTTTGCTAATCGTCCTGTAAGTTCAGGCTTACGAAGTACGATCTTAAGAGGATAGTTAGTAACAACGATTATATGATGCGATTCGAAATAATGTCTTAACTTTTTAGCTGCAGTCACGAGGCCAAGTAAGAGTTTTTCCATAGACGTGTACCTTGTTTCGGCATCGAGGAAAGACTTACTTATATAATAGATAGGTTGCTGATGTTGGTCACCTTCTCGTACGAGCACTGCGCTAACAGCGTTGTTGCTCACAGCGAGGTATAATTGCAAGCTCTCTCCTTCGATTGGTTTCGTCAACAGTGGAGGATTGGACATGTACTTCTTTAAGCTTTGTAGTGCTTCCTCGTGTGCCTCTGTCCAATCGAAGCCTTTGTTCTTTCGAAGCACGTTGTAGAACAAGTGACATTTATCGGATGATCTTGAGATGAATCTATTTAAGGCTGCTACTCGTCCGGTAAGCTTTTGTACCTCTTTTACATTTCTTGGTGATTGAATATCAAGGATTGCCTTGATCTGTTCCGGGCTCGCTTCGATCCCTCGTCGCGTAACCATATATCCAAGGAACTTGCCTGCACGTACTCCGAAGGAGCATTTGGTCGGATTGAGCTTCATCTTATATTCTCGTAATATATCGAAC
This sequence comes from Centaurea solstitialis, assembly GCA_030169165.1. Classification (NCBI taxonomy): domain Eukaryota; kingdom Viridiplantae; phylum Streptophyta; class Magnoliopsida; order Asterales; family Asteraceae; genus Centaurea; species Centaurea solstitialis. The sequence goes on from CM058040.1 coordinate 56,270,290, forward strand.
GATTGCTTTAGATGCTGGATGTGATCTTGTGATCGTTCCGACTTTACGAGCATATCGTCGATATATACTTCCATCGTTCGTCCGAGGTGATCTTTGAACATCCTGTTTACGAGCCTTTGGTACGTTGATCCAGCATTCTTGAGACCAAATGGCATTACTTTGTAACAGTATATGCCCTTATCGGTCATAAATGCAGTCTTCTCTTGATCGTCTTTATGCATTAGAAACTGGTTATATCCGGAATAAGCGTCCATGAACGTTAGTAACTCGTGCCCCGCTGTTGCATCGACCATCGCATCGATGTGTGGCAAAGGAAAGGGATCCTTTGGACAAGCTTTGTTTAGGTCTGTGAAGTCGATGCATACCCGCCACTTTCCATTTTTCTTTTGTACTACCACCACGTTGTCGAGCCAATCTGGATACTTTACTTCTCGAATTTTTCCCGTTTTGAGTAGATTTTCCACTTCCTCGTTAATCACCTTGTTGTGTTCTGGTGCAAACTTGCGTCTTTTTTGCTTAACGGGTTTAAACGTAGGATCCACGTTCAACTTGTGCGATATGATGTTAGGATCTATCCCCACCATATCCTCGTGTGACCACGCAAAACAATCCGAGTGTTCCTGCAAAAAAGAAATTATACTATTCTTTATATCGGGGGTTAGAGTTGCTCCTACGAAGACCTTACGATCAGGATGTTTGTGATCCAACACGACTTCTTCCAATTGAAGATCATCGTACGATCGTACTCCATCCTGGCTCTGTAATTGCTAGATATCGTGTGGTTTGGCCTTCATCGTGATCTTGTAACACTCCCGTGCGATTTTCTTTTCGCTGACTATCTCTTGCACGCCCCACGGAGATGGGAATTTGATCTTCTGATGATACGTTGATGGTACGGCCTTCATATCATGGATCCAAGGTCTTCCAAGTATGGCATTATAAGCGGAAGGACAATCGATGACGTTGAACTTTGTTTGCTTGTTTATGCATTTAGCGAAGACTGGTAGTATGATCTCTCCAAGAGTACTAGTTGCATCTCCGTTGAATCCAATTAGTGTTGTTGTTCGTCGTACGATGTTGGATTGGTCGATACCCATAATCTTCAACGTTTCTACGAATACCACGTTTGCTGAACTGCCTCCGTCGATTAGTACTCTCTTGGTTAGACAGTTACCAATTGTCAACTGAATAACCAATGCATCATGGTGTTTCTGATAAGTGTCAGTCATGTCTTCTATATCGAACGTTATCTTTGTTGCATCGAGTTCTTTTTCTTCCGTAGATCTGGATTCATTTGGGATGGGATGTCCTTCAGGCCCTTCTCGTGCGTGCCTTTTTGCCGCAGAATAAGTGAGGTCACACACTTCTGATCCACCTGTAATGCAGTTTACAACCTTCGTTGGAACGGGTGACGTTGGTCTTTTCGAATCATCGCCTAGAAGGTTCTTGAGATGCCCATTTGATTTGAGGTACGCGATCTCCTTCTTCAAGCTAATACAATCATCTGTATTGTGTCCGTGGTCGCTGTGGAAGTCGCACCATTTTGTTTGATCTTTGTCCTTGCTAGGATTCTCTGGTTTTTTGGGCCATCGTACGTTAACTTCCAAGTTCCGTAGAGAATCCACCAAGTCTTTCGTTGTACCTGCAAAATGGTAAGTTGACAAATCTGGATATCTTACTTTACCTGTACCTTGGTTCGAACGTTTATTCTGATCGCGTCGGGAATTATCAATCTTGTTTACTCGTTTAGGTTTGAAATCGTGTTTCTGTGCTCCAAGATTCTTCTTATCGTTCGAGTGTTTACGCCGGAAAATGGCGTCATCTTCGATCCTCATGTGGGCCAACGTACGAGCTCGTACATCATCGAAGTTTTCTGGTGGATACTTCGTTAAATCTGTATATAACTCCGAGGATGTATCTAACCCACGTTTGTATGCTTCGATCGCCGTCCGCACATCGCAGTTCTTAACTTCGATCATCTCTGCATTGAACCTATTAAAATATTCACGAATGGTTTCACCTGTTTTTTGCACGACATAGTAGAGATCGCTTGTTTGTTTCTCCATCTTGCGACTGCTTGCAAACTGTCGAGTAAACTGGTTTACTAATTCAGACCACGATGCGATGCTCTTAGGTTTCAAATTGATTAACCATTGCAACGCAGCTCCGGTAAGCGTTGATCCAAAGCCTTTGCACATACAAATTTCTTGAAACTGGGTTGGAATAGGAACTGTCCACACTAGTTGCTTGTATTGTGCGATGTGTTCCACAGGATCAGAGATTCCAGAGTATTTTGGTGTGAAGGCTGGGATATTATATTTTTTAGGAATATCAACGAGAGCAATCTCATCGATATAGGGTGAGGCTTGGAATCCGGTTTTAGGTTCAACTTCGATGGGTACGGCAGCTCCAGGAAGCTTAGTTAACAATGCGAGCATTGCTTTGTTTTGTTCTTCTAGCATTTTTAGTCGAACATCCACGATGTCATTGAGAGGTGGATTACTGGAGGTTCCTGAAACGTTCGATAAGTTTGGAATATGAGTTATGGGGTAGTTGCAGTGGGAACGTGCGATACAGGTTCTGGAAAAGGTACAAAGGGACGAGGCCCTGTTTGAGGTTGGTTGTAAGTGAACGTGGTTGCTCCTGGGTAAGGACCTGATGGTAACGGAGGGAAGATAGGACGCGGGTTGTTGACTGGAGGTGGCGGTGGTAAGCTAACTTGTGACACTTGCGGTTGGATAAAAGGTTGTGATATTTGTGGCTGGACAAATGGTTGTTGGGGAACATAGGGTTGATTTTGAGGGAAGAATGGCCTCGGTTGATGAGTGGAAACTGGAATGTTCGAAGTTTGTGGATTCGATGCTCTCAATCTAGACAGTTCGCCATTCATTTGTAAATTCTGATTATTCAACCATTGGATTTGCTCTTGTGCTGCTGCCAATTGTTGTTGCAAGGTTGATTGAGAACTGCTTGCCATGTTCCTGTACTTGTTCACAAAGAAACTCGAAGAAATAGATTAGTAAACTAACGCCTTATCGAACAAGTTTTTCTCAAAACGAGCCACACGGTGGGCGCCGAACTGTTCGTGTAAAAATTTACTTAAGTTATTATCGTAAGATGTCGTGAGGCAAAATCGTCAAAAGAAAGAACTCTTGTTCGATAAAACGTGCGATAAATGAAAGTAAATAGACAAAAAGGTTGATGACGCAGGAAAAACCTCAGAATCGAGGAAAAAAACCTGCGGCCGACTAAATAGGATAGTCGACGTTGCACTATTGATCACCAATAAGGGGTGATATCCTCGATGTTACAGTTGTATCGTACGATTACAATAAAGAAAAGAATGCTATCGAATATGAATACAGAGAATAATGTTAATATTGCTATTTTTCTCTCAGAATCAGTTGTCTTGAGTGTAGGATCTTGAATCTCTTTTATAGCTGCTTGGATCGTAACCGTTATCTCATAATTGAGCTATAAATGCAACGGTCATAACTGAAGCTGAATTCTTGATCATAACGTCCGAGTCTTTAATGAGGGCATATCTCTTGTTCAAACGGTCACATAACGGTTGATGCTTGATTGATGAGACCAATCGTACGTTTATATATATCGTACGATATGTTTCAATGCTCATTGTAATGATGAACTCCTCATAGCATAGTACTCAATTTCAGATTTCCTCAAAGGTGGACAATTGTTGGATATGATGATCGATCTTATCCTGCAATAAGGATGAACTTTACAGGTATATCGCTCGTTAGTAACATCGTATGATTTGTCATATAACATTTCAAATATCGTTTGATAATAACTTATCTACGTTCGAGGGTATTCATATCTTCATTCCAGGACCTTATCTTAATACAGGAATATCATCCTGGAAGATATCTTACGATTACAATCGTTCGATCGTTCGATGATAAAATTTCACCTAAACACTGACACCGCTCTGGAAAGTCAGAAAGAAAGCGCTCTGAATGCCTACGAAGGTTTCAAGGCCAGGGAAAACGAATCCCTCACAGATTCTTATCAAAGACTGAATGCCTTCGTCAATGATCTGAGAAGGTTCGTGGTTGAGAAAACGAAATACGAAGTGAATGTGAAGTTTCTGAAGAATCTTACACCGGAATGGCAAAACCTGGCCATCAATATTCAGCTTAGTAGAAACCTGGGAGTCATGGGCCTTCACGACCTCTTCAGCATGATGGTCCAACATGAGGAATTTATCACCGGGGGCAGAGCCAAGAAAGCAGTTGATCCTCTGTCACTAGCGGCAGTGCCCTTTGGAGGACCAAACTCTGTCCCTATCCAACCCTCGCAGTACAACAATATCCCTCCCCAATATCATCAGGAGGATTTCTACCAAGAGTTCAACCCGAACCTTGGATCGAGCGTACAACATCCAGATGATCCTTTGATCATTACCATCTCTGATGAAGAACTCTACAATGTGAATGAGTCACTTGCTCTCATTTCCCACAACGTGCAAAAGTTGAATGCAAACCGTGGATTTAACAGATCACGGGGATCTGGATTTCCAGGTGGAGGCAGAATGGGGCAAGGAAGGGGAGGTCATTACCAGCCGGATAGAGCTCAGTACGGAAGTCAAGGCAGAGGTAGTTATCAACAAGGGGAAAGGATGCAGTCTTATGATCAAGGAAGTTATCGCAACAATCAAGGGAGATACCGAGAAGATCATGGCAGATACAGAGAAGACCAAGGCAGGTTCAGAGATCAACGCAGAAGAGACAACACATACTTGGACTATCAAGGAGGCCCAGGATATCAAGGAGATTGGAGAGGTCAGGTCTCCGACATCAACTACTGAAGAAGTTTGAGGCAATACACTCCTGAGTCCGGGTACATCGATCGTCATGGGTATGAAGGCGGGTACGGAGGAAGGTACGAGAGTGGAAGACTTGATCAAGGACCAGGCTATGGGTTTGAGCAGGATAGAAATGACAGCAGGGCAGACGAGAGAATAGATCGCGGGAAAGGGAGCTTCAACGGAGGTGATTCCCGAGGAAACAGTTCCAGGCAAGCTCAGAGGGAAGATCAACAGGTTCAAGCTGACCAAGGAGGTCAAAGGTCAAATCTACCCCAAGTTCCCATAACCCAAAACCCCGCTCCTCAACAAGCTGCAAGTCCCACTACCACTTGCTACAAGTGTGGTAAGTTGGGACACTACGCCAGAGATTGCTCCATCAAGTACAAGGATGCCGCGTACTTTGAGAAGAAGGCCACATTGATGAGGAAGAAGGAAAAAGGGGTTGCTTTGTTGGTTGATGAAGAGAACTAGGTATGTGAAGAGGAGAGCTCGGACGAGGATGATCATTTGGTGAAAGGTCTATGCTTGATGGCTGACTTCGAGGGATCAGAAGCCGTTGGACCAAGCACTTATCAAGACATTGATCCGTCTGAGGTATCCACTACTCCCGATATAACTGATACCGTGGCAATGTTGGAATCTAAAATTTGTGAATTAGAGAGATGTCTCCATTCGGAGAGGACTCTTGTCACGAAATTTAGAATCGACAGTGCCATTTATAAAAGCTCTCTCGAGGATTTGACTATAGTTTATAATCGTGAATCACTTGAGTCTGGCATTAGAGAGTCCAATTTATCTAACAAACTTGGTTGTCTTCAAAAAGCCAATGAGGAACTTAACAGTGATCATGGGGAGCTCAACATTAAATTCCAGTTACTTTCGGAAGAAAGAACTCGGTTGTTTTCTAAGATCCAAGAGCTTGAGGACAACAATTTCAAAAGAGGACAATCTGAACAGACTTTAAGTATCCTCACTCAGCATGCCAAAAAGAATCCTTTTTATAAAGCCAAACCCGGCCTAGGTCTATCTGAAAACCATGTTTTAGACAAAGCACCTTCTCATCTATACAATTTTGAGGATATGGCCGCCTCCAAGCCCAAACCTTCCCTAGTAGGAGGACATGTGACTGAGGAATTTGTTAGACAGACTGTCACATACACCGAAGTAATAAACAGTGAAACCATCACTAGAACCACCAGTCCGTCGAACAGTACCTCTGGTAGTCCACCCACTAGCCCCCCTCCTAATAGACCAATCTTTGTTCCGGCTAGTGATCCGACCAACTCTGAACCTACATGGGAAGGCATTAAGGCCAGAACCCCTAGAGTAGCAATGCCCCCCATCAACTATACTGACCTGAACTCAAGCTATGATACTAGGGAAATGGAGTTTTAAGAGGAGACCTTAGTTATCCCACCCGAGGATACTTCCGCAACTAAGAGTCCCGACCTAGTCAAGCTAGAAAAGGAGGTGTTTGCTCTTAGGTTAAAAGCCATGGATTTGGATGCATGTCAACATCAGATCTTGAATCTGAAAGTAATTGTTTCGGAAAAAGACACCTTGGTTCGCACTCTAGAAAAAGACTTGCTCGAGGCCAATGCCGAGAGAATTAGGCTTTCTTCAGAATGTGAGACCGCAACCTCGGCTTTCACTGATTTCCAAATCAAGGTTGCGGATCTTCAAACTCGATACGTTCTCCTAGATATCCATTTTGAACTTTTAAAAGAACTTGATCATGATGAAAGGATAATGTATCGCCGATCATTAACCAACCAACGTGTGTCTAACTCCATTTTGAAAAGGAAAGTTATGAATCTTGAAAATCTTTACTTTTCAGACTCAGTTGACGATAAGACCGCTCCAATCCTTAACCATCCGGTAGTTAATCCCCAATCCAAACCTGTCATAGATCCTGAGAACCATAGCTCCATAGTCTCCGATGATGATGAACCCCCTAATTCACACCACAGGATAGCTGAACCCAAGACTGTCCATGATCCAAATATTGAATATGATCTGAAGCTGTTTTTAGATGAAGGTGATGATCCTTCAGGCTTTATTCCAAAGAAGCCAAAATCTGTTGTTGTCAAATCTGAGAAGCCTACTGAGTCACGAGCTCCTATTTCTGAGAAAAGTAACCCAAAGGGTGAAAAATGTGTTGGTACTGACAAGGGTAAGTCAGTTAAACCTCACGCACCCAAAGGACTCCAGAAAAAGCATTCAAAGTCTAACGATGCTCGTAACTCAATCAAGCCCATTAAAAGTCTTGACTTTCATTCAAGTACCTTTGAAGTGGGTGAGACCTCTCAGTTACAACCCAATCAACCTTTCAATTCCACAAAACCTAAATTCTCTAAAAAATCATCTGGAAAAGGTGGCAACTGTAACACCCTGTTTGGTAAAATTGTGGATTTTTTTTAAAGAAACATCAACTCACCAGCTCAAACTCTCTAGTTTAAGCTTTTGAAAATAATGTATATACCATATTTTAGCGGAAGCTATTTCATGAAAATATTAATAAGGTTCCACACGTATATTTACATATCCAAAAAGTACAAAAGAAACGTTTCCACCAAGTAAGTTAAGCCATACGAAAGTTCGGTGTTACAAAATTCGGTTCGCGACCATATCTAAGCAAATGGACTGAACCATAGAAGTATTGCCGAACATGTCATACCCCAAGTGTCCCAAAAGATGCTATCTTGAGTCTTCTACCCACCTCACCGGTTCGGGTATCTACTAAGTGTTTCCTGCGGATACAAAACATAATACTTGTTCATTAGTATAACGCTAGTGAGTGCACCAAAAACATTTAGTTCATCAAACACTAGTCATCAATGTTCCATAGTTAACTAGATTACAAAAATCAATGATATCACATATAAAACACGTAAGATGTGAAGGCAAGTCCATTGAACATCCGTATTTTTCCACAGTGGCCAACCATGGTCAACGACATCCACATGGAGGAACCCTTCACATCTCCCGTCAAGGTGGGGGAGCACAAAGCTTTCACCATACAACGGTTACCGGGAGTTAATGATATCTTTCCCACAAGTCCACTCGTGCCTGCGCTTGGTTCGAGACCCGTCGGTCTATTGAACCGCACGGTCATAATGGGTACTTATCATTCAACCCCTCCAATTGCAACATCCATCTCAAATAACATATCCATGTTATGTGGTTAGATTTGATACAATCTCTAATACCACACACACTTCTCATAACCAGATGTGCAATTATCCACTTTTGGGTCCGGACCATAACACATAACCATGATATAAATATCATCACAAAATGCCAATTAATCACCAAGCAATTATACAAGTGCATCCCATTTTCAATAGTATTAAGCAAACTCAAGATATCATGTTCAATCAATATATCAATGATTTCATAGCAATCTATAGTTAACTATATCCACATAACTTATCAACAATTTCACATATGATGACTTTCAAAACTTTAAATTAATAGTTTAAGGTATCCGCAGGGTACACTCACCTTAGGGTGTGATGAGGATCACCACCCAATCCACAAACTATGTTACTTGATGTTCAAACCTATTACAAAGGTTTAAACAAAACTTATTTAGACAATTTAACCAATTTGTCAAACCGAAGGAGACATTGTCCTCAATATTAGACCACCTATGAGGTCTCAAATACAATTTAAAATAAGTTACTTGAGAATCCTAAAACACCTCAATAAATCTTAAGGTCAAATACCTTAAGATTTCTCAATTTACATTTGCCAAAATACACACCCTAAACTGATATAGCTGTTGTAATTCGACTTTTTGGCAAACCTAACGTTGGAATTAGCTTCTGTGTTTCAAAGATGAACTGAAGTAGACAACTCAGGCTTTCCAACGATATATTATACGCCTGAATCCGATTATCGGTTGATTTTATACGAATTTTTGAAGACAGACCTGCATGTGCTGAAATTTCCTGACAGCACCTTGATTTCGAGTTTTAAGGAACAAAACTCATCTAATAGGTCATCAATTCGACCCAAACTTGATTACAACCTCTAAATATCTTATATACCCATCAAAACAAGTTTATTTCATGCCTCAAACATAACATAATCATACCCACAAGAATCAAACCCTAACTTACAAGAGTTTTTCCCCAAATTGACACATTGGTTATAAAAGTCATCATAGAACTTCATTGAGACTTCTACAACTTCAATTAACACTAAAATTCTTAAACAAAAAGAGTTAAAACTTACTTGGAAATGGTAATCAACCCTGCCCCATCTTCAATTCCAACAAACCTAGCTTTAATCAAGTGAAACCCAAGTTGAAACACCTCTAATTGCAACAAAACCCAACATGCAAGTATGGATCTTAAAGATTTTAGCAAAATCTCTCTAATTGCTCTCTAAACTTTCTTCATAAGCTGGAAGGAAGAAAGGAAGTAGAAGAAATGAAGTATTGAACTCTCTTAAATGGGGTTTTAATAAAGAATTTTACATCTAAGCCCCTCTACTCATAAACTTAACAATTGGAGACCTTCAAGTTCCATCAATTTATAACTTGACCACCAAACTTAATCAAAACATAAATAATTAGAAGGACTACCAAAATATATCACAAATTGACACATAAGTACTTAAATCAAAATGTGGGATATTACAGCAACTCCATTCCCACAAAGCCGTCCTCTAACTCACACCGTGCTTTTCATGCAGATGCGAGGAGGAAAGATGGTGGACAGAATGTGAAGCCACCAAGAAAGGATCATCATGGAAGGAACAACTCTTTTTCTACTTTCCCTAAGAAGCATAGTCCTAGCCGTGCAGGTTTAGGCTATGCTCCACTTAGTGTAGGAATGAATTCGAACATGTCCGTTAATTGTAATCGCAACTTAAACGATGCATTTAATACTTTTCGCAATGACATGTGCTTTATGTTTGATAATTTCCTGCGTTATGGTGTGTCTAACTCTTTCAATGCTCCTCAATCTAACGTCAAATCCCGAAAGAGAAGGGGAAGAAAAAGAGGAAAAGGAAAATCCTCTTCGTCAGTGAAGTCCCCTCCGCCTAAGGAGAAATCCGAAAAGGAGACTACACCGACTGATATATCTGTCTCTAATCCAAAGGAACCCATTTGGTAATGGGTCCCTAAACTAGCTTAATCTGTCTTGCAGGTCAGTCATGTGTGGTACTTCGATTCCGACGCATATAGACACATGACTGGTCAGAGATCCTTCCTTTTCGACTATGTTGAAAGGTTTGAGGGATATGTTAAAACTGCCGACAAGACACCTAAGCCAATGGTGGGTTATGGGAAAATTACGGATGGGAGATACATCATCAAAGATGTAAGGTATGTCGAGGGGTTAGGATACAACATGTTCAGCTCCAGTCAGTTCTGTGATAACGGATACTGGGTGAAGCAATTCCAATACGGAAGCGATGTGAATGATGAAGACAACAACGTCGTCCTTAGTGCACGGAGGAACGGCAATCTTTACTCCACCGTCTTCCGTTCAATCCCTCAGACACACCCTCAGTTTGAAGCATTTTCTAATCCGAGGAATGCAATATGTTTGCTCGCTAAAGCATCAAAGGAGGACAGTTGGTTGTGGCATCGAAGACTCTGCCATCAGAATTTCAAAGACATGAACAAGCTGGTTTCGAAAAACCTTGTCAAGGGACTACCTGAGACTCGCCTTTCCAAGGATACATTGTGTCCTGCATGCGAACAAGGAAAGATGACGAGAAGCTCTCATCCACCGAGGATGGACACGAATAGCAAGAGTCCCCTTGACATGATTCACATGGATCTGTGTGGACCTACAAGAACCGAGAGCCTAGCCAGAAAGAAGTACATGTTAGTTCTCGTTGATGAGTTCTCTAGGTTCACCTGGCTTGAATTTCTACGGGCCAAGTCTGACGCTGCCGATCGAATCATTGCCTTCATCAAGCGGATTCAAGTTCTCTTGGGTCGCCGAGTGAAGAAGTTGAGAAGTGACAACGGAACCGAGTTTTGCAATGCAAAGCTGCAATCCTTTCTTAAAGACGTGGGAATCTCTCACAACTTCTCAGCCGTGCGCACTCCTCAACAAAATGGGGTAGTAGAAAGGAAGAACCGGACGTTAGTCGAAGCGGCGAGATCCATGATGGCTCATTCTGGCGTTCCTCAATCATTTTGGGCTGAAGCAGTCTCCACAGCATGCTACACGCAGAATCGGACCCTGATCGTTAAGCGGACCGGTAAAACCGCCTACGAGATGGTCGAACAGCGTAAGCCTAACATCGATTACTTTAGAGTTTTTGGATGTAAATGCTATGTTTTAAACGACCGGGATGATTTGGGAAAGTTTGAACGTAAGTCTGATGAGTCTATCTTCATCGGATACTCACATAACTCAAAGGCTTATAGGGTTTTCAACAAACGGACCCGAACCATCTTGGAAAGCTCAAATGTTGATTTTTCCGAAACCGAAACTTATTCTGTTGCAAGTCCAAGTAATGTAGATGCCTCATTTCCTGAACTGTTCACCACACCACCGAGCACAGATTCTTCCACTAACTTTTCTGCTTTATACTTCTTAGACCTCGCAGATTATGATCTACCCACACTCACGGGTCCGATTGTAGTTCCTGCTCATGCTGGTTCAACATCTACTTCCGTGACATCCGATGCTCTCATCACTGAGCCTTCTTCAAGCACATCTACAAACTTAGTGACACCAGAGTCGGTGGGCTCTCCCCCTGAAACTTCATCCGCTGCCTCACCGGAACCCGTCCGAGAACAGACCCCACACCCTGTTCTTGCACCTATCCCGGAAGAAGCTCCGCTACCCTCACCCAGTTCAGCTCAGAGAACTTATGCTCAGGTAGTACGTGAGCCCCGGTTGGAGGCAGCACCGTAGACTAATCTGGAAGCCGGGTCATCGAGTAGAAACCAGCGATAGGTCTTTGTCGTTCAAGATGAGAACGACGCCACCAACAATCAACAAGCTTATGTCACTCTTCCACACACTCGAAAGTGGACACGAGATCATCCCCCCTCCCAGATCATCGGGAGTCCTTCACAACCTGTCAAGACGAGATCTTCCAAGAACGTAGAAAACCTGATTCTATTCGGAGGATTCCTTAGTGAATTCGAACCTTCGGATGTTTCCCAAGCTCTCACCGATCCTGATTGGGTTTTAGCGATGCAAGAAGAGCTTGCGAAATTCGAGAGAAACAAAGTTTGGCGTTTGGTAACCAGACCGTGGGGAAAATCTATAATCGGGTTGAAGTGGATTTTCCGGAACAAGAAAGACGAGAACGATCTCATCATCCAGAACAAAGCCCGATTGGTTGCCAAAGGTCATCGCCAGCAAGAGGGTATTGATTACGACGAGACGTTTGCGCCCGTGGCTCGGATCAACGCTATTCGGATCTTCCTTGGGTATGCCGCACACAAGAACATGACGGTGTATCAAATGGACGTCAAGTGTGCCTTCTTGAACGGAGTTCTTCTAGAAGAGGTGTACGTCGAACAACCGGAAGGATTCGTCGATCCCAGATATCCAAACCACGTGTATGTGTTGGACAAGGCTCTTTACGGTCTCAAGCAAGCTCCTAGGGCATGGTACAAAACTCTCACTGATTACTTGCTAGGAGTTGGCTACAAGAAAGGTACAATCGATCCCACTTTGTTTCTTAAGAGATCAGGTAAAGACTTAATTATAGTTCAGATATACGTGGATGATATTATCTTTGCATCTACGAAGCCTGAGATGTGCCAAGAGTTTAAAAACACCATGAAATCACAATTTAAAATGAGCATGATGGGCGAGTTGACGTTCTTTTTAGGACTTCAAGTTCGACAACGCCCTGATGGCATTTTTATAAGTCAAGCCAAATATGTTCAAGATCTTTTAAAACGCTTTCATTTCGGTGGTTCAAACTCTGCGGCAACACCAATGCCCAGAAATTTTCAACTAAACGCTGACTCTTCTGGTAAACCGGTTGACCAGAAGACTTATCGGGCAATAATTGGTTCCCTCTTATATCTCACGGCTAGTAGACCAGACATCGTCTTCTCCACGGGTGTCTGTGCTCGTTTTCAGTGTGATCCACGCGATTCTCACTTGTCTGCAGTCAAAAGAATCCTTAGGTATCTGAAGGGCACACCGGATTTTGTCCTTTGGTACCCAAAGGATTCTGGTTTTGAACTAATTGCATATACAGACTCAGACCATGCAGGTTGTAAGCTCAACAGGAAAAGCACATCTGGTGCTTGCCAGTTTCTCGGAGACAAGCTGGTGAGTTGGTCATCCCGGAAGCAGAATTGCGTATCCTTATCCACCGCGGAGGCAAAATATGTTGCCGCCGCCTGCTGCTGCTCGCAAGTTCTGTGGATGAAAACCCAACTTGCCGACTTCGGATACACCATGCAAAGGATTCCCATCTATTGCGACTCCAAGAGTGTGATTCAGATCACGGCAAATCCGGTTCAACATTCTCGGACGAAGCATATCGACATCCGATATCATTTCATCAAGGACCACGTCGAGAAAGGTAATGTTGAACTTTACTTTGTTGAGAGTGACTATCAGCTTGCTGATCTGTTCACAAAGCCGTTTGACGAGAAACGTCACTTCTTTCTCCTAAGCAAATTAGGAATGCTAGACCATCCTGCCTGAGGTCTAGGGGGAGTCGGGAGTTCTTTCGATATATGCATGTGTGTAGGGGGAGTCTGTGAGAGATTGCATATATTGAGGGGGAGTACTAAGTCTTGATTTGATTTTTTTGTTGTGTGTGTGCTAACGTTCTCGGATCCACAACACCTTGGATACCAGTTTATACTTTATTTTGTAGGTGTGGATCCCCACGACGACTTCTGGTTACTTCAGATCAGAACTCGCTCAAAACCCCGTTAAGACGTAGCAGGTAAGTCTCTTTTCTCAAAGATCGAGGGCTGAACTTGTAAATTTTGTGAACTTGAAAGTTCAGGGGGCGGTAGAGTACATGTCTTGAACTTACAAGTTCGGGGACTAACTTTGCCACTTTCTGATTCTTATGTTCAGGGACTCGTTTTGCACTTTTGTGAAACTTGTAGTCCAGGGTCTGTTTTGAAAATTTCTAAAACTAGAACTTCAGGGACTTGTTTGTAAGTTTCTTGAAACTTCAAGTCCAGGGGTGGTTTTTGCCAATAGGTGAAAATCGGGTTAAGAGAGCCAAACAGGAGAGCCAAACAATATTTCTTTTGCCAAACACAGTACAACTTTGGTAAAAATATAAATACTAACTTTTAAGATTAACTATTCACAATTTCAAAAATTCATCTTTTTCTCTCCCGATAACCACTTCGCGCTCGATCTCGTATTTGCTCGTTTTTTGCTCCGTTCGTCGATCAGATTGCGTTTTCGGATTCCTGGTAAGTTAACGATCAACCCTTACGTAGTTATAACGTTTAAATCATTCGTTTTAAGGTCTGGATCGAAGCCTAAACTTTTCAAACTTACCCAAAACCCAAACTTCTTGGAATGGGATTTCGGGGCGTTAAATCGATCCAAAAAGGCTTCTAAACTTGTTCTTAACTGATTTAGGATGCATGTTACTAGTTTAGAGCTTTAAATCGACGTATTGTGGACGGTTTTTGGATTTGGAAACCGAAGGGTCTCGGTTTTCCGAATCGGAAAACATGAACATTCATGTTTTCCGAATCGGAAAACATGAGTGTTCATGTTTTCCGCATCCAAAACCGATGAGTATTCATGTATGTTTTCCGATTCGGAAAACCAGATAAATCCGATTCGGATTATCAGGTTTTCCGAATCCATCTTGAGCCTCGTTTTTTCAAGTGTATCTTTTCCCATTCGGAAAACATGGAATTACCCTTATGGGTTTCCGAGGTTTTCCGAATCGCGTGTGAGGACAAGTTCTATTCGTTTATTTTTCTAAGTGTTTTGTTTTCCGAATCGGAAAACAATGTTTTCCGAATCGGAAAACCCATCTGTTCAAGCATGGCTTTATATTTTTTAAGTGTTGTGTTTTCCGAATCGGAAAACTTATCTATCTATAGGCTTCAAATTTTTCTAAGTGTTGAGTGTTTTCCGAATCGGAAAACCATCTTTTCCGAATCGGAAAACCTCCCCTCGTGTCTTTGCTCGTTTTCGACTCGGAAAATACGAAAAACTCATTTTTGGGTTTTTGAGGTTTTCCGACTCGCGCCTAGTCGAGGGTATAGTCTTTTTCACGCAGTATCTTTCAAAGCACTTAACTTGTTTCATGATTGTGACTTGACAGAAATGGCTCGTCAACCGAATGCTCCTGCTTCCCCGATCAACAACGCCGCTGACCGAGCGCTCATCTCACCAGACGACATCCGTCCGATCCACCAGAACAACGAATACGTCGACCTGACTAACTTCGTTGTTCAAGACGAGGTGGTACTTGAGATCCTGAAGGCACATCCCCTTGCATACGCGATGCAGACTACTGCTGACATTCCAGTGCTTTACCTTCAGCAGTTCTGGAGGTCATCTCGCGTAGAGACCAGAGATGGAGTGCAAACTATCGTGGGCCGCGTGGACCACACCGACCTGACTATCACCGTGGAGGATCTGAGGCGAATCCTTCATCTGCCGACCGCCACTCCCGAGGCCCCGTTTGAGCCACTAGTTTCCGGCCCCGAACTCTTCAGCGAGATACTCGCTTTCGGGGTCCATACCACACCTAATCAGAGACTGAACGAGATCTCTCAAGTCACTCAGGGGATGCTGCCTCCCATCTGGTTCTCCTTCTTCAACATCCTGAACCGCACGCTATCATCAAAGACTCATGGAGTGTACAAAGCATCCACCCAATTTTGGCACGTCATTCATGCTGTTGCCTACGGAAGGCGCATTGACTTTGCTCAACAGCTTTGGTCGGACATGGTTAACGACGTCAGGGCAGGGCCTGCAAGGACTCGTCACACATCCATCCCTTGGATGCAATTCTTCAGCATCATCATCCGTGATCACATGGATCGCCACCCGACTGTCAGACGAAGATCAGGCCACCAGCTCTTCCAAAGCCAGCAGATTGGAACGGATGAACAAGAGGACTCTGAAGCGCGGTCAGGTAGAATTTCCTATCCCTGATAATGTGTTAAGTATGGCGGACCGTAGGGCTGAGTGTGTTAGACTTTACCGAGCGTCAATAGGTTTAGAAGACACGTCCACGGACTCCTCAGAACCGAGGAGCCCTTCCCCGGACGCGCAACTTGTCCCTCGTAGGAGCCGTGCCACTGGCACGGCGGGCCAAAGCTCCAGTGGGGGAGCTTCTGGCTCTGGAGTGATGAGTGTTGCCGTGAGGGGAGAAGCGGGTAGAATTGTCAGAACGTCCGCCACACCGCACATGTCGCAAGCCGAAGCTTACCAGATGATGGTCCAGAACCGAACCCGTCGTGCCCGAACGCAAACCTACATAGATGAGTCTTCCGAACAAGACGTCATGCGAGGCTACCTCGTAAAGCAGTACACCGGGATTCCCCAGCAATCTCCGGTACACTCGTCATCGGAAGAACGCCGATCGCCATCACCGCCGCAACAACCTAATCAGACTTGTGAGGAAGTGGAAGCTTCCCCACAAGAACAAGCACACTTGCCTTCACCACCACATGCGGCGGCAGTTGCTCCACAAGCAGGCGAACCCTCCGGCGATCCCTCAGGCGATGACTCCGACGGTCATGAGTCTTCAGAGCACACTCCTTCTGACCGTCGTGAGGCCGATGACGAGGCCACAGACTCCGAGATGGTTGACTACGGATCAGATTCAGAGTTCCAAGAGTCCGAACAGGCAAAGGGCGGAAAGGCCCAAATGATCGATGCCAATGAAGCTACCTCGTCATTCAACGACGATAGGATTTCCGGGGATCCCGTATTGGCTGGGGATCAAGTATCTGATGACCGAACCGTCGGTCGCGAGGAGAATGATGAAGCCGAGGTTGCTACCGGCTGGGGAAGGGAAGATAGTGAGGAAGAGGAAGAGAGAGAGAGGTTAGCAAAAGAGACCGCAGATGTAGAGGTCCAACTAGACGAGCCGTGGGCTCAGATTCAGGAAGGAGGCGGAGAAGAAGAGCCGCATAGGTTAGAACCGGAAGTCCCCCAAACCCAGAGTCGAACCAACAGAGAGGCAACCCTCATCGAGACCGGGCACCCTACGGTGTCTGGTCAAGACGCTAGCAGCCAACTAGCGCACTTGCACACCTCAACCAGCCACTCGACCATCTCTCAACAGATGGTCGTTTCAGTCAGTCACGGGGATATAGCACAACTTCCACCAGCCACTCAATCGGAGTCTGCCGGTGTTGAGATAAGAGAGGATCGCCCCACCTCTCGACTTCATTGGATGCACATAGATTCGTAGAGCCACTTCCCGGGACGTTTACGATCCCTTCTATCATTAGGCCCCGATCTACTGTCACACAAGCGGAGATCCCACGGGACTCCGCCAGAACGGGGAGAGTTGGTGCGTCAGGAGACGCCCTTCGAGGATCCACCTGAAGCCTTGACACCGTCAACATCATACCAGCGGTGACATCAGGCCGAGAGAGCACCTCAGTAGGACTCCTCTCGACAACTGGAGCCCAAGTTGCACCAGGTTTAGTACTACCGGGACCAGGTCCGACAGACTCAAGCGAAGTCTCTAAAGACGCTCACGCAACACCGGGGCTTTTAGGCCTGACAGATTCGGGTGGAATCCCTGAAACCACCCCTGTACCAACGGGACTTTCAGGTCCGACGGATTCGGACGACATCCTAAAAGTCGTCCACTCACGACTACTTGCTATGGAGGAAGCCAACCGGGCTAGGGATGCACGGGTCGAGGCATTGGAGCGTGCCTTGGCCGAAACCGAGAGAAAGAGGCTGGCGGATCTTGAGGCGTCGAGAAAGCTTCAAGAAGACAGGGATGCGGAGCTTTATGAGCTCAAACGGAGGATGAAGGGCAAACACTTGGAGGCTGCCCCATCAACCGAAGCACCGATTCCTCGTCAATCAGAAGACGTTCTCCGCCTTGCTCCTCCATCCACGAGCGATCTACCATTCATTCCGGGGTACGTTACTGAGGTCGAGCATTCCATGATGATCACTTCTTACACGACCCAGAACGACCGCCTCTCGACCCAGCTCCGCGATCGAGATGCCCAGATTGAGCTCCTACAGCAGCGTATACGAGAACTGGAGGCCATGTGTCGGTCTCAGGCTCAGCCTTCCAAACGGAGGCATGATGACCCTGATGACTCGGCACCGGGTCCTCATGAGGGGGAGGTGCAAGCTTCTTCCAAAAGGCTTCGCACCGACCTCCATTCAGCCTCCGGTTCCGGCTCCTCATCCGCTCCAGCTTTAACGGCTGCCCGCTCGAGTGCTCCATCAGAATCTGCCGCCGCCGACACTCTTTATGTAGATTCAGACACGGAGGAGATTCCCGGTAGGTGAGGTAGTTCAATTTCCTCATCTAACCGAGACAGCAGAGATTGACGTCGTTCCCCCGGAAGCAGCTCCGACAGATCTTTCAGATATCCAGATTCCGGAGGAAGCCCGGAAAATTCTTCGGTCGCTTGCTCAAAGCCTCAGGATCTTTCAGAAGGGGGACGACATCGTCTGGGATACAGACTACAACAACTTCCTTTCAGCGTTCGAGTTTCCCACTCCAGAAGCTCCTCAGACTATCACCACAACAACTCCAGACTCCTCCGCTCCAACAGCCATCCAGTTAAACTGGAACCACTCGGTCATCTTCAGGCCGTTCCTTGAGGAGTCTATCACCCGCATCTTCCAGCAGGAGAGACTACACGTATGGTCCCAAAAGGTCTTCTTCGGGATCTCACACATCAATAAGCTGCGGAGAAGAACTGCGTATGTGCACCAGAAGATGTGCAACTGGGCTACTCACGGTCGTCAAAGGATACGACGTCGATTCATCAAGGTAACTGCGATGCGCCCTTATAAACACGGACATCAGTTATTCCTTGAGTACGACGCCCGTATGTACGGGATCGGTATTCCTCGAGGAGAGTTGTAGAACTGGACGTTTACTGAGGCAGATCTGGATCGGGTGCATTTAGAAGATCTCCTAACGCTCATCAAGTACCTTCAGGGCCCTATTCTCCGACCCGAACACTACCGAGACGGCATCGAGATTCTGAAGAAGTACGTTCGTCATGCAATCACTCTTGCGCGTGTGACGCACTACCAATTAGCGATCGAGAGCCGACAGCCGAAGGTCAACTTGCTCAGACCAAACCTGCTCGTGACTGGAATTGGAGCTTACTTTCCTTACATGCCAACTAGGGTGCCAGAGCATGGTGTTGTGTACGTAACCAGGAAGAAGAAAGAACGAAGATTCATGCGGTTCAGCGAGCTCGCCAAGTTTTGTGACGGCACTCTGCTATACGTATACAACGGAATGAAGAGCAGACTTCTGACTGATCAGATACCGACTTCAAGGATCATAGACGGGAAGGGAAAGCTACTGGAGGGCATGAACTTGATCGAGAGAAAGCTTAAAGAGAGGCTGATGCACCGACGTGTAGAAGCTGCTATGCAAGTGAGAGCGAGGATCATTGGAGACTGGGACGAGTTCATACAGATGTCCAAGTGGGAACCAGCGCTGCAGCTTCCACCACCTTTCTGATTTCTTCACAAAGGGGGAGATTGTTGGACCTCTTTGTTGTGAAGAGTCAGAAAACCTATCTTTACTGCTTTCGTAGTTGAATTTCTCTGATTGTAAACAATTTACTTTGATGTTGCCCTTGTTTAGAGGTTTGGAACCTCGGGGGCCTTTTGTGACAATCTTTCATTTTGCCTCTTACCTATATAAGGAAAGAGATGTATTAGGGTTTGATGATGAATGCTAATCATTTGGTTGTTTCACCTTTTATTGCAAAATACTCAAACCACCATTGATACTTATTGAAGCTTGTGTTCATCACCATTTTCATAGATTTCATTCCATTTCTCCTCATTTCTTGTTTATTTGGGACAACATTTGTTCTTCTAGCATCTTCAATCGTACGTCCATAAGGTTGTCAACAGGAGTTATTCCAGCAGCTTTTTGGTTGTTTGGTTGTATTGGAACGTGAGTTATGGTAGTAGTTGTTGTCGGGATATGGGACAATGGTTCTGGAATATGATGGAAAGGTCAAGGTCCACCATGAGGTTGAGTGAAGGTGAACATATGTGGATCAGGAGGTAGTCCTAATGGAAGAGGAGGAAAAATGGGTCTAAAGTTGTTATTTAGAGGTGGACATAGATTGTTTTGAGGTGCTTGAGGTGCTCTGAACTGATTCTGTTGAAAATGAGGCGGTCTTGGGTTATGCATTGGAATCGCAGGATTGGTTTGAGTAGTTTGGGGGTTCAAAGCTCGTAATCGTGCGAGTTCTCCATTGGCTTGCATGTTTTGATCAGTCAACTGCTGAATTTGTTGTTGAGCGGCTGCTAGCTGTTGTTGCAGAGTTGGTTGGAAGTTGTTATCCATAATCCTGCAATGTATACTCAAAAGAACTCGAAGAATTTGATTAGTAGGCAGACGCTTTATCAAACGAGATTTTCTCAAAACGGGGCCCAACGGTGGGCGCCAAATTGTTTTGGTAAAAAATTACACAATTAAGTATCGTAAGATATTGTGAGGTAAATCCGTTGAGAGAAATGAATCTTGTTCGATAAAGACGTGCGATAAAAATAAATGAAAGACAAAGCAATTGATGATGCAAGAAAAACCTCGAGGTCGAGGAAAAAACCTGCGGTCGACTAAAAAGAGATAGCCGACGTTGCACTAAGTATCACCAATAAGGGGTGATGTCCTCGAGAATTACAGTGTCGATCGTACGATTACAATGAAACAGAATACTAGATCCAATGTAAATTACAAAGAATTATATGAAGACTACAGAGAGAATAGTATGTTCGTATAGCTTTCTTCGTAATCAGATGTCCTTCAAATGATGGTTTCAGTTTCTTTTTATAGTTGATGAAAATGTAACTGTGACAACTTACAGTTTTGACCTTCAGGTTAGCTACTCGTTAAGTCACTCAATAGCGTTTCCGTAGGTTAAAAATTTAGTCATTTAAGTTTTTAGAAGAAACTAGGTTAGTTGCGTGAAAAATTTAGGCAAAAACCTAAAAATCCCGAAAACTGCCCGAAAAAGCCCGAACCGGCCCAAAGTCACCCGAAAATCCTATAATGCCAAATTTAAAGTCGATAAAAAAAATGAGATATTTTATTTAAAATATAAGTAAACTGAATCAAACAATCCAAAATCACCTTCGAAAAAGTCGGTTTCTACCGAAAAAACGTCAAACGCCCGGTACTGCTTTCGAATTAACATTATTTTCTTAACTCTTTTATAAAGAAAAAAAATTAAATAAAAGAATTATGAGAGGGTTGGGTGGGCCCCACATGGCCGGCCACCCCCCCCCCCCTAGGTCTCTCTCTCTCTCTCTCTCTTTTGTTCCCAATAAAATTAATCATACACTCTTTTCCCATTTTCATTATCATTTCATTTCAAACCTCTTTCTTCCCTAGTTCATGCGCCTGAAATCAATTGCTAGAAAAAGTACTAAGAATTTAGACGCCTTTAGGTTCACTCGTTTGAGGAATAGCTTAGGACGACTAGATTTCATTATGTCAAACGAGGTTAGGAGTTCGATTACTGAGAGTTTAGAGGTAGAGGAGTTGAGGGAGTTAGCAGGACTTCCTGAGGGTGCCTTGGTGAGAGTGGCCGGAGAAATTCGTCCGGCGGATGCTCCGACGGGCTTTTTTGCTCTGTTCGAGTATCCGTTCAAAGTCGGATTTCGATGGCCATACTCTCCTTTGGCAAGAGTGTTCATGACTCGCTTCGATTTGTCTCCGGGACAATTGATGCCCCAGTTTTGGCGTGTCGTCCATGTAATCGAACGGGTGACTAAGAACTGGGATCGTCCTGCATTTTTGGTTGACGATCTCCTTTCCGCATACACTGTGACTCGCTCTCCCTACAACCGTTTTGGGTTGTTTCCAAGGGGGAGGAGTGATGCAATGTTGGTTCACGGTACCCAGGTGAACGATCGTGGATGGAAGGCGAGATATGTCTTTGTCCAAACATCCTCGGTCGTGGGCGAAAAGTCGTGGGTCATTCCTGAATGGAACAAAGGCGGTAATTCAACTTTTCTTGCTTCCTTTAGTTTATTCGAGGTATCTTCTCTTGCTAACCCTTTGTTTTCTTTTCTACAGCGATTGACTTCTCGTTTGTGGAGACTACTGAAGCGATTGAGCGTTTCCTTAGTTACAGCGTGACAGATCGCAGATACAGGGCGTCGAAAGGTGGTGACGAAAGCGACGTCGAACCTGAGGTGCAAGTGATCGAAGAGAAGGATATGAAAGGTAATCATCTTACGTCAATAACTTAATTTTTGCTTGCAATCGTTCATTTTTAATTCTGGTTTTCCTTTTCTATGCAGGCTCAGCTTCCAAGAAGGCGTCGACGATGGAGGCAGCTGCTCATGCTGCCAAGAGGAAGGCTGCGGCCCAAGAGGGTCTAGTGGCTAAACGTACGAGATCGTCGTACGTTTCTTTGGATACCCCACCTAAGGATACCGTACGAAAGGTTGAAGGTGGAATCGAGGCAATCCCTCTTAGCTTCGTTCCTCCTGCGAAGGAAAAGGGCACGTCGAGTCAACCTGCATCGAAGGTTGACAAGGGTAAGGAGAAGGAGGGGTCTGGTCTTACGACCATGACCATCAACATGCCCTCCGATTTCATGGTGGATGACGTCATTAGGATGAAGTCCATCTTCCCTGTTCTGGAGCAGTTTCATATCCCTGCCCAGAAGGCGCGCATGGAGGAGGCTGATGTCGAGGATCTAGATGCTTCCATCGCGGGCATCTCCTTTCTGGTAAGTATTTTTCCTGTCGTACGTCATTTGTTTTCTTTTTGTCGTACAATTTTCTGATCTCTTCCTTTTTGTTTGCAGGCTCTCCAAACTAGTCTTAGTCTCCATACTCGGATGGCTAAGATTAAGGAGGAGATGGTGATTAACCAGAACGACGCTAAGACGGCCAAGAAAGAAGCCGAGAAGGCCAAGAAGAAGCTGGCCCAGTTGGTCGACGAGGTTAATTCCAAGTCGGTCCAAATTGGGGATCTGGAATCGAAGCTGGAAATCAGCGACCGATTCCAGGTTGAACAGCGGGAGCGGCTGAAGATGGCTTTGGATCATGCGAAGGAGCTGGAGAAAGACCTGCTTGTCGTTCGTCAGGAGAAGGCCGAGAGGGAAGAAGCCTTGTCGTCCAAGATCCAAGAGCTCAAGGAGGATGCTGCTCTGGCCCGAGTGGTCGCACGTACTGCACTTATGTGACGTGTGGCTGCCGGGACCATTACTTCACAGATGGCGAGTGAAGAAGTGGCTTCTTTCGTACGGGTGATGTGTTCTGAGGACCTTCTCGATGAGGAAGACCTTAAAGGCCTGGACGAAGAGACGGCGGTTGGAGAGGAGAAACTTAATGAAGCCAAGGGTGTCAGTGTCGAGGAGGAGGTTCCCGAAACCTCTGGATCCGTCCCTGTGCATCCTTTAGAGACCGAAGAAGCCTCTGCCGCAGATCCTCCTACCTCTTAGATTAGTTTTTTGTAATTTCTTTTAGTCTTTTGTAATTTTGCTATCTTTAGCAAAAATTTTAATGAAAAACTTTGGATTCAATAATCGTTTGTCGTGCGTGCTTAGCTTTTAACTTTTATCTTGCTTTTTTAGCTTTGTATATAGATTGTATCGTGCGTTGTAGCTTATGTCGTGCGTTTTAGCCTTTGTTTTTCGCATGTGCTTGTTTTTAAAGTCATAAGACTTAAATTAGAAACGTTTCTGTTTATACTCATAAGAGTATACGTGCGATCGGCGAATTGTCTTGCGCTCTTGCGAGATAATCGTGCGTTTAAAGCAACTAATTCATTCGATATTTGCAATAATCGTGCGATACTTGCGATAGTCGTGCAATTCTTGCGATAATCGTGCGATACCTGCGATAATCGTGCGATACATGCGATAGTCGTGCAACTCTTGCGATAATCGTGCGATACCTGCGATCAAACATAGTTGCTAGGGGGTGGCCGTTGGTTTGACCAACGGCGCTCCGACGCTCAAGTCAGTAATTAGTCCAAGAAAATAAATCGTATGTAAATAGGTTTAGAAATAATACCTTTTAAGATGATGGGCATTCCAACTTCGTGGGATTTCTATACCTTCCATTGTTGTAAGTCTGTATGCTCCATTTCCAATGACTTTGGAAATTATGTAGGGTCCTTCCCATTTGATGGAAAGTTTTCCAGCATTTGGCTCTTGTGTGTTTTGAAACACATGTCGTAGGACGTAATCTCCAACTTGAAAATTTTTGGCCTTTACCTTTTTGTTGAAATGTCTTTCGACAATTCCCTTTTGTGCAGCCATCGTTCGTAGTGCTTTTTCTCGGATTTCTTCTAGAGCATCCAGGTCGTAGGATAAATTTATAGCATTTTGATCATTTGTACGATTTCTGGCAATTGGTACTTGGGCTTCGATCGGTAGGACTGCTTCGCATCCATATACTAGAGAATATGGAGTTTGTCCCGTTGATGCTCTTGGTGTCGTACGATTCGCCCATAGGACAGATGGTAATTCTTCTACCCATTTACCTTTTGCTCCTTTCAACCTCTTTCGGATTGAATTGATGATGACTTTGTTGCTTGATTCTGCCAATCCATTGGATTGTGGATATCTTGGAGTAGAAGTGATCAATTTGATTCCTCGTTTTTCACAGAACGTGCGAGTCTTATCGCTTATAAACTGTGAGCCGTTGTCGCACATAATTTCGGCCGGTACTCCGAATCTGTAAATGATATTCTTTTGGATAAAAGATATGACTTCTTTATCTCGAACTTGCGAGAAAGCACCAGCTTCTATCCACTTTGAGAAATAATCGGTAAGCACAAGTAGATAGACTTTTTGTCCAGGAGCTGGGGGTAATTTTCCCACGATATCCATTCCCCATCGCATGAATGGCCATGGAACTAGAACGGAGTGCAAAGGTTCGGATGGTCTATGGACCATACCCGAATGCTTTTGACATGCATCACATCGTTGGACGTACGTTATTGCATCTTCTCGTAAGGTAGGCCAATAATAGCCTTGTCGTGAGATTCGATTGGCAAGACTTCAGCCCCCTGCGTGATTCCCACATTCTCCGTCATGCATTTCTTGGAGAGTTTGATTGATTTGTACCTTATTTGTGACACATAATAGGAGAAGTCCAGTCGTGGATCTTCTGTAGAGTTGGTCTTCAAAAATCGTATATCTTGAAGCTTTGGACCTTGTCTTTCGAGATTCCATTTTGTCTTCAGGAAGTTGGTCGTGCTTGAGATAATTCCACACGTCGAGCGACCAATTATAAGTTTCTTCGTTCATCTGTACTTCATCTTTCGTCGCAATTGTTGGTGTCGTAAGATGAAGTATTGGGATATTTTCTATGAATGAATCATGAAATGCAGATCCCAAATTGGCCAGTGCATCAGCTTGCATGTTTAGATCTCTTGATATTTGTTCGATCTGGAAGTGTTCGAATCGTGTGATTCGATTCTTAACGACTTTGAGATAACTCATCATCTATGAATCTTTTGCTTGAAAATCTCCATTTACTTGGTTTACCACCAATAGAGAATCACTTCGAACGTGCAATTGTTTTGCCCCCAGTCTAAGAGCAATTTCCAGTCCTGCGATCAGAGCTTCATATTCTGCTTCGTTGTTTGTGGCCTTGAATTCGCATCGTATGGAGTATACTATATTTCCCCCTTGTGATGATTTTAAGACAATACCTAGTCTACATCCTCGTACGTTTGAAGAACCATCAACGTAGAGTATCCAAGGTGTGTTGTCTGAAATCATCACAATTTTGTCGCACGTCGTTGGCTCCAATCCTGGGGAAAATTCTGCTACAAAATCTGCCAGTACTCGTGATTTAATTGCCGTCTTGGGTTTGAACTCAATGTCGAACCCACTGAGATAGATGCTCCACTTGGCTAGACGTCCTGTCAGTTCTGGTTTTCGAAGCACCGTCTTGAGTGGATAATTAGTCACGACAATGATATGATGCGACTCGAAGTAATGTCTTAGCTTCTTTGCTGCTGTCATAAGACCTAGTAACAATTTCTCCATTGACGTGTATCTGGTTTCTGCGTCGAGGAAGGATTTACTGACATAATAAATTGGTCGTTGTTGTTGTTCTTCTTCTCGCACGAGTACTGCGCTTGTCGCATTTTTGCTTACTGCCAAGTACAACTGTAGACTTTCACCTTCGATTGGTTTTGTCAATAGAGGAGGTGATGTCATGTATTGCTTCAGTTCCTGTAGAGCTTTCTCATGTTCGTCTGTCCATAAGAAGCCTTGATTCTTTCGTAGGACGTTATAGAACAAATGACATTTATCCGATGATCGTGAGATAAATCGGGTTAAAGCTGCCACTCGTCCCGTTAACTTCTGGACCTCTTTGACATTTCTTGGAAATTGTATCTCGGTGATAGCTTTAACTTGTTCCGGACCTGCTTCGATTCCACGTTGTGTCACTAAGTACCCCAAGAATTTTCCTGCTCGTACTCCAAAGGAACATTTTGTTGGATTGAGCTTCATCTTGTATTGTCGTAGGATGTCGAACGATTGCTTCAGATGTTCTACATGATTAATCGCACGTTC
Source organism: Centaurea solstitialis (assembly GCA_030169165.1). Lineage (NCBI taxonomy): Eukaryota > Viridiplantae > Streptophyta > Magnoliopsida > Asterales > Asteraceae > Centaurea > Centaurea solstitialis. Next base: position 56,296,806 of record CM058040.1, read on the forward strand.
CGATTTTACAAGCATGTCACCGATATAGACCTCCATCGTCCGACCAAGATGTTCCTTGAACATCATGTTAACCAGCCTTTGATACGTCGAACCTGCATTTTTGAGACCAAATGGCATAACTTTGTAATAGTATATGCCTTTGTCTGTCATGAATGCGGTTTTCTCTTGGTCATCCGTGTGCATTAGGATCTGGTTGTATCCTGAGTATGCGTCCATGAACGTTAATAACTCGTGTCCTGCTGTTGCGTCGACCATAGCGTCGATATGAGGTAAAGGAAAAGGATCTTTTGGACAAGCTTTGTTTAGATCCGTGAAATCAATGCAGACTCGCCACTTTCCGTTCTTCTTTTGTACGACGACCACATTGGCCAACCATTCTGGATATTTGACTTCTCGGATCTTTCCTGTTTTTAGCAGATTGTCGACTTCATCGTTGATTACTTTGTTTCTTTCAGGTGCGAACTTGCGACGTTTCTGCTTAACTGGTTTGAAAGTAGAATCCACGTTCAGTTTATGTGATATAACGTTGGGATCTATTCCAACCATATCTTCGTGCGACCATGCAAAACAGTCTGAATGTTCCTGCAAAAAAGATATAATCGTATTTTTTATGTCAGGGGGGGGCATTGCTCCTACGAAGACCTTCCGATCAGGATGTTCAGGGTCGAGAACGACTTCTTCTAATCGAAGGTCGTCGTTCGAATTCTTCTCATCCTGGCTCTATAATTGCTAGATGTTCTGCGGCTTGGTTTTCATCGTAATCTTGTAGCTTTCTCGTGCGACCTTGTTTTCGCTAGCAATTTCTTGAATTCCCCATGGAGAAGGAAATTTGATCTTCTGATGGTACGTCGAAGGGACTGCTTTCATCTCGTGGATCCATGGTCTCCCAAGAATAACATTGTAGGCTGATTGACAATCTACAACATTGAATTTTGTTTGCTTGTTAATTCCTTTGGCGAAGACAGGTAAGATAATTTCTCCAAGAGTGTTCATCGGGTCTCCATTGAATCCAATCAGAGTAGTACTTCGTCGTATGATTTCTGATCGTTCGATTCCCATAACTTTAAGAGTATCTGCAAAAATAACGTTAGCTGAATTGCCTCCATCGATCAATACTCTCTTAGTCGAACAGTTTCCAATCGTCAACTGTATAACTAGAGCGTCATGATGTTTTTGACGGACTCCCTGTGTATCTTCTTGGTCGAACGTAATTGTCATTGCATCGAGCTCTCTTTCCATCTTTGATTTGACTTCTTCGGGGATAGGACGTTCGTTTGGACCATCTCGTGCATGTCTCTTGGCAGCTGAATACATAAGTCTGCATACTTCTGATCCCCAGTGATGCAGTTTACGACTTTGGTGTGAACCGGCGATGCTGGTCGTCCTTGATCTTCGGGAATGACGCCTTTTAGATGTCCCTTAGATTTCAAATATGAAATCTCCTTCTTGAGACTGATGCATTCATCCGTTGTATGGCCATGGTCTTCATGAAAATCACACCATCTGTTTTGATCTTTGTCTTTGCTTGGTTTGTCAAATTTCTTTGGCCATCGTACGTTTGCATCAATCTTTCGTAGTGAATCCACCAAATCTTTCGATGTACCTGCAAAATTGTAAGTAGATAACTCTAGATATCGCATTTTAACAGTACCTTTGCTTGGTCGAGTTTTTGATTCGTGTCGAGGGTTTCCAATCTTGTTTACTCTTTTGTGCTTAAAATCATGTTTTTGAGCACTGAGAGGTTTCTTTTCAGCAGAGTGCTTTCATCGAAAGAGAGCATCGTCCTCTATTCTCATGAAAGATAGTGTTCTAGCTCGTACGTCGTCGAAGTTTTCTGGAGGGTACTTTGTCAACTCTAAATATAGTCCCGAGGAGTCTTCTAGCCCACGCTTGTACGCCTCGATTGCAGTTTTCACATCACAATTCTTTATTTCAATCATTGCCGCATTGAATCTGTTGAAGTAGTCGCGGATCGTTTCTCCAGATTTCTGTACGATGTAGTACAGGTCGCTGGTCTGCTTCTCCATCTTACGACTGCTAGCAAACTGTCGGGTGAATTGATTTACCAATTCTGCGAAGGATCCAATACTCTTTGGCTTTAAGTTGATAAGCCATTGTAATGTTGCGCCTGTCAAGGTTGATCCAAAGCTTTTACACATGCAAACTTCTTGGAATTGCGCCGGTATAGGAACTGTCCACATAAGTTGTTTATATTGTGCTATATGCTCGACTGGATCTGTAATTCCGGAATATTTTGTCGCAAAAGCTGGAATGGTATATTTCTTGGGCACGTCGACAAGAGCTAATTCATCGACGAACGGCGAGGCTTGAAATCCAGTTTTAGGTTCAACTTCGACAGGTACTGCTACTCCGGGTAACTTTGTAAGTAACGCGAACAGCTTTTGATTCTGTTCTTCCAAGGATTTCAGTCGTACGTTTAAAGGGTCTTCAACGGTTATTGGAATTGTTGGGATAAAACCAGAAGAGATTCCAGTACTGGGTGGTATTGTCGTATGAACGGTAGAACTAGCAATTGTTGGTATATGACCAGGGATAGGAATCTGTTGGGATATGTTGTTGAAAGGTCCGAACGTGAATGCGGGTGTTCCTTGAGGCATAGGAGGTGGACCATGAGGCATAGGTGGCGGGCCATGAGGTATTGTTGGTGGACCTTGAGGTATTGACGGTCGTACGTTGTTGTACTGTTGGTTTACAGTCGTTAGTGGTACTAAGGCATTGAACTGTGGTCGAAGTGGTGGTCTCAGATGTTGAGGGGGATAAGGAAGAGGAATAGGCATCGATGGTCCTTGCAAAGCTCGAAGACGCTGGATTTCGTCATTAGCTTGTTGCAATTGTTGCTGTAGAGATGCTATAAATCCGTTATCCATTATCCTGCACAAATAGCTCAAAGAGAACTCAAAGAAAAGGTTAGTACTAAGGCGCACTTTTCACCGAATGAAATTTTTCTCAAAACGGAGCCCCACGGTGGGCGCCAAACTGTTTATGTAAAAAATTACACAACTCGATGTCGTGAGAAATTTATGTGAGGCTTAACCGTCGAGAGAAAGAAATGCGGAAAAGTAAAATAAGACAAACAATTTGATGACTCAGGAAAAACCTCACGACGGAGGAAAAAACCTGCGGTCGACCTAAAAGAATAAGTCGACAGAGCACTATAATCACCAAACAGGGGTGATGTCCTTCAAGTATACAGCTTTGGTCGTACGATTACAAGTGAAACAACAATGAGATCGAATATAAATTACAACTGATCACAAAGAATCTCCAATATAGAATTTGTAAGCTTCAAGCAGACTTCGTGTATTCAAATATTGACTTGATTCTTCTTATATAGCATCTTGAGAGTAACCGTCCAACGGTAGCATGATTCATCATTGTCCAAATCGTAACCGTCCAACGTTATTGTTGGTCTTTAATGCTCGGAGAGTAACTGTCCAACGGTATTGGTTGATAGTTAATGCCCAGATTGTAACTGTTGCGAGAATCTTGCTTGTAACGGTCGATCTTCATGTCGTTGGTTTCCATCGAACGATATATAACTTACGACGTGTTCGTTGTAGTGATGAACTCCAACGAGCATGGCATAGTACTCAATCTCGGACTTTCTCGAAGGTGGACAATTGTTAGAAATGATAATCAGCTTGCCTGCATCAAAGATGTAAACTTCGTATGTTTATTCGTTAGTACTATCGTACGATATAATAGGTATCGTTCGACTTATTCGATGTACTTGTTCGATAGTTCTTTTAGGTTTTATCTTAGGACCTTATCTTAATACAGGATTATTGTCCTTATGTTTGTCCTACGATTATAGTCGGTCGTCGTGCGATTGTGGATTTTTACCCTAACAATATCTTCAGCCTTTCCCGCTGCTCGCCTTGGAAACGCTCGCTGATCTCCAACTTGGACTCAAGGTCCCCAATCTGAACCGACTTGGTTTCCAATTCTTCGACCAATTGAGCCAACTTCTTTTTGGCCTTCTCGGCCTCTTTCTTCGCTAACTTAGCATCGTTCTGGTTGGCCACCATTTCCTCCTTGATCTTAGTCATTCTCGAATGAAGGGTAAGACTAGTTTGGAAAGTCTGTAAAGAAAACATTAGAAAAACGTACGATGAAATACATAAATCGTACGACTAAAGTAAAATACTTACCAAGAAAGAGAGACCAGCGACGGACGCGTCTAAGTCCTCGATCTCCGCATTCTCCATGCGCGCCTTCTGAGCAGGAGAGTGAAACTGCTCTAGGACAGGGAAAATGGATTTCGTCCTAATGACGTCATCCACCATAAAGGTGGAGGGCATGTTTATGGTCATGGTCGTGAGACCAGACCCTTTCACCTCCTCGCTCTTGCCAGCCTTCGATAAAGGCTGACTCGATGCGCCCGCCTCTTTTGCAGGGGGAGCAAAACTCAGAGGGATCGCCTCTATACCACCTTCCGCCTTTTGCTTGGCTTCCTTAGGTGGGGTATCCAGTGAAACGTACGACGACCTCGTACGCTTAGCTACCAAGCCTTCGGTGGCTGCAGCTTTCCTTTTGGCAGCACGGGCAGCCGCCTCCATCATTGACGTCTTCTTTGTAGCTGAACCTGTGTAAAAGAAAATTCGAATTAGAAAGATACGACTAAAACTAAAGCTATAAAATAAGCATCGTGAGTAATTACCTTCCATCTCTGTCTCTTCGATGACTTGCACTTCAGGTTCGACGTCGCTCTCACCTCCTCCCTTTGACGTTCGATACGTACGATCCGTCACACTGTAACTCAGAAAGTGTGAAATCAACGTTGTAGATTCCTCGGTGGTCTCGAACGTGAAGTTGACAGCTACAAAAACACACACGATTAATTACCAAAATTATGCGAAAGGTGCAAGAAAGAAAAATTAATGTCTAATTACCATTCGAGTTCCATTCAGGAACGACCCAAGACCCATCACCAATGACCGAGGACGTCTGGACGAAGACGTACTGAGATTTCCACCCTCGATCATTCACCTGGGTGCGATGGACAAGCATGGTATCATTCCTACCCTTAGGAAACAACCCATAGCGGTTGTAGGGCAACCTCGTCACATTATAAGCAGAAAGAAGGTCGTCAACTGTGTAACACCAATATTTCAAGAATTCAAATAACTAACAATTTTTAAAGAAAATTTAAATTATTACAATTTCAATAGAAATAAACATTTATGTTTAAAGAATGCATTGAATAAAGTTATTATAGTCATCCCAAATTTAATAATTAAGTAAAAATAATAATAATAATAATAGTAATAATAATCGTAAAATGTCCAAATTGCTATCAGAACCGATCTCGTCACTAGAGTCAAACCGGGGCCTTGCCCTTATCTACACTTGATCCCGAACCTGGAAAAGGGGAAACAACGAAAGGGTAAGCTATAAGCTTAGTGAGCAAGCACTATACATACCTTACTTTACCACGCACGCACGCACCATAACAGGTGCCATCACATTCACAACAACGACCAAACACACATAATATATCACAAAATACTATAATACTCATTCTCATGAGAACATAATAATTTCCGCCAGCTTTGGACACGGATCTGCCCCCACAACTCATCAAGGGCATGTGGTTCCCTTTTCTCGCCAGCTTAGGACGCGAGTCCGCCCCCACAACTCATCAAGGGCATGTGGTTCCCTCTCACACACAATTATGCATACATACATCCATAATAAAGTAAGCACATATAGTGAAACTCACCTGAATCGTCCGGCAATAGAAAAGAGACTGAAACTTGAAACTTGATAAACTGAACGACTATCAGTCAACCTACACAAAGGTAACAACTAATTACATGCCTATAAAATAACTACTATGCGTGCCGACCCATCTCTTGAACTAACCGTGTGTCACTAAAGGTCCTACACCCTCTTATTTATTTATTTTTCTTTCTTTTTGTGACAACAAGAACCATGCATATACATTTGTACCCGTCGCTTATACCATCCACCTTCATACATAAATTGTCATTAAAAGTCCCATGCACTCACACATGACTTTTAGCGACAAGTATAACCTTAGATGTCTCAATTAATGAAAGAATAACCTACTGCCCTTTTTTTTCCTTCTTTTTTTTCTTATCGTGAGCCATGCACACACACACACAATCTGATACTACTTACATACACCTTGCTTGCTATATACATAAATATCACACACACACACACACACACACACACATATATATATATATACAGCAGCGGCAAGCCGTGTGTCTCCGGCGCACAAGAGCGAAACCACCACCACCCCCGGCCTTCGCCGGCGTGGAGAACGACAACAGCAGCGACAGCTCCGAGCGCCGCCGCGACAACAACCCACACCGCCGGCACCCCCTAGCGACCGCAGCTAGGAAGAGACCGGCAGCCGCCGCCGCACCCAAACGGCGCAGCCGACGACCGTCGTCGGCTTCTAACGCAACGCCACCACCGCGTCGCCGACCACAGCCGGCGTACGCCACCACCGACGACGAATCGCCGGAAACCCAAAAGAAACAACCCAGCTACGAGACTAACGAGAAGAGGGTTCGTAACCTTACCTTTTTCGAGCAAAACCTACGAACACCGCCCTCCGACGCCCTCTAACTCGTTCTCCGGCGATCTCTCTCCGGCGATCTCTCTAAATCCGGCAGCCTCCTTCACTCTCTCTCTTTTCTCTATCTTCCTCTCCAAGATACAACTAGGGTTATTAAAAGAGGCTAACAAGGGTTTTATCAGATTTTTTTAAAACAAAGACTTGGGCTCCCTTTTCTAGTTTTAGGCCCACACATCTACCAAACCCAACAAGCAACTACTAGAAAAAGAAATAAAGCCCACAATTAAACTAGATTCCAATAAAAAGAAAATAGAATTACAGATACGGTTTTTGGGACGTTACAACTCTCCCCCACTTAACAGGATTTCGTCCCCGAAATCAGTCTGAGAAGAGCTCCGGGTACCGCTCTCGCATCTCTGCCTCTGGCTCGCAAGAACACGTTGACCGACCTCACCCCAACAGATTGGGGTTCGACACCTCCTTCCGTATAGCATCTCATACGGGGCATCCCGATACTCGAGTGATAACTGTTGTTATATGAAAACTCCGCCAATGGCAGATACGTATCCCAACTACATCCGAAATCCCGAACACAAGCCTGGAGCATATCCTCCAAGGTCTCGACCACATCGAACCATTTCCGTTGTCTCCAAGTGTACGCTAATATCCGTCTCTCAGTATAACATCACAACCCCAATCAAAAAGTGATGTGTCGCAATGCTCCATCATCTACTTGACGCCCTCGGGAGGCGTCAAAGTCAACGCCTCACAAAACTTCGTTGCATAACTTGAATGTCGCTGGCTTATCTGCACCCCAAACACCTAATCCCGACAGTCCTTACTTGACCCTTGAAGCCTACGGGTGTAACCACCAGTGCAGGAAACACAAGCGTCAAATAAGACTAGTCGGGACCGCAACTCAACCTCCACAAATCCCTCGTACCTAAACTTCCTCCAACCTCAAATATTGAAACGAACAACATCTTCGCACGAACAAGCGTTCGTTCCATGCTTTATGGATGTCTTCCTCCTCCTCCTTAAGCTGGTGCTAACCCGAACGAGGATCAATTCTCGAAGCCACGCCGCTTCCTGAAACTGGTCAATTAAGTCGTCCATCTTAGGTAAGGGGTACCTATTCTTGATGGTAACCCTGTTGAGTTCCCGATAGTCACTAAGCACATCCGATGACTCCCGTCCTTCCCCCTTCACGAAGAAGATCGGCGCACCCCACTGCGAGCTACTCGGACGAATGAACCCTTCCTCCGAGAGTTCCTGCAACCGACAACTTCCGCTCCTCTATCCGATCAGCTACCGCATAAGCCAGATAACCCGCGCCTCCCCGCTGAAGCCACTTACTCGCTTTCGCCACAGGTCAGAAAGCCAACCGCTTCATACGTCCCTCGTCGTCCACGGCGAGCTCTTCTCCCACTTAGGTTCTGGATGCGGACCAGTTGTCTGCACCACCCACAATTGCCTGGTTCCGACGCAACCGATCCGTACTAAAATTCGCATTAGACTCTTTCATGGGATTCGGCATGAGATCAATCCAAACCTGATTTCGAAGGTCTCTAAGGTGTACCTCTTGTAGACATTCTCCACCTCCCGGATCTTCTCAGCTGCAACTCTATAAAAGATAAGCACTGCTTCCTAAGCAACTACTTAGAGTGACTTCAAATTAAGGATGCTAACCCATCCAAAACTCGACTCTAAGTCCTACTTGTCCTCGTCTATCTTCTAGGAAAAACCGACAACTATTTTCCTTCAATTCCAGCGCTAGCGTAGCGAGCATCTCCCGCTCCTGCTACCACCACGAAAATGATCACCAGGTTCTTCTTCCCCTTTAAATGGGCGTTTGGGAAACGCTTCGACGTTCGCATAGTCGCATCCTCGATCCCGCCTCTGCTGTAGACCTTGGCTTCAAGATTCCTAGCTGCTAGAGCTATCTTGATCTTCGGTTCCATCACCTGACTAACATCCCTCTCTCCGACTAAAGAGACTATCCTAACCACGACTGCTGGAGTGTTTCTCCAACCTTAAACATAAACATCTATCCTTGAGTCATGGCTTACTGTCTCCAAGTATCCCCCTTCTATTGACCACTAAAAACTAAATCCAACCTCATATACACCTAGTACCATATCTTACGACATGCACTAACGCATACTCAACCGTACTGCTCTATAATCATAGTCAACCGACTGAGTACTCTAACGAGCCAACCGCTCTCCACACTGACTCTACAGGTTTAACTAACCTATAGCGCAATCCAACTCTAAACCAAATCTATAGGCTAAATCCCGCCTATAGTGAACCCAAACCACGCAACCAACCCCTTCTAGATCTTTAGGATGCCTCATAATCCCGACATGAATCAAATCCGAACGAAAACTATAAACACATCTTTTAGAACTCGAGACGTACGATTTTTAGCATTTTACACGTTTACAAATCCAACAATTTAGCATATTTGAAATAGATTTAAAAAAAACATTTGTAAACAAGAGTCTTAGATCAACGTCTTAGGATTCCAACGTATCAAGAACGGACTAACTCGGATTTAAAAATGAATTTTATGCGGATTTTTGAAAAGTAGTGTGTTGTCCTCGTATAAAACAAGGGCTGTTCAGATAAACAAAGGTTTTAGCTAACCTGGATCAAAATCGAAGTTTCGTTGTGTGAGGACAGTTTGTAGAAGACATTTCAAGGTTTTCAAAAATATATCGTATGCGTTAATCCGTCAAACGAGCGATTAGTTATGAATTTTATAAATAACACGAGAAATTTCAAAAATATTTCAGCACCTTATAAATAAAATTCGACGGGTCTAGAATATCCCAATCTCGGTTTATCATATATAAACTAAAAAGAACTCATTGGAAAATAAACGATCGAACGAATCAACCAATCAAACGGAATATGGAAATAATTTTAATGAAAGTAAGAACACATTATGAATCATGGAATCGAATGCGACGACTCAAAGAAAAGAGAGAATCAAATAACACGAATAAGAGTGGATTTCATATACGTACACACGTTTAACGAATTGATAAACGAACCGGATTTAACACATATACAATGAAACGAACAACGTGACAGAAAGAAATATAAAATCCGTACACACGTAAAATATCGAATAAACATAAACGTACTTTGATGAATCAAAACATACAACGAAAGAATAAGGAATCCGTACCGGTGCTCATAATCCACCGAGTGTGAATAAGCAGTCTATTTACACAACCTTATAAATTCCTATCAATTGAACGATTTCCTAAGGTCACTACTCTAAACACCCAAACATGGGCCACTTTAGAAACATGCCTAACACAAGGCAATACTAGTATTTGCAACTAGAGTATCCGCCTACACTCGCTACTCAACACTAAAGTTCTTGCAACCTCTAGTCATTAGTGCGCAGGCAACTCTATAATAGATTTCTTACTCTACTCATGTAAGTACTACAAGTATCAATCAACCTCATTCAGTCATCAACCACTAGAGTGCTCATGCAAGATCCGAATACTTGTCAATAGTGCTCGTGCAAGCCTAAGGACTAGATCACAACTCTATCGATACGAACACAGACAAACACAGTTGACCTCATGGTCAAACATCCGTTTCACAGCTATCCAGTCCCCAAACATAGTCCATTTATCGAGATTCCCAAGATTTAACCAATTCCTAGCCCATACAGGTGTTTATAGTAGTACTATTATTTGGGCCCGTACTACTATAACCAACCGGTAATGATAATTTGCTCGGGGTCACTAGCCAATAACCAAACAAGGACATGCCTAGCAATCCCTTACCAAATCATCATCGTATAAACTGGGTCTTGGTACCATCCTCAAAATCCCAATCCAAGGACTACATATACAACAAATAATTTCTTAACTAATTACATTATACATATCGTATGTCGCATACATTTAGTAGCATATAATCCCACGCTCAACTTAGCGTCTCAACAATTTATCAATAAACATAAAGGTAACGTAAGTATTGCGCACCCCGTTTTGAAGCTCTAGCCGACGGTTCCAACTCTTTTATAAACTTTTTTTTCTTAAAAAATAAAAAAATCTCCTAGTTTAAGTCCAACCACACACACACTCGCAAGGGTGTGTGCTGATTCTCTTAAACTCAGGCTCTGATACCAAGTTGTAACACCAATATTTCAAGAATTCAAATAACTAACAATTTTTAAAGAAAATTTAAATTATTACAATTTCAATAGAAATAAACATTTATGTAGAATGCATTGAATAAAGTTATTATAGTCATCCCAAATTTAATAATTAAGTAAAAAAAATAATAATAATAGTAATAATAATCGTAAAATGTCCAAATTGCTATCAGAACCGATCTCGTCACTAGAGTCAAACCGGGGCCTTGCCCTTATCTACACTTGATCCCGAACCTGGAAAAGGGGAAACAACGAAAGGGTAAGCTATAAGCTTAGTGAGCAAGCACTATACATACCTTACTTTACCACGCACGCACGCACCATAACAGGTGCCATCACATTCACAACAACGACCAAACACACATAATATATCACAAAATACTATAATACTCATTCTCATGAGAACATAATAATTTCCGCCAGCTTTGGACACGGATCTGCCCCCACAACTCATCAAGGGCATGTGGTTCCCTTTTCTCGCCAACTTAGGACGCGAGTCCGCCCCCACAACTCATCAAGGGCATGTGGTTCCCTCTCACACACAATTATGCATACATACATCCATAATAAAGTAAGCACATATAGTGAAACTCACCTGAATCGTCCGGCAATAGAAAAGAGACTGAAACTTGAAACTTGATAAACTGAACGACTATCAGTCAACCTACACAAAGGTAACAACTAATTACATGCCTATAAAATAACTACTATGCGTGCCGACCCATCTCTTGAACTAACCGTGTGTCACTAAAGGTCCTACACCCTCTTATTTATTTATTTTTCTTTCTTTTTGTGACAACAAGAACCATGCATATACATTTGTACCCGTCGCTTATACCATCCACCTTCATACATAAATTGTCATTAAAAGTCCCATGCACTCACACATGACTTTTAGCGACAAGTATAACCGTAGATGTCTCAATTAATGAAAGAATAACCTACTGCCCTTTTTTCCTTCTTTTTTTTCTTATCGTGAGCCATGCACACACACACACAATCTGATACTACTTACATACACCTTGCTTGCTATATACATAAATATCACACATACACACACACACACACACACACACACACACACATATATATATATATATATATATATATATATATATATTACAGCAGCGGCAAGCCGTGTGTCTCCGGCGCACAAGAGCGAAACCACCACCACCCCCGGCCTTCGCCGGCGTGGAGAACGACAACAGCAGCGACAGCTCCGAGCGCCGCCGCGACAACAACCCACACCGCCGGCACCCCCTAGCGACCGCAGCTAGGAAGAGACCGGCAGCCGCCGCCGCACTCAAACGGCGCAGCCGACGACCGTCGTCGGCTTCTAACGCAACGCCACCACCGCGTCGCCGGCCACAGCCGGTGTACGCCACCACCGACGACGAATCGCCGGAAACCAAAAAGAAACAACCCAGCTACGAGACTAACGAGAAGAGGGTTCGTAACCTTACCTTTTTCGAGCAAAACCTACGAACACCGCCCTCCGACGCCCTCTAACTCGTTTTCCGGCGATCTCTCTCCGGCGATCTCTCTAAATCCGGCAGCCTCCTTCACTCTCTCTCTTTTCTCTATCTTCCTCTCCAAGATACAACTAGGGTTATTAAAAGAGGCTAACAAGGGTTTTATCAGATTTTTTTAAAACAAAGACTTGGGCTCCCTTTTCTAGTTTTAGGCCCACACATCTACCAAACCCAACAAGCAACTACTAGAAAAAGAAATAAAGCCCACAATTAAACTAGATTCCAATAAAAAGAAAATAGAATTACAGATACGGTTTTTGGGACGTTATAAACCGAGAACGCACGATGACCCCAATCCCTAGTCACCCGTTCGATCACTTGGATGACGCGCCAGAACTGGGGCATCAATTGCCCTGGAGATAAGTTGAATTGACTCATGAAGGCCCTGGAGAGAGGAGAGTACGGCCATCGAAATCCGATTTTGAACGGATACTCAAACAGGGCAAAGAACCCCGCCGGAGTATCCGCCGGTTGAATTTCTCCGGCCACCCTAATTTGGGCACCCTCCGGCAACCTAGCAAGATCTCTCAACTCCCCTACCTCTAAACTCTCCGTGATCCAACTTGTAGAACCCAGGTGTTGAGAAGAGTCAGAATCATCTATCTTTAAAACTGCTTTCTAGTTTAGTTTCCTTGTTATGTAAACAATGATGTTTTATTATGCCCTTGTTTAGAGGTTTGTAACCTCGGGGCCTTTCTCGTAACTTTGTCAAACTTCCTTCTACCTATATAAGGTAAAGGATTTCTAGGGTTTTGAATATGAAATCATCTTTTACCAAATTGGGCAACATTACACCATTGTTGAGTTTTATCTAAGTTCATATTGATTTCATCATCTTGATAGGATTTCCATCCATTTCTTCTGCATTTCATTGTTTCTAGGGACAACAATTGGTATCAGAGCCAAACTTGTTGATTCCTTGGCTTTTGGATTGATTTTAAAAAGGTTCTAAAGTTTTTTTTAAGTTTTGAGTTTTTCAAAACTTTTGGATTTTCAATCCAAAAGGTGTTTTAAAGGGCTTAAATTAAGTGTTAAGTGATTCCCCATAGTTTTCTAAGCATTTTCCTACATTTTGGGGGTCTAAACACTGATTTTTAAGAGTTTTTAAGTGTTTTTAAGAAATTTTTCGAGCTTTCTGTGCAGGTTTTCCGCATCGGAAAACGAGAGCTGAAATATCAGCTCAAATTTTCCGAGTCGGAAATTGCTCATTCTCCGAATCGGAGAACTCTCCTTTTCCGAATCGGAAAACTCTGTTTTCCGAATCGGAAAACGAGTCTCTGACTCGGGGTCTTGCTCTTGAGAAGTTTCTCTTTTCCGAGTCCCTTTTCCGCACCCACCTTTTCCGAATCGGAAAAGCTCATTTTCCGAATCGGAAAAGAGTGTTTTCCGCACCATACTGTTTTGAGCCAAATCCGAATCGGAAAACATTTGTTTCCAAGTCGGATTTCGCCTCTTTGAGCCGAAACTCTTGCCGTTTTGTTTCTCAAATTCGACACTAAGCTTGCTTTCAAAACCTTTTACTTTTACCAAGCTTTCTGTGTCCCGAGGCGCTCGAAACACCAGTTTTTTTTTAAAACAAGCCAAGTGAATCTTTCAAGGAGGTCTCATTCCTTTCTTAGAAATGTCGAAGGAAATCCTGGGGATTGGTTCCGAAACTCGCCCTCCCGTCCTGGTGATGGGCGAGTACCAGCAATGGAAGCGCCGGATGATACACTTCCTAGACATGCTCGACGGAAATCTCATGAAGTCAATCCGTGAAGGCCCAATCCGACCAACTGTCACGGTTGCCGCTGTTCCCAAAACAGATACGTGTCCCGAACTTCCGTCGTATGTAGTCGAAAAGCCAGTTGAGATGTTCAATCCAGAACAAAGAGCCCGGCACCTCGTTGACAAGCGTGCACTGACCCTTCTGATTATGGCTCTTCCTAATGATATGTACGCAAGAGTGGATAGTCTGACAAACGCACGAGACGTTTGGTTAGAAATAGAGCAGCAGATGCAGGGAGGTGACACCGCCCTAGAGAGTCAAAAGGAAAGTGCCCTAAATGCTTACGAAGGCTTCAAAGCCAGGGAAACCGAATCCCTCACCGAGTCTTATCAAAGACTGAACGCCTTCGTGAATGACCTACGAAGACTCGGGATAGAGAAGTCAAAGTACGAGGTAAATGTTAAGTTCCTGAAGAACCTAACACCGGCATGGCAAAATCTGGCGATCAACTTACAGCTGAGCCGAAATCTGGGGATTATGGGTCTACATGACCTTTTTAGCATGATGGTTCAGCACGAGGAATTCATCACTGGCGGGAAGTTCAAAAATACTGTTGACCCTCTGGCACTCGCGGCAGTGCCATGTGCAGGATCAAACTCAGCTACCTTCCAGCATCAGCAGTACAACAACTCATCTCCTCAGCAGCACAACCAGTCACCACCTCAGCACTATCAGGAGAACTACAACCAGGAGTTCAACGGGAACTATGGTTCAAACTACCAAGAGTTCAACTCGAACTATGGTCCAAGCTATCAACATCCAGATGATCCACTAATCATCTCAATCTCTGATGATGAACTCTTCCATGTGAATGAGTCTCTTGCCCTCATCTCTAATAGCGTACAGAAGCTGAATTCCAAACGTGGATACAGCAGACCTAGGGGATCTGGATACCCCAGTGGAGGAAGGATGGGGCAAGGCCGAGGTGGACACTATCAGCAAGAACGAGTTCAGTTTGGGAATCAAGGAAGAGGAGGATACCAGCAAGGGACAGATTTCAGAATCAGCATCCAGGAAGATACCGTGGTGATCAAGGCCAGTATAGGGAAGCGAGGGGAAGCTACAGAGATAACACCTACCTGGACTATCAGGGAGGTCCTGGAGATCAGGGAGATTGGAGAGGACAAGTCTCTCATATCAACTATCGCCAAAACCAGAGAAACTACACTCCTGAATCAGGATACATTGATCGTCAGGGATACAGCAGCGGGTACGAAGGTGGCCAAGATGGAAGACATGGAAGATTTGAAGGCGGTCAAGGTGGTCAGGGATATGGACAAGAACAAGAAAGGAACTACCGTGGATCTGAAGGACAAACTGATCACGGGAACAGAAACTATCCTGAAGGCAACCATCAGAGTGGTTCTTCTAGGCAAGCTCCGACAGAAAGACATCAACAAGGTCCAGTTGAAATTGGTGATCAAAGGTTGAATGCTCCTCCAGCTCCGGTGAATAGTGGTGCTCCTACCCCAGCTCCTCAAAAGACCGCTAGTGCCACTACTTCCTGCTTCAAATGTGGCAAGCTGGGTCACTATGCGAACAACTGCCCTGTCAGATACAAGGATGCTGCATACTTTGAGAAAAAGGCAGCATTGATGAGGAAGAAAGAGAAGGGAGTCGCTCTGCTAGTCGATGAGGAAAACTGGGTGTGTGAGGAAGAAAGCTCAGACGAGGAAGATCATCTTGTTGGGGGTCCGTGTTTGATGGCAGACTTCGAAGGACCTGAAGCTGTTGGCCCCAGCACATATCGAGACCTCGAAGCTTCTGAGGTATCCACTATTCCTGACTTAACTGATGATGTGGCAATGTTAGAATCTAGAATTTGTGAACTTGAGAGATGTCTCCAATCGGAACGATCTCTCGTCACGAAATTTAGAATCGACAGTGCCATATACAAAAGCTCTCTTGAGGACTTGACCATAGTGTACAATCGTGAGACTCTTGAGTCTAGTGTCAGAGAGTCCAATTTATCCAACAAACTCAGTTGTCTTCAGAAAACCCATGAGAAACTTAACAGTGACCATGGAGAGCTCCAAATAAAATTCCAGTTACTTTCAGAAGAAAGAACTAGACTGTTTTCCAAAATTCAAGAGCTTGAAGACAACAACTTTAAAAGAGGACAATCTGAACAGACCTTGAGCATTCTTACGCAGCATGCCAACAAAAATCCTTTCTATAAAGCCAGACCCGGACTAGGATTGTCTGAAAACCATGTTTTAGAAAAGGCACCTTCTAATCTGTACAATTTTGAGGACATGGCCGCCTCCAAACCCAAACCTGCCCTAGTGGGAGGACATGTGACCGAGGAATTTGTTAGGCAGACTGTCACATATACCGAAGTTATAAACGGTGAGACCATAACCACGACCATCAGTCCAACGAACAGCACCTCTGGCAGTCCACCCACTAGCCCTACTCCCAATAAACCAATCTTTGTTCCGGCCAGTGATCCTACAAACACTAAGTCCACATGGGAAGGCATCAAAGCTAGGACCCCTAGGGTAGCTATGCCTCCCATCAACTACTCAGACCTTAACACTAGTTATGACACTAGGAAGATGGATTTTTCAGAGGAGACCTTAGTTATCCCACCAGAGGATGTTTCCGCAACTAAGGGTCCCGACCTAGTCGAACTAGAGAAGGAAATGTTTGGCCTTAGACTAAAAGCCATGGATCTGGACGCATGTCAACATCAGATACTGAATCTGAAAGTGCTTATTTCTGAAAAAGACAACTTGGTTCACACTTTGAAGAAAGACTTGATCGAGGCAAATGCCGAGAGAATTAGAATATCTTCAGAGTATGAGACCGCAGCCTCAACCTTCACTGACTTTCAACTTAAGGTTACGGATCTTAAGGCACGATATGTTCTCCTAAATATTAATTCAGAAATTACAAGAGAACTTGATCATGATGAAAAGATCAATTATCGTGTGGCCTTAACTAACCAACGTGTGTCAAATTCCATTTTGAAAAGAAAAGTCATGTACTTTGAAAACCTTTCAGACTCAGTTAATGATAGGACTACTCCACTCCTAAACCATCCGATAGTTGATTCCCAAACCAAATCTGTTACGGATCCAGAGGACTATTACACCTTACTGTCAGATGATGATGAACCCCTCAACTCACACCATAGGATAACTGAACCAAAGACTATCCATGATCCTAATGTTGAATACGATCTGAAGGTGTTCTTAGATGAAGGTGATGATCCTTCAGGCTTTATCCCAAAAGGGCCAAAATCTGTTTTTGTAAAACCTGAGAAGTCTGTTGAGTCACGAGCTCCTATTTCTGAGAACAGTAACCCTAAGGGTGAAAAATGTGTTGGTACTGACAAAGGGAAGTCAGTTAAGCCTCACGCACCCAAAGGACTCCAGAAAAAGCATTCAAAGTCTAATGATGCTCGTAACTCAGCTAAACCCATTAAAAGTCTTGACCTTAATTCAAGCAGCTTTGAAGTGGGTGAGACCTCTCAGTTGAAACCAAAGCAACCTTTCTCTTCCACAAAACCTAAATTTTCAAAAACATCTTCTGGAAAGGGTGGCAACTCTTCTCCTATTAAACCGTCATCTAACTCACACCATGCTCGTAATGCAGATGGGAGGAAGAATGATGGTGGACAGGAAGTGAAGCCACCAAGGAAGAATCACCGAGGAAGACCCAACTCTTTTCAAGCTTTCCCTAAGCAGCGTAGTCCTAACCGTGCGGGTCTTGGCTATGCTCCACCTAGTGTAGGAATTAATTCAAACATGTCTGTAAAACGTAATCGACATTTAACTCATGCTTTTGACTCTTTGCGTAATGACATGTGCTTTATGTTTGACAATTTTCTGCGCTATGGTGTTTATAATTCTTTTAATGCTGATGTGCCTAAAATCAAATCTCGAAAGAGAAGAGGGAGAAAAAGAGGAAAGGGGAAACCTTCCTCGTCAGTGCAGTCCCCTAAGCCTAAGGAGAAATCCGAAAAGGAGACTGCATCGACCAATTCAATTGTTTCTGACCCTAAGGAACCCATTTGGCAATGGGTCCCTAAACAAGCCTAATTGTTTTGCAGATCAGTCATGTGTGGTACTTTGACTCGGGGGCTCACACACACATGACTGGGCAGCGGTCCTTCATCTTCGACTACGTTGAAAAGTTTGAGGGATACATAAAGACTGCCGATAGAACGCCGTTGCCGATATTAGGGTCGGGAAAAATCACCAATGGAAAGTACATCATCAAGGGTGTACGTTATGTGGAGGGATTGGGGTACAACATGTTTAGCTCCAGCCAGTTCTATGATAACGGATACTGGGATGAAGACATTTCAGTACGGAAGTGACGTGAACGATGAAGACAACAACGCTATTCTCTCCGCCAGGCGAAATGGCAATCTCTACACAACCGTCTTCCGTTCAATCCCTCAAACACACCCCCTGTTTGAAGCTAACCCGAAGAATGCAATCTGTCTGCTCTCAAAAGCATCAAAAGGGGACAGCTGGTTATGGCACCGCAGACTATGTCATCAGAACTTCAAAGATATGAACAAGCTGGTTTCTAAAGGTTTAGTCAGGGGACTACCTGAGCTTCGCCTTTCCAAGGACACTCTTTGTTCTGCGTGCGAACAAGGAAAGATGACCAGAAGCTCTCATCCACCGAGAATGGACACGAATTGCCAAAGTCCCCTCGACCTGATACACATGGATCTTTGTGGACCTATGAGAGTAGAAAGTCTTGCCAGAAAGAAGTATATGCTGGTTCTCGTAGATGAATTCTCTAGGTTCACTTGGATTGAATTTCTTCGAGACAAATTAGAAGCTGCTGAACGAATCATAGCCTTCATCAAACGCACACAAGTTCTCTTGGGTCGTCGGGTGAGGAAAATACGTAGCGACAACGGTACTGAGTTCCGCAAACAAAGCTGCAATCCTTTCTCGAAGAGGTGGGGATCACTCACAACTTCTCGGCAGTTCGCACACCTCAACAGAATGGGGTCGTAGAAAGGAAGAACAGGACGTTGGTCGAAGCAGCAAGATCCATGATGGCTCACTCTGGTGTTCCTCAACAGTTTTGGGCTGAAGCCGTTTCCACAGCATGTTACACGCAAAACCGGACTCTGATCGTGAAGCGGACTGGTAAAACCGCTTACGAGATGGTCGAACAGCGTAAGCCAAACATTGACTTCTTTAGAGTTTTTGGTTGTAAATGCTATGTTCTTAATGACCGGGATAATTTGGGTAAGTTTGACCCTAAGTCTGATGAGTCTATCTTCATCGGATACTCGCATAACTCTAAGGCTTACCGGGTTTTCAACAAACGGACCCGAACTATCCTGGAAAGCTCAAATGTTGATTTCTCTGAATCTGAAACCTATCTGAATGCTAGTTCTAGTTGTGTGTCTGCATCTTTCCCTGAACTGTTCCCTTCACCACCGAGCACAGATCCGTCTTCTAACTTTTCTGCTTTAGACTTTTTAGATCTCGCGGAATACGATCTGCACACTCTAACGAGTCCAATCGTAGTTCCCGCTCCAACAGGTTCGACCACAACCACAGTGACATCTGATGCCTTCGTCACGGAGCCCTCCTCCAGCACTTCAACTCACTCCGTGACACCTGAGTCCGCGGCTCCTCCATCTGAAGTTACATCCGCAGCTTCACCGGCATCTGATCAAGAACAGACTCGCCACCCTGTTCTTACTCCAATTCCAGAAGAAGCTCCACTACCTTCCCCTAGCACGGCCCAACGATCATATGCTCAGGTAGTCAGAGAGCCCCGGTTAGAGGCTGCACCGCGGTTTAATCAGGCTGAAGGCTCTTCAAGTGGGAACCTAGAAGAGGTCTTTGTCGTGCAAGATGAGAACGACGCCACCAACAACCGACAGGCTTATGTCACTCACCCTCACACTCGCAGGTGGACAAAAGATCATCCCCCCTCCCAGATAATCGGGAGTCCCTCACAACCTGTAAACACTCGATCTGCAAAGCACACTGAAAATCTGATCCTATTCGGTGGTTTCTTGAGCGATTTTGAACCATCGGATGTTTGGCAAGCTCTCACCGATCCCGACTGGGTGATCGCCATGCAAGATGAGCTGGCCGAATTCGAGAGAAACAAGGTTTGGCGCTTGGTAGAACGACCATGGGGCAAGACAATCATTGGCCTCAAGTGGATACTCCGGAACAAAACCGACGAGAATAATCTCATCATCCGGAACAAAGCTCGCCTGGTCGCCAAGGGTTATCGCCAACAAGAGGGTATCGACTATGATGAGACGTACGCGCCAGTAGCCCGAATCGAAGCGATCCGAATCTTCCTTGCGTATGCGGCACACAAAAACATGACAGTCTATCAGATGGACGTCAAATGTGCCTTCCTGAATGGAGTCCTTCAAGAAGAAGTGTACGTAGAACAACCGGAAGGGTTCGTCGATTCTCGATTCCCGAATCACGTCTACATATTGGACAAGGCGCTTTATGGTCTCAAGCAAGCTCCGAGGGCATGGTACGAAACTCTCACTGACTACTTACTCGGAGTTGGCTACAAGAAAGGTACTATCGATCCCACTCTGTTTCTCAAGAAGTCAGGTAAAGATTTAATTATCGTTCAGATATACGTGGATGACATTATCTTTGCGTCTACAAAGCCTGAGATGTGCCAAGAGTTTGAAAACACCATGAAATCTCAATTCAAAATGAGCATGATGGGCGAGTTGACGTTCTTTTTAGGACTTCAAGTTCGACAACGCCCTGATGGCATTTTTATAAATCAAGCCAAATATGTTCAAGACCTTTTAAAACGTTTTGATTTCGGTGGTTCAAACTCTGCGGCCACACCAATGCCAGAAATTTTCAACTCTCTGCAGATACTTCTGGTAAACCGGTTGACCAGAAAACCTATCGGGCAATCATTGGTTCCCTTTTATATCTCACGTCTAGTAGACCAGATATCGTCTTTTCCACGGGTGTCTGCGCTCGTTTTCAGTGTGACCCACGGGATTCACATCTGTCTGCTGTCAAGAGAATCCTTAGGTATCTGAAGGGCACACCGGATTTTGGCCTTTGGTACCCAAAGGATTCTGGCTTTGAACTAATTGCATATACAGACTCAGACCATGCAGGTTGTAAGCTAAACAGGAAAAGCACTTCTGGTGCCTGTCAATTTCTCGGGGACAAGTTGGTCAGTTGGTCATCCCGGAAGCAGACTTGCGTCTCTTTATCCACCGCGGAGGCAGAATATGTAGCCGCCGCCTGTTGCTGCTCGCAAGTTCTGTGGATGAAAACCCAACTAGCTGACTTTGGATACACCATGCATTGAATTCCCATCTACTGCGACTCCAAAAGTGCAATACAGATCACGGCAAATTCGGTTCAACATTCTCGGACAAAGCATATCGACATTCGATATCATTTCATCAAAGATCACGTCGAGAAAGGTAATATTGAACTATACTTTGTTGAGAGTGACTATCAGCTTGCTGATTTGTTCACCAAGCCGTTTGACGAGAAGCGTCACTTCTTCCTCCTAAGCAAGTTAGGAATGCTAGACCTCCCTGCCTGAGGTCTAGGGGGAGTCGGGAGTTCTTATTTTATATGCATGTGTGTAGGGGGAGTCTATAGGAACTCTATAGATGTTGCATGAATCGAGGGGGAGTACCAAGTCCTGTATTTACTGTTTGGTGTGCTCAATAACGTTCTCGGATCCACAACATCTTGGATACCATATAGTACTTTCGTTTTTAGGTGTGGATCCTCACTACGACTTCTGGTTACTTCAGACCAGGACTCGCTCTAAACCCAGTGAGACGAACCAGGTAAGTCTCCTTTCTCGGAAGTCGACGGCTGAACTTGTAACTTTTTGTGAACTTGAAAGTTCAGGGGGCGGTAGAGTACATGTCTTGAACTTACAAGTTCGGGGACTAACTTTGCCACTTTCTCGTGAAACTTGTAGTCCAGGGTCTGTTTTGAAAATTTTCTGAAAATACAAGTTCAGGGACTTGTTTGTAAGTTTACTCAAACTTCAAGTCCAGGGGTGGTTTTTGCCAAATGGTGAAAGTCGGGTTAAGAGAGCCAAAAGGAGAGCCAAACACAGTGTTTTTGACCCAAACACAGTGTAATTCGGTAAAAATATAAATACCGGTTTTCAAGAATTACTTTTCACAAATTTCAAATTTTTCATCTTTTCTCTCTGGATTTCTCACCCGAACCCACTTCGCGCTCGATTTCGGTTTTCACTCGTTATTGCTCCGATCGTTGATCTTTTTACATATTCGGATTCCTGGTAAGTAAACGATCAACCCTTATATAGTTTTAACATCTAAATCATGTGTTTTAATGCCTGGATCGAAGCCTAAAAGTTTTAAAACTTACCCGAAACCCAAACTTCTTGGAATGGGATTTCGGGACGTTAAAACGATCCATTGTTGCTTATAATCTTGTTATGAACTGATTTAGGATGAATGTTGATAGTTTAGGGCCTTAGATCGACGGTTTTTGAGCGGTTTTTGATTCCGGAACTCGAACAGTCTCGGTTTTCCGACTCGGAAAACTTGAACATTCAAGTTTTCCGAATCGGAAAACTTGAATGTTCAAGTTTTCTGCATCGGAAAACGATGCTCATTCATGTATGATTTCCGATTCGGAAAACTATGTTTTCCGAATCGGACTTGGTCTCGGTTTTCAAATGCTTCTTTTCCGACTCGGAAAACGTGGAACTACCCTTATGGGTTTCCAAGGTTTTCCGACTCGATCGAGAGACCAAGTCTTGCCAAAATTTTACTAAGTGTTGTGACATTTTCCGAATCGGAAAACCATGTTTTCCGACTCGGAAAACCTACAAGTTTTTCTCTCTAAGTGTGGGAGTTTCCCGATTCGGAAAAACCTTTTCCGAATCGGAAAACTTGTCTGTTTTACCTTGTGCTATCTTTCCAAGTGTTGAGTATTCCGACTCGGAAAACACCCTTTTCCGAATCGGAAAACTCCCCTCGTACTGTTTGCTCGTTTTCCGACTCGGAAAATACGAAACACCCTTTATTGGGTTTTCGAGGTTTTCCGACTCGCCCCTAGTCGAGGGTATAGTCTTTTCACGTTGTAATATTTCTAACACTTAATGTTGTGCAGAAATGGCTGATCAACAACCGATTGCTCCTACTTCACCCGTCGCCAACGCTGCTGATCTCGCACTGATCAACCCGGCAGACATCGTCGAGATCCACCAGAACAACCAGTTCGTTGACTTGGCGAACTTCACCGTCCAAGATGACGTTGTTCTCGAGATTCTCCGAGCACATCCCCTTGCATACGCGATGCAAGCCACTGCTGACATCCCAATGATATATCTGCAGCAGTTCTGGAACACTTCCCGTGTTGAGAACCGGGACGGAGTGCAAACCATCATCGGCCGAGTGGACCAGACTGATCTGGTCTTCACTATGGAGGATCTTCGCAGAATCCTTCGTCTGCCAGCTGCAACTCCGGAGGCCCCGTTTGACCCTCTTGTGTCTGGACCTGAGCTATTCAGCGAAGTGCTCGCTGTTGGAGTCCACTACACCGAGAACAACAGGCCGAGAGGAATCTCCCAGATCTCACAGGGAATGCTGCCCCCAATCTGGTACTCTTTCTTCAACATACTCAACCGCACGATCTCTTCGAAGACCCATGGCGTGGACAAGGCATCCACCCAGTTCTGGCACATTTTCCATGCGGTCGCCTACGGAAGGCGAATCGACTTTGCTCAGCAAATTTGGGCGGACATCATCGGTGATGTCAGAGCTGGGCCAGGACGCACAAAACACACATCCATTCCTTGGATGCGCTTCTTCAGTCTGGTCATTCGAGATCACATGAACCAGAACCGAGCTGTCCGACGCAGATCAAATCATCTCTGCTTTGAAAGCCAACAGATCGGCCGAGCCAACAAGAAGAATCTGAAGCCTGGTCAGGTAGAGATGCACATACCGGCAATCGTACTCAACATGGCAGACCGTAGGTCAGTGAGTGTTAGGATGTACCGTATATCCGTAGGTTTAGAAGACACGTCTACGGACTCCTCAGAACCGGGGAGCCCTGCCCAAGACGTGCAACCCGTCCTAACTAGAAGCCATGCCTCTGGTACGGCGGGCCAGAGCTCCAGTGGGGGAGCTTCTGGCTCGGGAGTGATGAGAGTTGACGTTAGGGGAGGAGCGGGTAGAATAGTCGGTACGTCTGCCACTCCGCACACTTCTCGGGCCGGTGCATACCAGACCATGATTCAGAACCGTGCCACTCGTGCTCGCACTCCTACTGTTGTGGAGGAATCTTCTGAGGCCATCCGCACACGCGAGTACACGAGTCACTTCGGGGTCAAACAGTACATGGGCACCCTTCAGCAGTCACCGATCCACTCGTCATCGGAAGAGCGCCGATCGCCGACGCCGCCGCAACAACCTACTGGGGAGGACGTGGAACCTTCCCCACAAGAACAAGCACATGTTCCTCCAACACCTCACTCGGCGGCCGTCACTTCTCAGGGAGGCGAACCCTCAGGCGAACCATCTGGCGATGACTCCGACGGTCACGACTCTTCCGAGCACACTCCTACGGACCGTCGTGAGCCCGATGATGAGGCAACAGAGTCAAAACAAGTTGACTACGGATCCGACTCCGAGTTTCAACTATCAGATCCACCAAAGGGCGGGAAGGCCCAAGTGATAGATTTGGATGAAGCCACCTCCTCCTTCAACGACGACCGGATTTCAGGTGATCCCACTCTTATTGCGGATCTGGCGTCGGATGACCGAACTGTTGGTCAGGAGGAAGAAGGTGAGGCCGAGGTAGCTACCGGCTGGGGACGAGAAGACAGCGAAGAAGAAGAGAGAGAGAGGGGAGAAAAGGAGAGAGAGAGCAGAGAAAAAGAGACCGAAGACGTAGAGGTCCAGTTAAGCGAGCCTTGGGCTCAATTAGAGGAGGCGGACGTAGAAGTAGAGCCGCATAGGTTAGAATCGGATATTCCTACAGCCCAGAGTCCAACCCCCACAGAGGCAACCCTCATACAGACCGGTCACTCGTTGACGTCAGGTCAAGTCGTTGGCAGCCAACCAACGCAATTGCACGCCCAAACCAGCCACTCGGCCATCTCTCAACAGATGGTCGTTTCACATTCTCACGGGGAATTAGCTCAACTTCCACCGGCCACTCAATTGGAGTCTGCCGGTGTTGAAATGAGAGAGGCTCTGCCCCACCTCTCGACGTCTTTCAGAGCACCAGTAGTCCTAGAGCCACTCACAGAGACCTTCAGGGTCGTTCATTTGACTAGGACACTCTTGGATGCATCATCTGCCCGCCCAAGTGGCGAGGCCGGAACGGGGAGAGTTGGCGCGTCGAGTGACGCCCTTCGAGGATCCACCGGAAGCCCCGACACCGTCAACATCATACCAGCGGTGACATCGGGCCGAGAGAGCACCTCAGTAGGACTCTACTCGTCAACTGGAGCCCAAGTGGCACCGGGTTTAGCTCTTCCGGGACCGGGTCCGACAGACTCGAGCAAAGTCTATAAAGATGCTCACGCAACACCGGGGCTTTTGAGCCTGACGGATTCGGGCGGAATCCCTAAAACCGCCCCTGCACCAACGGGACTTATAGGTCCGACGGATTCGGACGACATCCTTAAAGTCGTCCAAAGCAGGTTATTAGCTGTGGAGCAAGCCAATCAGGCTCGGGATGCGCGGGTCGAGGCACTCGAGAAAGCCTTGGCCGAGACGGAGAGGAAGAGACTAGCCGATCTTGAGGCGTCGCGCAAGCTTCAAGAAGACCGGGATGCGGAGCTCTACGAGCTCAAACGGAGGATCAAGGGCAAACATTCTGAGGCTGCCCCATCTACTGAAGCTCCCATTCCCAGGCCAACTGAAGACGTCCTCAGGCTCGCTCCTCCGACTTCGGGCGACCTTCCTCCGATCCCAGGCTACGTCACTGAGGTGGAGCACTTGATGATGGTCACCTCCTACACCACTCAGAATGACCGCCTGTCCGCCCAAGTCAGAGATCAAGCTGCCCAGATCGAGCTGCTACAACAAAGGATTAGAGAACTGGAGGCCGTGTGTCGGTCCCAGGCTCAGCCTTCGAAGAGGAGGCATGATGACCCTGATGACTCCGCACCAGGCCCTCATGAGGGGGAGGTACAAGCTGCAAAACGGCTTCGCACCGACCTCCAACCTGGTTCCGGCTCCGGTTCATCAGCTCCAGCTCCAGGTTCCTCAGCCGCTCCTTCGAGTGCTCCCACAGACTTCGAGGCCGCCGAAGCTCCCTATGTCGACTCTGAGACAGAAGACATTCCAGACATGGGGAGTTGGCGATATGAGAGGATTCCGGAAGGGGAGTCAATTCAGTTTCCCCAAATGACGGACACGGCTCAGATTGATGCCGTTATCCCAGTAGCAGCGCCGACTGATCCTTCAGAGTTCCAGATTCCGGAAGCAGCCCGGAAGATCTTGCGGTCGCTAGCTCAGAGCCTAAGGGTCTATCAGAAGGGAGACGATCTCGTCAAGGATCCTGACTACGCCAACCTCCTCTCAGCGCTCAAGTTTCCAACTCCAGAAGCCCTACGGACCGTCCACTCGACTGATCCAGAAACCGATGCTCCTACTGTCATCCAGCTCAACTGGAACCACTCCATCATCTTCCGCCCGTTCCTAGAAGAAACGTTCACCCGCATCTACCAGCAAGAGAAGCTGCACGCCTGGTCCTGAAAAGTCTACTTCGGGATCTCTCACATCAAGAACAAGAGACGAAGGACAGCGTACGTGCATCAGCGAATGTGCAACTGGGCCACTCATGGACGCCAGAGGATCAGACGTCGCTTTATCAAGGTAACTGCTATGCGCCCCTACAGACATGGCCATCAGTTATTCCTTGAATATGATGTTCGCATGTACGGCACCGGTGTCCCTCGAGGTGAACTGCAGAACTGGACCTTCACGGAAGCTGACCTAGACCGGGTGCATCTAGAAGACCTTCTCACGATCATCAAGTACCTCCAAGGCCCGATCCTCCGACCAGAGCACTACAGAGATGGCACGGAGATACTGAAGAAATACGTCCGTCACGCAATCTCTCTCGCGAGAGTGACGGACTACCAGCTTGCCATCGAAAGCCGCCAGCCGAAGGTCAACCTGCTTAGACCAAACCTGATCGTTCCTGGTATCGATGCCTACACGCCTTACATGCCAACCAGGATACCTGAGCATGGAGTCCTTTACTTGACTCGGAAGAAGAAGGAGCGCAGGTTCATGAGGTTTGGAGAGCTCTCCAGGTTCTGCGACGGGACCCTCCTCTATGTCTATAATGGCATGCAGAGCAGACTGCTGGCGGATCAGGTACCAAGTCGGAGAATCATAGACGGAAAAGGAAAGCTGCTTAAGGCAATGAGGTTGATCGAGAAGAAGCTTAAGGAGCGGATGATGTACAGACGGGCAGAGGCTGCGATGCAAATGAGAGCGCGGATCATAGGCGAGTGGGAAGAGTACCTGCAGATGTCCAAGTGGGAGCCTGCACTGGAGCTTCCACCACCATTCTGACTTCTTCTCAAAGGGGGAGATTGTAGAACCCAGGTGTTGAGAAGAGTCAGAATCATCTATCTTTAAAACTGCTTTCTAGTTTAGTTTCCTTGTTATGTAAACAATGATGTTTTATTATGCCCTTGTTTAGAGGTTTGTAACCTCGGGGGCCTTTCTCGTAACTTTGTCAAACTTCCTTCTACCTATATAAGGTAAAGGATTTCTAGGGTTTTGAATATGAAATCATCTTTTACCAAATTGGGCAACATTACACCATTGTTGAGTTTTATCTAAGTTCATATTGATTTCATCATCTTGATAGGATTTCCATCCATTTCTTCTTGCATTTCATTGTTTCTAGGGACAACACAACTGCTAACCTCACTCGACATAATGAACTCTAATCGGCCTAAACTATTTCTTAGACGCAAAAACCTAAGAACGTCTAACCCTCTATTATTCTTCTTTGCTATTGATTTCAGACGCATGAACTAAGGAGAAGAAAGGTACCTTATATACCTAGTCGCACGAAATCCTTGTCGAATTTAGAGTCGGATTACGATTAGGGATTGATCTCGCGAATCAGTTGAAAATTAGAGAAGATTTTGTAAAATCTTTCCTTAATCTAAACCGTTGTATTTATAGTAACCGAATCAGGGATAAGTCATCGAAGAAAATCAGGCCACGCGTCCCCGACTAGCCGTTAGAGAGACACCTGTCCTGCAACAGCTCTATGACGTCATCCGCGCCAACGTTAATATGACTGTTAACCGATGTATTTTTACTCTCCGTCCATCGAACTAAATATTTAGAAAAAATTAGAATTATTTCCTAAATCTTGAGGGCAAATTGTTAGGGTAAAAATCTACAATCGCACGACGACCGATTACAATCGTAAGACAAATGATAGGACAATAATTTTGTATTAAGATAAGGTCCTGAAATAAACTTAATAGTACCCTCGAATCAATCGGTCGAATAGAACTAACGATTAGTTGAATGATATTACATATATCGTACGATACTTACGTCTTTTATGCAGGCAAGCTGATTATCATTGTCCACCTTTGAGAAAGTTAGAAATTGAGTACTATGCTATGCTCGTTGGAGTTCATCATTATAACAGACGTTCTTCAATAATCAGTCGAACGACATATATGATCTAACGTACGACGCATTACTAACGGAAACTCCTATCGTAAGTTTTCTTATTTATTACAGGAGATCGTCAGTTACCGGATATCTCGCCTTCAGTTAAAGACTCAATCCAAGGTCATCAAGACGAAGAGTTAATCCTATTTAATGCGACGTCCGTTATGACCGTTGGAGGCATTAAATGCACGACCGTTATCAAAGAAGCTATATAAATCAATCAAGACTACATTTGAAGGACACGAACGAGACAACTCTGGTAGCAACTATTATATTCTCTCTAGTTTAGAATTCATCAATACACTTGTAATTTACATTCGATCGCACGTTTATTCTCTTTGTAATCGCTCGACGCACACTGTAATCTTGAAGGACATCACCCCTGCTTGGTGACCATAGTACACTGTCGACTTAACTTTAGGTCGACCGCAGGTTTTTTCCTACGTTGTGAGGTTTTTCCTGCATCATCAAATTCTTTGTCTTATTTTATTTTTATCGCACTTTTTATCGACTGCAATTTCTCTCTCTCGACGGTTAAGCCTCACACATTTTCATACGACAATTGACTTGTGTAATTTTTTACATAAACACCTCTTTTTGGAATTTTTTTCGAAAGTGTTTTTTAGTATGTTTTAACGATGAATGTTCAAATTTTTTTACCTTCACAAATGTTTTGATGTGAAGTTTCAAGTAAAATATGTTGGTCTCACTGGTCTCACGAAAAAACGTTTGGTCTCACCAGAACTTAACCCTGTATGTATATATAGGGGAAGGTTCAAACATCTTATATATATATATATATTATCGATTTCCCCTTGATCTTTCACGAAACTAGCAATCCTAACGCCCCAAACATCTTGTTTGTATTTTGACGATTTGTAAACTTATTTAATTTTATTATTTTATACTTTTATAATCCTTATAATTATTCAAATATTAATTTATTAGACTTTTAATTTTCAATTTCATATTCTATATTTAACAAATTGATTTTTAAGAAGTTAAACATGTTTTTTGAACAAACTATAAGAAATTGACAAGTTGAAAATATGGAAGATAACCGAAAACTGAAGACTGAAAACCAAACCATTTCACCAACCGGTTGAAAAATGGAAGAAATATAGAGTTATAGAACGAAAACCGGGGAAAAATCCAAAAACCGAAAAAAAAAAACGAAAAAGGAAAAAAAATCGAGAACCGGAAAAAAACGAAAACCGAACAAAAAAACCAAAAAACCGAAAACTGAAAAACCGAACCAAAAAAACCGAAAACCGAACGGCTCGATTTTCGGTTCGGTTACGACCAAAAACCGGACCAAACTGGACCGTGCTCACCCCTAGATGGACTTCTCCCCGTTGTTGTTCATATATATAAAGGCATTATAACAAAACATATTATAATGTGCTTGTAATATGTTGAGCAATGTCCCACATCGGACACAAAGTGAACTTGTAATGTGCTTATAAAGGTTCTGGGCTACTCCACTCATAGCCAATTGGTTTTGAGTTGGAACCCCACAAACTTACAAGGTATCAGAGCAAAGGTTCACTCGTGGTTGGTCAAAAAAGCCGCAAGGACTCCACGTAACCCAAAGTATCCACATGTTAGGCTGAAAGAACGCCACACGTGAGGGGGAGTGTTGAGCAATGTCCCACATCGGACACAAAATGAACTTGTAATGTGCTTATAAAGGTTCTAGGCTACTCCACTCATATCCAATTGGTTTTGAGTTGGAACCCCACAAACTAACATGGTATCAGAGCCAAGGTCTACCACTCTATGGACTCACATGCCGGCACTCTCGTGACCCTCTCCTGGTCCTCTCGTGACCCTTCTAGGCCTTCTATCTAGCCTCTGTTGGAGGGGGCTTGTTAGAGTCCCACCTCTCCTGGTCCTCTCGTGATCCTTCTAGACTCTCTATCTAGCCTCTGTTGGAGGGGGTGTGTTAGAGTCCCACATCGGCTAGACTTGGACCAAATCTTCACTATATATGTTGGAACCCCCCTTTTCTCCTCAAGGGCTCTTTTGGAGATTAATCAAGGGGTTCCACGTATTCTAACAAAAACGATAAAAACTTTTTAACAAAAGATAATGGGAAGGAATCAGATTCTTTTTTAAATGAAAGCCGGAAATATAACTCTAATAGGAATTAGGAAAGAAAAGGAGGTCTATACTCATATATAGACAACATGACAAAGAAAGCTCTCCATGTCCAACTGGCTTGTGTTTGGCACCAACTTAAAATCACATGCAATAACAACAATGGTTTGATATTTTTTGATTAAGAGTTTTTTGTATGTTTATGCTTTAATTAAATGTGCTTGTTGGTCCTCTATTGATGGCCAATATGATAGGTTGTATTGTAGAAGGGGGGGTTGAATACAATCAACACAGTTTCTTCCACTTAATTATGTTCACGACTCCTATGGAGCCTTTGTGTTAAACTGAAGTAGATTGTTTGTTGAAGAGGATCAAGACTTTGTTAAGATCCAAAACAATCTTTAAGTTTAAGATACACAGCCTTTGCTTATGTGCTAAGCAAGAATTAGAGGGTAGAAGATAGAAAGAAAAAGGATAGGGGTATTGAACATGGACCAAAGGTTCGGTGTTTGAAGAACACACTATGTTCATATTTATACCCCATGCATTAAATGCATGTCACACCCAACTTTACACTTGTCATGTAAAGATTGGGGTTTGGTGTACTATTGTACCATAAAATAAAGTCCATGCTTGGTAGAGTCATGGTCTATGGTAAATAGAGGCCTAATGGTTAACAAGTAAGGAGGTGAACAGTAAAGAGACATCCCTCCTGTACTTTTTGTTAGAAAGGCAAACCAAATCCTTTTTGTGCATATAAGACAAGAAGACAAAACTAATATTCTTAAAGAACAAATCACTGATCAGGCCTTAGAATCGTTGATCCTTGGGAAGGGTCAGGGAGGCACGGTGACTTGTCTTCATTGAATCGTCATGTATGTGTAATCAGCTAGTTGTCACTGTTTTCAACTTCAGATCATTAGCATCACTGACTCTATCATTAGCTTACATCAATAGATGGTGCCGATGGTTTTCCTAGTGACATGACTGTTTGTCTTCAGAGAATACATTAGCAGTTATCAGCTATCGCTGTCGCTGAAAGGAGTCAGTGACAAGCTATCGCTGATATCATTTGTGAACCATGCTCAGCAGTATGGACCTTCAGCGAACAGACTCGCTGTAGTTCCCTAAGCATCTATATTTTGCTAAGTATTCTGAGATGGAAGATAAAGGATCATTGATATTTCATAAGGTCTTAGGAAGACTGGATCAACAATCTCCCCCTAAATATCATTGATAAGACAACAGGGAGGTTGTCTTTTTCTAGTAGCTCAGAATTCATTCTAAGTCTAGAATCAACAGTTAGGAAATAAAACATGTTAAAGGTACTTGTTCTATTTAACTGTTAGAAGAAATCTTTTTCGGTGATGGGTATCAGGGATAAAGAAACACTTGCATTTCATTTCATTCAAAGTAAGAATTACAATACAGAAGAAAATAAGATTACAAGTCACTGAAAGAAACAACAAACAATTTACATGGATCAAACTAGTCTACACAGATTAAACTAGTCTAGAGGATCTTCTTTAACCAAGCAGCAATCCATGTTTTCTTCTTCATCGTCTTCTCTTTCTCAGCCAGTCCTGGAACTTCACTGACTAGTGAAAGAGGCATCCATCCAGAAGATGAATGGGAGAGGCCAGAGAGTACATACAAAGTCGCTGACAAAACTTCTTCAGCGAAGCTTTGCAATGTACTTTCCAGCAAATCTTCTCTTTCTTTGAAAGAGGCATCCATCCAGATGATGAATGGGAGAGAGGCATTCAACCAGGAGACACATACTCCTGTGTCAAATACAGATCCTGAATGATGAGAGGATCAGCCTCTAAAGAATGAAACACCAGCAATCATTACTTGTTTGAGTTTCTGATCGCCAATGTTTCTCCCCCTCAGCAGGTGCCACTACACTTTCTCCCCTTTTAGGCTGATAACCTATCTCCTCTCGAGACTTAGGTTCTATATTTGAAGAACCGGGGAGACAAGCCAGTACGGAGAGGAGGACGGAGTGGAGAGAGAAACCTTCTTCATTAGAAGAAGGTATCCTGCAAGAGGAGGGGAAAAAGGAAGAGAAGAATCCCTTTTAGAAGAAGGTATCCTGTAAGATTTCTCCCCCTTAGATACAGCACCAGGTTCTGTAGCTGAGAGTTAGGATCCTTCTTCCTTGGTCTAGCCGAGAGATTTTCCAGAAGACTGTAGAGCATGGCTGCAGAAACTTGAGCAAAGGAGATATTCTGCAAAAAAGAAAGATATCATAAGTATAAAACAAGTAAGGAAAGAGGAGTCTTTTATTGTTTTAAAAACTTATGTTTGAGAAGGAGAAACCAGAAAAGTGGTTTTCTTTTAAAGAAGAAGATGAGAAAACAACCTTAATTTAAGGTTTGTGACTTACCAGATGAGGAAGAAGTTCTGCTAAGAAAGAGAGAAGATTTGAACTCATTGTAGTGCAAATCTTGGAGAGATAGGAAAAATATGGTAAGTGAAGATAGAAGTAATCCAATAGTGGATTTTATAGGGAAAGGATACCGGAAGGTCCGATTTTGGCGCTCAAAAGTCGATGGGACGTGGAGCAAGTTACAAGAAGTAATTATGGTGGTTAATTAAAACTCGCCGTAAAATTGTAACTGTTTGCATTCACGCGCCTGAAAGTGTCTTTTCGTTAACAGACACGCGCCTGACACACGTTGGGAAGTAACGTATGGTGCCAAAAAGTCAAATCAACTAGATAGAGTTAGTAGAAGATAAGTTGATTGAAACTTGATCCAGTTTGATGAGTAACCTTAATCATAGGAATGTGAAAGGTTATCAGCAGATGGAAAAAGTCTTCTTATCACATAGAGTGTGTTAAGGTAGGTGAGATCACTGAAATATGAAGTAAATGCAGTGTCTCAGTAGACAACAGAATCATCAGTGACTTAAGGATGATCAGGGAGATCAATTCATTTCATTAAGAAAAATACAGTACACTGGAAAAATACATAGAGTATGTACAGAGAAAATCTAGTAATGCAGGATCCTGATCGTTAGACATCAGGGTTTAGCATTCCTTGCTCACTAATGAGTTGGTTGAACCATTTCTCATCCAGCGGCTTAGTGAAGAGGTCAGCGAGTTAATACTCAGTTGGGATGAAATGAAGTTCAACATCGCCATTCATCACATGATCTCTGATAAAGTGATATCGGATCTCAATGTGCTTTGTCTTCGAGTGAAGGAAAGGATTGTTGGCGATGGCAATCGCTGAATTGTTCTCGCAGTAGATGGGTATCTTTGATTGCTTGAACCCATAGTCCTGAAGTTGATTTCGCATCCAAAGGACTTGAGCGCGGCAGCTACCAGCAGTGACGTACTCTGCCTCAGCGGTTGATGTGGACACAGAATTCTGCTTCTTTCTTGTCCAGCTCTTACCACCAAGTAGCTGACAACCACCAGTGGTGCTTTTTTTGATCTATTTTACAACCTACAAAATCACTATCTGAGAAAGCAGTTAGATCGAACCCTGAGTCCCTGGGATACCAGAGACCAAGGTTGGGAGTCCCTTTCAGATATCTGAAGATGCGCTTTACAGCCTTCATATGGGACTCCTTGGGATCAGCTTGATATCGTGCGCAAAGACAGGTAGCATACATGATATCAGGTCGGCTCGCTGTAAGATACAGCAGTGAGCCGATCATTCCTCTATAGAGAGTAACATCAACAGATTTTCCTTCGGAATCCCTGTCAAGTTTTAGAGGAGGTGCCATTGGTGTTTTCATAGCGGAGCAGGTAGTAAGCTCCAATTTAGTAAGCATTTCACGAAAATACTTACCTTGAGAGATGAAAATACCCTTTTCAGATTGCTTAACCTAAAGACCTAAGAAGTAGGTTAGTTCACCCATTATAGACATCTTGTATTCAGCCTGCATGAGTGCTTCAAACTATTTACAAAGTTTGGCTTTCGTGGACCCAAAGATGATGTCATCAACATAAATTTGGGCAAGGAAAACATGATCCTTGTAAGATTTGACAAACAGTGTGCTGTCAATCTTTCCACGAGTGAAACCTTCTTTGATGAGATAAGTGGATAAGGTTTCATACCAGGCTCTAGGAGCCTGCTTTAATCCATACCTAGTCTTGTTTAGCTTGTAAACATGAGTAGCATGTTTTGGATTAGTGAAGCCTGAAGGTTGAGCAACATAGACTTCTTCAGTGAGTTTCCCATTGAGAAACGCATTCTTGACATCCATCTGAAACACTTGAAATTTCATATGAGCCGCATAAGAGAGAAAGAGTCTAATGGCTTCAAGTCTAGCCACAGGGGCAAAGGTTTCATCATAATCTATCCCCTCTACTTGTCTATATCATTGTGCACTAAGAAGAGCCTTATTGCGAATCACAATGCCATTTTCATCAAGTTTATTTCTGAAAACCTATTTTAGACCGATGATGGTCTTCCTGGATGGCTTGTGAACAAGGGTCCAGACAAGGTTTCTTTCGAACTCAGCGAGTTCTTCTTGCATCGCTGAAACCCAAAATGGGTCAGCGAGCGCTTCTTCAATTTTAGAAGGCTCAATTTTAGATAAGAAACAAACAAAGAGCCAGTGATTCCTGATGTCGAGTTCTTACACCAGTAGATGGATCACCTAGGACTTGATCAACAGGATGATCTCTTGTCCATCTTAGAGCAGGCGGCTGAGGGACAGTCTGAAGAGGTTCAGCAATGACTGTAGAAGATGATTCTTCAGCGACTGCATCAAGTTGAGGAGGATCAGCGACAAGAGGAGCTGATTCAGATGATTCCGAAGTTGACGGAATGTCCTCCTGAGAAGTTGTGGGGGCAAATTGAGATATAGGAACAGCAGAGTAGACTGGAGGATCCTGAGGAATCTCAGGTATGTCTTCAAATCCATCAGGGATTGGAGATGGTGTTCCTGTAGAAGGGATGTTAGTATCAGGAGCTTCATTTTCAGGGACCTGAAAGTAAGAGTTAGCCCATTGATCTATATCATTATTAGAAGGAGAGGAAGAAGAGAAGGGATTAGATTCATCAAACTTGACGTGAATGGTTTCTTCAATGGTTTGCCTTCGTTTGTTGAAAACACGTTAGGCTTTGGATATAGTAGAGTATCCAACCAAGAAACCGTCGTCAGCTTTGGCATCAAACTTTCCCAGAGCATCTCAGTCGTTCTTGATATAACAATTGCAACCAAAGATGTGGAAGTACTCAATGTTAGGCTTTCTTCCTCTAATGACCTCGTAGGCTGTCATCTTGAACCTTTTCATGATCAGTGACCTGTTCTGTGTGTAACAGGCAGTGTTGACAGCCTCAGCCCAGAATTGAATAGGAAGATGAGAATCAATCAGCATTGATCTTGCAGCTTCAATCAGCGTGCGATTTCTTTGTTCAGCGAGCCTTTTTTGCTGAGGAGTCCGAACGGTAGAGAAGTTCTGAGAGATCCCTTTGCTGATCAGGAAGTCATCCAGGGCACTGTTTTCTAATTCAGTGCCACGATCACTTCGTATAGAGCGAACAGTGATTTGATTGTACTTCTCCATCCGAAGAATGAAGGAAATGATCAGCTGAGGAGCTTCACTCTTGGTTCTAAGGAAGAACACCCAGGTGTATCTTGAGTATTCATCCACTATCACCAAAGTGAATCTTTTTCCACCCATAGACTGAATATTGACAGGTCCAAAGAGGTCCATGTGCAATAGATGGAGTGGAGAGTTGATGGTAGAAACTTGCTTGGATTTAAAGGAAGCTCTAGTCTGCTTCCCTTTTTCACAAGCAGCACAAAGAGATTCCTTTGCAAAGTTGTTTTCAGGGAGACCTTTCACCAGGTTGCTAATAGAGAGCTGGTTGATGGTCTTGAAATTTAGGTGGGAAAGACGTTTATGTTAGAGCCAGTTGATTTCAGAGGAGGCCGACATGAAGCACACATTTTCAGCGGACGTGTCCATGTTGATGACGTAGACATCATGGGATCTTTGTCCTCTAAGAATGACTTTCTTGTGCTTGTTCTTCACCTGGCAGCTTTTCTTCGAGAAAGAGACCTTGTGATCCTTATCACAAAGTTGACTGATACTCAGCAGATTGTGAGTCAGTCCTTCAACGTAAGATACCCTCCGAAAGGTATTCTTTCCGTTGGTTAAGGTACCATAGCCATGAGTGATACCTCTTCCTTCACCACCGAATTTGACTGAAGGGCCAGCTTCTTCTTTGAAGTCAATCAGCACATGTTTGTTTCCATTCATATGCTTAGAGCATCCACTGTCAAGATACCAGATGCCCTTTTCCTGAGGAAGATCAGAGGTCGAGACAGAAGTAGCAGTGACTTCTTCTTCAGGGACGTCTTCGAGCTGTGCCATAAGAGCAGGCTCGGGGTCTTCAGCGATGGCCATCAGACATGTCACCTCGCTGGTATCCTCTTCATCAGAGGATTCATCCCAGCCTTTTCCTTCAGCTATTAGACCTTTGCCTTTTCGCTGGTATTTCAGCTTTCGGTACTTGGACTTCAGCTTTTGGTATTTTCCGTCTTTGTAAGATGGGGTAGAAGATTCAGCGAACTGATTCTTCTTGTACCTGCACTCAGTGGCAAAGTGTCCTTTCCCCTAACATTTGGAACAGGTAGAGGTAGCCTTATCACCAGAGGAGATGTCGGGCTTGTTAGTAAGAGAGAGCTGCTTGGGCTTACGGAAGTTTCCTTTCCTGCCAAACTTCTTGAAACGCTTAGTGAGAAGAGCAAGAGACTCGTTAACATCTGTCTCATAATCAGAGACAAGATCAGAGTCAGAATCATCTATCTCAGTGATAGTCACTGTTGAGACAGGGGTTTTAGAGGGTTGAGAAGCTTCAGAGAATAGGGCAAGTGTTGATCCAGCTCTCCTAAGACCTGATGAAATGATAATGATCCTGTAACTTCACTTAGTGAATAGGTCTTTACTTTCAGTTATAGCTTGAGGAATTATCACTGAGTTTGTTCAGTGTTATTCCTTGTTAATTATGTTGTAACTTGTAGTTTCAAATCATCAGGATCAGGATCAGGAGATGAACGAGTCTGTTCTGCAGTCTACTGATCCTGACCACCGAAGTGAAGACCTCCTGAAGACATTAAGATCATACTCAAAGAACCATCAGCGAAGTCGAAGAATTAGCTGATGACAGGACCAGCATGCTCATGATCTGAAGACAGAACTCAGTTATAGCAGGCTGCTCAATTTCGTATGACATCCTGAAGACTTATCAGGATACAGTGACCCCTGATCTACATCAGTATCAGGACTCTCCTCACTGATCAGTATCCTGATCCTAAAGGATTAGTGTAATGTCTTAATCTAATGCACAAAAGGATTATCCGCCTTTACTGACACAAAAGTACATAAGGACAGTCTCTTTTCTGTTCCCTCAGTACTTATCAGACCTCAAGGCAACTGTTTGCACGAACCCTCTTTTGCACAACATGCAAAGGGTATTTGTTTATAGTAAATAGTACATAGGACCACTTAGAATGTGACACGTACACAAAAGTGTGTCTGCATGCATTTAATGCATGGGATATAAATAGGACTTGAAGGGAAGTTCTCCATACTTCTTTTTTAACCTACTTATCATCCAGATCCTTTCTCTCTTTATCCTTCTATTCTCTTTTCTTTCTAATCTTCTCACTCTAGTGCATAGTGAAAGAAACTTAGATTGTTTAGTTTAGACTTGTAGTCTTTTCTATTTCTGCAACAATCTGTAAATTCATATTGTTAATACAACAAAGAATTTAAAAGTGAAATTTGTGTGATTATATTCAACCCCCCCCCTTCTATAATCCCATACATTATCCTTACTTGAAGGTCACCCCTTTGGGACCAACAAGTGGTATCAGAGCAGATACAAGCTCTCATTTTCTTCTCTTAGAAAAATCTTGTGATCCTCTCTTCTCTAATCCATGGCTCTTCAAGCTAAGGATAACTACTTTGATACCGGTTCTGCTGGAAAACCTCCAAGGTTTAACAAAGACAACTTCTCTCTTTGGAAAACCAGGATGGAACTTTTCCTATCTGGTTCTGATCCCCAGATTCCATACTTTTTGGAAAATGGACCACATGTGCCTACACAAACTGTCCATGTTGTCCCTGCTGCTGGCGACCAACCACCTATCCCTACAAGGGAACTGGAGAAGCCAGTAACTGACTGGAATGATGAGGACAGACGCCTTGTCAACATTGACACTAAGGCTAGGTCTCTCATTGCCATGTCTCTTCCTGATGACGTTTTCCACTCCGTCTGTCACCTTCGCTCTGCTAAAGAGATGTGGGACACCCTCTGTGTCCAATATGAAGGTACTGTTGTTCTCATGGAATCAAGAAAGATTTTCTTGGTTCGCCAGTACGAAAGCTTTATTCATCAGAAGGATGAAACTCTCTCCCAGATACATCAGAGATTCAACTGTCTCCTGATCGACCTGAAGACTATTGGTACTATCTATCCTAACTCTGAGGTGGTTACCAAGTTCATGGAGATACTAAACATTCCAAAAGCACCTCTGTTGCACTGGTCTCTGATTCAGTTCCTACTGTTGCTACTCCTTCTTCTGTCACCATCACTGAATTAGAATCTTCTGATTCTGACTTGTGAGACTCAGATCCTGAATTTAATGAATCTCTTGCACTTCTTACTCGCTCTTTTAAAAAGTTTGCCAAAAAGGGAAACTTCCAAAGAAGGAAACCTCTTACTCTTACTGACAAGCCTAAAACAGAATCTCTTGATAAGGCTACTGCTACCTGCTACAATTGTCAGGGCAAAGGACACTTTGCTAATGATTGCAGGTACAAGAAAAATCAGTTTGCTCCTTCTTCTACCAAATCTTCCTCGAAAAACCCCAAATACCAGCGCCTGAAAGAGAAGTACAAAAAGATGAAATCTCAACGTAAAGGCTAAGGTCTTATCGCAGAAGACTGCGATTGGGATGATGTCTCCTCTTATGACTCATCTGACGAGGAAGATACTCAAGTGGCACTAATGGCCATTATTGAGGAACCTACCTTCGCTCTCATGGCTAAGATAGAAGAGGTCCCTGAAGAGGTTCCTACTCAAGCTCCTGAAGCTTCAACCTCTGCGACTGAATCTACCAGTTAGGTACCTATTCCTGTTGTCCCTCTTGGAAGCTTAACTCAACTAGACCTTGTAACCCTTGATCTCTATAAAGCCCTGAATGGTAAAACCTCTGCTGAAAAAATGAACATCGATCTTCGTGATCAACTCAGAGAGTGTCAGGAAAAGATAAAACAGCTTACCATTCTGGAAGAAAGTTATAAGGATCGGGTCTCTGTTAATCAAACTCTCTGTATTGAAAGAGAAAAGGCTCTTGCTGCTAAAGAAAGAGCCTTGGCCGAACTAAATGCTGAAAAAGTCACCATCAAAGGATGGAGTGACGCCTCTGAAAAAGTTGATGAAATATTAGCCTCAGGGAGAAATGTCAAGAACAAAAAGGGTCTGGGATTCACTAGTGGATGTCCTAGGCCTGATCGTTCCATGCTTAAATTTGGAATGTTTGTTTCTTCTATCCCTGATCCTAATGCTCCTGAAAACATCCCCTCTTCATCCAACACACACACTGAAGGTGCTCCTAAGAACAAAAAGAAAACAGTCAAAGAAAAATCCAAGACTGTAATACCTTCAAAGACCAAGAATCCTAAACCTAAGACTAAAGTTCTAGGTGGTGGTCCTACAGTCTCAGGAACAAAATCTTTTTCTCAAAATCCTGCTCCTAGACTAAAGATTGACCTGAAGCAAAAGACCTTGGAGAAGAAACCTATTCCTCCTATGTCCAATGCTAAAGGCATACTTGGTACTGGTCCTGCTCATCTGAAGTTCAAAAACTTCTTAGACCCCACAAAACGCTTTCTATATCGCAAATGTTATCACTGTGGATTTAACGACCATATTGCGAGTAAGTGTCCTGATGCTACCAAAGCTGAAAAATCAGCTAAGGTAAAGAAAAATCCTAAGACTGATAACTCAGTCAAAGGAAAGAAGGTTGTCAAACTGTTTCTTCAGTCAAGACTCCAGCCTCAAAAACTAATAACTCAGTTAAGGTTGTCACTAACTCCACCAGTCCTACTGATAATTCTGGATCCATAGTTCTATGGGTACCAAGAAAAACTTAAACTCTAAATCTTACAGGATAAGGGCATCTGGTACCTGGACAGTGGATGCTCTCGACATATGACTGGTTCTAAATATGTCCTCTCTAACTACCATGAAGAAAGAGGTCCTGCTGTGACCTTTGGTGGAAACGGTAAAGGCCAAACCAGAGGGTATGGCACCCTGACCAACGGAGTAACTACGTTCAAAAGAGTTGCTTATGTTGAAGGCCTGATGCATAATCTTCTGAGCATCAGTCAACTGTGTGATAAAAATCACAAAGTCTCCTTCTCGAAGAAAAAGTGCAAAGTCAAGAACAGACGCAAGGAAGTTATTCTCACTGGTGTTAGACAAGCTGATATCTACATTATCAACATGAATACTTCCACTGATAACTTCTGTTTCGTATCACGTGCTTCTACTGATACAAATTGGCTCTGGCACAAGCGTCTCTCTCATCTCAACTTCAAGACGCTGAATCAACTCTGCATCAACAATCTTGTTGTTGGTCTTCCTGACTTTCGCTATACAAAGGTATCTCTTTGTTCAGCATGTGAGAAAGGAAAACAGACTAGGGCTAGCTTTAAGTCCAAACAGATTTCCTCCATCAGTTCTCCTTTACAACTTCTCCACATGGATCTCTTTGGACCTGTTAATGTCCAATCCATTGCTGGAAAGAAATATACTCTGGTAATCGTTGATGAATATTCCAGATATACTTGGGTGTTCTTTTGTCGATCCAAGAGTGATGCTCCTGAAGAAATCATTCTGTTAGTCAGGAAGATGGAAAAGCTCAACAACCTTACTGTTCGATCAATCAGAAGTGACCATGGGACTGAGTTCAAAAACAGTACCCTGGAAACTTTCTTCGATCAAAAAGGTATCTCTCAGAACTTCTCCTCAGTAAGAACTCCTCAGCAAAACGGTGTTGCTGAAAGACGAAACAGAACCCTGATTGAAGCTTCACGATCTATGTTGAGTGAAGCCAACCTTGCCACTCAATTCAGGGCTGAAGCCGTTAACACTGCTTGTTATACCTAGAACAGATCCCTGATAGTAAAGCGCTTCAGAAGAACCCCTTACGAACTCTTTCGTAACAGGAAACCTTCAATCGAACATCTCCACATCTTTGGTTGTGTCTGCTACATCCTGAACAACAAAGATAACCTTGGGAAGTTCGATTCCAAGTCTGGTGATGGAATCTTCCTTGGATACTCCTCTATCTCT
Source organism: Centaurea solstitialis (assembly GCA_030169165.1). Taxonomy (NCBI): domain Eukaryota; kingdom Viridiplantae; phylum Streptophyta; class Magnoliopsida; order Asterales; family Asteraceae; genus Centaurea; species Centaurea solstitialis. The sequence goes on from CM058040.1 coordinate 56,338,967, forward strand.
AAAACTTACTGTGTGTTCAACAAACGAAGACAAACCATAGAGGAAACGATTCATGTTAAATTTGATGAATCGGGTCCTACCTTTCCTCACCCTCATGATAATTCTGAAATAAATCAGTGGGTTGACTCTTTCTTTCAAGTCCCTGATATTCCCATTGCTGATCCATCTCCTCAAGACCTTCCTGATGGTTTTGAAGAAAATCCTACTCCACCCTCTCATATACCCATACCACCTCTAATAAATGCCACCCCTATCACCCAAGTCACACCTGAACATGATCACCTACTAACAGTGAAGATTTTTCTCAAACCACTGTTAGTGAGCCTGCTCCTACTAATCTTCTCCCTGATCCAACAATGAATTGAGCCTCTACTTCAGAACAAGTGTATCAACCACCTGCTCTTCGTTGGACCAAAGATCATCCAATTGATTAGGTCCTCGGTAATCCTTCCTCTGGTGTTAAAACTCGACGCCAATCTGCAGGTAACGTCTGTCTTTATGTAAATTTCATCTCTGAAAATGAACCTAAAGAAATAGATGATGCCTTGTGTGATCCTGCCTGGGTCTCAGCCATGCAGGAAGAGCTAACAGAGTTCATCAGAAACAATGTCTGGCTTCTCGTCCCTAGGCCTCGAAAACGTACAATCATAGGATCCAAATGGATCTTCAGGAATAAGCTTGATAAGATTGGTACGATTATTTGAAACAAGGCTCGCCTTGTGGCTCAGGGATACAGGCAAGAAGAGGGCATTGATTACGATGAAACTTTTGCTCATGTGGCTAGGCTCGAAGCAATTCGACTTTCCCTGGCCTTTGCAGCACATATGAACTTTAAAGTTTTTCAGATGGACATTAAAAATGCCTTTCTGAATGGAAAACTTAATGAAGAAGTCTATGTGGCTCAGCCTCCTGGCTTTGTAGATCCTAAGTTCCCTGATCACGTCTACACGTTAAACAAGGCTCTCTATGGGTTAAAACAGGCTCCTCGTGCCTGGTATGATACCCTGTCAACCTTTCTTCTTTCTAAAGGTTTTGAACGTGGTAAGATCAATAGCACTTTATTTCTTAAGAAATCTCCTAAGCATATCCTTCTTGTCCAGATATATGTCGATGACATTATCTTTGGATCAACCAATCCCAAACTCTACGAAAAGTTTGAGTTGCTCATGAAAACTGAATATAAAATGTCTATGATGGGCGAACTAACATACTTTTTAGGACTTCAGATCAAGCAATCTGAAAAGGGAATCTTTATCAACCAAGGTAAATATGTACTTGATATGCTGAAGAAATTTGATCTCACATCATGTACACCGATGAAGACTCCACTGGCTCCTCCTCTATCACTTGACAAGTATTCCAAAGGGAAACATGTTGATGTGACTCCCTACAGAGGAATGATTGGCTCACTGTTGTATCTTACAACGAGTCGTCCTGATATCATGTATTCTACATGTTTATGTGCTCGTTATCAGGCTGAACCCAAAGAATCCCATCTGACTGTTGTAAAGCGGATTTTCAGATATCTGAAGGGAACTCCTAATCTGGGTCTTTGGTACTCCAAGGACTCAGGGTTCGATCTAACAGCTTATTCTGATAGTGACTTTGCAGGATGTAAAATTGACAGGAAAAGTACCACTGGTGGGTGTCACCTACTACGTGGAAAGTTGGTGAGTTGGACTAGCAAGAAACAGAATTCTGTGTCCACATCAACTGCTGAAGCTGAATATGTTGCAGCAGGAATCTGTTGTGCTCAAGTCCTGTGGCTAAGAAATCAACTTCAGGACTATGACATACAACTTTCTAAAATTCCCATATACTGTGACAACACTTCAGCGATCGCCATCGCTAACAATCCTGTCTTACACTCCAAGACAAAGCACATTGAAGTGAGATATCACTTCATCAGGGATCATGTGATGAATGGTGATATTGAACTCCATTTTGTCCCTACTGAATATCAGCTTGCTGACCTCTTTACCAAACCACTAGATTTACACGGTTTAATATGCTCATCAGTGAACTTGGGATGTTAAATCCTGACGAATGAAGTTTATCAAGATAAAAAGTTGTTAAGTCCTTTAGAATAAGTTTTCTCAGGACCCTAATTTAACAACTCCTGAATAATACATTTATCAGGAGATAACTCTATTCAGTACTCACAAAATCTTTGTTCAAAATCCGAATACTGATGATTCTCAGGTAAGTATTTCTGTCCCTGAAACCTTATCGCATTAAATGTGATAAGAGGATTTTCCAAAACAGTACTTATCTGATAAGTACTCTAATTCCAAGAAAACTTATCTTTCACGAAAATGGAATTATCCCCTAAAAAGTTGGTTTTTAGCTTTTTAGAATAAAACAAACTTTTCATCTGCAATGACACATAATGGGACGTTTCCTGTTCCCCACGACGTGTGTCAGGCGCGTGAACGCGCGTAGAACCTCCTTTTTTCATCATTACGTTTGAAACTAGTCGCTCTTTTCTCTCTCATCCGTTTTCTCTCTCTACCCAAGAGGTAAAAAAAAGCTCACTTGTATTCTTTTCACTCTTTACGCTCACAAACTCTCCAAACGCACTAAAGCAAGAAAAAGCAAGAAAAGCAATCCAGTTTCTGTTTCACCAAGAACACCAAGAACACACACTCACTACTTCTCTAAAAGAATCATCGTAAGTGTCTCTATTCTTTGTTCTTTCTACAAACTAAGTTGATCCTCTTCCTTTAAAACAACTTATTTTGATAAATGTTTTTCCAAAAACCCTAAGATCACTTCGTTTGATCTTAGTTTTCCCAAAATCTTCATAGATTTTTGTTAAAACTGTTTATGTGATTTTTCTTATTTCTTTTAAGAACAATCATCAACTCATATTTTGATATAATTTCATAAAAATAGAAGTTCTCTTTAATACCAAAACACATTCCTTTTGTGAATTTTGGTATCTAATCTATTCCTAAGTAAAAGGATTTCACCACTTTTATGAACAATTTTTTTTTGTTCATTGAAAAGTGAAGAAAGATACATATTTTGGATTTCTTAATCATCCACATATGTTATTCTTTTTGTTAACAGGATGGCTGCTACTACTTCCACTTCGCTTGAGGCTCAGCTCTCCTCTGAGGCCACCACACTACTGACTGCTGCTGGAAGCCTCCCAATCGTCGTCCCTCAGCATGACGTTCAATTCAAGGCTAACAACCTGGTAGGGCTCTTCGACCTTCCTCAAGGAAAGGAATACCTTCAGCCTGTGAAGGACTTTACGCTGAGCAGTCCTCTAAAGACTGCATTCACTATCAACCCGAAGCCGAACAAACCTCTACTTCTTCAACTCTGGTCTACTGCCATGGTTGCCCAGGAGAAGAACTCCAAGGGAAAACTCCACGAGGTGATCAAATTCCAGATCAAGGAAGATATCATCTCCTTCGGGATTGGGACCCTATGCAACGTCCTCTAGATCCCTAGAAAGAAAAGATATCCTCCTCCCCCATCCTCTGAAGAAGACATTACCCTCCTGGATGACATTGGCTACAGATGGCCTGAGAAGGAAGGTGTCGTCCTCACCAAGACCTCTGCCACAGTCCACAAAACAGGACTGAACGCTTCGTTCTATTACATATGGAACACGTTCGGTCTCTGTCTGACGGGGAAGACAGGGAGCACTGAGCAGTTTCCCACCGTCATCCAGAACATGGTCTACTCCGCTCTCAAAAATCGGAAGTTTGACTATGTTCGCCATATCTGGGATGATATGGTAAAGAAGATCAAGGTGCCCAAACGTCAGTTCAATGTTCCTTACACCCGCTTCTTCTCCGCCGTCCTGGAGCTTCACATGAAGAGTGCCTATCCAACTGAAGGCACCTTCAACAATTACGCCATCGGACCGAAGATCCTGGATCAGGTTCCTCCTCGTCCTGATGACGTCCCTCTTTCTGCTGTCCTGGTTCTCCCTGAACCTGAACAGGACACAGAAGAGCAGTTCGCCTCCCCTCATTCTCAAGGTATGTTTTCTTTCATCTCATCCAAACCATCTTCTTCTCTTTCTATGCACGCTATGTCAGTAGCTAACCCATTACTGACTTCCCCAGCTGCAACTTCTTCTCAAGCGCTCCTGAAGCGCCCACACCCCTCTGGATCCACTCCTCCTCCTCACCCCAAGCGCGCCAAGTCTAAGGCGCAAAAGAAGAAGGGAACTGCTGGTAAGAAATATTACTTCACTCTTCCTGCTATATTTAATAGACCCTCCCTTTTATCTAAATCTTCTCTACCCGCAGGTACTCCTGTTCCTCAACAACATGAACCTGAGGTTGTTCATCTGGAACCCTCAGAGTATGTGGACGGCAATCGTTCTGATGCTGTTCAAACCTCAGGTAATATTATTAAGCAAACTATTACCATCTCTTCTTCTATGAAAGCTTTTGAGTCTTCTGGTGCTCACTTAGCTACTGTTTGCACAAGTTCTTTTGGAGCAGCAGCTCAAGGACATCCTCAACTTCAACAGGATGATCCTTTCGACGAGTTCGTCTTCACGGACTCTGAGCGCCAACTGAGCGCGGCTGAGCTCAGGCGCCAGTCCGCTGAGAGACAACTGGAGGACGCCAGGGCGGCACTGCAACTGCAAGAGGAAGCTCATAAGGCTCGCCTCCAGGCCTTAGAGCTGGAGCTTGAATTTGCTAAGGCTACAGCTGCCTCTGCTGAAGCTCAGGCTGCTGCCGCTGCTGCTGCTGTTGCTGCTGCCACGCCTCCTCCATCAGCCGTCCACCTCAGCATACCTTGCCTGGATACCACTCAGGACAAGGTATCACAGCTAACCACATCCTCCACCACCCTCCACGAGTCCCTTCAGGACTTGAAGGCGTCTGCACTTCCCGCCATCAACACCGCTATCACATCCAGCTCCAACTCTCTCATCACCTTCCAATCTGAGGTGGTTAAGAGATTGGACGCTCAGGAAGCAGGGCTACGGGCCCTTTAGGAGAAGGTGGCTGAATTATCTTCAGCTGTCAGCACCTTCACCTCCACTGCTCCTCCGCCGCCGTCATTCACCACCACTGACCGGGATGCACTTCAATCCCTGGTCAGTGCCACATCTTCCAGCCACAAGATGCAGGAAGATCTTGCCTCTCTCCTTCAGAGGTGCCTGACAACAGCTGCCATAGGCAGGGCACCTGTTGAGGGGGAGAGACACACAGCACCTCATCCACCACACGGAGATCATTCCGTTTATTTCCCCTCCACCAACTGGAACATCAACAATGAGGAGGAGGGAACAAACGACGACGACGACGATGATGATGATGAAGATGACTTCTTCGTGGAAAAGGTTGCTGATGCTGCACCAACGCCCACTCCAGGGCCTGCACAATCTCAGGGGGAGAACCCTGGTGCTCCTGGTACGTCATCTCAACCATCCTCCCCCTCTACCTCTGATAATCTTCCTATCTCCTCTATCTTCAAAACCAAACCAAACCCTGAAATCATAGCAATAACCGATAGCTCCCCTGAAGACTCACCCTTAAACAACCTTCAGTTAGTTGTCTACCAACCACCCAACCAACCTACCCCTAAACCAACACCTGAACCTACCCCTGAACCTACCCCTGAACCTGAAATCCAAACCGAACCTGAAACCGAATTTCAGGATGTTAACTTCGGTTCTGTCACTGGTGAGATTATTCGCCTTATGGAGAATAGTCCATCAGAACAAACATGAGTTGAACTAAGCAGAATGACTTTCAGGATTACACCCTTAAACCATGAATCCTTACCTTTACATCCTGTCACCCGCTTTAACCCTGAAGCCTCATCTTCTAGAACCCAAGAACACCAAGCCCCTCCTGAAACCGTAATCTTATCGTCAGATGATGAATTCATCTCTGATGATTATTCTACCCCTGCCTCTTCCCCTAGATCTCCTCCTTCTAATTCTCCTCGTTCTGAAGGAGAAAACTACCCTGACACTTCTACTGCTGTGAACAGGGATGGGCATTTAGACGCTGTGATAGAGCGACTCGAGAGTACAAGAGTAAAAATTCCTCTTCGTACCTCTTGGGACTCTGAGTTCGCCTATCTATCACAGGAGGAGTACGAGCTGGCAATAAGAGCTCAGGAGGAGCACAATAAGAAGCAGAAGGAAGTCTTCCTCTTTGGTCAAGCTGCGAAAAAGCTTGCTTTTGACTTCGTCGAAGAAGATGAAGAAATAAGTGATGATCCAATCCTAGCACAGAAGGCTGCTTTGAAAGTCTTCAACAAGAGGACTGAGGAAGAGACAGAGGAAGCAGACAAAGAGCTTGACTGGTGCAGAGACCGACTTCATCTCAGAAAGCACGGTGCTAGAATCGTAGGAATCCATCTTCGCCGTAACAGGGGAAAGAAAGGAGTTCCTGGCAAAACCTGGCTCACCGTCAAACGCTCAGGAGTAAAGGACGTAGAGCACACTCTTGACAAGTTAGATCGATACAACTTATCAGAATGGAACGAAATTAGAAGCCTACTTCCAAAAGCCAACAAAAATTACAGGGCTGAAGTAGAAGAAGTCATTGATGGACTTATCGCTCGAATCAGAAGAACAACCGAAATACCTGATGTCCTGCTCCAACCTCCCTCTGCTCTGCCAAAACCTCCTGTTCGACGATCAGCAGGCACTTCAACAAGGAGACCCACTCCTTGCATGCCCAGGACTGCATACAAGCCATTGGATCTCTCGATGCTTGACCTTTCTTTTCCTTCAGGAGTATCTCTCTCTGAAGGTCAAGTCATCAGAGAACCTGTTCACGGTATTTTTGTAGGTGACAACCTCAACATTCTTCGCTTTCAACGCTTAAGCGAACTACACAAAGCACCCACTGAACACTTGGTGTCAGTCCTCTTCATTGCAAAGAAAGAAAAGAAAAATCAAGACAATAAAGAATTTGTTCGTGCTATCAGAGCCATACTTGATCACAGAATAGCCAATGGTGAAAATCCATTCACTATACAAGTTAAGACTGAAGAAATTAGTGAAGACTCTGATAGCTAGGACTTTTGTATTTTTCCTTTAGTACTTCATTCATGTACTTATGTATTTTCTTTACTCTTGTAAAATCTTATATGAGATTAATGGAAATGCATTTCAGTGCATCGTACTTTATTCCATCATAGTACTGAAAAAGATCCCTCAAAACAGTAAATGGGACATGTACCTTTATGAGTTCTATTTCCTACTGTTAATTTCTAGACTTAGGTTTATTTCTAAACCTTTCTAGACTTAGACAATTTCTCTGTTGTCTTATCATTATCATTTAGGGGGAGATTGTTGATCCAGCTCTCCTAAGACCTGATGAAATGATAATGATCCTGTAACTTCACTTAGTAAATAGGTCTTTACTTTCAGTTATAGCTTGAGGAATTATCACTGAGTTTGTTCAGTGTTATTCCTTGTTAATTATGTTGTAACTTGTAATTTCAAATCATCAGGATCAGGATCAGGAGATGAACGAGTCTGTTCTGCAGTCTACTGATCCTGACCACCGAAGTGAAGACCTCCTGAAGACATTAAGATCATACTCAAAGAACCATCAGCGAAGTCGAAGAATTAGCTGATGACAGGACCAGCATGCTCATGATTTGAAGACGGAACTCAGTGATAGCAGGCTGCTCAATTTCGTATGACATCCTGAAGACTTATCAGGATACAGTGACCCCTGATCTACATCAGTATCAGGACTTTCCTCACTGATCAGTATCCTGATCCTGAAGGATTAGTGTAATGTCTTAATCTAATGCACAAAAGGATTATCCGCCTTTACTGACACAAAAGTACATAAGGACAGTCTCTTTTCTGTTCCCTCCGTACTTATCAGACCTCAAGGCAACTGTTTGCATGAACCCTCTTTTGCACAACATGCAAAGGGTATTTGTTTATAGTAAATAGTACATAGGACCACTTAGAATGTGACACGTACACAAAAGTGTGTCTGCATGCATTTAATGCATGGGATATAAATAGGACTTGAAGGGAAGTTCTCCATACTTCTTTTTTAACCTACTTATCATCCAGATCCTTTCTCTCTTTATCCTTCTATTCTCTTTTCTTTCTAATCTTCTCACTCTAGTGCATAGTGAAAGAAACTTAGATTGTTAGTTTAGACTTGTAGTCTTTTCTATTTCCGCAACAATCTATAAATTCATATTGTTAATACAACAAAGAATTTAAAAGTGAAATTTGTGTGATTATATTCAACCCCCCCCCCCCCTTCTATAATCCCATACATTATCCTTACTTGAAGGTCACCCCTTTGGGACCAACAGCAAGAGATGTACCTTTCGCATCATCCTTGGTATCTCTGATGAGATTAGTCTTCAGAGACTTGGTTTGCTCATGGTTGAGCATCATACCATATAACTCACTAAGAGTTATAGTCTTAATGTCCTTGGACATTTTTAGACACATGGTGTAAGTTTCTCAATTTTCAGGGAGGGCCTCCATGAATTTGGTGATTACCTGCGAGTTAGAGTAAACAATACCGTAGGTCTTCAGATCTATCAGAAGGCAGTTAAACCTCTGATGGGTTTGGGCCAAAGTTTCACCTTTAGCGGCGATGAACTTCTCATACTGACGTATGAGGTGAATCGTTTTAGATTCTCTGAGAGCGCCAGCACCCTCATATTGGATACAGAGAGTATCCCATATCTCTTTAGTTGTCTTAAGCTTACTGATGGAGTGAAATACTTCATCAGGAAGAGACATGGCTATCAGAGATCTTGCCTTGGTGTCAACATTCACCAGGCGTTTATCTTCGTCTGTCCAGTTGGACACTTGCTTAACAAATGTTCTTTCGGGACCAGCGGGAGTGGTGGAAGTAGCAGCAACAGCTGGTACTATAGAAGTGGGAACATATGGTCCATGTTCTAAGAAGTATGGGATTTGAGGATCGGAACCAGAGAGAAATAGTTCCATTCTTGACTTCCGTAGAGGGAAGTTATCAGCATTGAATCTGGGAGGCTTTGCCAGAGATCCAGATTCAAAGTATGTGTGTTTTGGAGGATTGGCCATAGGGTGGATCTAGAAACTATGTTTCTTTTGTGAACGGTTAGGAAGAAGAAAGATGTTTCAAACCGCTCTGATACCACTTGTTGGCCCTCTATTGATGGCCAATATGATAGATTGTATTGTAGAAGGGTGTAAGTGCAAGATGAATCAATCTAGCATGAGAGATAAGAGATCTAGTAGAGAGAGAAAGTAGAGAGAGAAAATGTGAAACTCATATGTCATTGATAATGAAAGTCTTAAGGTACAATACAAGGCAATGAGGTATTTATACCTCATTCCTAGAAAATAGAAAATGTTCACAAATGGTCCCTCAACTTCTATTATAAATCTAACACTAACAATCTCCCCCTTTTATAAAAGAAGGAGGGACATACAAAAGAAACAAACGACTACTTGATTAAGATTGCTTCACGGAAGGCTTTCTCAACTTGAACTTGATTTCTGCAAATCTAATGTCATTTCTCAGCTTCAATCTTCTATCTATCTCCTTTACAAAATGTTTGATCAACACCTTGTTTGCAGCTGAGATATCATGTACTTTATGCCTATCCATTTGCAATCTTGTATTCAACCCATCCATAACCATCTTCAAGGTATCATCACAATACAACATCACCTCATGTGAATACATTCTCTTCTTGTTTCCCAGAGAATCAGGATACACACAAGAAATCTCAGTTTCATTAGCATCATAAAACACAGTGTACATGACCAAATCTTTTTCATCTCCAATCAGACTTCTTCGAGGCTTGTGACAGAAAAGCTTAGAAGTCCAGTTCTCCAACCCCAGCTGAAAATCATATAGATGAGCTAAAGAGATAGATACTTTAACATGTCTAACAATTGCAGTTAGTGCAATTATTTCCTCCTCAGTTCTGAATGCCTTTCCTTTCAGATCATACAAGATCCCAAGTATCACATCAAAGCTCATGTCTTGAAAGTCTGCCTCTGTAATCGTATACTCTTTTCCATCATCCCTTGTAAAAGTAATTACTGGACAGAGATAAGTACTCAGTTTGTTGGTCTTGTAGCTCTTTACACTTACAAACTTGTAATCAGACACTAACACTTCTCTTCTTTGTCTATTCACCCTCCTCATATGAATGTACTCTCTTCTCAGCTCTGTCTTCAAATTTTCTATCCCATACAGCTTCACAAAGCTCAGTTTTCTCTCATGATAGCAAAACCGGCTTTTGTACCTTTCCTCCAAATACTTTCCTGTAGCTCTAGTAAACCGGTTCCATTCAGTTCTCTTTAAGAATTTCCCTGAGCTGGCCTTCATTCTTTCCCACAACTCCACCTTCTTCGGATCAACTGGCATCAAATCATCTTGAGGCAACACTACTTCTAATAACGGACCTTCCACATCATCCACAGGCTTTTCTTTCTCAAAATCAAATTCCACATCATCGAACATATCTTTCAATCTAATGTCTTCTACACATCTTGCCTCTTGAACCTCCTCATTCGGCACTTGATAATCTCTGATTTCAGAAGCTACATTCTCAAGCAGCGCTAGAACTCTATCTATTTCAGATGTAGAACTAGACGCCCCTGAAAACTTCACTCCTCTTTCTTCAGCTCTTTCTTCTGGCATCTCTTCTTGCACCGAACCCAAAAAGTCTAGAGTGGACTGTAAGACTGGTTCTGATTCCATCTCTTCACCTCCCGTTAGAACAATTGCATCTCTGTGTCTTGCAGGTTGTTTCTCTCTCGGATGCCTTTCCTCAAGCCTGTCAACAATCCGTACATTCGACGTGGTTGGTACCCTAGACGACTCACTTTCAAGTCTCCTTCGTTTCCTCTCCCCCTCATGACGATCATGATCATCATGATCATCATGCCGTCTAGTGGGCCGTCTAGCAGCAGTCTGACATGTCTCTTCAATTCCCCGAATCCGATCAGATAACTGTGATAAGCCATCAGTGAACATCTGGTTGATCTCGGTGAATGTCTTGGTGAGAGAGGCATCAAGAGTAGCCTGAAACTGCTGAAATTCCGTATGTGTAACCAAGTGAGCCTGAGACCGTTGCTCTTGAATAGCACGTTGTTGTAAAGCGGTCTGTTGTTGTAGGATACCCACAAGATCACTATCTTCAGCTGAACCCGACTCCAAGAGTTTAGAGAACAACAACCCCTTCAACTCCGGAATAGTAAGGGAATCAGCCGCTGACTGAGAAGGCTGTGAAGGGGGATCAGACATTGGAGCTTTGCCTTTAGCTAACAGTGCTACTTGCTTCTCCAAAGCAGAAATTCGAGCAGTCTGCTGTTGAATAACATTTGCCATCTGTTCGTTGTTAGCTCGAAACAATGATCGGGTAATAAGCTGATTTGCTGTAACAACGACCGGAAGACGCGAGAGATCAACATCAGGTGATGATGCCATGCCAGTCGGAGGAGGTACTGAGATAGATGTTGCAGCAGATACTGATGATTCAGACATGGTGGATGATGTGGAATGTGAAACTGATGCAGACGACAAACTACCAATGGGTGTTGAGGAAGAACCCAAAATGGTAGACTGTTGCCTTAACTCTGTGACAATGGGGAATGTGGGTAAACTAACACCGAGGTCACTCAGACTTCTCGTTGATCCAAGAGTAGAACCCAAGGAACCCATGTTCAGTGTTGGCATGATGTTAGCGCTGATGGGATTTCCCTCCGATCCTGGCAAGCCCGCAACAAATGCAGAACTCACTACGGTGGTTCCGGCAGGGTTACTAAAGCCTCCTGCAAAGGTGGTTTGCACCTGTGTCCTAGCCAAAGAAAGATTTACATTTGAAGCAAGTGGTTCTAGAGTCGATGAGTGAACAAGTGAAGTCGTGGGCGGGGGCAGCTGCCTCACTGTGTCGGTACCACCAACCTTCAATTGAGGAATGGGTACAAGTTGTGGTAAAACCCCGTGAGAAGTTGAAACTACCGTTTGTTGAGAAACGGTAGAGTGGGTGAGTTGGGTTGTGCATTGCATGAGTGGGGATCTCATGTCTTTTTCAATAGGTGGTGGCAACATATGCTCACCCCTAGACGATGTGGCTACCCAGCTAGACTCGGCTTGGAAAGGGGTTTGTACTTCTTTTCTAGCCCCTATCTCACTCTCATCAATTCTTTTATCTCCCCCAACACTCAACCTCACATCCGATTTTTCAACTAAATCTCCCTCAGCCATCCTTATGTCACCCTGAGTCAACAAAGGACTCGAGCCTCGATCAGGCATATCATCATCATGGTCATCATTATCATGATCATCATCATCATGGTCATCAACATCATTTGCTTCAATACTATCTTCAGATGAAGAGTCATATCCCATAAGACGTTGGAGACGTTGTGCCAACTCATTCGGAGAGTAGCACTGTGCATCTGATATATCCACCATCGGTTGAGACAACTCAAGTAACGACTCCGCAACCTCCTCTATGTCAGGAAAGTCACCCACAAATTGCTCATTGACCGGAGATAAAGCAAAATCATCCATCTCAGCCTCCACATTCGTGTGCAAAATAGGGGACGTAGCTCCATGCTCATCTTCAAGGGTAGCAAATACATCATCCATCTGAACCGCCGAACTTATTTGACCAAGTTGAGCTGCTACATTGAGAGTGGATGAGTGAGCTAGCTGATCAGAATGGACCCCACCGGCACCCCTCTCGGTATTTTCCCTCAACACACCCTGACCAAGATCCCGTGATCGTTGGTCCCTAGGAACTATACCCTCACCACTAGGAACTATGACACCTTGGGTAGGTCCCTCCGGCTCTGGTTGGACCATAGGTGGAAACCTAGCCCTATACGCTATCACACACGCCACATTCTGATCAGCATAGTCTAAAAGTTCGGAAAATAACGGAACCTCCGGAGCAAACGCCTTCTTCGGATATCGAATAGACTGCATGTCATGGATCTTGACCTTTTCCGCATCTGATCGGCGCGGAATATCTGGATTCTGACGCATTGCACTTGCGATAATAGTACTTAGAAATCTCGGATATGGTAGGTGCTTTTGCTTCTTGGCCAGAAGTTCCTTCAGATCGTAAAAAATCAACGAAGCATAATCATAATGCTTGTTAAATAGTACTCCATAAAATAAAACCAAAAATGACTGCGTCGCCGTGTCTTGAGCCGTCCGCTTTCCAGTCAAACACCTGCTTAGGATTGTAAACAGAGTGTTGAATGTTGGAGGTAAGTTGGATTTGTTGAACTGAGATGGTGCATTGATCGCCTCCAGATGACCAACAGATTCGACACCGGCCATTGCAACTTCCAATGATGCAAATTGTTCAAACTGATTAACATTTGGACGACTATTCGCTTCCGGAAATCCCAGTACACGGCGAAATTTGTTGACTCCAAAACTGATGGTGTAATGATCTAGCTTTGCTGTAAAGTGATGATTCCCCGGATCAGCATGAAATTGAAGTGTGTGCCATACTTGTTGCACATATATCATGGGAACTTCAACTGTCTGTATAAGTACAGTGTACAGTGGATGATTTCGTAAGATGGCAGTAATCACCGGAGCCTTCAGCCTTGCATGTGGGTTGAAAGGAACATTGTTCGATATCGATGGTTGATATAGCGACGGACGAATCAGTTGTCTATCTGCATCAGAATTCAGATTACGGGTAGATGATTGTACGGAGATGATATCTGAAATCACCATATCATCTGAGTCTGGGAAAGTGTAATCCTCCATGTCTGTAATTCATAAAAACGTTAGATATATCTTTTAAGTTTAAGTTTTTATGAAAAACGTGTTTAAGTGTGAAAAAGAAATTCACACAGTGTGGGACTTGAGAGAAAAAAAAATAAACCACAAGAATGACCATTGATCAAAATAGTGAACTGTTAAGGTGTTGAATATATATAAGTCTTCCATTTGATTGAAATTTAAGATATCATTTAACCAAGTTTTTAACCAATATGATCCATGTTATTATTGATGAAAGACTTATACATATTATGTTTTTGTAAAGTTCACTACATTGTAGAGTTGAAGGTCAATCTTAAGGTCAAAAATATGAAGTCCAATGTCTCAAGTCCTTATGATCCGGAACAACGGGTCATTCACACGTTTAGGTTTAAAATATCAAGAATACAATCCCGAGATGTTAACCCATGTTTTATGATAAGTTGATACAAAAAATTTTAACCTACTAGCCTAATCGGTATATGACCGAATGAATACCTATAGGCTTCGTAGAAACCGGGATACGTATACAAAACACACACAAAACAGAAGTACAAAACAGTTTCTTGAACTTGACAGCACCAACTTGAACAGATCCGCACGAGATTGAATTTCCAGAAAGATTGGAAAGGTGAATCGAAACAATGTATTTATAGGATAGATTTGAAACTGATCTCTAAATCATGATTACAAGGACACGTGGCACTCAAGGATTGGACCTCCCATGTCTCGAGCGTTAAATAATGTTTTCAAAGAACCCGCTCGAGACATGTGAACCGGCTCGAGATACATGTCTCGAGTGTATGTCTCGAGTCCCACTCGAGATACTTGCAACGTAGAATGACCAAATCAAAAACATAAGGACTCGAGATACATGTCTCGAGTGAATGTCTCGAGTCATCACTCGAGATACTTGTAACATAGTATGAATCAAATGAAAACAAAGACTCGAGATACATGTCTCGAGTGGAGGTCTCGAGTCAACACTCGAGATACGTGTAACGTAGTATGAAGCAAATGAAAAACAAGGATTCGAGATGTATGACTCGAGGTATGTGACCCGAGTTACATGACTCGAGATACATGACCCGAGTTCATGTCATATAACAGAAATAACTAACTCACACTCGAGTTGTATGACTCGAGTTGCATGTTAGACTCAAGATGAATGGCTCGAGTAGTGTGACTCGAGTTGCATGACTCGAGATGTTTGGATTGAATTATATGACTCGAGTTGCTTGTGCTAGAGGTGTATGGCTCGAGTTGTGTGACTCGAGTTGTGTGACTCGAGTTATGTGACTCGAGTTTGATGTCTCGAGTTAAATGGCTAGAGTTGTGTGTGCTCGAGTTGTGTGATTCGAGTTGTGTGACTCGAGTTGGATGGCTCGAGTTGGATTGTATGCCTCGAGTTAGGCGACTCGAGTAGTATGACTCGAGTTTGATGTCTCGAGTTGAATGGCTCGAGTTGTTTGGCTCGAGTTGAACAACTCAAGATGCACAACTCGAGATAGATGAATCAAGTGTTGTAATACAATTATTCACAGCTCGAGTCAATTACTCCCCCTACCATAATGCATTCATAGTACTCCCCCTTAATCTATGCATACCTGTATTTACCTGTAACAGTCAGAATCACAGCAAATGTACGAACCTGTACCAGATAAGCTCCCCCTTGATAAAACCATCTGATATCAATGTGTTTGGTTTTCGAGTGTTGAACCGGATTAGCTGAGATGGCTATTGCACTCTTAGAATCACAATAGATGGGAATCTTTTTGTATTCAAGACCATAATCACGAAGTTGCGACTGCATCCAAAGTACTTGCGAACAACAACTCGCAGCAGCAACATATTCAGATTCCGCAGTAGAGGTAGAGACACACTGTTGCTTTTTAGAAGCCCATGAAACCAACTTATTTCCCAGGAATTGCAAATGACCTGATGTACTCTTCCGGTCCATATTGCAGCCTCCATAATCAGCATCAGTATACGCTTGTAGCTCAAATCCAAGACCTTTTGGATACCAAATGCCATAGTAGGGTGTCCCCTTTAAGTATCGAAAAATACGCTTAACTGCTGCTAAGTGAGACTCCTTTGGTTTAGCTTGATATCTAGCACACACACATGTTGCAAACATGATATCAGGTCTGCTGGTAGTGAGATACATTAAAGAACCAACCATACTTCTATAATTCCTCAAATCTACATCCTTTCCTTCATGATCTGGACCAATTGAATTACCAGTAGCCATTGGAGTTCCTATCGAATGACATCCAGACATATCATACTTCTTAAGTAAATCAAAGATATACTTAGATTGATTTATGAAAATGCCATCTGAAAATTGTCGCACTTGAAGACCAAGAAAGAAATTGATCTCTCCCATCATACTCATCTTAAATTCTTCAGTCATGACAGTCTCAAACTTTTTACACAACTCCCGACTAGTTGAGCCAAAGATAATGTCATCAACATAGATCTGAATGACCACAATATGTTCGCCTTCCTTCATCAAGAACAACGTTGAATCCACCGAACCTTTCTTGAAACCCTTGGAAAGTAGATGTTTAGACAACTCCTCATACCAAGCACGTGGTGCCTGCTTTAAGCCATATAAAGCCTTGTCTAGAACATAGACATAATCTGGATATTCTTTATCTACAAATCCTTTTGGTTGAGCTACATATACTTCTTCTTTCAAATGACCATATAGAAATGCTGTTTTGACATCCATTTGAAAAACAGTGAAATCTTTGTAAGCTGCATATGCCAGAAACATGCGAATAGCTTCAAGTCGAGCAACAGGTGCAAAAGTTTCATCGTAATCAATGCCCTCCTGTTGACGATAACCTTTGGCCACAAGTCTTGCTTTGTTATGAACAATTATGTTATTCGCATCTCTCTTGTTTTTGAATAACCACTTCGTATCAATAACTGATTTAGACTCAGGTAACTTGACCAACCGCCACACTTTTAATGCCTCAAACTGATTGAGCTCCTCTTGCATAGCAGTAACCCAATCCGAGTCTTGTAAAGCATCAGATACACGAGTTGGTTCAATGTTACTCAAAAATACGGAGAAGTTGCACTCATTTGCGGAAGCAGCTCGTGTTTGAACACCAGAAGTAGGATCACCAATGATCAGATCAATAGGATGATCCTTCGTCCATTTGGCAATATGTGGTAAAGGTGTTTGATCATTTACAGAAGGTGGTTCCAAGATAGTGTCAGTTGATGTAGGATGCATAGTAAGTGGTTCATGCCCTTCAGGAATAGAATCATTATGACCAACTTCATGAGAAGACGACTGATCATGAGAATCTACTATAATATCTGGATGAAGAGTATCCATAACTATGGGAGATGATGAAGGTGAGGAGACAAGACTAGGAAGATCTGAACATGGTATAGATGATGTGGGAGAAACTTCAGATGAGAGAGTAGTCGAACTCGAAGTGGTAGATGAGATACCTACATTAGATGAAGATATTTGATTAGTACCGTACAAGTCATCATAAAAATACTCAAACAAACTGTCTAACTCAGTGGATGTAGCTGGAGGATCAATGGAGCTAGTTGTGGATGAAGATGCATCTGTAAACACAACATTGTTAGACACAGTATCTGCATTGGAAGATACAATTGAAGACAATTCAACAAATGGATCAAATCTAACATTTACACTTTCGTACACAACTCTTGACTTTTTATTAAAAACTCGATAAGCAACTGAACAATCTGAATATCCCACAAAAATCATCTCATCAGACTTAGGTCCAAACTTTCCCCGATTCTCGGTTTCATTAAGAACAAAACAAGGACACCCAAACACTTTAAAATAATCAATGTTTGGAATTCTTCCAAACAAAACGTGATAGGGTGTTTTTCCAAATCTCCGATGAATAATAGACCTATTTTGTGTGTAACACGCAGTATTCACAGCTTCAGCCCATAGGTACTGAGGTAATTGACTTTGAGCCAACATAGACCGAGCTGCTTCAACTAACGTACGATTCCGACGCTCAACTACACCATTTTGTTCAGGAGTTCGTGCTGCAGAAAAAGTTTGAGTAATTCCTAATGAATTGTAAAAACCTTTTAATACTTGATTTTTGAACTCCGTCCCATTATCTGATCTGACAGTCTGAACAGGTAGTTTAAGTTGTACTTGAACAGCTTTGATGAAATTTATTATTAAATTCGAAGTTTCATCTTTTGTTTTCAAAAACCTTGTCCAAGTATAGCGTGAATAATCATCAACGATGACTAAAACATATTTTCTACCTGCTAGACTGACAATTTTCATCGGACCACACAGATCCATATGAATTAAACTCAACGGAGATTTGGACCCTTGTTCAGGTTTTGGGGATGAGACGCTCTTTTCATTTTTCCTTGAGCACAACCTGAGCACATTTGATCGGGTTCAAACTTAATCATTGGAATGCCAGATACTAACCTTTCTTTGACCAGTCTGTCAAGATATCTGTAATTCAAATGAGAAAGTCGACGATGCCAAAGTAAAGATTGATGAGATGACTTCTTAGTGATGAGACACTGAGATTTCTTTGCAAGCATATGTCGAAGTTTGATCGTATAGAGATTAGTTTTCCGAGTGCCAACTAATAATTCTCTACCCCATTCAGTTCTGACAGCACATCGACGTTTATTAAAATTTACCTCTAAATCTTTATCACAAAATTTGCCAATACTGAATAGGTTATGATTCAAACCTTCGACATGTGCTACATTATTGATTGTAATATCCTTACACACAATATCTCCATGACCCACAACTGGTGACAGTTCATTATTGCCAAATTTGACTGAGCCTCCATATTCTTCTCTGTAATTAGACAGAAGCTCTTTTCTCCCAGTCATATGTTTGGAACACCCAGAATCGAGGTACCATTTATGACTGGCCTGCAATGAGGAAATCAGATGGATTTAGGAACCCATTTTAAAATGGGTCCACTCCGTGTATTACTCTTAAAAGTAAAATTTATTGAATCCCAGTAATACTTTGTTCCTCTAAGCATATTAAAAACATGAAATGGAACATATGTAGGAACAGAGGAGCGAAGAGTAGTAGAGAAATTAGATTTAGTATGATGCATATTCTGTGAGGAACGTGAAGCATGAGAAACTGAAGAAACAGATGTAGACCTTTTATTCATAGAATTGAATTTGAAAGGTACATTATTTTTAGAATTCAGGTTGTTCCCACACTAAACTTGCTATTTGCATATTTCATACTAAAATCTAATTTCTTAACATTTCTCTTCGTTGACCTCTTCTTTCTGGACTTCTCAAGGCTCACACTGTTGGAACTTCCTGTAGATGGATTAGTACAGATATCAAAAGGTTTCAACTTAGGTTGACCAGTTGGAATGACTTGTTCAGTTTCCTCAGGAAACACCATGTTCGGATTTTGCTTTTTCAAATCAATGTGATGCTGGAATTTCCGTAACATAGATTTTACTCCCTGAGAGAACTGAACATTGTTGATGTATGCATGAGTGACTGGAGTATGAGCAATCTTTTGGTTTTTCCCAGCATAGTGATGACCTTCTTCATATATAGACAGTCTTTCAACTAATCTATCATAGTTCTTTGTTAAGGTTACACATTTGCTGTTCCAAAATAGTGTATCACACTTTTGACGAGAAAGTTCTGTCTTTAACTGTTTAATTGTATTTTGAAAACTTTGCTTTTCCTTGTCATGTTTCTTTTCTAAATAAGAGATTTCATCATGAAAATGACAAACTTTTGATCTTGTTGCTGAGTACACTGGTTCAGAATTTTCAAGAGATAGCTTCTTTGATTCCTGTGAAGATTCACCCAATTCACTCCCACTTTTTGACAAATCAATTGAAGATAAACCATTTGTCGGTGTTGTTGAAGATGATGGAGCAGAAGATATTTCATCAATTATGGGTTGTTTTGAATTATCAGAATCAAAATCATAAGGAACCTCAACATCATCAGTTGACATTGCTGATGGTTCTTTGTATTCAAAATAACCTTTATTATTAACAACACGAACAACTTTTTCCTGCTCATCATCAACACCTTCTTTCAGATTTTGGTTTATCCCAGAATTATCTTGAGAAGAATTTGCGGTTTCTACTGATGTTGACACATTACAAATTAAATCATTTAGAATTTCTGACACCAGTGAAGTTGGTTCAGAATCAACATCAGTAGTATTCCAATGAAGAAAATTCTTTGACTTAGTTAAGAGATTTGAGTTCTGAATTTTCAAATCTTCAATTTGCTTCTCAAGCTCTGAAACTTTACATTCCAACTCCTTGGTTGATATGTATGGTTTCACAATATTGTTTGATGATTCTGGGTATACAAAATATACTGGATCATCCTTAAGTGAATTGGATTTAATCTTCAGAGTATCATCATTATACACAAACTTGACCCTATGATATTTAGAATCATGGTACAGAGGATCATGTAGTTTCATATGTTGCATCTCTGAAAATTCTTCCTTCATTTGAAAACCTTTTAATGAAGGAAACCTCTTACTCATTAACATGCTTGTAAGGTCATAAAATGCTGCATTTTCTTTAAGAGCTTTTTGCAAGTGATTTGGATTTTTAACTCCAAGGGTCTTTTTCAAATAATTTGGATTTGTGTACCCAAGACCTTCTTTGGAGTAATAATCTCTAAACTCAACTTGTTTATTCAAGAAAATTGTATGTTCAGTTTGACCTATCTTATGAAGTTTAAGATCAAGATCTGAAAGCATCTTATTTAGCTTAGAAACATTTTCTTTTTCCACACTCAAGCTGATGGTTAAAAAATCAATTTCCAGCTTTTGTGACTTATGTTCAGCTCGAATTGTCTCAAACTCATTCACTGATTGTTGCAATTGTGCACATTGAGAACTTAATTGTTCTTTTTGTTGCAACAAATCAGTAATTTCGTTAGTTTGTTTTAAAATGACAAGTTCGAGTTCTTTATTCTTGTTATGAATTAATGTTGTCACCTCAAGCATTTTTCTATTATGATCATCAAGAGAGACAGAACGTACCGTTGAAGTTTCTCCTTCACTCTCTATTTCTTCATCAGATTCTGATTCTTCCTCCATTAACCCCATAAAACACATCTGCGCTTGATCATCATTGTCAGAATAATCCAGCCATTCTTCATCATCAACCATCAACACCAATCCTTGTTCTTGCTTCTCTGCTAGTTCCAACTTCTTCCTCAGCAGTTCCACTTTTGACATCTTAGTAGTACACCCTTTAGCAATATGACCTGTCTTTCCACACTTATAACATGTAATACCAGCTTGGCCTTTCTTTTCCTCTGTTTTCTCTGGAGTATCTTTGACAACCTCCTCTTTCTTTGTTGCATATCTGTCAACATACTGATTTTCAACCCGAGGAGGATATCCTTGTGAACTTTGCATGTAGTTTCTGTTAAAACCTCGTCCACCTCTTGTAGAAAATCTTCTGTTGTTTGATCCAGACCTATTATAATACTTCTTCTTATAAGCCTCAGTTAGACTCAATAAGCTTTGCAACATTTGATCTCTTTCATCTTCATCATATTCATCCTCATCCTCTTCTTCCTCATCTTCAAATACTTCCAACACTTTAGCTTTCCCTTTTCTTACTTTCTTCTTTGCTTTCTCCTTTTCAGCAAGCAATGCCATAGAATCAGCTTCAGACTTTTCTTTCTTCTTTCTTTCAGCAGCAATTTCGTTCACCTCTTCCTCGAACAATAACAGATTCTCATACACCTCATAAACTTTCAACTCATTTAAGACTTTGTGTTGCTTCACAAATCTTGAAAATTGCTTCCAGTCTGAAGACAAATTGTTGATGAACTTCACAATGTAATCCATTTCTGATCGAATGATATTATTTTTCTTCATATCATTCATCAGTTCTACAAACCTGTCATAAGTCTCTTCTAGTGTTTCATCCTCCTTCATTCTAAAATTTTCATACCTATCCATCAAATTAGTTACCCTCATTTGATTTCCGACCTTGGAACCCATCATTATCTTTTGTAGCTGATCCCAAATAGATTTTGCTGACTCATCATAACTATCTAACTTGCGAAAGATTTCATTCGGAATTGCTTGAATTAGACAGTTTTGAGCTTCAACATCTATCATAAACCTTTCTCTTTCAGCCACATCCATCTCTGAAAAATCTTTTGGCACTTGTCTTCCATCAAGTGTGGTAACTGGATAGGATGAGGTCCATGTAAAATCGAATGAAGAATTTTATCCCCATCTTTCTTTCTCCTAATGTATAGCTTGAATCGCGAGACCCATAATTCATACTCATCTTTGAATAGCACCGGTGCTTTGGTCTCTGATCCCATGGACATATCATCTCTTCGATTAGCAAGACTCATCTTTAAAACGGATCTTTATTACTGATTTTATGAGAAATATCAGTTTTGTGAATTTGAAGAATTCCAACTTTATAACTCGAGATACAATGCTTCACTCGAGACACACGAAAATAATGCTTGAGATCCACAGAGATTAGACTCGAGATGCAAAACTTAAGACTTTGCTCGAGTTACTCAATGTCTTAACTAGAGACAAACATGCAACTCGAGCCACTCCAACAGCTTGACTCGAGATACTGCAACCAACTCGAGTCAAAATCCAACCTCCAACTCGAGCTACTTTAACAACTTGGCTCGAGATACTCAACTCGAGTCAAGTTCTAATACTGCTAACTTGAGTCACTCAACTCGAGCCAAAATCTTCCTCACTCGAGATACTTAACTCGAGCAAAAATCAACTCAAGCCAAAATCAATTCGAGCCAAAATCTTCTTCACTCGAGATAATCAACTCGAGCCAAACACTAATACTGCTCGAGAACTACAACTCGAGCTAAACTCTCTTCTGCTTGAGATACTTAACTCGAGCCAACCTTAATGTTGCTCGAGTTATACATTTTTCTGCTCGAATTCTACCTACCACCTAGCTACCACTCGAGACATATGAAGATTGACTCGAGACATATGAAGATTTACGAACAAAACTCGATTTTCAGCTTTTTTCAACTAAAAATTCAAATCTGAATACTTCTAAATGATTCTAATTCACTCCTAATGCATAAAACTTGATAGATTCATGAAATTACATACAATTTCATGAATAATCAAGTAATATGTCTTCAAATTTGCTTCAAAACTAGAATTCTTCAAGTTTTCTCCATTTTCTTCAAATCTTCAACACATTCACATGATAGATCTTCATACAATCAGCAAATCCAGCTCTGATACCACTTGTAAGTGCAAGATGAATCAATCTAGCATGAGAGATAAGAGATCTAGTAGAGAGAGAAAGTAGAGAGAGAAAATGTGAAACTCATATGTCATTGATAATGAAAGTCTTAAGGTACAATACAAGGCAATGAGGTATTTATACCTCATTCCTAGAAAATAGAAAATGTTCACAAATGGTCCCTCAACTTCTATTATAAATCTAACACTAACAAAGGGGGGGTTGAATACAATCAACACAGCTTCTTCCACATAATTCAGTTCACGACTCCTATGGAGCCTTTGTGTGAAACTGAAGTATATTGTTTGTTGAAGAGGATCAAGACTTTGTCAAGATCCAAAACAATCTTAAGTTTAAGACACACAACCTTTGCTTATGCACTAAGAAAGAATTAGAGGGTAGAAGATAGAAAGAAAAAGGATAGGGGTATTGAACATGGACCAAAGGTTCGGTGTTTGAAGAACACACTATGTTCATATTTATACCCCATGCATTAAATGCATGTCACACCCAACTTTACACTTGTCATGTAAAGATTGGGGTTTTGTGTACTATTGTACCATAAAATAAAGTCCATGCTTGGTAGAGTCATGGTCTATGGTAAATAGAAGCCTTATGGTTGACAAGTAAGGAGTGAACAGTAAAGAGACATCCCTCCTGTACTTTTTGTCAGAAAGGCAAACAAAATCCTTTTTGTGCATATAAGACAAGAAGACAAAACTAATATTCTTAAAGAACAAATCACTGATCAAGCCTTAGAATCGCTGATCCTTGGGAAGGGTCAGGGAGGCACTGTGACTTGTCTTCATTGAATCGTCATGTATGTGTAGTCAGCTAGCTGTCACTAATTTCAACTTCAGATCATTAGCATTACTGACTTTATCATCAGCTTACATCAATAGATGGTGCCGATGGTTTTCCTAGTGACATGACTGTTTGTCTTCAGAGAATACATTAGCAGTTATCAGGTATCGCTGTCTCTGAAAGGAGTCAGTGACAAGTTATCGCTGATATCATTTGTGAACCATGCTTAGCAGTATGGACCTTCAACGAGCAGACTCGTTGTAGTTCCCTAAGTATCTATATTTTGCTAAGTATTCTGAGATGAAAGATAAAGGATCATTGATATTTCATAAGGTCTTAGGAAGACGGGATCAACAGTGCTTTATGTTTAAAGACTTGTATGAACACTTTATGTCTAATTGCTTATATATCGAGAGGAAAGTTCGAACGTGAACTCATTTTGCATTGTGAGTGTGACGACCAACAAAATCGCGCCATGCGGCAATCTGAATTGACGCCTAATCTTTATTCATTATGAATAACGTTTTATTCATTCGGTCCGAATATAAGCTTTATTCGGTCTGAATAAATCATGAATATTAAGACTTGTCTTTAAGACTTTCTCTAAATACCTATATATACATATATATATATATATATATAGAGAGAGAGAGAAAGGTTCAAACGAGAAACATGATTTTTTAAGAAAAACTTTTTCATGTACAAAATCATATATGATTAAGTACTGACGAAAAAAAAGAGGACGCAGACGACTTACACGCAACTTAAAGTCTTGGGAAAGTCGCGCACGTTGTTAATCATGTATGATTAACTTCATGAATCATATGTGATTTTCTATATGAATCATATATGTATTTGTACATGTTTTTTGTACCTGGACTTTCCTTTGTTAATTATATATGATTTTCTACATAAAAAGTTTTTCTTAAATTGATATGTTTCTTGTATGAACCCACCTCTCTTCTCTCTCTCTCTCCTCTCTCTCTCTCTCTCTCCTCTCTCTCTCTCTCTCTCTCTTTATATATATATATATAGGGAGGTTCATACGAAAAATTTAACTTTTTAAGAAAATGCGAGGAGCAATCTCAACCACTCATCTCGATCAACAAAGGCGGCTTTGACCGGTCCCCCCTTTAATAATTTCTAGCCTCCTATGAATCGCGTCAATCCTCCGTGATCACGTCCACCGTAACCGCAAGATGAGTGGCTGAGATTGCTCCTCACTTTTTCTTAAATTGACATGCTTCTCGTTTGAACATTCCCCTATATATATATATATAGTATTAGGTTCAATTGAGAAGTGCTAAAAAATGAGAAGTATATAAGTGATCTCCACCACACATTCAAGACGACTTTGACCGGGTCACCCTCCTTCAATTGTCTTCACCTTCCATGAATCGCGTCAAATCCTCCGTGATCGTGTCCACCGTAACCGGTCAAAGCCGCCTTTGTTGACCGGGTGAGTGATGGAGATCACTTCTCTACTTCTCATTTTTAGCACTTCTCATTTGAACCTCTCTCTCTCTCTCTCTCTCTTTATATATATATATATATATATATATAGAAAAGAGAGAGAGAGAGAGAGAGTGAGGGAAGTTATTTTGTAAACCACTAATAAAGTGTAAACCGTGTAATCTCATGGTTGCATAGATTAAATCAATAAACTTGATTTATGGAGTTGTTTAATACGATGAAAATGTTTTATAAACATCAAATTTTGATGAAATTGTTTCATATTTTGGTGTTTTTTATTCATATATATATATATATATATATACAAAGAGAGAGAGAGAGAGAGAGAGAGAGAGAGAGAAGCAAACTCATACAAGAACCAACCCCATTTGTAAGAACAAATGAACTCATTTTGAACCGCATATTGATGTGACCCATGTGGGTTCTACATATAAAAAAATTATATATGATTCAGGTGGGTTTTTATTAAGTAATAAAGAATAAATAAGTAGACTTTTAAATAGTTTTCTTTCATAATCTTAATGAAACCATAATTCTTAACTTGCATTCATATTTTTCACATATTTAATACACAAATATACATGATAAACGAAATTTTTTTCATTTGGATATACCCATTGAAGATTAGGATTTACGAGATCAAATGAATTGATATAGATTATAATCATCGAATCCATTCATAGTATCTTAGAAACGATAATTAACGGATCAAGAAATTTATTCAATTTTGAAAATTCATTCATTTATTTATAGCAATATTCATAGACATAATACTTTTCCATTTAGATTTTCACAGATATATATTGTTTGGTTTTGAATTGTGACTTATGGTTGTGAGCTTTAGATGCAGTTTTGGATCTAGAATATGGTTGAGCTTATGTAGTTGTGAACCAAGCGACTCAAGCCTCCTCCCGACTCTTGAGTTTCTTGGAGTTGGAGCCTCGTTTAATCTGCACCAAATGAAAGCCATAAATGTTAATATTTTGATACACAAATGATTACGGATCGAGTCTTGATTAATATTATGAATTTTATAAAATATGTGGAATAACAATAGATTACTTTATAAAAAAGGCCTTGAATAAAGAAAGGAGGTTCCAACATATATAAATGTTGCATTGTTGATAAAAGTCGTGATGGTTCATGAAAACTTAACGGGAAATCATGATAACACCGTTTGCTAATGTGTAAAATGTTAGTCGTAGATTGTGAGCATATGCATTTAGCCAAATAAATTATCGGGATGCTTATAGATTTGTAGAATAAAAATTATATATGGATCATGCAATTTACCCTCATGATGATAGTGAGACTAGTATTATAAATATGGGTTTATTACATGGGAGTGTATCGAACTTGTCACGTTTTTTCATTGTATGTACCCACCTTTTAAAATTGCCATTGTATGTACCGAACTTACTAAAATTGTCATTGTATGTATCAAACTTTATCAAAAACCTACCATTTAATGTATCCAACTTCTCACGAAAGTGTATCCAAAATACACACAATGGTAATTTTTTTCAAGTTTAGTACATACAATGGCAATTTTAAAAGGTGGGTACATACAATGAAAAAACGTGACAAGTTCGATACACACCCGTGTAATAAACCCTATAAATATTTATGTGGAATTATTTTATTGACAATATTTTCATATGGTGTAATATATGTAAAAAGAATAAATAGTTTTTAGTGTATTTTAATTGATAGATTAAAATTTAATTAAAGATGTAAAATGAAGTTGAAAAAAAATAAAATACTAAAGGCTTCTAAACATCAAAAGCATAACTTAATATAATTCATACTAAACTCCGTAATCTGCGATATCACCAAACTATTTGTGCAAAAGTTGGATTAAAAATTGAAAAAACAATTTGAATCACGTATAATAATAAAGCCATTTTATACTAAGCTATATATGGACAAATTCAAAAAAGAAGGCTAAAAAGAAATGATATGTATGTACTTTAACAATTTTGGATGGTAACCTTTTTTATCATCTAAGTGTAATTGTAAAACGTGAGCGAATGTGATAGGTTCATCATGAAATAAAACGTTTACCTTTTTAGGGGTCTCTGCTTAAAATTATGACTAATTAATGTTTTATCGATTCATTTATTAAATAGATAAACATGATAGAATCACAAGAAATGTCATTATTTCTAGAGGCCGCACATAAACAACGTGGACACTTCAAATTAGCAGCACACAAAAAGTTCCCTAGGAAAATAAATGTGATTCGATTTATACAATGGAGTGACTATAAATTGAAGGTGAAATGCTTTCATGTATATAAATCAAATAATCAGATATCAAGTGAGAATCAGTGTTTAGTTTTCAGAGTTTATCTCATTTACTATCCTTTACGAGTTTTAGCTTCAACCATTGATTGTCACGAAACCTTCGGCATGAGGTTCACGATCGTGCAAACTCTTTGCTTGCTTCTTTTATCTGCACATGATTATTCATCTTTTACTCAAGCATCAAGAGTTATAAAGATCGGTCAATCTGTCATTCCTTTTTTTACAAATGGCCCTACATCTGATCAACATTCAGAACCATCGGTGGCACCTCCACTTTATGGGCCAGCCACTAATGGACCAGCATATGGGCCGACTACAAATAGACTAGGATCTGGCCCAACTACAAATGCGCCAACATATGGGCCAGCAACAAACGGACCTTTATATGGGCCAGCTAAAAACGGACCAAAGTCATCTAGTGAGGGGAATGTCCCTACATCTGATGAACATCGGGAGAATGGGATCGTGCAACTACCCCCAATAGTGCCACCAACTTATGGGCCTACAAAAAGCAAACCTCATCGGGAGAATGGAATCGTGCAATTACCCCAAGTAGTGCCGCCAGCTTACGGGCCTACAGAAAGCAAACCAAATCAACCTGTTGTGTGGCCCGTGAAAAGCGGATCATCTCAGCTGGGTGAAGGGCACAAACCCACATTTTTCTAGTTAATTCTATATAGTAAAGGCCAACCTTTGATATTAAATAAACTTTATGTATTGTTGGTTATGCAATACCAGGCCAACATTTTAAAGTAATAGTTTAATGGTTTAATAAAACAATGCAATATTGGCTTCCTTTTATTTTTATTTGTATCTAAATCCAACCTTCACTCTCTATATGATTTTGTTCAAACACAAGACAAGAGGTCCCTGTGGTAAATTACTAAAATACACTTTTTGTCCTAGTGCTTGCCATCCCATGAAATTCTCGTCCTTTTGAACTAATTAAAATATTGGTCGGTCACTCTCTTTGCTATTATGTTTCACCTTTGGTTTCTATGGTTGCCATCCATATCAACTCTCATCCCTCTAGTTAACGAATATAAGTTACTTTGAGGGACTAGAAGTGAAACAAAAAGATAACCACAATGATCAAAACTGTAATTAGTTCAAAAGAGGGATGAAAGTTGCTAATGAGTGGCAACCACAATGACCAAAACGGTAATTTACTCTAAAATTTTAAATTGTAAGTGAAAACGGCAAGTTTAAGTCCAAATGAATAAAGCACGAACATCGTTGACCAAAACATTGACCGTTAATCGGATGTTCAAAATATTCGGTAATATAGGATCCCATTTGAGGGGTTTATTATCTATAATCTAGAAGACATTCCTCCGGCCACCACAATAGTCTCACGGTGATATATGAAGCTTCATCGGACACCAAGAAAGCGGTGGCTGCCGCCATATCTTCCGGTGTCCCAAGACTCTTGAGTGGTGTCTTTTCTTCGATCGAGTTTCTCTGACACCATCAACGGATGTAATTAGTTTCATCAAAGACAGACAACTATTGATCAAATACCTAAATTTTGGTTTAAATAATTTACTCACGATAATATCGTTATTGGTTATGAAACTTGCAAAGCGTGTAGGCACGGTCCCTGGTGCAACACAGTTCACGCGAGTATGTGGGGCCATCTCAGTCGCTAGCGCCTGCACAAAGATCAAGAAATGGCAAAATCAAGAAATTGGTTAGATGTCAGAATTCTATTGGTATAATGTCAAGAAAAAATGAAGATTTGGTTACGGATTATAAATAATTTCAGAACTTAGGAACCAACTATTTCTTGTATTATTCATAATGAATATTCATGTTTTATGAATAGTATTATTCATCATGAATATAATGCATTTTAATAATTCATGATATCATGCATTTTAATCATGAATAATGTCAAGAAAAATGAAGATTTGTTTACAGATTTTGTTCATGGGGGCAGGGGGGACCTCGTACGAGAACCATAAATATTTTGAGGACCTAAAAGCCAATTATTTCATGTATTATTCATTGTGAATAATCATGAATATCATGTCTTTTGATGATGAACATCTATCACGACATTCATCATGAATAGAGCACGAATAGTTGGTTCAATTCCCAAGTTTTCAAGATATTAACGGTTCTCATTTGAACCTGACCCTCCCACTTATTCATCTGACACCAAAGGAACTTACATGGGGCCCACAAACCATTTTTCGTGGTCGATGCTAAATACGTTTACTTCCATACCTTGGTAAGACCGAGAAGAGCAGTTTTAGTGACACCATACATAGCCATGGTAAACGGAGGTTGGTAAGCACTTATAGAGGAAATGAATACGATGGACGAACCTTTCGTTAAGTGAGGGGATGCATCCTGTCGTAACATTTAAACGAGGAAAAGAGACTTACGAGTCACAAAATACTTAATTTTGTTTTAGGAAAAGAGATACATTTTGACTTTCAAAAAAACAATGGCGCCATTTTCACAGCACATTTGACGTAAAAAGATTAATTCTTTTTTTACCTGAATAAGTAATATAGAGGTTTTGACGTTAACTTCCCAAAGCTTGTCAAGGGTCGATTCGTGGGTGTCGAGAATGGCATCCACCGAAGGATTCGCGGCGGCATTCGACACAATTACATTTATTTTACCGTATTTCTGTCTCCTTAAAGGTAGAGGTTATGAGACAAAGCAACATAAGCATATATAGATAAAAATGATAAACAAGATTACGGGTTAGTTGCTAAAGTGCTACTTGCGGAATCTTGATTGGTTGAAAAGGTGGCTATAAAGTTAAAAGGGGGGGAGGGGGGAGGCAAAAATAGCTATTTTGAACAATCCCTAATGTAAAGTATACGACTACAAGTCGAAATGATTGTCACCTGAACCTTGCGTTCAACGAGATCCTTTCTTTGTTGTGCATTAGAGACATGGCATACCAATCCCAACACTTCAATCCCTTATGCTTTGAGCTTTTCCATTGCCTCATCGACGTTTTTCTAAAAAGAGAAAAGAACGGTTCTATGTTTGGCTCGTATGTATATTGAAACCAAAGAAATTCAAAAGGCCAAGATAGTAACATTGTCAAATGATAGTTTTTTTTGGTAGAAACAAGCTTAAGAAAAATCTTGAAAAGCTCCATTTACTCAAATAGAGATGCTTGAAAAGTAAATTAGGTTGAATAAGTTCAAGAAATCTTGAAAACCTCCATTTTTTACTCAAATACATGCTTGAAAAGTAAATCAAGTTGATTAAGTTCAAGAAATATTGATCATTTTCATCCCCAATTAGGAACTATCCATATCCAAATTCAAGAGATGAATGGCACACTTTCTTTTTTCCAAAGTTTATATGTCAAAATCACTAGATTCACATGTTAAAGTAATAGGGAAATTGTCCAAAATAGCCATTTTGGACATCATTGTTCATTTTATAGTCGTTCTTCTACTTAATTAACCGGAAACAAAAATAGACAACATTCGCAATTAGCACTTTAACGACTTCAGAAATATACTTTTTTATTGATTTAATATTCATAAAGTAACACCTGTTGAGCAATGTCCTACATTGGACACAAAGTGAACTTGTAATGTGCTTATAAGGGTCCTGGGCTACTCTACTCATAGCCAATTGGTTTTGAGTTAGAAGCCCACAAACTTACATGGTATCAGAGCAAGGTTTACACATGGTTGGTCAAAAAAAAACCGCATGGACTCCACGTAACCCAAAGTATCCACGTGTTAGGCTAAAAAAGAACGCCACACGGGAGGGGGCATGTTGAGCAATGTCCTACATTGGACACAAAGTGAACCTGTAATGTGCTTATAAGGGTCTTGAGCTACTCCACTCATAGCCAATTTAAAACACCTTCAGCAAGTTGTACTCCTTGTAAAATGTTTTCCTGCCCACATTTCACAGGTAGCGCTTTAGCAACTTTAGCAAGCCGCTACTTTATATATCTCACATACATAAAAATTGGATTTGAAGTTCCTAAAGTGTTACTTTCAAAATATTAGAGTGCGTTTGATTTTGGAAAATTTTCTAATTTCCAAGAAAAATGAAAATTTAGAAAATACTTTTGTTAATTCAGTTTCAAAAGTTTTCCAAATAAATGAATTCTTTTTGTTTTCTAACTTCCAAATTAGAAAACTGATTTTAGTAGTTTCCCAAAACTTTTGAAACGCATTTTCTAATTTTCTATAATAAATCCACAGTTTCAACCAAAGGCGGTTTGAAAATGAGAGTCAACAACTCCATAGAAAAATGAAATTAGTATTCTACAACCAAACACACCCTTAAGCTCTTTCAGCCAATTAAGTAGGAAAGCAAGTGCATTGAGGGGTCAAAAGTGGCTACTTTGGACAATTTCCCAAAATTTAAATTGATGATGATTTGAGTCAAACAAGTATGATCAATTCCACAAAATGATCTTAATGGGAGCTTTTCTTCAGCATAAATTTAGAAACCCAAAACAGATAATCATCAAAATCTGTGAAAAATTACACAACTACATCAATACCCAATTCAATTTAACATAAAATATGACCCCAAAATTAGGGCAAAAGAATTGGGGAATAAGAACCTGTTTGCGAGAAGAGATGACAACAATCTTCTCCCAATTTTCGATTTCTCCATTGTAATTATCGTTGTTAATGGTGGTTGATTGCTTCATAAATTTGTGGGTTTTTATAAGCGGAGTAAATGGGGGTCTATGTCACCGTGATGCTGGACTAATCTCCGGCAATTTTGGAAGCTAAACATGGCCCCACGTAAATGTCTCCAGGCATACGCACGAGAAGGCTCGAACTCGGTTAGGGTGCTATGAACCCCCGAGCGATAATTGATTCATGTTATAAAAGGGTATAATATAATCTATTCTAAAAAAAAGTTAGTTATTTGAGTAAATGGTTTCTTGTTCATATGTATTGTTAAAAATTGTGATTTTTGTTTTTGTAGTTTAAAAATTATAACATTTGTTCCTATAGTTTTATAATCATAATTATTTTCGTTCTTATGATTTTTGCTTTCATCTTTGTGGTTTAAATTTTTTTATTGTTTTGGTTTCTTGTAAGTAGAGCTACAAATTAATCACACCACGAAAAATAAAAATAAATTACAAACCATATAAATAGAAATCGGGAAGGAGACACACACAAGAAGATGAGGTTTGATACATACTAGTAGATAATTAAGAAGGGTAACATGTATGCATGTACGTGCGTACCAACAAGTGAAGTCATCTTCCACCGGATAACTCAATGTCATCTTGATTGTAAATAGACTCTTCTCCCAGTCGAATCTTTTTTGTAAGCGATCATACTCTTGCCTACGCGTTACTTCAACATTCCGCAATTCTTCCCACCATTCAACAACCCCTTTTTCCTTCCAGCATTCTCACCACTTTCAACATGGGTGGCCGCTCTTCTGGTGACCATTGGGTACACAACAATGCTACCTTAATCATCATCTCCCCTTCTTGCTTGTTGCACTCGTTATTCAGATTGCGATCCACAATCTCATCCAACCTCTTCTCCCTTTCTAGTTTCTTCACATTCAAGCATCATTACATACAATTTTAATTAAATAATAATAATAATAATCATTCTATACTCATAATGAAATATAATAATTGGGAAATAGAAAAATTGTGGTGTACATACATGGTCCAACAACACATAATCTTCTTCTTCAAGGCAAGTATAATCTATCGCTCGTTGTCCTGTTATGAGTTCTAGAAGCATGATCCCGTACCTAAAAATATTTGTCCTTCTAATGACTTCCGAGTGGACACGGTATTCAGGAGCTATGTGGCCCATCGTCTCATGAACTTTAGTAGTGACGCTAGTCTTTGTCACATCCATCAACTTGGCCAACACAAAGTCACATACAACAACTTCAAAATCTTCATCAAGTAATACGTTGGTTGCCTTAACATCCCTATGGGTTACTTTAAGGATTGCAATGTTCATGGAGGTATTCCAATTAATCCACGAGTAGTGCCTAAAGCTACCCTCTTCCTTTTCTCCCAATCTAATACAGCCTCTCCAGGTTTAAGTTCTGCAAAATCATTATCATCCATCCATCACACACACACACTAGAAAGAAATCAATACAGAAGTAGGGAAGGGTGTAAAATACGTCGTAGGCGGTAGGCAACACTCAAGTTCTACATGTAAGGATACACCAACAAAGGTTCTGTGGGTGTGGTGCAAAACCCAATCAGACGTAAGAGATTCCTATGGACAGTCACGCTTATTATCTCCACTTCACGCAGGAATGCCTCAAAAAAACCACCTGGACTCTCGTAATCAATTAATCATTTCACAACGACTTTTATATTGTCTACAAGGACTCCTTTATAGACCTTCCCAAAACTTCCTTGCCCAATCACATTTCTCTTGTTAAAGTCTTCCGTAGCAAGCTGTAGTTCCTTGAGCAAGCACAATTACATAACCAGTCGAATGATTACAGAAGAAAAAATAGGAGTTGCGAGTGTAGAAGACAATAAAGACACCAAATCCTCGAGGGATCCCAGGGAAGAAATACCTCCTCTAACAAATGTAGAGTCTAACTCAGGATTTCTTCCATGGGATCCCTCAAGGATTTGGTGTCTGTATTGTCTTCTACACTTGTAGCTCGTATTTTTTTCTTCTATAATCATTAAGATGATTACTAACTGTGCTTGCTCAGGGAACTACAACTCGTTATAGATAACTTTTAACGAGAGAAATGTGATTAGGCAAGGAAGTTTTGG
Source organism: Centaurea solstitialis (assembly GCA_030169165.1). Lineage (NCBI taxonomy): Eukaryota > Viridiplantae > Streptophyta > Magnoliopsida > Asterales > Asteraceae > Centaurea > Centaurea solstitialis. Next base: position 56,373,276 of record CM058040.1, read on the forward strand.
GAAGGTCCATAAAGGAGTCCTTGAAGACAATACAAAAGTCGTTGTGAAACAGTTAACTGATTACGAGAGTCCAGGTGGGGATGAGGCATTCTTGCATGAAGTGGAGATAATAAGTGTGGCTGTCCATTGGAATCTCTTACGTCTGATTGGGTTTTGCACCACACCCACAGAACGTTTGTTGGTGTATCCTTACATGCAGAACTTGAGTGTTGCCTACCGCCTACGACGTATTTTACACCCTTCCTTTACTTTTGTATTGATTTCTTTCTAGTGTGTGATGGATGGATGATAATGATTTTGCAGAACTTAAACCTGGAGAGGCTGTATTAGATTGGGAGAAAAGGAAGAGGGTAGCTTTAGGCACTACTCGTGGATTGGAATACCTCCATGAACATTGCAATCCTAAAGTAACCCCCACAAGGATGTTACGGCAGCCAATGTGTTGCTTGATGAAGATTTTTGAAGTTGTTGTATGTGACTTTGGGTTGGCCAAGTTGATGAATGTGACAAAGACTATCTTCACTACTAAAGTTCGTGGGACGATGGGCCACATAGCTCCTAAATACTTGTCTACCAGAAAGGCATCAGAAAGGACAACATGTATGTACACCACATTTATAGTTCTAGAAGCATGATACTTTCGTAACAAGACAACGAGCGATAGATTATACACGCCTTGAAGAAGAAGATCATGTGTTGCTGGACCATGTATGTACACAACTTTTTTTTCTATTTCCGAATTATTATATTTTATTATGTAGTATAGAATGAATACTGCCATTCAAAAAAAAGTATAGAATGAATACTATTATTATTTAATTAAAACTATATTATATATATATGTAATGATGCCCTGAAGGTGAATATACTAGAAAGGGAGAAAAGGTTGGATGAGATCGTGGATCGCAATTTGAATAACGAGTACAACATGCAAGAAGTGGGGATGATGATTAAGGTAGCATTGTTGTGTGGCCCATGGTCACCAGCAGAGCGGGCCAGCCATGTCGAAAGTGGTAAGAATGCTGGAAGTAGAAGGAGTTACTAAACGGTGGGAAGAATTGCGTAATGTTGAAGTAACGCATAGGCAAGAGTACAATCGCATGCAAAGAAGATTCGACTGGGGAGAAGACTCTATCTGCAATCAAGATGCCATTGAGTTATTCGGTGGAAGATGACTTCACTTGTTGGTACATACGTAATACATACATGTTATTCTTCTAATCTACTACTATGTATCAAAGCTCATCTTGTGTGTCTCTCCCTCCCTCCGTACCTATTGTTTATAAAACTAAATGATCAAGGAACAAGTGTTCTTAGTTTTCTTTCATTTTTTTATTCTGAATATTCTTGTTTCATAAAAAAAAGGTCTGCCTATATATACATTTGCATTGGGTTATTTGCAACTCAAAACACATTATCTATAATTATCAACTTTTGGGTTTTGTTGATAATTTTAAGGTAGATTTTGTCTTACCCGGTCTGAGCGACATACATTATTTGATGATGATGGCCCAGGATCCGCAGACTCCACAAATGTCTCAGAAGTAGACCTTGGAGTTGGTATGGATTATTGAGTCGGATGAGGATTAGGAACATGTGCAGGTGCTTCTGGAATTGGAGAAGCAACAGGTGCAGGTGGAGGAATAGGGATAGATGGAGGAGGAGATGGTAGGTCTAGTGAAATAGATGAATCGGTAAAAAAGGGAAAAGTAGAGGTAGATGTTTCAGAGTTTGAGTGTAGCATTGTGAAGAAGGGAACATGTTCCTAGAATGTGACATGGCGAGATATGCACAGTTGTTTAGAGATAGGATCCCAACAGCGATATCATTTATGCTCAATGCCATAACCAAGGAAAAGGCATAGACGAGAATGTGGTTCGAGCTTGGTGTGTTCATGAGGTTGTAATTGAACAAAGCATGCACAGCCCCATACTTTTAGGAGTTCATATGCAAGAGTAATGCCATGAAGAGCCTTATAAGGAGACTTGTGATGAAGAGTAAGAGTTGGATGTCTATTAATGGTGTAGACAGCAGTGAAAGCAGCTTCACCCCAAAAACACCCTGGACATTTGGTAGAAATAAATGATGTGTTTGCATTCAACATGACCATTCTGGGGAGAAGTACCAGGACAAGAGTACTGAGAGATAGTACCTTGAGACTGAAGAAAGGCAATGAGGGAAGATTCTTTGTATTCCATAGCATAATCAGCTCGAAGAATCTTTATGGGTTTCGAGAATTGAGTGAGTATCATGCGAGCAAAGGTAATATAAACCTGAGGTAATTCTGAGCGATGTTTCACAAGGTAAACTCATGTGAACGTGTGCGAAAGATCATTCGTTCGAACAGATGAATGCTGGGATACGGTAAATTCGTAAGATCATTCGTTCGAATAGATGAATGCTGAGATACGGTGTCATGTGGTTAAAGCAACCAAAATCAAAGATCCACAAGGTGCTTGATGTAGATGAACTCTAAGAGTGCGGAGAGCCTGATGCAGATGAACACTGAGAGTGCGAGTGCAGAGAGCCTGATGCAGATGAACTATGAGAGTGCATACCCATAATCAATGCCATGAGCTGCTGCATAAGTTGTTGATTTTGACTCATGAGTGTCAATTTAGCCTCAAGCGACGGATCTAGTGGCACAGATCCATCTAAAGTGACGGACCAAGAGGACAGATTTAGTTTGGAATTGAACGCCATTGACTCGGTAGGTAATGGGTTTGGAACAGGTTTGAAAAGGTCTGGTTTTGAGAGTGAGAGACAGGCCAGAATCGCCGGGTTTAGGTGGCAAGGTTGCCGAGTTTTAGAGGGCAGGTTCGTCGAGGTTTAGTGTCAGGGTTGTCAAGGTTTGGCACAACAAAAGGCCAGATTTGGAGGGCTAGGGGCCGGGTTTTGAGAGTTCTGACACAGGGTTTGGAGAGTTTTTAACATGGGTTTGATATAATGAGAACTGAAAAGAGCATCAACTATTTATTAATTGGTGGATTGAATCAGATAGACGAAGTTAGGCGCATAGATGATGTGCTCTGCTCAACCACCATCTAAAACCCAGACAACAGTCAACTTTTGGTTTTTTCTGCATTTTCCAATCTAAATTTATTCTTTACAAAAAACAACCTTTGTGGTTAGGATTTAAGACACCAATTAGCAGCAAATTCCTAAGATAAAGATAAAGTGATGAGTAGCAGGACAAAAAGAAGATATTGGTTACTTACTCAATTCTACTATCTTTACTTATATATATATAGGGGTGGGTTCAAATGTGAACCACTTTTTCATTGTGAACGTGACGACAATCAAGAGCGCGCCACGTGGCACACATCTTCGGTTACGGTGGACGCGATCACAGAGGATTGATGCGATTCATGGGAGGGTGGTGATTATTAAAGGAGGAGACCCGGTCAAAGCCGCCTTTATTGACCGGATGAGTGGTTGAGATTTGTCCTCAAGTTCATAACCAAAAATGAGTTCACATTTGAACTTTCCTCTATATAGGGGTGGGTTCAAATGTGAACCACTTTTTGGTTGTGAACGTGAGGACAACCGAGAGCGCAACACGTAGCGGATGACTAGGCGCCACGTCAGGTCCACGGCGGATGACTAGGCGCGATTCATGGGAGGACATTGAATTCAAGGGGGGGACCACACTCAAAGCCGCCACGTGTCGCGCTCTCGGTTGTCCTCACGTTCACAACAAAAAGTGGCTCACATTTGAACTTTTATATTTAGAAATAATCAATTCACCCTTGCTATAACAATTTTCAGTGGCTTAAATGTCAAGGTTAAAACTTATAACTTTAGAAATAACTGATGGCATATCGGAAACTTATTTGCGATAACTTACGAGCGAATGAAACAAAGTGAAAGAAACATATCGGCAACTTACGAGCGATAAATTACCAATACTAACCGCTCCGGAGCCTCGTCTGACGACCAAATTCCCCAGGAAGTGAGCTGATACCACCGAAGTTTGCTGTCCAGAAACTCGGAAAACGAAATACACGTCAACTGAATCATAACAATTAAAAGAAAATCCATCTATAAATCAGGAAATACAACATACAAGTAGACTTTCAGGAAGTGGACTGCTAATTTGTTGTAAATCCAGATTTCATTCAGCATTCCAACTCTGATTTCAAAAAATTAAGATGCATTTTAGAATTCTTGCTGCATCAGGAAATACAACATACAAGTAGAATTTTAGAAATCAACTTCAAAGCATGATCAGGAATTTAAATGAGACATTCAACCTTATGAAGAATAGCTTCACTTTACCTCTTCAACATACAAGTGTGTATATACTTTTATGCTTCTTCACTTGTTAAGAGTTTTCTCCTGCTGTGTCAAGAAGCTATGCCTCAAAGATTTGTACATTATGCAACCCTAGTTGTAATTAAGAGATTTTGAAGACATTATGCATAAGACTAATGTACTCTATGCTTATAAGGTTCTTTTTAAGACTTTTATGAAATCTCCTATATAAAGGAGTACTAGCAGTCTACCAGCGCAATGCGACGGGTAAGTTTTGTATAAACGTAAGTGAAAGCATCGATTACAACTGATAAACGTCGTCGTAGTCAAAACTTTGACCATTTTCATAACAAAACCAAGTCAAAAGAAAAACAAGTTTTTCAGCTTGAATATACATATGTGATCTTTAGATAACATCAATACGAATTTATAATGAATTCTTTTAGCAGTCCGTCCAATTATAACATTAGACACATTAAAGCATTGTTTTCTGAAAGAAGGAATATTTGTTAAATAGAAGGTTCATCATGAACCAATTTTACAATCTAGAAACAATAATAAAAACAAATGTTAAATTCAACTTTGTTGTAAAGCATGAGTATAGAGAGAAAACAATATTTTAGCACCTATATCGTGTTTGGATACCTACATAGATTTAGTAGGCACAACAAAAGATTAATCTTTAAACATTTCAACTTAGAAAATTGATTACTCTAGAGGCCATCAAAACATAAGGAATTTTGGCTTCCAATAAAAGTGCTTTTAAAAATAAAACCCCAATGTTAAAACTAAGAAAGAGGTTATATATTGGAATCCGCTAAAAATGTCCGTCTTACTTACATACTTCCTTAAAATTAACAAACAGATGTTAAAACATTAAAATTAACAAATATGTTATATGATGAAATCCAAAAGTAATAATTATAGATATTCTATTGTAGGATATGAAAGAAAATTTATAGATTAACTAAATATTTTTAATATATCTTAGATGAGATTGCAATATTTATCTTTTCAAAAATATAAAGTTTATGCTTACATTTATTTCCACATTCCCAAAGACCATCTCACCTTTATTCCTCTTGGAGACTCCATCTTCTTCACTATATTTATCCTATTTCAATGAACAAAATAAAAAATGTAACCCTCTTGCTCCAACGAACCTAGGAACCATCTCCTGTATATTCTGTGTAAGAATCAAATTATAAATATATATATATATATATTAGGAACGGAAAAGTCAAAATGGAAGTTGCAAGGAATGGTATTGTTCGTAGTACCAAGCACAACTGCAGTAGAGATCACTTGATTTAGCGTACTCGACTGTTCGCATTAAGCTGGGCCGCTGCTTCGTCGCTACTGTTTCGTTAATAGCAACTTAGCAACTGTGTTTGGTTGAAGGTCATCTCATCACAAGTTGAACCTGCTAGGAAGGTTCATACAAAGATTATTGAATTTAAAAACAAGGTGGAGCAACATATAAATGAATGGAAGAAATCACAAATCAAATATATATAAATCTCGTTCAAGAAAAAGAAAAAAAATGGAGCAAAAACCTGTTTTGGATATGAAAGATTAGGGTTCTGGTGGGATATATGGAGATCATATTTGAAAGGTGTTTGAACGAGAAGGTGTTTCAAGTTGCAAAAAGAAAGTAGAAAGTGATTGAGAGACACGAAAAAAGCTAGTTTACAAGAGTTGTAGTCTTGGTCATATATAGAAGTTCGCATTAACAACTTGTACCTAAAGCATTACACTTTATATTTAGATGATGATACGTTATGCATTATTGTCTTTTAAGAGTTATACAGTCAAAATGTTCATAGAAGAGGAAAGGGGAAGTCTTTATTTCAAAAAGCAACTCTCCATGTTACCAAAATCAGGAGGTTGGTGGTGTTGATAAAGGGTTGTACATTATGTCATTAGGGTTGTAATTAAGACTATAAGATATTAAGAGTTTAAGAGAGTGATAAAATCTCTTTTATAAAGAACTATAGATAGATATATAGAGTCAACTTCATTTGTAAACTCAAAAAAGGGTATAAACCATGTAAACTCATGTGGTTGCATAGGTAAATCAATGAAAAATCTTTTGTAGAGTTGTTTAATATTATGAAAATGTTTCATATAATTCATTTTTTTGTTGAAATTGTTTCATATTTCGATGTTTTTAATGTAGAAATTAAAAGGTTTCATATGAATAAGAAAAAAAAACGTGAAACAATTTCGTTTTTACGTAAAAAAACACCAAAATATTGAAACACTTTCATCAAAAAATTGAAGAATATAAAACAATTTCATCATATTAAACAACTTTATTAACCAATTTCATTGATTTAATCTATGCAACCATGAGTTTACATGATTTATACCCTTTTTGGGTTTACAAATAAACTTTTCTCTAGATATATATATAAGGAGACATTTCTATTGCAAATATGTTATGCAAACTATGCAAACCACTTTTACACCATTAGATTTATTTTTGTTTAAATTTAGTTTTTAAAAAGAATAATATTAGAAAGACAGAAGAAGAAATTAAATGTTAGCTCAAACTTTTAGGTATATTTTTTTTTAATATTTTGACTTTTTGTTTACACCCTTATTAATTAGAGTAGGGCGTTTTGATTCTTATGGTGGGATGTGTGAATCAATTGCCTTACATTTTTAGGGTGCATTTGCCTTAATTTTTGTATTGTGTTAATTTGAAGAGAAAAAATGAGTGTAATATGGATGGACTTCTCCCCATTGTTGTTCATATATATAAAGACATTATAACAAAAGATATTGAAAACGATAAAGACATTTTAACAAAAGATAATGGGAAGGAATTGGATTCTTTATTAAATGAAAGCCGGAAATATAACTCTAATAGGAATTAGGAAAGAAAAGGAGGTCTATACTCATATATAGACAACATGACAAAGAAAGCTCTCCATGTCCAACTGGCTTGTGTTTGGCACCAACTTAAAATCACATGCAATAACAACAATGGTTTGATATTTGTGATTAAGAGTTTTTTGTATGTTTATGCTTTAATTAAATGTGCTTTATGTTTAAAGACTTGTGTGAAGACTTTATGTCTAAATGCTTATATATAGAGAGAGAAAAGTTTAAATGTGATTTTGCATTGTGAACATGAGGACCTACAAAATCGCGCCACGCGGCAATCTGAATGAACACCTAATCTTTATTCATAAAGTTTTATTCATTCGGTCTGAATATAAGCTTTATTCAGTCTGAATAAAGCATGAATATTCAGACTTGTCTTTAAGACTTTGTCTAAATGCTTATATATATACTAGTTGTGTACCCACGCGATGCAGCGCAGGTGAATCACAATTCCAATGAAGTAACGTAGCCCTAAATTATGTTTCTCCTTCCATCTCGATCTTATTTCATGAGTTTGTGTGGTTTATTTGCATGTTAATTCCGAAACCAAAATAAACATGTAAGATAATAAATTATGCATATGTAAACCCCCTATTATAACATTGTAACAGGTTGAATGTTACAAGCCCACACTTTGTGGCATAAAGATCACACATACCTCTCCTCCACTATAGAAAACTCTTTTCATACCTCTAAAGGCCATCAACTGAACTAAAATGTGTTGCATTCCTCCACCATCCCCAACATATAACGTTAGCATATGGTAAAAGATCCAACTATCTAATATCAACAGGTGAGAAAAGAGGAGCTAGGATCCAAAAGCTTAATGTCTGATGTAATCTAGACCCATAGAGAACCAACATCTGATCTAACCATAAGTTGTAGAAAAATAACCAGTAGCATTAATGATTTGAATTAGACGAAAGAAAAGGAAAAAAGATATTCCCCACACCAAAATTAAATTTAGAACATTAAGATAACCACATACTTGAATCCACACCTACTTAAAATACAAACATCACGGATTGAAGATAATGGCACATTATGCACACTAAAATTGCTTATTAAATCGTAAAAGCTTTCCACAAAAATATGAATTATTGAGAAAATGGAGTTGAATTTTCATTTTCAATTTTCTATGAAAACGTATTTGGTTGAAATTGAGTTTTCACTTTCTATTTTAGAAAATTAGAAAACATGTTTAGAAAATTTTGGAAAACTACTAAAATCAGTTTTCTAATTTACATAGAAATTAGAAAATTTTCATTTTCTTGAAAAACTGAATAAACCAAACACGATTTCTAAATTTTCATTCTTCTTGAAAAAATTTCTTTGAAAACTCGAAAACTTTCCACAACTAGAAGCACCCTTATTAATTATTCTAGTCTTGAGAAAAGAATAAAAAACTACAAGAACCAAATATAAACAAGCAAAACTAAAGAAAACAAATACCAAATGCTTAAAGTAGCAGTTTGTGTAGATGGATTGTTTGCTATCTCTTGACTTTGGATATCAAAAACCACAAATGCTAAACTCATTTTGACTTTACCAGAAACAGTTAATGAGCACCACTTTTGAACAAACTAAGCGAGGCTTTTGCTTACCAAAGGAGAAACTAATGAGCGAACAGGGCGAATAACCAACATCTAAGTTGCCATTGCTAATAGCTGCAGTGAACCGGGTACAATGGTCTACAAAAGGAAAACAAATGAAAAGGCCGATGGCATGTCTACGAAGTGTTCCACTCAGAAAATCAATTTTCACATGTTATATAATATGTACACAATCATAAAGATACAAAAGAGTAAAGAAGTACCAAGGTAATTTACAACAATTCAGAGAGAATGGTGATCTGATGTTGAAGTTTAATAAATCTAACCAAATTAGGTCTCCCATGCTTCAAAAGGGTTTCATGTGAGTTTTGTATTCAAACAAAAATTACCATCTACCATACAATGTATGCATTTGTGGAGGTCAATAATTCCTTAGTCTTCTCCATCATTTTTTTGCTTCATCCTCGCTGTACTTGAACTTAAATAATATTAGTTTCCAATTTATTGTCAAAGATCAGTTACAATCTATCATAACAGTAGAAAGAAAAGGTACCCGGGTTATAAACTTTCTTTTCCCATAGCTCATATTTTGGTCAGAGAGCAACTACAAATTAAGGTCACGTTTAACAGAGAACAACTATAGTATCTATTCAGGTCAGCATGGTGAACACCAAAACCAATCCAAAATAAGGCAAAATATTACCCATGCGTTATGAAACAATAATTTCATATGTTATTTACCAACGAAAATGATTTCTTCTTTCAAATAGAACAACAAACAAAACTTTATCCTAAAATACAACTGAGTTGAGATCAAAAAACAAACAATATTTGGAGTATTTTAGTATTCATAACTAAAATACTAATTGTTCTCAAACAACACTAATATACATTTGAACCATTACTATAACTTACTAACATTTACAAAACACACAATTTTTGGAAGGAAGAGAATCAAAAGCAAAGCAAGTGAATCACACAACCCACAAACAGACAAAGGGGATCCAGAGCATACCTGCTGAGTGACGTTGGCGAGCATCGTTCTGATTTTAAGAAACAAGGGCAGGGGTGGAAAACATCATACAGATGCCATGGATCGAATTATTTGAAGCAAGATAAAATTTCTGTGTATTTCTTCAAATCCTCTTCTTCCAATGCTTGCAGATAAACCCACAATTAAAGAAAACACAAATGAGAATAAGACATCATCACCAAATTTCAAATTTGAAGAGGAGAAATTTAGTGAACCTGTTGCATGGAGCAAATTTCAAATTTGAAATCCGATTAAACGTGGAGACTTTTGTTCTTGAAAAGATAAATTCTGAAAAGCAAAGATGGTATTTACAAAGAAAAGGTAAGAAGAAAACTTGTATAGCAAGAAAGGAGCCCTCGAGATGGCAAATTGTGTTGTGGGGTTAAAGAGCAAGTGAAAATGACTTTACTTGAATTTTGACTGTTTTGAAACCCTTGATTGACTCTCATAATAATCATCTGAATGGAAAGAAAATAAGCAAAGACAAAAAAACAAAGCTGACCATACCAAAATTACTTTTATGTACTTCTATGTTGAGGGGTTAAAAAACAATGCATCATCAACTTGGAAGGTATGCATATCAAAGTTGTAATTCATAGTTTTTTGAATTTTCTGCATAAAATGGTTGTACATAGTGCTTTAAAATGTTGTAATTAAGAGTTTTGTGGTAAATGCTTTATAACGTAGTATATATATATATATACTAGCTGTTTACCCGCGCGATCCAGCGCCGCGGGTAAATCACAATTAAAAGTGTCATATAAACACCTAAAGTGTTATATATATTAACCTATCTTAATAGTTTTAGATAAGTTTAAAGACAAATTGATGCGGGCCGAGCTGTGGACGAGATGGCGTTGACGTTTCTGGAGGCCCATGATCGGTCCAACTTCAAAAGGGAATAACTTTCGCTCTGGTTGTCCGTTTCGGGCCTTAGACACGCTGTTTTAGTGTCGTTTTGGACTTTTTCGTGGTTTTCGCTCTGGTTGTCCGTTTCGGGCCTTAGACATGCTGTCTTAGTGTCGTTTTGGACTTTTTCGAGGTTTTTTTTATGTTTTGGGCTTTATTGTTCGGTCTGTTACTTTTGGGGCAGGCCCGATTCGTTTGGTTGCTTATTTAGGTTTAATTTCGTGTTTTGCAAGACAATTAATGAATTTTACAGAAATTTCTTTTGTTCCCAATTCTTGAATTCTCAACTAGGGTTCAGGTTTTGAAGCCTAGGGTTTGGTATTCTTCGAATCAACAAACTTTAGAAGAGGTTGAATACGGTATTCTTTGAATCAACGTATTTGATCTGTGTTTATCCCATACACGCTACATCAGTTGGTATCAGAGCTAGGTTCCCGGTTTCAATGCCTCCAAGGAGACCCCCACCAGTTCATAGACTCGATGAGGCCTATGAACAAGAACTGGAGGATCGTTTCATGAGAAGGATGGAAGCACGGCTTGATCAAGTAGTGGATCAATTGACGGGCCGGATGGCAGATCTGATCAACAGGAGGCACAACGAGGAAGATTTTGTAAACGAGTTTGGCAGTGAAGATGAACCGTCTACCGTTTCTGCTAGGCATCTGGACAGGAGACCCCGAGAAAGCGATAGGCGTTGGGAGAACGGGATGAAAATCGATGTTCCAGAATTTGATGGCGAGAGTTTGAATCCGGAGGGTTTTTTAGATTGGTTGGCTACGGTGGAGGAAGTGTTTGAGTTCAAAGGGGTTTCCGAGGACAAGCGAGTAGCGTTGATTGCTACTAGGCTTCGGGGAAGAGCGTCCGCCTGGTGGCAGCAATTGAAGCAAACCCGAAGCAGGCTGGGAAAATCAAAGATTGTGACATGGGAAAAGATGAAAAAAAATTTGCGGGCCAACTTTTTACCCCATAATTTCCAACGCGTGATGTACCAGCGTTTGCAGAATTTGAAGCAGGGGGCAAGATCTGTGGATGATTATACAACCGAGTTTTACAAGTTGATAGCTCGTAATGATATTCAGGAGTCGGAGGCGCATCTTGTGTCTCGGTACATTGGAGGGCTGCAGGGTCAGATCATGGACTCCGTGAACCTGTTTGATCCGATGACTATCTCAGAGGCTCATCAAAGGGCTTTGGCTTTTGAGAAGCAGAGCCGTCGGGGGGGTTCTTATGCGCCTGCCAATATTGGGGGTAGTTCTGGTCAAAATAGCCTCACGCCGCGTGGCGGTCCAAACCCTAGCCAGAAGAATGTTGCGGGTGGTAATGCGGGGCCGATTCCAAAAGGGCCTAATAACAGCGGGTTGAAGTGTTTCAGTTGCGGAGAGTCGGGACATCGACAGTCGGAATGCAAACGGGCTCGAAAGAGGGTTATGTTTGGCGAGGTTGAAGATTGGCAGGATGATGACGGCGAAGAGGAGTACCACGAGGGCCCTTTGTATGACATCGAACCCCAATACGAAGAAGAGCTTGTCGATGGAGATGTAGGGGTAAGCCTGGTAGTGAGACGTTCTTGTCTTACGCCAAAGGTCACTGAAGATGATTGGCTCAAACATAATATTTTCCAGTCGACTTGTACCGTTTCGGGAAAGGTGTGTAGCTTTGTCATTGATTCGGGCAGTTGCGACAATCTGATTTCTGAAGATGCCGTTCGGAAGTTAGCTTTAAAGACAGAGAGTCATCCTAAGCCCTACAAACTCCAGTGGTTTAAGAAAGGTGGAGAGGTAACGGTCTCTAAACATGCTCTCGTTCATTTTTCTATTGGTACTAGATATAAGGATGATGTTTTGTGCGACGTAGTCTCCATGGATGCTTGTCATTTATTGTTGGGTAGGCCGTGGGAGTATGATCGCAATGTAGTGCATGACGGGCGAGCTAATACTTACAGTTTTGTATTTGATGGTGTTAAGATCACACTTGTTCCTAGTAAGCCAAAAGAGTTAGTTGTCAAACCTTCGGGTACTCTTTTGACCCTTGCTCAGTTTGATGAAGAGCTTGGAAGTGCAGAAAGTGTTTTTGTGTTGATAGGTAAGGAAGTGGCTGAGGAGGTCAAGGTCTCGGATTCCATGGTTCCTTTACTTATGGAATTTGATGATGTGTTCCCGGAAGAGCTACCGGCTGGTTTACCACCCTTACGCGATATTCAGCACCATGTTGATTTGGAGCCTGGAGCCCAGCTTCCCAATAGACCACACTACAGGATGAGTCCAGCAGAACATGAGGAGTTGCGTCGTCAGGTAGAGGACTTGGTTTCTAAGGGGCATGTCCGGGAGAGCATAAGCCCTTGTGCTGTTCCTGCTTTGTTGACTCCAAAGTAGGATGGGACGTGGCGTATGTGTGTTGATAGCCGTGCGATCAACAAAATTACTGTAAGATACAGATTTCCCATTCCTCGGTTAGATGATTTGCTTGATCAGATTAGTGGTGCCACCATTTTTACGAAATTGGATTTAAAAAGTGGGTACTATCAGATTCGGCTTAGGCCTGGTGATGAATGGAAGACTGCGTTTAAGACTCGTGAAGGGTTGTACGAGTGGTTGGTAATGCCTTTCGGATTATCAAACGCACCCAGTACCTTTATGCGTGTGATGAATCAGTTGTTTAGGCCTTTTATTGGTAAGTTTGTAGTTGTCTACTTTGATGACATACTCATTTACAGTGCTACTTTTGGTGAGCATGTGGACCATGTCCGTCAAGTGTTGACTTTACTTCGTAGAGACAAGTTTTATGCAGCCATTAAGAAGTGTGTGTTTATGGTTCCCAAAGTTCTGTTTTTGGGATATGTTATTTCTAGAGAGGGGATACAAGTGGATGAGTCTAAGGTGACGGCTGTCAAACAATGGCCCACACCTAAGACTATAACGGATGTTCGTAGCTTTCATGGCCTCGCTTCATTCTATCGGCGGTTTATTCCCCATTTCAGCTCCATTATGGCACCAGTGACTGACTGTATGAAAGGTAAGACCTTTGTCTGGACCGATGCGGCTGAGTCGGCTTTCAAGTCAATCAAAGAAAAGCTCACAACGGCACCTATTCTGGTACTACCTGATTTCTCTCAAGCTTTTGAATTACATACTGATGCTTCCAAGGTTGGGATTGGGGGAGTGTTGAGCCAAGGAGGACGACCCATTGCTTATTTCAGCGAGAAACTGACGGGTCCGAAGCTACGGTATAGTACTTATGATGTGGAGTTTTATGCGGTGGTTCAGGCTGTAAAGCACTGGCGACATTACCTTTTTCATAAGGAGTTTGTTCTATTTACTGATCATGATTCCTTGAGGCATTTGCACAGCCAAGACAAGGTCTCACATAAGCATGGGAGGTGGATTGCTTTCCTGGAGAAATTCACTTTTGTTGTGAAGCACAAGTCTGGGGATTCTAATCGGGTGGCGAATGCGTTAAGCAGGCGGAGTAACATGTTGGTTTCTATGAGAGTTACCGTGCCAGGCTTCGATACTCTTATGGAGCAACTCACTGTCGATCCCTATTTTTCTGTTGTTTTGCAGGATGTTCAATCTGGGTAGAATTCGGATTTTCTTATACATGATGGTTTTCTTTTTAAGGGGAATCAGTTGTGTATTCCAGATTCTAGCCTTCGCCTTCAGATCATCAAGGAGTTACATGGCGAGGGACATGTTGGTCGTGACCGCACCTTACAGTTGGTGCAATCTTCCTACTTTTGGCCTACTATGCGAAAGGAGGTGGATCGGTTCGTAAAGAGGTGCAAGATTTGTCAAGTCTCTAAGGGAACGGCCACCAATGCGGGGCTATATCTGCCTTTGCCTATTCCGTTACAGCCGTGGGTGGATATTAGCATGGATTTTGTATTGGGATTACCGCGTACTCAACGAGGTAATGACTCTGTTTTTGTGGTCGTGGACCGTTTTTCTAAAATGGTGCATTTTATTCCCTGTAAGAAGACGACGGATGCGGTTAAGGTGGCTCAATTGTTTTTTCGTGAAATTTATCGCTTGCATGGGTTACCATCTTCTATCGTGTCTGATAGGGACACTCGTTTTCTGAGTCATTTTTGGCGTAGTCTTTGGAACATGGTGAACACTAAGCTTAATTTCAGCAGTGCGTACCATCCTCAGACGGATGGGCAGACTGAGGTTGTTAACAGGTCACTTGGTAACCTTTTGCGCTGTTTGGTTGGTGATCATGTTAAGGCATGGGATCAAAAGTTGTGTCAAGCTGAGTTCGCCCATAATCATGCTGTCAACAGGAGTACTGGTTTTAGTCCTTTTCAGGTGGTTTATTCTGTTCAGCCTCGTGGACCACTTGATTTGATGTCTCTTCCGGTTGCTGGTTCTGTTCCAAAGAAAATGGAGGATTTCGTGGATGGGTTACATGAGGTTCACAAAGTTGTGTGTGACAACTTGGTTCGTGCTAATGCCAAGTATAAGCAATTCGCAGATCAGACTCGCAGGCAAGTTGATTTTGAGGTTGGTGACTTTGTTTGGGCGGTGTTGACTAAGGATCGGTTCTCGGTCGGGGAGTACAACAAGTTGTCAGCCAAGAAGATTGGACCGGTAGAGATTGTCGAAAAAATTAACCCTAATGCTTATCGTCTGAAGCTACCAAGTCATATACGTTGTGCGGATATTTTCAATGTGAAACATTTGCTCCCTTATCATGGGGATTCTTCGGATGATGAAGTCGCAGGGAATTCGAGGTCGAATTTTGTCCACCCAGGGGGGAATGATGCGGGCCGAGCTATGGACGAGATGGCGTTGACGTTTCTGGAGGCCCATGATCGGTCCAACTTCAAAAGGAAATAACTTTCGCTCTGGTTGTCCGTTTCGGGCCTTAGACACGCTGTTTTAGTGTCGTTTTGGACTTTTTCGTGGTTTTCGCTCTGGTTGTCCGTTTCGGGCCTTAGACACCCTGTCTTAGTGTCGTTTTGGACTTTTTCGTGGTTTTTTTTTTATGTTTTGGGCTTTATTGTTCGGTCTGTTACTTTTGGGGCAGGCCCGATTCGTTTGGTTGCTTATTTAGGTTTAATTTCGTGTTTTGCAAGACAATTAATGAATTTTACAGAAATTTCTTTTGTTCCCAATTCTTGAATTCTCAACTAGGGTTCAGGTTTTGAAGCCTAGGGTTTGGTATTCTTCGAATCAACAAACTTTAGAAGAGGTTGAATACGGTATTCTTTGAATCAACGTATTTGATCTGTGTTTATCCCATACACGCTACATCACAAATGTATCATACGTTAGAAGGGGTTACTCTATTTATGATTAAAATTAGAAGTCTCACTCAGATAAACCCCAATGGGGCAGCCTATCGGTTAAGGCTTGGTGTTGTTGAAAAACCCATCCAAGTTCGAATTCGGGGGTGAGCAACCAAGGGCCACAGAGTATTAATCCCAGGGGAGCATCCTTTAGCTCTCGGTAAAAATTACCAAGAATGTAGTCTGGGTAAACCCAGATGAACCCTATATAAAAAAGTCTCACCCAGATAAGTGTTAGATCAAAAAATATTGTTAACATATTATTATTATATTATCAATTACTGATTGATTAAAATCATCCGAATTGTAATCCTTTTACAAGGATCACTACTGTCACAACAATAATCATTTTGTAAAGGGTAAGGCATTTACACAACCCAATATGTCACAGATAAATCACCCTGTTTCTTTTACCCCAGACTTTATTTTTATCCCAAATAAAACAACTCTTTGATAATTCTTTTAAATAAGTGGCTTTATAATTATAACAAAATATCAAAAATACCAATCAAAACCTTTTTTACTTCAAATCAACTTGATTCAACATAATATACGAATTTAATATTATCATCAAAATAGCATAAATTGATATATTAAAAACAGAAAAAATAAATTGTTATATATAATCCATTTATGTATGGAAATAGTGTTATGGGAACCACAGTCTCACAATCATATATGGAAAATTGAAATAAAGAACTAAATATTTATATATGGAAAACCAAAGTCATATGTATGAAAACGATATTCATACACCCAGAAATATCCATATACCCAGAATTTAATACATGAAAACTAAAATCTTCAGATTCATAGAGAAATATATCAGCTAGTAGAGGAATATATATATATATATATATATAGAGAGAGAGAGAGAGAGAGAGAATTGCTAGCTTTAAAAAACAAGATCTATAACCAACGAAAATAGAAGACCAGTAACCAAATCATAAAAGAAACATGATTCGGATCCAGATTTGCAACCAAGAGGACGAGGCTAGGAAACGATGGTTGGAAAAGCTTAAAATTGAACCCTTTAAAACAGTAGAGAATATGATGAGCCATGAGCTGAGTGTAGAGGAGTTAGATTTTTAGCTAACCGGTTTGGCATGAGCTGACCGAATAAGCCAATACCGAACGCCTAGATATGGCTGTGCGAATCAGTCATATCTCTTATTCGGCCTGTTAGCTCAGTCAAGGACTGATTCTGTAAAAAGTTTTATAAATGTAAGCAATTTGTGTATGTACTGAATTATAGTGTAATGGGCTTGGAAATTCAAAATGTTAAGGGCATGGGCTTAGGATCCATATTTAGACATATATATAGGAGTGATTGATGTAATTAGGGTAAGAATCTTCACTTTTGTAATTACGGTTCAGCCGTAAACACCCTTTCAAGGTAATACATGAGAGTCGTTTGAAATTTCATTGTTCTTCGTTTTTGTTCTTCGTCATTTTCGTTTCTGTTGTTAATAATCTCTCAGTATTTCTTGTTATTCAATCGGTTCTTGTCAAGATTCCCATAAAAATCTCGTTCTACAGTTCTTTCAATTGGTATCAGAGCGGGAACGGTTCAACAGTATCCGTTTTCGATCCTTTTAGATCGAGTTTTTGTGGGAAATAATCTGGAAATTCTTTGTTTCTTCATGTATCGTTTAGTTTCTGAGTTCGTTCTTCAAACGGTTTCGTCTTCGAAATTTGTTTCTTCGAAGACTGTTGTTTTTGGATTTTGGGATTTCGTTTCGAAAAACGTGTTTCAATGTGTTCTTGAGTTTCAAATGTTTGATAAAATTGTTCAGATAATAGTTCTTCCAGGTTCTGATTCTGTGTGATTTTCAAAAAGGATATCACACAAGGTGGTCTATCCCTCAACAGGGATACTAAGGTTGGTTTCCTAGAGTCAATAGGTGGTTTACCTCAAATGAGTGTCACCACCTACTCGAATGGGTCAAATTCAGACTAGAACCAACCTCAGAAGCAAATAAACCACAGAACCTCTGGCAGTGGTTACAGAACCTCTGGCAGTGGTTACAGAACCTCTGGTGGACATCACAGAGCCTCTTGGTTGCGCGCTCTTACAGTCTCTATCAAAAGAGAGGCCATGTGATGGACTTGTCAGAACCTCTGCCAGTTGTTCTCATAAGCCTCTGACACCACCGCAGAGTCTCTGTCCGTTTTCTTTTTAACGTTGAGATAACTTTTTGATCTAATCAACTTGTTAGAGACATAGCTCCCGAATTCTCTGCTCACTGTCTATAACTTGTTGAAAAGATCTTGTAAAAGTTAAATCTCTATCCTCCCTCACAGAGACTATGTTCGATCTTGTTCGTTCTATCCTTTTTAATTCACAGAACCTTCATTCTGGTATTTCCTCTGATCCCAATTTAGGTCTTTAGATGTTTCTCAAATCTAAGATTTTTCTGAAAGACCATATCCAACAAATCCATAGAGGACTTAGTTCAGTTTCGAACACTGAACTTCCCTAAACTTCACAGAAGACAAAAACCACTCCTACACTAACCTTCATGCCCACCCCTCTGAACCCAGCCACATTTAAAATACAACACCATGTCAACCTTCCCAGCAGAGCTCTTAAAAGTCCACAAAAGTTTCCTAATTAAGCCAGCATGAACTACACTCCTATTTCTCTGCCCTCTGTTGAGATATAGAGAGTCTGAAGACTTCACTGGATGGAACTTACTTACAGAGCTGGGAAAAGAATCTTCTGCTACTTCTCTTTGTCCAATATGAAGAATCGAAGATCCATCACTTGTTTATCTCCTAAGTCTAAACTCTACAGGAAACAGAACCTCTGTCATTCACACTGAGTTGCTTGGGATGCAATCAGTTGAGGCAAAAGTCAAAAGAGCAATGCTTCTTGACAAGTGAAGAAATCACAGAGCACAAGTCGAGGGGGATTTCGTCATTCATATGAATCTCTGAAGATGAAAATCCGGATAAAGTAGAAGTACCACAGAGCCTCTGCAACATATTTCAGAGCTTCTGTAACAATTCGTCACAGAGCCTCTGCAACATATTTCAGAGCGTCTGTACTCTTATGAACTTAGATGAAGATTCAGAGTCGCACACGTCAAAAGTCACAGAGCTTCTGTCGATCATCTCAGAGACTCTGTAAAACATCACAGAGACTCTGATGCATTCAAAGTAATACGATGATTCTTCTGCCATTCTGCTCAACTTGCTACAAGCATAGCTCACGAATCTATTTGCTCACTGCTTGCTCTTGTTGAAAAGTCCTACAGAGGATGAACCTATGCATTCGAATACATGAACTCTGTCGACACATGTCTCTGATGGTAAAGCTTTGAAGGTTAATACAAGTCAAAACCCTACAGAGCCTCTGACGAAAGCCACAGAGCCTCTGCAGAGTGATTCTCAGAGGAGTTAACCTTTAAGCTCTGCTAATATCATCTGAAGTTGGAAAGAAGATTCAAGACATGCTTCATTTATAAAACTTAGGGGGAGATTGTTAGCTCAGTCAAGGACTGATTCTGTAAAAAGTTTTATAAATGTAAGCAATTTGTGTATGTATTGAATTATAGTGTAATGGGCTTGGAAATTCAAAATGTTAAGGGCTTGGGCTTAGGATCCATATTTAGACATATATATAGGAGTGATTGATGTAATTAGGGTAAGAATCTTCACTATTGTTATTACGGTTCAACCATAAACACCCTTTCAAGGTAATACATGAGAGTCGTTTGAAATTTTATTGTTCTTCGTTTTTGTTCTTCGTCATTTTCGTTTCTGTTGTTAATAATCTCTCAGTATTTCTTGTTATTCAATCGGTTTTTGTCAAGATTCCCATAAAAATCTCGTTCTACAGTTCTTTCACAACCCATTAAGATGCTACCGAACAGCCCCTTAGTCATCTGAAATGGCATTGCATACCTCAAATAAACCCGCTTGGTAATTTCCAAAGGCCAACAAACTCAGGTGCATAATGTTTCTATTGAACCACAAGAACCTGCAAGTGTTCAGCCACCATGTTTCTCTTAAAAGGTTGTAGAAATTCACGTTACATTATTTTAACAAGAGGTGGATGAAATTTGGAACATCATTATACATATACCATTTTTCGTCTTTTGATTAGAGATTAAACTTGTGTTTTCCTGCAGTGTTTCTGAACACCGCTCGAAGGGCACGGCTTGGTATTCAGGACCTCAATACTTACTCTGGAAGCCTATAAAAACAAACACAAGGAATGAACATCAAGAAATTAAACAACAAACAACTTCTTAAACAGAAAGATCCACATACAAACATCTACAACTGTAAGTTTTTGATTTTAATCTTAAAGACAATTAAAATGGGGAAACTTATGAGTAATGATTCTCCTTTGGATCTTGGAGAGCTTCTTGAATGTTGTACATCAAACAAAAGGTGATGAGATTTGGCATTTGTTCCTTGAAATCCGGCTTCTGGTGACTTGAATTTAGGATGTGGTTGAAAGATTTGATGGCATATAAGAGATGTTATTTGAATTTAAGAGCGCCATTTACATTTTGGGTTTGAATTTTGAATGTTTTGTAACCTGTGACTCTCATAATAGTCATATGAATGGAAAGAAAAGTATGCAAAGAAAAAAAGACAAAGATGACCATACCAAAATTACTTTTATGTTTAGGGGTTAAAAAACAATGCATCATCAACTTGTAAGGTATTATGCAAGTTGCAATTCATAGTTTTTTAAATTTCTTGCATAAAATGGTTGTACATAGTGCTTTAACATGTTGTAATTAAGAGTTTTGTGGTAAATGTTTTATAATGTAGTATAGAAGTATAGATATTGAGTTAATTACATATTTGGTCCCTGTGGTATGGGCCAAATTACGATGGAGGTCCCTGAACCCTAATTTTCATGCCTATGGTCCCTGTGGTTTGGATTTCGTTACGATGGTGGTCTCGTGCCCTAACTTCTGTCAAAATCAGCTGTTAAAAGAGAGTTAAAAGACAAAAATACCCCTGATATAAATATCAATTTCCCTTCCCCTCTTCCCAAACCCGACCCCAAACCCTAAGAAGTTGTAGCACCCTCATCGCCGGCCACCTCCACCACCAGCCACCTCCGGTCATCTTCTCCGACCAAAACCACAACCACACCTCCGGTTATCTTCTCCGGCCAAAACCACAACTCCAGCGATGATCTTCTCCGGCCGCCATCTCTACCTCAAGACATAAACTCAACCATCGAACTCAAATAAATTAACCATTTACTCAAACTCATCTATCTATGAACTTAAACAATTTTATTATTCAAATAAATCCAATTCAATCCACCCAAACAACTAATTTATCCCACATGCATCACAATCCAATCTAAATCAAAATCAATCCTAAAAAAATTCCAAGAAAAAGACTCCAAAATCATTCTCTCAAATCCCACTTTACAATGCTAGAGATTAAAACACAAAGAAAAAAAGCTTTATTCTAAAACCATTTCATCCTCCTCAACCATTCGGGTTTTCTTCTCCGACGGGCTTCCAAGATGGGTTTGACAGGAATAGTTTTCTTCTCCCACCTGATTTGCACAGATCTGGAACAGCCATCGTTTTCTTCTCCGACCAAATCTGTACCGGTTTCTAATGACTAAAAAAAGAAGAAGAAAAGGGAGACTCCGAGAAAGGTAAAAGGAGGAGGCGGGTGATTCACCGGAAGATTCACCACCCTATGTGCACCATAGGTGGACATCCGGCGTGGAGATCGGCGATTCCGGCGTGGAGATCGGCGATTCCGCCATGGAGATCAGCGAGTCCGCCATGGAGATCGGCGATTCCGCCGTCGTATGCACCGCCGGCAACGGCTAGAGATGGTGGTGATGCTGATGACGGAAGATGAGGCTGGTGACGGCTGAGTGAATTGGATTAGGGCTAGGGTAGAAGCCTAGGGAAGTGAAGGGATTTAGGTATATATTAAATTTAATTGGTTATAAAAGAAATTATAAAAAGACTAAAATGCCCTTAACTTAACGGAGTTATTTAACAGACGTTAGAGTAAGGGACCACCATCGTAACGAAATCCAAACCACAGGTACCGTAGGCATGAAAATTAGGGTTCATGGACCTTCATTGTAATTTAGCCCAAACCACAGGGACCAAATATGTAATTAACTCATAGATATATATATATATATACTAGATTTGATCTCGTGTAATACACGGGGTAATTTTAAAAAAAAAATCATACCAGAAAACTAATATTACAAATACGATTTGCTTAATTAAAATTATTTACTATAATTCATGATTCTGTATTTTTAATATAATAAAGGAGGAACATGAAACGCAAGAAAATGTAATTATTTTTTATTTTATATATGTATATATTTGTGATTTAACATATAGTATTAAAAATAATTTATTAAAATGATATAGATATTTATTTAGTTTAATATTTAAATTAATTCATTTATTAAAATGATATAGATATTTATTAAAATTATAATATTATAGTTTATTATTGTTATAGAAAAAAAGAGCTAAAGATAAAATAGATTTATAGAAAAAAGAGATAAAGATAAAATAGATTAATATTTGAATTAATAGAGATAAAGTTTAATAATTTTTAAATTTGAAGTAGTGAAATAACATGTGTCAACGTATGACACATGACACGTATGCATGACATGGCAAAAAGTGACATGTAGGCATACATGAATGTAGACCAAAAAATGTCTAGGTTCATGTTTTGGCGAGAAAAATAGAAATTTAGCTCACCAGAGCGCGACACGTGTCAGCCAGTTACTCTAAGAAGATATGACAAATAAGTATCTTATAAAAGTTTAGTTCGAATAACTATATCAAAATAATTATTTATGAATAACTATTTTATGAATATGATACTAAAGATTTTAAAACAAATAATTATTTACCTCTTCATCCATTAAAATCATCTCGATGGGGATCTTTGAAGAGTGGTTGACTCCATAAACGAATGATTCTAACCTTGAAAGTAAAACATCTTTTTGTATATCAAGGTTGTTTATAAGAGTGATATTCTTTTCATCCATTGTTCTGTAATATGGTAAAAATTCAGAAGATTAAAAAATTAAAAAATTAGAACTATTTTTGTAATACAAAATAACACAAAAAGTGTAATCAATGAGCATAAATACAAAGTCACATACGAGAAATCAACAACTCCAACTTGGACTATAAACATGAATAAAATCATCAATATAAAATCTATAACAAATAGATCATACATCTTTAGAAATATATCACTATTGTATTTTTAGCTAATTAAAAGATATTTTGTAACACCCCATTTTCTAAAGTCAGTGTTTTAACTGACTTTGTTGATTTTTCAGTTAGTGGGGTTAGTTTGTTGTGTTGAGAATTTAACAATGCAGGGGGTTTTGTGTAACTTTCAAGTGTAGGGACCCGTGTGTCATTTTTGTAATTGGAGGGTGGTGTTTGTTATGTGATTAAAGGGCTTGGAAGTCCAAATCCCTTTCATTTGTGCTAGAGAATGATTTGAGAGAGAGGAGACTCAAGAAAATCGGTTTTGGTACAAATTGGTGGTGTAATCGATCGTTGTTGGTGCAATCATCGTTCGAGGTGGTGGTAGAAGTGTTTCCCCAGAAGCAAGGTATGTGGATTACAGTTTTATTTCGTATATTGGTGGTGTCTTGGAACCCTTGCAAGTTAGGGTTCATAGTTGTGAAATCCTTCAATTAAGGATCGCTTTGTATCGGGTTAGCGAAATTGATGTCCTAGAATGTGATATTTTGATGTGGGGGTGTTCAATAACACCATTTTTGAGTAATATGATCGTTCGGGTGAGTTTTGGGTGTGTTTTTCGGAGGAAAATCGCGAAGAAGACGAACCAAAGAGTTGGGCGACCTGTCCCCGCAACCTCAGGTCGCGCAAGTAGGTCGCGCAAGTCTCTGTGTATTCGTTGAAAATTGCTTTGGCCATAACTTCTTCGTTATAGCTCCGATTTTGCTTCCGGAAGAACCATTGGTTTCGTAATTGAATTATCTATCCAATAAGACCATAAAGTATAGGATTTTGATTATAAATCCTAAGGTGATTATTTCTAGTTATGGGTTGAAATAAAGGATTTGCTGGGAGAATTTGGTAGAAAATGGGATAGTTTAGATGTGTCTAAACTTATGGTGTTCGGGTTCGGTTAAGGAATTCATTTTGTATTGTGTGGTGTGTTGATATGCTATATATATATATGTGTTGTTTTGTTTTAGGTGCTTGATAACGTTGTGTGGTGTATTTGACACTGATTTTGGTGACACTATTCAAGGTGAGTACATTAACCCTTATACGTGACTTTATGTACAAATTGCATGTGATGCGTATGTGGTTATGAGACTAGCATGTTTGTGTGATGGCGTACCCATTGTAGTGGTGGTGGCCACCGTGGTATTGTCATTGTGTTAAACTGATATCAGTAAGTGCGTGATCCTTACCGGCGTGTACCGTAAGGACATTGGTGATAGCATGCCTAGTTCTCATATGCGTGGTGGTTTGTGATATATTGTTCATGTGTATGTGGTTTGTGCTCACTAAGCTTTCAAGCTTACCCGTCTGTGGAACTATTTTTAGTTTCAGGTACTTCCGCTTTGGATAAAGGAAAAGAGATTGGCTTGAAGCTCCGATCGTTTCGATGGCTCAGTTCGGCGTTTTGTTGGGAAACAAATAATAGAAACATTTTGGGGAATTCCTTTCTTATGGTTGAAATGTGTTCAGTGGTTGGACTTTATTTAAAGGGTTTTCATTTGGAAATAAAATGTTGGATTTTTATTTTTATTGCGAATTTGTAAAGTTAGATATTTTATGACTTCCGTTGCTAAGGTTACTTGAGTTGTCTTCCGTTAAATGTTTTTGTTAAAATTGAGATTTTGGATTTGAGTTATTACATATTTTTCTCGTATATAATAGATGAAACAACTAATTTCTCCACTTTATTGTTAAAGGTAAAATCAAAAAAAAAAATATTTACCAAAAGTAAACATTTATTTTTAGACAAACTAAACGAATGTTTAGGATTGTTTATTTAAAGTGTTCATTAATTTATTCAGGGGTGATATCAGTAATAATAAATTTTTTGTGTTTGAATGGTAAAAAAGAAATATTTAGTTTTTGATAAATTACCCTTTCTAACTTATCAAATTATTCTTGTGTAATATCATCATAGGTTACTCCGTTCTAACTTATTTGTCGAATACTAAAACAAGTTATTAATTAAAAAATCAAAAAATTTAATTAAAAAATCATACGAGTAATTTGGGAGATAGAGATAAAATAGGTTGAAGTTTAATATTTAATAGGATAAAGTTTAATAATTTTAAAATAAAATAGTTGAATTAATAGGTTGAAGTTTAATATTTAATAGGATAAAGTTTAATAATTTTAAAATAAAATAGTTGAATTAATAGGTTGAAGTTTAATATTTAATAGGATGTGTGATAAAATGATATATATATATATGGCAAAAATTCAAAAGATTAAAAAAATAAAAAATTAGAACTATTTTTGTAATACAAAATAACACAAAAAGTGTAATCAATGAGCATAAATACAAAGTCACATACGAGAAATCAACAACTCCAAATTGGACTATAAACATGAATAGAATCATCATAATCATATCATCATATGTAGAAAAAATAAAAATTGAAGAGCGTTTGTAATACAAAATAACACAAAAAGCGTAATCAATGACCATAAATACAAAGTCACATACGAGAAATCAACAACTCCAACTTGGACTATAAACATGAATAGAATCATCATAATCATATCATCATGTGTAGGAAAAAATAAAAATTAAAGAGCGTATGATTAATTACCTTTGTGTATATATGTGTAATTGGTAGTGGCTTAATTAAGAGAGTTGCAGCAGTTGATTGAGATTGTGAGATTGAGAGATTGAAAGGGGTATTTATAGATTGAGATTGAGAGATTGAGATTGAGATTGGGATTGAGGTGTGTATTTTTGGATTAAAACTGTTTGATTTAATTATGTAGAGGATTTTTGAAAGTGGTATTTATCTTTTACATTATTTTATTTATTGTTTTCATATTTATCTATAGTTTGGATTAAAAAATGAAAATTTTTAAAGAGTTTGAGTATATTTTTTTGTTCCAACAAGTTATATGGAATTTTCTTAAGAATTAAGAAAATAGGAAAAGTAAGAGTTTTCAACTTTGGAAAACTCTTAGAAAATTGTACTTTGAAAATAGAGAGAATATTTTTAATTCTTTATATCACCAATGAAAAATAATAATACGTGTATTGATTATATTAAATATTACACAAATATATGTAGAGGATTTTTTAAACCGTTTGATTTAATTATGTATTTTTGAAAGTGGTATTTATCTTTTACATTATTTTATTTATTGTTTTCATATTTATCTATAGTTTGGATTAAAAGGTTTGATTTAATTATGTAGAGGATTTTTGAAAGTGGTATTTATCTTTTACATTATTTTATTTATTGTTTTGATAACCGAAACCGGCTCACCAGAGCACGACACGTGTCAAATTATTTTATTTATTGTTTTCATATTTATCTATAGTTTGGATTAAAATGTTTGATTTAATTATGTAGAGGATTTTTGAAAGTGGTATTTATCTTTTACATAATTTTATTTATTGTTTTGATAATCGAAACCGGCTCACCAGAACGCGACACGTGTCAAATCAGTTACTCTTTTATTATATATAGATATATATATATATATATAGAGAGAGAGAGAGAAAGGTTCAAACAAGAAACATAACTTTTTAAGAAAAACTTTTTTCATGTACAAAATCAAATATGATCAAGTACTGACGAAAAAAAAGAGGACGTGGACGACTTACACGCAACTTAAAGTCGCGCACGTTGTTAATCATGTATGATTAACTTCATGAATCATATATGATTTTGTACATGTTTTTTGTACCTGGGTTTTCCTTTGTTAATCATATATGTTTTTGTACATAAAAAAAATTCTTAAAAAAAAAGTTTTTCACCAAAGGAGTGTTAGCCTAGTGGTAAGGCTTGGGCACTACATAGTGGTGAACCTGAGTTCGAGCCCTGGGGGACGCGTTCTGGAGGTACGGGGGTTTCGACCTCGGGCTGCATGCTTTAGCAGTCGGGCTTCGGCCCAAAATTGTCGAGGATTAGTCTGGGACCAATGTGGTCTGCGATACCTCTTTCAAAAAAAAAGTTTTTCTTAAATTGGCATACTTCTCGTATGAACCCACCTATATATATATATATATATGCTCAATCAAATGCACACCATGCAATTGTTGCACATCTTAAGAACCAATCTCATTCATCCATCTAGTCTTAATGGATGTATGGATTCATAAACACATTCATAGTTTCCTATTATAAGTGGTGATCATAATTAATGATCTCTAATTACCTTTTATAAATATTTAAATCATAATAAATCTGAATCTTCATTATTTCCATAAAATGCACTAATTCATTGGTTCTTAAGGTGTGCAACAATTGCAAGGTGTGCATTTGATTTTCCAGGACGCGATCACGGATGATTGACGCGATTCATGGAAGGTGAAGACAATTAAAGGAGGGTAACCCAGTCCAAGTCGCCTTTATTGACCGGATGAATAGTAGAGATCACTTCTCTACTTCTCATTTTTTTAGCACTTCTCATTTGAATCTTTCTCTCTCTCTCTCTCTCTATATATATATATATAAGAGAGAGAGAGAGAGAGAGTGAGAGAGAGGGAGGAGGGAGGGGGGAGGTTCAATTGTTAACCCAACAATTTGTGTTAACCAAAAATGGACCAATAGAACCAAAGGAGTGTTAGCCTAGTGGTAAGGCTTGGGCACTCCATAGTATTGAACCCAAGTTCGAGCCCTGGGGGACGCATTCTGGAGGTATGGGGGCTTCGACCCCGGGATGCATGCTTTAGCAGTCGGGCTTCGGCCCAAAATTGCCGAGGATTAGTCTGGGCCCAATGTGGTCTGGGATACCTCTTCCAAAAAAATGGACCAATAGAATTTAATTTCCCTCTTTTTCCGCCTATGTGGATCATCCTCCTATATTTTAGCTAATTAACTTCTCTTTAAATTAGAAAATCATATTTAACCATTTGATTAAAATGATCAACGATGATTATGTGGTTAACACAAATTGCAGGGTTAACAAATAAACTTAACCATATATATATATATATATATAGAGAGAGAGAGAGAGGATATATGTGTGTGTGTGTGTGTGTGTGTGTGTGTGTGTATATATATAGAGAGAGAGAGAGAGAGAGATATGGGTTCATACGAGAACACAAAACCATTTAAAGAAAAAATATTTTGATGTACAAAATCATATATGATTCACAAAGGAAAATCTATACGTACAAAAAACATGTAATCATATATGATTCACAACACAAAATCACAAATGATTCGTGAACGATATCATATATGATTAATAACATACACGACTTGCCTGCGCCTTTAAGTCGCGTGGAAGTCGTTCACGTTCTCGTCGGTACAAAATCATATATGATTTTGTACATTAAAAGCGTTTTTCGTAAAAACAAGTATGTTTTTAAAAAAGTTATTGTACTCGTTTGAATCTCTTTCTATAGAGAGAGGGAGACTCATACAAGAACCAACCTCATTTATAAGAACAAAAAGAACTCATTTTGAACTACATATTAATGTGACCCATGTGAGTCCCACATATTAAAAAATTATATATGATTCAAGTGGGTTTTTATTGAGTAATAAAGAATAAATAAGCATACTTTTAAATAGTTTTCTTTCATAATCTCAATAAAACCATAATTCTTAACTTGCATTCATATTTTTCACATATTTAATACACAAATATACATGATAAAAGAAGTTTTTTTCATTCGGATATACCCAATGAAGATGTAGGATTTACGAGATCAAATGAATTGATGTAGACTATAATCATCGAATCCATTCATAGTATCTTGGAAACGACAATTAACGGATCAAGAAGTTTATTCAATTATGAAAATTCATTCATTTATTTATAGCAATATTCATAGACATAATACTTTTCATTTAGATTTTCGTTTTGAAATGTGACTTTTGGTTGTGAGCTTTAGATGCAGTTTTGGATCTAGAAATTATTGGTATCTGAATATGGTTGAGCTTATGTAGTTGTGAACCAAGCGACTCGAGCCTCCTCCCGACCCTTGAGCTTCTTGGAGTTGGAGCCTCGTTAAATCTGCACCAAATGAGAGCTAAAAATGTTAATATTTTGATACACAAATGATTATGGAGTCTTGACTAATATTATGATCTATATAAAATATCTGAAATAACAATAGATTACTTTACAAAAATCCCTTGAATAAAGAAAGGAGGTTCCACCGTATATAAAGAAGAAATGGTTCAAGTGTAGCTAACGTAAGAATCTAATAATTCACATCTTGTGTTGATAATAGAGTGTTGGATTACTTACTTGTTGCAATCAACATTAGGGTTGATCAAACTGACATCAAGATCTAGATGACAAAGCTGTGGAATCTCTTGAGCATTGGTCACGTTTATCCCCATCACAACTGCAGCCTGCTTTAAGCATTGGCACACAGACGTTCGTTCTCCAGGAGTCGATTTTGCAATTTCGCTCAAACTTTGAGCACTCTGGCAACATGGGCCGTTGATCTCACCGATTCCCATCAAGAAACCTTGGCAAGGCAACATCCGAGCCATGGCCTCTTGGCAAGATATGGCATTTGCACCATTCATAGCTAGAAACAACAACATTACAAACACCCAAGTCCACGAGCCACCCACCATTTTAAATTCACTCTTTTTTTAAGATTTAGTTGCAAGATTGAATTGTTGCTTAATTCTTTTGGTGTGTCCAAAGTGATCGATGCAATTTATAGTGAAAGTACGTGTAAATAATTTGAAATTAAAGGGAATTATTATGGAGAAAGTATGTTGCATTGTTGATAAAAATCATGATGGTTCATGAAAACTTGTATTACAAGATAACGGGAAATCATGATAACACTGTTTGCTATTGTGTAAAATGTTAGTCGTACATCGTGAGCATATGCATTTAGCCAAATAAATGTGATCGGGTTGCTTATAGACTTTAGAATAAAAAATATATATGGATCATGCGATTTACCCTCATGATGATCGTCACACTTGTTAGTATTATGAATATTTAATATGGAATTGTTTTATTGACGAGACTTTCATATGGTGTAATCTGTAAAAAGAATAAATAGTTTTTAATGTTTTTTAATTGATAGATTAAAATTTAATTAAAAAAAGTAAAGATGTAAAATGAAATTGAGAAAGAAAATAACATACTAAAGGCTTCTAAAAATCAAAAGCATAACTTAATAACTTATAAGTCATACTAAACTCTGTAATTTGCTATATCACCAAACTATTTGTGCAAAAGTTAGATTAAGAATTGAAAAAGTAATATGAATCACGTATAATAATAAAGCCATTTGATACTAAGCTATATATGGACAAATTTAAAAAAGAAGGCTAAAAAGTGAAGATATGTATGTACTTTAACAATTTTGGATGGTAACCTTTTTTATCATCTAATTGTAGGTGTATATTGTAAAACGTTTTACCTTATTAGGGTCTCTGCTTAAAATGATGACTAATTAAGGTTTTACTGATTCATTTATTAAATAGATAAAGATGATAGAATCACAAGAAATGTCATTATTTCTAGAGGCCTCCCATAAACAACGTGGACACTTCAAATTAGCAACATAAAAAAAAGTTCCGTAGGAAAATAAATGTGATTCGATTTATACAATGCAGTGACTATAAATTGAAGGTGAAATGCTTTCATGTCTATAAATCAAATAATCAAATATCAAGTGAGAATCAGTGTCTTTAACCTTTGACAACATGATTTTGTTCAGACACAAGACAAGTGGCCCTGTGGTAATTACTAAAATACATTTTTGGTCCCTGTGGTTGCCATCCCATTCAATTCTCATCCTCTTGAACTAATTAAAACATTGGTCACTCTGGTTGCTATTATGTTTCACTTTTGGTCTCTATGGTTGCCATCCATATCAACTCTCATCTCTCTAGTTAACGAATTTAAGTTACTTTGAGGGACTAGAAGTGAAACAAAACGACAACCACAATGATCAAAACTATAATTAGTTCAAAAGAGGGATGAAAGTTGCTAGCGAGTGGCAACCACAATGACCAAAAGTGTAATTTACCCTAAAAATTTAAATTATAAGTGAAAACGGCAAGTTTAAGTCCAAATGAATAAAGCACGAACGTTGTTGACCAAAACATTGACCGTTAATCGGACGTTCAAAATATTTGATAATAGAGATCCCATTTGAGGTTTTATTATCTACAATCTAGAAGACATTCCTCCGGCCACCACGATAGTCTCACCGGTGATATATGAAGCTTCATCGGAGGCCAAGAAAGCGGTGGCTGCCGCCATATCTTCCGGTGTCCCAAGCCTCTTGAGTGGTGTCTTTTCTTCGATCGAGTTTCTCTGACACCATCAACGGATGTAATCAATTTCATCAAAGACAAACGACCATTGATCAAATACCTAAATTTTGGTTTAAATAATTTACTCACGATAATATCGTTATTGGTTATGAAACTTGCAAAGCGTGTAGGCACGGTCCCTGGTGCAACACAGTTCACGCGAGTATGTGGGGCCATCTCAGTCGCTAGTGCCTACACGAAGATAAAGAAATGGCAAAATCAAGAAATTGGTTAGATGTCGGAATTCTATTGGTATAATGTCAAGAAAAAATGAAGATTTGGTTATGGATTGTAAATAATTTCAGAACTTAGGAACCAGATATTTCTTGTATTATTCATAATGAATATTCATGTTTTATGAATAGTATTATTCATCATGAATATAAGGTATTTTCATAATTCATGATATCATGCATTTTAATCATGAATAATGTCAAGAAAAATAAAGATTTGTTTACTGATTTTGTTCATGGGGGAACCTCGTACGGGAACCATAAATATTTTGAGAACCTAAGAACCAATTATTTCATGTATTATTCATAATGAATAATCAATATCATGTCTTTGATGATGAATATCCATCACGACATTCATCATGAATACCGCACGAATAGTTGGTTCAATTCCCAAGTTCTCAAAATAGTAACGGTTCTCATTTGAACCTGACCCTCTCTCTTATTCATCTGACACCAAAGGAACTTAGATGGGGCCCACAAACCATTTTTCGTGGCTGATGCTAAATACGTTTACTTCCATACCTTGGTAAGACCAAGAAGAGCGGTTTTAGTGACGCCATACATAGCCATGGCAGCCGGAGGTTGGTAAGCACTTATAGAGGAAATAAATACGATGGACGAACCTTTCGTCAAGTGAGGGGATGCATCCTGTCGTACATTTAAACGAGGAAAAGAGACTTACGAGTCACAAAATACTTCATTTTGTTTCAGGAAAATTAGATACATTTTGACTTTTAAATCAACAATGGTGCCATTTTCACAGCATATTTGACGTAAAAAGATTAAATTTTTCTTACCTGAATAAGTAATATAGAGGTTTTGACGTTAACTTCCCAAAGCTTGTCAAGGGTCGATTCGTGAGAGTCGAGAATGGCATCAACCGAGGGATTTGCAGCGGCATTCGACACAATTACATCTATTTTACCGTATTTCTGTCTCCATAAAGGTAGAGGTTATACAAGAAAGCAACATAAGAATATATATATATATATATAGATAAAAACGATAAACAAGATTAAGGATTTCTTTGTTAACAACTTAATAAGCTTAATGGGACTCACAGTTTATTCGGTCAGATATACATGACTATTTGGTAGTGGCTTAATGATATAGTGACTATTCAGTAAGCTTCAAGGGGGTTTTATGCAGCAAGCCAAGTTTTTTTTTTCCAAACTTTGCACCTCCCAATTAAAAAATACGCTCCTCCCATATATAAGAAATCCTCCCAAACAAAAACCTTTACAATCTATACAGAGTTACAGACAACTAAATCCACATAGAAAGCTTAATCCATACATGACTTAATGGAAAACCAACACCAACACAAATTGCTACACGCTAACGAAAGAGTGCAATCTCCGTTAGCAATAACCGTTGACCGAGTAAGAGTCCCTCTTATAGCCGAGCAAGCAGCAATGTAGCAACCTACGAGATCTACTTTTTATGAATTTAACACTCATGAGATAACAATTTAGCAAGTTGGTAAAGTGCTACTTGTGGAATCTAGACTATTTCGGTCAATTGGTTGAAAGGTGGCTATAAAGTGAAGAGGCGAGGCAAAAATGGCTACTTTTGACAATTTCCCGAGAGTAAAGTATACGACTACAGGTCGAAATGATTGTCACCTGAACTGTGCATTCAATGAGATCCTTTCTTTGTTGTGCATTTGAGACATGGCATACCAATCCCAACACTTGAATTCCTTGTGCTTTGAGCTTTTCCACTGCCTCATCGACGTTTTTCTGAAAGGAGAAGAGAATGATTATATGTTCGTCTCGTATGTATACTGACTGAAACCAAAGAAATTCAAAAGGCCAAGATTGTATCATTGTCAAATGATAGTTTTTTCGGTAGAAACAAGCTCAAGAAAATTCTTGAAAAGCTCCATCTTTTACTCAAGTAGAGATGCTTGAAAAGTAAATCAGGTTGAATAAGTTCAAGAAATCTTGAAAAGTTCCATTTTTTACTCAAATACATGCTTGAAAAGTAAATCAAATTGATTAAGTTGAAGAAATCTTGATCATTTTCATCCCCAATTAGGAACTATCCATATCCAAATTAAAGAGATTAATCGCACACTTCTTTTCTGCGAAGTTTATATGTCAAAATCACCTCATTCACGTGTTAAAATTATAGGGAAATCGTCCAAAATAGCCATTCTGAACTCCCGTGTTCATTTTATAGCCGTTTTTCTCTACTAAATTGATCGCAATTAGCACTTCAACGACTTCAGAAATATACTTTCGATTAATTTAATATTCATAAAGTAAAACCTTTAGGAAGCTGTACTGCTTGTAAAATGCTTTCACGTCTACATTTCACAGGCATCCCTTTAGCAACTTTAGCAACCCTGCTACTTTAGATATATCATATACATAAAAATTCGATTTCATAAGTTCCTAGAGTGTTACTTTCAAAATATTATGGTGCGTTTGGTTGTGATTTTCCAAGAAAAATGAAAATTTAGAAAACACGTCTGGTTCATTCGGTTTCAAATGTTTTCCAAACAAATGAATTTTTTTTTTTTTTTTCTAACTTCCAAATTAGAAAACTGATTTTAGCTTTTTCCAAAATTTCTTGAAAATAGAAAAATAAAAATAGTATTCCACAACCAAACACACTGTTAGCTATTTCAGCCAATTAAGTAGGAAAGCAAGTGAATTGAGGGGTCTAAAATGGCTACTTTGGACAATTTCCACAAAATGGTCTTAATGGGAGCTTCTCTTCAGGATAAATTTAGAAACCCAAAAGAGATATATAAAATCATCAAAATATTTGAAAAATTACACAATTACATCAATCAACACCCAATTCAATTAAACATTAAAAAGAAGAGCCAAAAATCATGTAAATTAGGGCAAAAGAAGAACCTGTTTGCGAGAAGAGATGACAACAGAAGCACCTTCAAGAGCAAGTCGTTGAGCGATACTGAAACCTATGCCTTGAGTTGAAGCTGTAACAATGGCGACTTTGCCTTCAAATCTTCTCCCAATTTTCGATTTCTCCATTCTTGTAATTATCGATCGTTGTTTTTATTTATTTAATGCTTTGATTGCTTCTTTTGATTTTGTGGGTTTTTATAAGCAGAGGGTAATAAATGGGTCTATGTCACCATGATGCTGGCATATCCGTTCGCCGGCCAAATCAACACTAAAAATTTTCTACTTATTTTCAAACGATTAATTAATTGATTCATGCTATAAAATTTAATTAATTGATTCATGCTATAAAATGGTATAAATAATTGGGAAAATTTCCATTTTTACTGATATAGTATTTACTTTTTTCTATTTTTACCAATATTTTTTAATTTTTACCAATTACATCATTAAACTATCAAAAAAAGTTTCATAAAGCCAAGGTTTAGTTTTTTCTCAATAGTTTCTACCTCAAATTAAGAGTAAATTACATTTTTCCTCCCTATGGTTAATACTCATTATCAACTTTGGTCCCTCTTTAAAACTAGTTATTTTTTTGTAAATCATGGTTATCTCTTTATTTTAGTTTTAGTCCACTTGAATAAATTTAATTATAAAGATTAGTTAGTTTAAGGGTATTTCTATACTTTTAACCTTTCTTTTGTCATTTTTCATTGTTGTCTTATTAGATCATAAAGTAATTTAAATTTCATTATTGAAAATAATTAAAATAATATATTAATCTTAAAATAATTGTTAGAGATACTCTAAATAAAAACCAATATTATAATTTTAACATAAAACTCGATAAAGGCCAAAAGATTCAGAGAAGTGATTTAAGATACAACTTTAATCTTTTCTTAAAATTATTTATAAGCTTCTAGTCAACGGGGTGTGATTTCTAAACACATATTGGCTCTAAATTGTCGTATATTCAAGCTAAAAATAAAATGACTTTTATATCGAAATAAACGAGAGATAAAAGAATTTATCTTTCAAATTTGGGGGTTTAGGTAAACATTTGCTTTAATGTATTCTCCAAATTAAAAAAAAAAAACTTAAAAAAGTGGTAATGTTTCAAAATGCAAATGATTCCTCATAAATATTATCATCATGAATGAGAAATTGCTTTTTATTATATTATTTTCTATAAAAAATTTCAAAATTAAATACTTACAAGAGATAAATAATAAATAAATAAGTTATTATATGTACAAATTATTATAATAAATATAATTAATTTTGTAGTCTCTAAAAATATGAACCCGTTAAAGATAAAAATATTATAGGAAAATTATCATAACCATGATTATCAAAATCGTAATTAATTTTAAACAAGGATCAAAGTTGATAGTTAGTGTTAACCATAGGGGCCAAAAATGTAATTTACTCTTAATTTGGGGTAGAAACTATTGAGAAAAAAAAAATTAAATCTTGGCTTTATTGAAAAAAATTGATAGTTTAATGATGTAATTGATAAAAATTAAAGAGTGTTGGTAAAAATAGAAAAAAGTAAATAGTATATTGGTAAAAATGGTAATTTTTCCTAAATAATATAATCTATTCCGAAAATTAAATTACTTATTAGACTAAAATGGTTTCTAGTTCATGTATTGATAAAATTTGTGATTTTTGCTTTTGTAGTTTAAAAATTATAATATTTGTTTCTATAGTTTATAATTCATAATTTTATTTTTTCTTAAGATTTTTGTTGTCATCGTTGTGGTTTAAATTTTTTTTATTGTTTTGGTTTCTTGTACCTTGTACGTAGAGCTAGAAACTAATCCAACAGTGAAAATAACAATAAATTGCAAACCATATAAATGAAAATCGTGATTTCAAAAGCCTTAGAAGCAAATATAGAAAGGGTATTTCCAAATACACCCTATGCTATTTTCAAAATGCACCCTAGTCTATGTTAGGTTTTCTTGGAAAGGGTGTTGCACCAATGAAAATTTAAAAACATCTTACTTTAATTAATTGTCATTGACTTGGTCCAACCAGAATTTATCTTATTTCATTTTTTTAATTAATTGTTGGGTGTTTCCAAAATACACAAGCATTTATTTCATTTCTGGTTTTCTTTATTTTTTTTAATTAACTATTTTTTAGATGGTTTCTTTTTTATTTCTTTTATTTGATAAACATCATAATATTATGTAAATAAAAATATTCTATTAGTTGATTCTATATTAGTTATGTAATTATTTACTTTTTGTATTTCAAACACCATTAATAAGTATATATTATTTTAGTTGTTAAGTTATTATTATTATTATTTTTGCTAAACAAAAAAGCCATTATACTTTCTCATTTTGAATGAGTAAGTCACTAAACTATTATTTTGTATGAAAAAACCATTAAACTTTTTCATTTTGAATGATTAAGTTCTCGAACAATTTCTTTTTGATAATTAACCCATTGAACTTTTAAAAATTGGTTACTTACCCCTTTTAATAACCCATTAAATGTAACTGACTATGAAGGTTTTAAAGGTAAAATATAACCATGTTAGTTTAGGTTAAACAAATATAAGTAGCAAATTTTTAAAAATTCAATGATTTGTTTTGTTGGGAAAAATGTTTAGGGACTTAATCATTCAAAATGAAAAAGTTTAAATGGTTTTTTTTATTCAACAGAATAGTTTAGTGACTTAATCATTCAAAATGAGAAAATTTAATGGTTTTTTGTTCAAAAAAATAGTTTAGGGCTTAACCATTTAAAATGAAATAGTTCGTTTGGTTTTTATTAGACTTTTCCCTTTATTTTACCCTACGTATTTTAGTTAGGTATAATGTAAAAAATAATATATAAGTTTTGTTGAAACAAAATTATTTAGTTTTAAGACTTGGTTTTTGAAAAAAAAAATATATATAAAAAATCATCCTAATATAATACATTACATTGCTAAAATAATATTTTTTTTAAAAATTAAAAAAATTATTATTAAAAAAAATTATTTAAACTATTTGTTATATATATATATATATATTGTATATACTAATAATAATGTATTGGAGAAAAAAAAATAATAAAAACAAATGAGAAAGTAATAATAATAACTCAATAATGATTGAAATTTAATAATCATTACAATTATTAATAAGTCAACCCTACTCTAAACTATATAGACTAGGGTGCAAATGGTAGCACCCATATAGAAATTATTAAGAAAATTTTGCAATAAAAGATTTGACCCAACATTTATTATGTTTATGAAAAGCAACGCACTAACCAATAGACTAATGATGATTTTGTGAAAAATATACATATATATTTGTTTCTTATGGTCAAATAATGTCACCAATTCAAAGAAAATCTAGGTCCGTCTCCACTTGTCGGATAACAATGAATCTAGGTAGTTAAGTAAGTCTTCTTTCTCACTTCTTACTGTATGCTTCATACCAGTTATAACTTTCAATTCTTTCCATACTCAACAGGTAAGGTAAGAGCATCTCCAACAGCATTGCTAAACTAGAAAATTTGGTGTTTTTTACTTCTAAAATGCTCCAACAACATTGCTAAAGTGATTGCTAAAATAGAAAAAGTTTGAGTTTTCTCTAAATTTAGAGATTTCTCTAAAATCTCTATATGAGGAGAGAGAAACTATTTTTATTCAATCCAACCAATGAAATTGAATCTTTATTAATATATATTTAGTTCTTTTTTTAAAATACATTGGGATGATAAATTATTAAATATTTTAATAATATAATGTAATGATACTTTCTCTAAAATAGCAATGCTGTTGGAGATGAAAAAAAATGCTTTTAGAAATTTTAACTATTTATCTTCTATTTTAGAAAAACTTTAACAAAGCTGTTGGAGATGCTCTAAGTGACCCGGTAAACCTTTGTTGAAAACCCCCCCTTAATCTCCGAACAAAACTAAAAAGCCAAGAACATACATCTTTTTCCATTCAAAATCCATCAAAAAAAGTTGGCAAACATCCAGGGTACAAAGAACATCGTTCGTAAAATACAACGAATAAACGGGAAACCTATGGTTTCCAAGAAAAATGGATAAGAAATCCATCATCATAAAAGGTTTCTTCATAAAGAACAAACATACCTACTTTTGATCAAAAGGATTTGCAAAGTTTTTCAATAGATCTGGGATATCATATCCAAGCATGTCATCCACAGCTTGAATCATCTTTGGCTTCAATTTCTCAAACTTATCGATGTTGTAAGCACCAAGAACTTGCCTAAAATGCTCCACATCCGGGAAATCACCGGCTGGTAGATGGAACTCCCTTTGAACCTGTGTTGTGTTGTTCAAATTAAAACAAGAAATTATAGTTAAAGCATGTATTTTTATCATGAGGAGCACGTGTAAAAAAATACATATTATTATGAATGTTGATTATGACAATTGAAATCGTAAAATGGCAACAGAAACAAGTGAGAATAGAATGAATGAATGATTCTACTCTTATATATAGACTAAAAGTGTTCCATGTCCAGAATACCATTCTATGAACAGAAAATAGAGGGAAACCATAAAGACAGGCTTTAGCTTTTCAACAAGCAAGCTCTAGGGGCGCTTTTGCATATTATTTTTTTCAGTTATGCCCCCATAGACCATCTCCAACCTACATCACTGAAAAAACATAAGATGTGGGTCCCTAAACACTAAAACCCATTTCTCCTCCAATCTTACACTAGAAATAGAACACAAAAAACCCGCCCTCACGAAAAATGGCCGGCCCTGAATAGTCCGTCCCATATATGGTGGTCTTTACAAAACACAAAAATGCTGAGTAAAATGCCGACAAACCCATTTATAGTTTTACCATCTGCATGGAGATGCCCTTAAATTTTTGAATTGTAATTTTTTTGGATTACCTTTTTCGATAAGTTTATATTGTCATCTAGCTTTATTAACTAGTTTTTACTAAACATGATCTTTCTCACCTAGAGTAATAGTTAGTTTGCTACACATGGCCTAAACTCATGGTTTCAAATTGAAGTAGATATTGTGGCAAAAAAGTAAGCTATGAGATGGTAATATTTCAAATTGGCATTATGGGGATAGGCACGCCATAATATAGATAAACCAGTGATAAATGTGTCCCAAATGATCAATATATTTTGGATTGTTTTCAGAAATTGAAGAAGAAATACCTTTGCAAATTCATCTTCAAGATTCTTCATGAGCTTCTGCTGAGCTTTAGATTTACCCATCATAGTAGGCATTTCTTTTTTCAATTGGCTGATTATGTAGGCATGTATCTTCGCAGCTCGAGCACGTTTAACAAACTCATTGATCTGAAAACAAATATTGTTTGTTTTTCAGATTTGCATCGAAATACCATAAAAAGTTCAAGAAAAGGTAGACATACCCGACGATCACAAGCCTTCTTAGGAATGTCTATCAAGTCTACAAGGAGGTCATCCTGTTCTTTTTCAAAAAGCTCCTTGCCCATGGAATCAACCGATTCTTCATTGATTGGTTTGTCATTGAATGATCTGTTGACATCAATTTTCCAGTAAATCAAACACAAGAAAGAATCACTTTACATAGTCCATGATGAATCTTTTTAAACCAAAAAAAAATGTTTAACTCTTAACCAGATTGCTTAAATACCCTTATACATCTACAAAGAAGGGAGAATGCCATATATCTAAACAAATATAATCAATCACTCGTAACAATGACAACAGTCAAGTCGGTAAATTCAACACAAAACCCACAAGAAAGCCTACTACTTCGTGTTGTTAGCTTTAGATGCCAACCAAACAACTTCTTGTTCTAAATTCAAACAGATATAATTAATTTTTAAAATATCGATAATTGCCTCAAAAGAGTATAAATGTAAACAAGGATACCTATAATTTTGTAAAATATAAGCTTAAAATTAAAAAGTTTAAATAGAGCTGCCAATAAAGAAGATGGATCATGTTTTTCAATAAGACCCTAATCAGTTCCAACTTCGACTTGAGAAGTGCATACAAGCAACAAACCGCAAAAATCACCCAACATAAAAAACATGAAGTGTCTAGGATATCGTACAAGCAAAAATATGCAGGAAAGAAGGAATGAAATGGCGGAAAAGTATAGTCAAC
Source organism: Centaurea solstitialis (assembly GCA_030169165.1). Taxonomy (NCBI): domain Eukaryota; kingdom Viridiplantae; phylum Streptophyta; class Magnoliopsida; order Asterales; family Asteraceae; genus Centaurea; species Centaurea solstitialis. The sequence goes on from CM058040.1 coordinate 56,413,916, forward strand.
CCATTTTATCGCTGTATATCCCACCGAGAGATGGGGTCTAGGAGGGGTAAGAAACTAAGATGTACGGAGACTTAACCTCTACCTCAAAAAGTAGAGCGGTTGTTTACGTGAATCCCGCCCGGCTTGTGAAAGTGTGTAAAATAATGAAAAAACATAAGAGATAAGATAACAGAAAAGTATACCCAATGTAAACACGCGTCACTTCGGGTGTGTTGAGTACTTTTCCAAGTGACCACATCAATGCACCATAAACTCGCATTAACTTCAATGGAACCACAAATAAGTATGTTATACATTTACGCCAAATGTATCAACCCGATAAGAATGTGAGGGCTTTAATTGAAAAGCAAAAAAAATGGCAAATACACGTCTGCCTGCGGTTCTTACTTGTTGAGTATCAACTTGGTCAGCCTTGTTAAGTACAACGCGAATCTTATCATCTTGACCACGTAAAGATGATATCACTCGCTTGAACTCATCACTTATATCAAGTTTGTGAGGGTCAAATAGAAGAAGAATAAGATCACATTTTTCCGCAAACCACTTAATCACCCCAGTGAAGTCATAACTTCTTTGTGTGCGTTGCTTCTCTCCAGATAAAACTCCAGGAGTGTCAACAAACGTGATATGCTCCAGAAGCTAGACATATATACATTGGTTAAATTGATAAATGCACTAACGTAGAACAATTGATGAAACCCAAATTATAAGCTTACAGGATGTGCCATTTGAGAGCATTCAAATTTTGATAGAAATGCTCCTCCAAAAGTAGTGAGTGCATTGAACGGCATATCTGCCTGTACAGCAATGGTGTTTCCAGGTACACTTCTCTCATCAGGCCCACCCTACATAGCAAGAACAAGTAAAACAACCAAAAAATGCAATAATAAAAATATTACACAAGGCGAATATATATAACTAAAACAGACAAAATAAACAAAATTACCATAACAACGATAAATCTGTCTGTTGTAGGCTCAGGTCCAATATGAGCTCCTATCCATGAAAAAGGAAGATTATAAAGTGTGTAGGCCACTTTGTTTGAGAATGTTGTAATTCAAAAAGAATAACATCTATAATTTTTTTTAAATAACATCTAACCTGGGTAGTTGCATTTAAGAAGATGCTTAATGAATGTTGTCTTCCCGGTTGAGTACTGACCAAGAAGCATTACCATAGGTTTCGCGTCGAAGTCACTATTGGTCTACATATAATGATTCAAACACTTAAAAATAGAGAGCCAAAAACAAGACTTGCATAAACTTAAATAAGCCAAAAGGTCAAAAATATTTATAGGTCTCTCACCAATACAGGTGATGCAAAATCATTGTAACGGTAAGCAACTTCCAATGGCTTTAGCTTTTCGTTATACAATCTCTTCAATCCATCAACTATAGATGTGACTTTCTCAAGAGATACATGACCAGATGTCTGGAAGGGATAAGATAAAGGAAAGAATCATCGACCACTAACAATCATAAAATAAAATAAAAAATGGCGTAGTAGTTATAGGAGCACAATAAAGCAATCTACAACTTTGAATAGATTATAGAAGTGAGAAACCTACCTTCTTACTCAATCTTGAGGCAAAAAAACTCTTTGGTGGCACATGTTGCACTGCCAAATTGCCTACAGAACGTTGAACCAAACAACATTATAAGAAAACAATAATTATAAAAACTATGACATAAAATTTAAATATGGTAGTTGTACCAACCATTTGTTTCAGGAACACCATTGGTTTTTGAACCCTTATGCTTCTGGGAGTGAAGAAAGATAAACCATCAATACAAAAAAGAGGTTCTTAACAAGAATGATAACTAACAAAACATAAATGCATGCTTACCACAAGAAGTGAATCTAAACCTTCCATCACAGGAGGTTCCAGAAGCTCTGCATCAGCTAGCAAACACAAAACAAGGATAATTTGAAGCAGCAATAGCAACAACAATAATGCATTTTGCCAGTTTATTTACCAGACACCAATATAGATGAATAAATTAGAGCAAGAAGGCCTCAACATTTACTATAAATTGAGTCAAATAAATTGATATAAACAGATGCATATACCTGTAGTTCTCAGCAAATCTGCATTTAATTCATGGCCCGCTTGTGCCAGAGAGAGCAACTGCCATCAAGCAAAAGAATACCATTAAATTTAATTAAGATAGTAATGTAAACTGCCAAAAGGCAAAAAAAAAAAAAAAGAAGGAAAACCGGCATACCTGCATAGCAGTGATGAACTCTTTGAAACCTAAAAATCCTTGACGCTTGGAATCCGCAATTGCCCAAACCTTCAAAAAGTAAATAGACTATGATCAAACAGAATATCTTTGACTGCAAATACAACTATTCTTTAAAGACTTAAAATTTAGAAACATTGATTCAAGCAAATTTGATAGAACCATAAAACATGTATAGCTCATAAACCTCTCTAAAGAGAAAAAATACACCACAATTATATCTACTAGATTTCAATTTCTGCATTTGCCGACATTCTAAGCAAAGTTATGCCACATGAATTATATTATATAGAAAACAAACTTTTAAACCTTATAGAACCCCAAATACTGCAGCATGTAGGATGGTAGAACTATGTTTCATACATGAATACCAATAGCAAACATTTTTTATAAATGACAAATTCCTTTAATGTGCATATTGTGGAGCTACAGTTGACTGCTTCCAACATATAAATTGTGTTCTTTATGAAGAAACTACACTTTTTTCAGACAATTCAGTTCTTACAAAAGACATCAGTAAATTTGAGGGACCTAAGAGGTTCATATACCTCAAATTATTTTCAAGACCGCGTAAGATAAAGATAAAGTACAACCACATGGGAGATAATGCAAGAATCGAGTTTCTTTAGTATTTTAAAAAGACCAAATTGATAGATATAAGAGCATAATTATTAAAAATTTTGAATCCCTTAAATCCACTATTTAACAAAAAGGTTGTGTCAACATTTTTGCAAAAGATCATTGGCCAACAGTATATCTATACTTTGCTTGGTTGGCTATCAATATCATAATTTTTGTACATCATTCATGTTAATGTCATATCGTCAACGAACACACAACCTCTACCAAAATCTATTCAAGTTACACAAGTAAAACACAATACATCAAGCCAAGCCAGTCATATATATAAGCAATAGTTACGTCTTGACCTGCTTAAGTTGAGAATTTTCGATATTCGACATAGCAAAAAACTTCTTTGCTTCATCACCTGTTATCCGACCGTCGCCATCTACACATAAAAACTCAAAAACATAAGTATGCAACCACACTCAATCCAACAGAATCATAAACTTGTTAAAAGCACACACAGATTTCAGTAGAAATTTCAACTTAAACACTATGCATATATAAATACAAGATGTAAATAAAACGGGAGGATCTATGAATTCAATCGACTATTTTGGTATAGATATAGTTGAAGATAATGAAATGAAATGAAATGAAATTACAACCTGAATCGATGTAGTTGAACCATTGTTGATAGATCTTTTGATGATCTTTTGAACAAGAAGCGATGGATCCTGTTACAATCACCATTTTTTTTGTATTTTCTTTTGGAAATTGAAGAAATCTGCAACGTTCTTCGAAGGGGGTGGAGGTTTTAGATGATAAACATTTGGGGGTTTGGAAATTTGAAAAACGCTTGTTTTCCGCTTTCTGTTTTTGGCTTCATTTTTTATACTTACTGCGTTCCGACGTCGTATTGGCTCGCCAATGTTTTTCTTTCTTTTTGTCTTCTTTACGCCATTTATTTTGAACAAAATTCAAATTTTAATTCAAAATTAGAATAAAAATTCAAAAAATTTTAATTAAAAATGTGACTGTATATAGCTTAATAAATAATAACTGGTATTTTTTTGTTAATTATACATAATTATTTGGTATTAATTTAATGATATAGAAAGCAGTCAAATTAGTAAGCTTTTAAGAGAAAATTTTATATAAATTGATTTACATAGACAAATTTTCATACAGGATTTAATGAAATCCGACCATACAACCTTTAGGTAGCGTTTGGTACGCAGACAGGATTGGACAGGACAGGACAGGACAGAACTGGACAGTACTGGACAGGACAAGAGAGTAGGACAGGACTGGACGGGACGGGACAGGACTGGACAGAACAAATGTTTGTTTTGTGTTTGGTATGCCTAGGACTGGACTGAACAGAACTAAACAAGTTCCCTCAAAAAATTATTTGATGATTTTATTTATCACTTAATAGTTATAATTAACACAAATAAACTAAACTAGTAATCTATAAAAAAAATTTACACAATTTCAATAAACACACACACACACACACATATATACATACATATATGATTTTTATGTAACTAATTTTGATGGTTATGGTAGAGGTGTCGATGGTGGCCGACGGTAATACCAGGGATGGTGGTGGTGGTCGGTGGTTGTGGAGAACGTGAAGATGGTGGGTAGTGGTGGTGGTAGTTGCGGTGGAGATGGACAGTTGTAAAGGTGGTAGACGGTAGTGGTAGGTAATCGTTGATAGTTGTAGAGGTGGTGGAGGAGGTTGTTGTAGGGGAAGATGAGGTGGAGGAGGTTGTTGTAAGGGAAGAGGAGGTGGAGGAGGTTGTTGTAGTGGAAGACTAGGTGGAGGAGGTTGTTGTAGTGAAAGACAAGGTGAAGGTGGCCGATAGTGGCTATCGGTGGCGGCGGCGGTGGCCACGACTAGTGGTGGTAAACACGAAAACAAATACCATATTGAAGTTATATATCAAACAAATGTTAGTTAGTAATATATTAGTTTTTGTGTCATTTCTGTCCCATGTTGTTCCACCTATTTTGGTGGAACAAAAAAAAAAGTCATTTTTCTCCCATGTTGTCCCACCTTGTCCCAGTTTCTGTTCTGTCCCATGTCGCACCAAACGTGGGACAGTGAATTCCTGTTCTGTCCCATGTTGCGCCAAACGTGGGACAGACAATTTTGTCCCGTCCTGTCCTGTCCTGTCCCACGTACCAAACGCAGCCTTAAGGAGCTTATTTTTGGCGGTGTGTAGGGGACTTTTAATGTTTTCTTTTAAACCATTCTAGCAAATAAGCCTTGAATTACATCCTTAACTTTTATTTTTTAAATAGAAAATATACTTACCAAGCAAAGAGTAGTATCTACTATATAATCAAATAAATTATGATGAGTTAGGCCATCCACTGTCGACCCACTACAACCCAATGGTTTCAACTGCCACATCAGCGCCACATCAGCTTTCCACTATTTTACCCAAAACTACCTAATTCATCCACTATCAACCCAAAACCATTTAATTAAAAGTTAAATAAAAAAATAATAAAAGAAGAGAGAGATACAGACAAAGTAGAGAGAGAAGTGGGGTGTGGGGGGTGGGGGGTGGGGGTGGAAGCATTCGGCTTGGTGAAACCGAAGCATGCCTACCCGAAAACACCCACTATGGTGTTCACTTAAACTACCCAATGGGTAGTGATAACTCTCTATTTTGAGAGTTATTTAGTGTTTAAAATCCTCATTTTGTATGTCATTTTATACTCACTTTGCTCTCTTTCTTCCTCTTTTGTCCAAAATGCTTTTAGAAAGGTGATGATACATCCAAATGATCAAGTTTGATGAAAAAGCCCCAAACTCCAGCAAAGCAGCCCAAGCTCTCCAGCAGCTCGAGATTCAGAAATTATCACACAGCAGTCCCCTCTGTGTCACCACTGAGGGGAACATTTTCACTTGGCTCTTGGAGTACTGAGGGAACGAAATTCAGCAAGTAGGCCCACTTGGCCCATGTGAAGAAAAGATTGAGAATATCTGATGTAAGGATAAGAAGGAGGCCATTGGTTGAAAACATACCCATGGATTATATCCATGGGTTATGTTTTGTTATAAAAAGGCATCAAAGCCTCACACTACAAGGGCGAGCGATCATTTTACTGCATCTTCTCTTCTTCTTCTTTCTTCACCTTGCTCCTCCATTAATGGAGGAGCTTAAGGTTTCTTTTTTTTCTTTCTTTTTACTGCTTTATTTAAATATCCGTCTTTAAGCTTTTCGTATTTATTTTCTCGTACTGTAGTTTACCTTCCGTATTTTATTTTATGCAAGTAGTAGTTAACTTTATTTTTATGTCTTTTATTTTAGGCTAAACTCTTTAATGGGTGTGGGTGTGAGTTTATTTTAAAACTGTGTAGACAACACTTGGGTATTGTCGTTATTTCCAAATTTTACGATTAGTTATTTGAACCGACATTTAATTTCGATACAGATAAACCGATCATTTTGATGTGTCGTGTTAGACCTCAGATTCAGAGATGGGCGGGTCCGAAATACGGTTTGGATAATGCACGAAGAGCTCGAGAGGGCCTTTGATAATCACGCAGAGATGCGGGTTCTGCATGGTTTGCTAAGGTTCAGTAAGCCGGTCGGGATTTATATCACAAGGAGACTTGGGTATAAATCCCCATACTCGGTGGAACAAGATTTATTCTAATCTACTTAGAAAAACCGGTAATCTTACGATTTGGAATAACGATGACTTCATAGCAACTTCACGGTATGTTTTGTAAAAACGTAGTTTCGAGAGATTTGGGTTTTTATAAATAATCCCATAACGTGAAGTTTCTAAACTCGTGTACTACCTGGTTTTAAGAGAAAGCTTACACCCATTCCCTTTGCTTTAATTTAATTTTCTCTATTTAACTGTTATAAAAATCACCAAAAATATTTTCTTCTTCTCTAACTGAAATCAGTGTATTCTCAACTCTATATTCGAAGTTCTGAAAACCAATCCCTGTGGATACGATCACGATATACTTATCACTTTATTACTTGTAGCGATCCCAGTGTCGATGTATACTTGCATCCTCATTGTGGTGATATTGCGGCCACATAGTGGCACGGACAGCATCCCGCTACCAAGTTTTTGGCGCCGCTGCCGGGGATTGGCGTATTTCTTGAAGTTCTTGAGTTAAGTTGAGTTTTTCATTGGTTTTTCTATCACCATAAATGGAAAGTTTTGGTTGGGATGCCCCGTATTTTAATACTTTCGATTATTCATGGGAACAACATCCTAATTTTCTGACAAAGGTTCAAGATGATGGCACCTTCACGTCATTTTCACCTCCCTATAATGATTGGAACAACACTTCTATAAATACATTTAACCATTCATGAGAGGAGAATTTTGACAATTTTTCTGATTTTCAAGGGAGTGATCCTTACCATGGATTTATGTCCTTTGTTTCCAACAACTCATTTGAAAATGTCTTTGAACAACCCGAGCCATCTCACTCTTTTGAAGAAATTTCCGTAAGCTTTATGGAGACTTTTAAAACATTTTTGGAAAATTTCACATCCACTCTTAAAGCCTTAAACGATAAGATGGGACAACTAGTCGACGAGTTGCGAGATCAAAATCGAGGTCCTTTACCAAATGATAATGTAAAATCAAAATGTGTTGGTAAGGATGAGAGTGATGTTGAAAATTATGAAGTTTAAAATGCCTTACAATCTAATCTTAGCTTCGGTTTTTTAAATAGTGTTAAATATTATACGATAACAAAAAACCATCTAGATTACATATCATTCAAAAAAAAATTCCCAGTAATATCGATCAATTATCTGGCTTTTATAAATTTTTATGTCAATATAAAGAACATTTTCCTGAATCGTTTAAACTAATTGAATAAAATATGTTTGCTATATTTCCATAAATAATTTAACTAATTAAATATAATATATTAGCTATCATGTTTTTTTTAATTGTAATGGAGCGTAGAATTTGAACTGTGGAATTGCGCTTATTTTCCCACGTCAAATGATTGGTGCCCCACCTTTTTTCATTTCCTAATTATTACTAAAATATTTAAAATTTCCCTCTCATGTTTTTATAAAAAGGTTATGTTTGGCAAACTATTTATAAACAAATCATGTTTGCTAAAAACTAGCTTATGAGTATGTAAAATGACCAAAAAAGAGAATTCTTTAATAAATAACTAATTACAAGTATTTTATAAAATAATTAAGACAAATTTCTAATAATATAATTAAAATAATTTATTAGTAATATAATATGTTAGATAATACAAACAACAACAAAATTATATAATATAATATACTGAAATATTATAAAATTAATTATTATTATTATTATACATACACACTATAAATTTAGAATTTGTTAAAACAAACTTTAGAAAAAATATACATTAACATATAATTTAAACTACTATTAAATATAATAAAAATAAAACTAAAATTTCAATTTCACATTTGAAAATAAATAATATATTTATCTGAGAAGGCGAATATATAGTTAATAATTAGATATAATTTTTTTTATTAAAATATGTAACAAATTTTAACTATATAATATTTTAAAAATTATTATATTTATCTTTTGACAATTAAACCTATTAAATAATACTTAATATAATTAATAACATTTGAAAATAAAAAATATATAATGTATACTTTAATTTAGTTAATAATTAACTTTAATTATTAAAAATTAATCTCTATTAATAATAAAATGATTAATATTTGTTAATAATAATTATTAGTTAATATATAATTTTAATTGATAATAGTTAATAGTTAATTATTAATAAGGGGTATAATTGGAAAAAGTCATAAAAAAACTCCTTATAAGCTACTCAAAGTAGCTTATCAAAAAGCTTATAAGCTACTTTTAGTTTTACCAAACATGTACACAGAAAATAAGCTAGCTTATAAGCTAGCTTATTTTTACCAAACAATGCCTTATATGTTTGGTAAACTAGCTGATAAGCTAGCTGATGACTGATAAGATAGCTGATAGCTGATAAGCTGGCTGGTGACTGATAAGCTAGTTGGTAGCTAATAAGCTAGCTTATGAACAAATCATGTTTGGTAAAAACTAGCTTATAAGTATGTAAAATGACCAAAAAGGACATCCTTAATAAATAATCAATTACAAGTTTTTTATAATATAAATAAAAGAAAATTTTAATAATATAATATGTTAAATAATACAAATAATAAAAAAACTATATAATATAACATATTGAAATAATATAGAGTTGATTATTATTATTACTATATATACATACTATAAATTTAGAATTTGTTAAAACAAACTTTAGAAAAAATCTACATTAACTATCTTAAATAATTAATAATTCTAAAAAAATATAATTAAGAATTAGATATAAAATATTTTTTTATCAAAATATTCAACATGTTTTAGTTATATAACATTTTAAAATTATAATATTTATCTTTTGATAATTAAACATATTAAATAACATATAATATAATTAATAACATTTAAAAATAAATAAAAAATAATATATAATGTATAATTTAATTTAATTAATAATTAATTTTATTTATTAAGAATTAATATATAATTTTAATTGATAATAGTTAATTATTAATAAGGGATGTAATTGAAAAAAGTCACAAAAAGCTTCTCATAAGCTACTCAAACTAGCTTATCAAAAAACTAGTTTATAAGCTACTTTTGGTCTTACCAAACATGTACACAGAAAATAAGCTAACTTATAAGTCAGCTTATAAGCTAACTTTTTTTTACCAAACAATGCCTAAAACACCAAAACATGTGGGTCCTTTCACACCAAAACAAATTTCAATTTCAACCATACTTCAAAAATAAAAACACCAAGTAAGTGGGCTCATATAAAAAAAACATAAAATATTTTAAATCTAACCTAAAAACTAATTAGTTTTATTAGAAAATATATTTAATGAAATTTAAAACAATAAACTAATAATATTTATACAATTAAAGAGAGAAATTAAGTGGGGGTCACCACTTTGGTGTAGTGAATAGTAGACACCAAATATGGTGTCTATTTCCAAAAGAAGTCCATGGACACCAAATTTGTTTTGGTGATATAATATGGTTGGAATCATTTGGCCACCAAATTTGGTGATTTTATAGGATGGTTGGAGTTGGCATTAAAGTACGTGGACAACATAAAATAGTATTGCAAAGGAGAAAAAAGTAGGTCATGAAATATTATGAAAGTTCTTAGGATTTTTGTTTAACATAAATAGTGTTTATGTAAAAAATTACACAAGTCAAATGTCGTATAAAAATGTGTGAGGCTTAACCGTCGAGAGAAAGAAATTACAATCAATAAGAAATGCGGAAAAGTAAAATAAGACAGTTAATTTGATGATGCAGGAAAAACCTCACGACGGAGGAAAAAACATGCGGTTGACCTAGAAGGTAAGTCGACAGTGCACTATGATCACCAAGCAGGGGTGATGTCCTTCAAGTTTACAGCTTCGATCGTACAATTACAAGAGAAATAACAAGAGAATCGAACGTAAAATACAAATGATCACAGAGAATAACTAATAGAGAACTTGTAGACTTCGAGCAGACTTCGTGTCTTGAAATTATGGCTTGAATCTTCTTATATAGTAGCTTGAAAATAACCGTCCAACGGTATTGTTGACCATTAATGCTCGAAAAGTAACTGTGTTGAGAGTTAATGTCCAGATTGTAACTGCTGCGAGAATCTTGCTTGTAACGGTCGATCTCTTGATGTCGTCGGTTTCCATCGAACGGATTATAACTTAAGACATGTCTATTGTAATGATGAACTCCAATGAGCATAGCATAGTACTCGATCTCAGACTTTCTCAAATGTGGACAATTGTTAGAAATGATAATCAGCTTTCCTGCATCAAAGATACAAACTTCGTATGTTTATTCGTTAGTACCATCGTACGACATAATGGGCATCGTTCGACTTATCCGTTGTATCTGTTCGACGTCTAATAATCTTTGTTCGAGGGTCTTATTGGTTTTATCTTAGGACCTTATCTTAATACAGGATCATTGTCTCAACATTTGTCTTACGATTATAGTCCGTCGTCGTGCGATCGTAGATTTTTACCCTAACAATTTGCCCCCAAGATTTAGGAAATAATTCTGATTTTTTTCTAAATCTTTAGTTCGCTGTTTAAAGAGTAAAAATACGTTGGCTAACGGTCGTATTAACGTTAATGCGTATGACGTCATAAAGCCGTTATGCGATAGGTGTCCTCTAACGGTTACCTGGCGACGCGTGGCATGATTATTTTCGATGACTCATTCATGATTCGGTTACTATAAATACAAAGAATTAGATTAAAGAAAGATTTTACCAAATCTTTTTAATTTTCGTTTGATTCACGAGATCACTCTTCAATCGCAATCCGATTTTATTTTCGGCAAAGATTTCGTGCGACTAGGCATATAAGGTACTTCCTTCTCCCTTGTTCATGCGTCTGAAATCAATAGCATATAGGAGTAATAGAGGGTTAGAAGTTCTTAGATTTCTGCGTTTAAGGAATAGCCTAGGTCGTTTAGAGGTAACCATGTCGAACGAGGTTAGTAGTTCGATTTCAGAGAGTTTGGAGGTCATGGAGTTGAGGGAGCTTGCTGGGTTGCCGGAGGGTGCTCAGATTAGGGTAGCCGGAGAAATTAGGCTGGCGGATACTCCATCGGGTTTTTTGCCCTGTACGAGTATCCGTTCAAGATCGGCTTTCGATGGCCGTACTCTCCACTCTCCAGGGCTTTTATGACCCGATTCGATTTATCTCCGGGGCAACTGATGCCCCAATTCTAGCGTGTCATCCTGGTGATCGAACGGGTGACCAGGGACTGGGGTCGTCGTGCGTTTTCAGTCGACGACCTTCTTTCTGCTTACAACATAACGAGGTTGCCGTACAATCGTTATGGATTGTTTCCTAGGGGTAGGCACGATTCCATGCTTGTTCATGGCACCCAAGTGAATGATCGAGGGTGGAAGTCTCGCTACGTCTTTGTTCAGTCATCTTCGGTCACTGATGAATCCTGGGTCGTTCCTGAGTGGAACTCAAATGGTAACTTAGGCGTTAGTTTTTCTTTCTTGTAGTTTTTGTTTATTTTTATGTATTAATCATACGTTTTCTTTTGCAGCTGTCAACTTTACGTTCGAGACTACCGAAGAGTCGACTGAACTGATCTCACACTTCCTGAGCTATAGTGTGACGGATCGTACGTACAGGACGTCGAAGGGCGGTGACGAGAGCGACATCGAACCAGAGGTGCAAGTGATCGAAGAGACAGAGATGGAAGGTAATTGTCTTACGATGACTACTAGTTTTAATTTTAGTCGTATGTTTCTAACTCTGGATTTTCTTTTTATTTAGGTTCAGCTTCCAAGAAGACGTCGATGATGGACGCGGCTGCTCGTGCTGCCAAAAGGAAAGTTGCGGCCAATGAAGGCTTGGTGGCTAAGCGTACGAGATCATCGTACGTTTCTCTGGACACTCCACCTAAGGATGCCAAGCAAAAGGCTGAAGGTGGAATAAAGGCGATTCCCATCAACTTTGCTCCGCCTGCAAAGGAAACGGGTGCCTCAAGCCAACCTTCGTCGAAGGTTGGTAAAGGTAAGGAGACGGAGGGGTCTGGTCTTACGACCATGACTATTAACATGCCCTCCGACTTCATGGTGGACGACGTTATCAGGACGAAGTCCATCTTCCCTATTTTGGAGCAGTTCCACTCCCCCGCTCAAAAGGCGCGTATGGAGGAGGCGGACATCGAGGATTTGGATGCTTCTGTCGCGGGCATCTCCTTCTTGGTAAGTTTCTTCATCGTACGATTTTCATATTTCGACGTTCACCCTTCTGATCTTTTTCTTTTTTCTTTGCAGGCTCTCCAAACGAGTCTTAGCCTTCATTCAAGGATGGCTAAGATTAAAGAGGAGATAGCGTCGAACCAGAATGACGCAAAGTTGGCCAAGAAGGAAGCTGAGAAGGCCAAGAAGAAGCTGGCTGTAACGCCCCCAGATACCCGTGACACGATATTGTGCGTTTTGGGCCCAGTCCAGGTCACCCGCACGGTTTTGTTCTTGGGCCGAGTCCACGCACCCAAAATGCCTCATGCCAAGTGAGGTTATCCACACCCTTATAAGGAGTGTTTTGTTCCCCTCACCAACCGATGTGGGACGAGTTGTTACACTCTCCCCCCCTCAAGGACACAACGCCCCCGTTGTGCACATCGGTCCGGGTCTGGCTCTGATACCATCTGTAACGCCCCCAGATACCCGTGACACGATATTGTCCGCTTTGGGCCCAGTCCAGGTCACCCGCACGGTTTTGTTCTTGGGCCGAGTCCACGCACCCAAAAGGCCTCATGCCAAGTGAGGTTATCCACACCCTTATAAGGAGTGTTTTGTTCCCCTCACCAACCGATGTGGGACGAGTTGTTACACTGGCCCAATTGGTCGATGAGGTTAACGCTAAATTGGTCCAAATTGGAGATCTCGAGTCGAAGCTAGAGATCGGCGAGCGCTTCCAGGGCGAGCAGCGAGAGAGACTGAAGATATACCTCGATCGCACGAGGGATTTAGAAAAGGAGCTGCTCGACGTTCGACGGGAGAAGGCTGAGAGGGAGGAGGCCTTGTCGTCCAGGATCCAGGAGCTTAAGGAGGATGCTGCCTTGGCTCGAGTGGTCGCACGTACTGCGCTTATGCGACATGTGGCTGTCGGGACTGTGACTTCGCAGATGGCAAGCGAAGAGGTGGCCTCCTTCGTGCGGGTGATGGGTTCTGAAGATCTTCTTGACGAAGAAGATCTTAAGGGCCTGGACGAGGAGACAGTGGTCGAAGGAGAGAAGTCCGCTAAAGTCAAGGATGCTGGTGTCGAGGAGGAGGTTCCTGAAACCTCTGGATCCGTCTCTGTGCTTCCATTGGCGACTGAAGAAGCCCCTGTCGTGGATCCTCCTGCTCCCGTAGAATAGTTTTTGTAATTTTCATTTTTTTGTAATTTTGCTAATTTAGCAAAGTATTAATGAAAAACTTTTGGCTTAATGATTGTTTTTCGTGCGTTTTTAGCCTTTAACTTTTGTCTTGCGTTTTTAGCTTTGTACCATGCGTTTGTAACTTTGTATCAGGGGTTATGGCCTTTGTTATTGCATGCGTTTGTTTATAGTCCTAAGACTTTAGGTTTTAGAAACGTTTCTTTTTATACTCATAAGAGTATACGTGCGCCTGGCGAATTGTCTTGCGCTCTTGCGAGATAATCATGCATTTAGAGCAATTTGTTTTGATCGTGCGATCCTTGCGATGGTCGTGCGATACTTGCGATAGTCGTGCGATACTTGCGATAGTCATGCGATACTTGCGATGATCGTGCGATACCTGCGAACAAACATAGTTGCTAGGGGGTGGCCGTTGGTTTGACCAACGACGCTCCGACGCTCAAGTTAGTGATTGATTCAAGAAATAAATCGTATGTAAATAGGTTAGAAATAGTACCTTTTGAGGTGGTGAGCATTTCAACTACGTGGAATCTCTATACCTTCCATTGTCGTAAGTTGATAAGCTCCATTTCCAATTACTTTGGAAATTACGTAAGGTCCTTCCCATTTGATGGAAAGTTTTCCAGCGTTTGGTGCTTGAGTGTTCTGAAACACATGTCGTAAGACATAATCTCCAACTTGGAAGATTTTGGCCAATACCTTTTTGTTGAAATGTCGTTCGACTAGCCCTTTTTGTGCTGCCATCGTGCGTAATGCGTTTTCTCGAAGTTCTTCTAGAGCATCCAGATCGTATGATAAATTTATGGCATTCTGGTCAAATGTACGATTTCTAGCAATAGGTACTTGGGCTTCGATTGGTAAGACTGCTTCGCATCCATATACTAAGGAATATGGAGTTTGTCCTGTTGATGCTCTTGGTGTCGTTCGATTTGCCCATAAGACTGATGGTAGTTCTTCTACCCATTTACCTTTTGCTCCTTTCAATCTTTTTCGAATTGAATTGATGATGACTTTGTTGCTCGATTCAGCCAATCCGTTGGACTGAGGATATCTTGGAGTAGAAGTGACTAATTTGATCCCACGTTTTTCACAGAACCTACGAGTTTTGTCACTTATGAATTGTGAACCATTGTCGCACATTATCTCGGATGGTACTCCAAATCTATGAATAATGTTATTTTGAATAAAGGATATGACCTCTTTATCTCTGACCTGCGAGAAAGCTCCAGCTTCTATCCACTTTGAGAAGTAATCGGTAAGCACAAGTAAATAAACTTTTTGTCCAGGAGCAGGGGGTAATTTCCCAACAATGTCCATTCCCCATCGCATGAATGGCCAAGGAATCAGGACAGAATGTAAAGGTTCAGATGGTCGATGAGTCATACCCGAATGTTTCTGACAAGCGTCGCAATGTCGAACGTACCTTATTGCGTCTTCTCGTAAGGTAGGCCAATAATAACCTTGTCGTGAGATTCGGTTGGCAAGGCTTCTGCCCCCTGCGTGATTCCCACATTCTCGATCGTGCATTTCTTGGAGAATTCGATCAATTTGCGTCTTATTTGTAACACATCGTAGAAGGAGTCCAGTCGTGGATCTTCGATAGAGTTGGTCTTCAAAAATTGTATATCTTGAAGCTTTGGACCTGTTTTTCGGGCTTCCATTCTATCTTCAGGGAGTCGGTCGTGCTTAAGAAAATTCCATATGTCAATCGACCAATTATAGACTTCTTCGTTCATCTGTACTTCATCTTTTGCTTCAATTGTTGGCGTCGTAAGATGAAGTATTGGGATATTCTCCATAGATGGATCGTGGAATGCAGATCCCAAGTTAGCTAATGCGTCAGCTTACATGTTTAGGTCTCTTGGTATTTGTTCGATCAAAAAGTATTCGAATCGTGCGATTCGATCTTTAACAGTTTTGAGATAGCTCATCATTTTCGAATCTTTTGCCTGGAAGTCCCCATTTATTTGGTTGACTACCAATAAAGAATCGCTTCGAACGTGCAACTGTTTCGCCCCCAGTTTAAGAGCGATATCTAATCCTGCGATCAGAGCTTCATATTCTGCTTCGTTGTCCGTGGCTTTGAATTCGCATCGTATGGAGTATACTATGTTTCCCCCCTGTGATTATTTTAAGACAACACCTAGTCCACATCCTCGTACGTTCGAAGAACCGTCAACGTAGAGTAACCAAGGTTTGTTGTCTGAAATCATCACATTATTCACCTCGTCGCACGTCGTTGGCTCTAGTCCTGGAAAAAATTCTGCTACAAAGTCCGCCAATGCTTGTGATTTAATTGCCGTCTTGGGTTTGAATTCAATGTCGAATCCACTGAGATAGATGCTCCACTTAGCTAGTCGCCCTGTTAGTTCTGGCTTCCGTAGTACCGTCTTGAGTGGATAATTAGTCACAACAATAATATGGTGCGACTCGAAGTAATGCCTTAGCTTTTTTGCTGCAGTCATTAGACCCAATAGCAATTTTCTCATGGACGTATACCTGGTTTCTGCGTCGAGGAAAGATTTGCTGACATAATAAATTGGTCGTTGCTGCTGATCTTCCTCTCGCACGAGTACTGCGCTCGTCGCATGTTTACTTACTGCCAAATACAACTGCAAACTTTCTCCTTCGGCTGGTTTTGTCAACAGGGGTGGTGATGTTATGTATTGCTTCAGTTCTTGTAGAGCCTTCTCATGTTCGTCTGTCCATAAGAAGCCTTGATTCTTTCGTAGGACATTGTAGAACTGTTGATCCAGCTCTCCTAAGACCTGATGAAATGATAATGATCCTGAATCTTTACTTAGTGAATAGGTTTTTACTTCTGTTATAGCTTGAGGAATTATCACTGAGTCTGTTCAGTGTTATTCCATGTTACTTATGCTGTAACTTAACTTTATAGATCAGGATCAGGATCAGGAGACTAACGAGTCTGTTCTGCAGTCTACTGATCCTGTCCACTGAAGTGAAGACCTCCTCCTGAAGACATTAAGATCATACACAAAGAACCATCAGCGACGTCGAAGAAATAGCTGATGACAGGAACAGCATGCTCGTGATCTGAAGACGGAACTCAGTGATAGCAGTCTGTTCACAATCGTATGACATCCTGAAGGTTCATCAGGATACGCGTGACCCTGAACGTCCCCAGTTTCAGGACTCTAGTCACTGATCAGTATCCTGATCCTGAAGGATTAGAACAATGTCTTAGTCTAATGCACAAAAGGATAACTCGCCTTTTCTGACACAATAGTACATAAGGGCAGTTACTTTACTGTTCCCTCCGTACTTATCAGACCATAAGGCAACTGTTTACAAACATCCTCTTTTGCACACCATGCAAAGAGTATTTGTTTATAGTAAATAGTACAACAGACCACTCACATTGTGACACGTCACAATAGTAGGTCTGCATGCATTTAATGCATGGAGTATAAATAGGACGTGAAGAGATGTTCTCCATACTTCTTCTTCATCCTAAAATACTCAAGTCCTTTCTCTCTATTTCCCTCTATCTTCTTTCTTTATTCTTTTCTCACTTAGTGCATAGTGAAAGAACTTAGATTGTTTAGTTTAGACTAATTGTCTTTTCTATTTCCGCAACAATCTGTAAATTCATATTGTTTATAAAACAAGAATTTAAAAGTGAGAAAATTGTGTGATTATATTCAACCCCCCCTTCTATAATCCCAATCACTATCCTTACTTGAAGGTCACCTACTTGGGACCAACAAGTGGTATCAGAGCAGATACAAGCTCTCATTTTCTTCTTTAGAAAAATCTTGTGATCCTCTCTCTTCTTATTCTATGGCTCTTCAAGCTAAGGATAACTACTTTGATACCGGCTCTGCTGGAAAGCCTCCTCGGTTTAACAAAGACAACTTCTCTCTTTGGAAAACCAGGATGGAACTTTTCCTCTCTGGTTCTGATCCCCAGATTCCTTACTTTCTGGAAAACGGACCACATGTGCCTACACAAACCGTCCACCCCATTCCTGCTGCTGGTGGCCAACCTGCTGTTCCTGAAAGAGAGCTGGTGAAGCCCGTAACTGACTGGAATGATGAAGATAGACGCCTGGTCAACATTGACACCAAGGCTAGGTCTCTCATTGCCATGTCACTCCCTGATGACGTCTTTCATTCTGTCTGTCACCTTCGCTCTGCTAAGGAGATATGGGACACTCTCTGTGTTCAATATGAAGGTACTGCTGTTCTTATGGAATCAAGAAAGATTTTCTTGGTTCGTCAGTACGAAAGCTTTATTCATCAGAAGGATGAAACTCTCTCCCAGCTACATCAGAGATTCAACTGTCTTCTGATTGATCTGAAGACCATCGGTACTACCTACTCTAACTCTGAGGTGGTTACCAAGTTCATGGAAGCTCTTCCTGAACATTGGGAAATTTACACCTCCTGCTTAACTATGTCAAAGGACATAAAGACACTCACATTAAGTGAGTTGTACGGTATTCTTCTGAACCGCGAACAACAGAAGAAACTGAAAAAGAATCTCATAAGAGATTCTAAAGAATCCAAAAGCACATCTGTTGCATTGGTTTCTGATTCAGTTCCTCCTGTTGCTGCCACTTCTTCTTCAGTAACTATTACTGAATTAGAATCTTCTGACTCTGACATGTCAGAAGATCCTGAATTCAATGAATCTCTTGCTCTTTTAACCAGATCTTTCAAAAAGTTTGCCAAAAAGGGAAACTTCCATAAAAAGAAACATCTTTCTATTACTGACAAGCCTAAGTCAGATCCTGTTGACAAGGCCACTGCTATCTGCTACAACTGTCAGGGCAAAGGACACTTTGCTAATGATTGCAGGTACAGAAAAAGTCAGTTTGCTCCCTCCTCTGCTAAATCTTCTTCCAAGAACCCCAAATACCAACGCCTGAAGGAAAAGTACAAAAAGATGAAAACTCAGCGTAAAGGCAAAGGTTTAATCGCAGAAGACTGCGACTGGGATGATGTCTCCTCTGATGACTCGTCTGATGAGGAAGATACTCAAGTGGCACTCATGGCCATTATTGAGGAACCTACCTTAGCTCTCATGGCTAAGATAGAAGAGGTTCCTGAAGAGATTCCTCCTCAGGATCCTGAAGCTTCTTCTTCCACAACTCCTGAAGCTTCCACCTCTGCGACTGATTCTTCCAGTCAGGTACCTATTCCTCTCATCCCTCTTGAAAGCTTAACACAGTTAGACCTAGTCACTCTCGACCTTTACAAAGCCCTTAATGGTAAAACATCTGCTGAAAAAATGAATATTGACCTTAGAGGACAACTCAAAGAATGTCAAGAAAAATTAAAACAGCTTACCATTGTGGAAGAAAATTATAAGGACCAGGTCTCTGTAAACAAAACTCTGTGTATTGAAAGAGAATTGGCTCTTGCTGCCAAAGAGAAGGCCCTTGCTCAATTAAATGCTGAGAAAGTCACCATCAAAGGATGGAGTGACGCCTCTGAAAAAGTTGATGAAATATTAGCTTCAGGGAGGTCTGATAAAAGCAAGAGAGGTCTTGGATTCTTTCGTGGATACAAGAAAGAAGAAACTAAGTCTGATAGTTCCATGCTCAAATTTGGAAAATTTGTCTCTTCTATTCCTCTTCCTAATGCCTCTGAAAACACCCCTTCTTCTTCTTCTAACACTCACCCTGAAGGTGCTCCTAAGAGCAAAAAGAAAACAGTTAAGGATAAATCCAAAACTGAAACACCTTCAAAGACCAAGGGTCCTAAACCCAAAAACAAAGTTCTGGGTGGTGGTCCTTCAGTTTCTGGAACTAAGTCTCTTTCTCAGAGTCCTGCTCCCAGACTGAAGATTGACCTGAAGCAAACGACTAAGGAGAAGACTCCAATTCCTCCCATGTCAAATGCTAAAGGCATACTTGGTGCAGGTCCTGCTCACCTAAAGTTCAAAAACTTTCTGGACCTCACTAAACGCTTTCAATATCGCAAATGTTATCACTGTGGATTAAATGACCATATTGCGAGTAAGTGTCCTGATGCTACCAAAGCTGAAAAATCAGCTAAGGTAAAGAAGATTCCCAAGACTGAGAAATCAGTCAAAGGAAAGAAGGTTGTCAAGACTGTTCCTTCAGTCAAGACTCCAGCCTCCTGTACTGATACTTCAGTAAAGGCTGACACTGATTCAACCAGTCCTACTGATACTTCTGGATCCATAGTTCTATGGGTACCAAAGAAAACTTAAACTCCGTATTTTACAGGATAAGGGCATCTGGTACTTGGACAGTGGATGCTCTCGACACATGACTGGTTCTAAATCTGTCCTCACTAACTACCGTGAAGAAAGAGGTCCTGCTGTGACCTTTGGCGGAAACGGTAAAGGCCAAACCCGAGGGTATGGCACTCTGACCAACGGAGTAACTACTTTCAAAAGAGTTGCTTATGTTGAAGGCCTGATGCATAATCTTCTGAGCATCAGTCAACTGTGTGATAAGAATCACAAAGTTTCTTTCTCTAAGAAAAAGTGCAAAGTCAAGAACAGGAAAAAGGAAGTCATTCTCAATGGTGTTAGACATGCAGATATCTACATCATCAATATGAATACTTCCACTGATAACTTCTGTTTCGTATCACGTGCCTCCACTGATATGAATTGGCTCTGGCACAAGCGTCTCTCTCATCTCAACTTCAAGACGCTGAATCAACTCTGCATCAACAACCTGGTCATTGGTCTTCCTGACTTTCGCTATACAAAGGAATCTCTTTGTTTAGCATGTGAGAAAGGAAAACAGACCAGGGCTAGTTTCAAGTCCAAGCAGATTTCCTCCATCAGCTCTCCTCTACAACTTCTCCACATGGATCTATTTGGACCTGTTAATGTCCAATCCATTGGTGGAAAGAAATATACTCTGGTGATCGTAGATGAATATTCCAGATATACTTGGGTTTTCTTCTTACATGCCAAGAGTGATGCTCCTGAAGAAATCATCTTGTTCGTCAGGAAGATGGAAAGACTCAACAACCTTACTGTTCGATCAATAAGAAGTGACCATGGAACTGAGTTCAAAAACAGTACCCTGGAATCTTTCTTTAAACAGAAAGGTATCTCTCAAAACTTCTCTTCTGTAAGAACTCCTCAGCAAAATGGTGTTGCTGAAAGACGGAACAGAACGCTGATTGAAGCTGCGAGATCTATGCTGAGTGAAGCCAACCTTGCCACTCAGTTCTGGGCTGAAGCCGTAAATACTGCTTGCTATACTCAGAACAGATCTCTGATTGTCAAGCGTTTCAGAAGAACTGCTTACGAACTCTTTCGTAACAGGAAACCATCAATCGAACATCTCCATATCTTTGGTTGTGTCTGCTACATCCTGAACAACAAAGATAATCTTGGAAAGTTTGATTCCAAATCTGATGATGGAATTTTCCTCGGATACTCTTCCATTTCTAAAACTTACCGTGTGTTCAACAAACGAAGACAAGCCATTGAGGAAACGATTCATGTCAAGTTTGATGAATCGGGTCCTACCTTTCCTCACCCAAATGATAATACTGAAATCAATCAGTGGGCTGACTCTTTCTTTCAAGTCCCTGAACCTCCTATTGCTGATCCTTCTCCTCAAGACCTTCCTGATGGTTTTGAAGAAGATCCTTTACCACCCACTGATATAACCACTCCTCCTCTCATAAATGCCACCCCAATCACTCAAATCACACCACCTGAACCTAATCAACCCACTAACAGTGAAGACTTCTCTCAAACCACTGTTAGTGAACCCTCTCCTACAAATCTGCTTCCTGATCCATCATCCAATGAAGCATCTACTTCAGGACAGGTGTATCAACCACCTGCTCTCCGATGGACCAAAGATCATCCCATTGATCAAGTTCTTGGAAACCTTTCTTCTGGTGTGAAAACTAGACGTCAAGCTGGTAACGTCTGTCTTTATGTAAATTTTATCTCTGAAAATGAACCTAAAGAAATAGATGATGCTTTGCGTGATCCTGCCTGGGTCTCAGCCATGCAGGAAGAGCTAGCAGAGTTCATCAGAAACAATGTCTGGCTTCTCGTCCCTAGGCCTCGAAAACGTACAATCATTGGTTCCAAGTGGATTTTTCGAAATAAACTTGATGAGATTGGTACAATCATTCGAAACAAGGCTCGCCTTGTGGCTCAGGGATACAGGCAGGAAGAGGGCATTGATTACGATGAAACTTTTGCTCCTGTTGCTAGGCTCGAAGCAATTCGACTCTTCCTAGCTTTTGCAGCACATATGAACTTCAAAGTTTATCAGATGGACATTAAAAATGCCTTTCTGAATGGAAAACTTAATGAAGAGGTCTATGTGGCTCAGCCTCCTGGCTTTGTAGATCCTAAGTTCCCTGATCACGTCTACAAGTTAAACAAGGCTCTCTATGGGTTAAAACAGGCTCCTCGTGCCTGGTATGATACCCTCTCAACCTTTCTTCTCTCAAAAGGTTTTGTTCGTGGAAAGATTGATAGCACTTTATTTCTGAAGAAATATCCTAAGCATATCCTTCTTGTCCAGATATATGTCGATGACATTATCTTTGGATCCACAAATCCCAAACTCTGCGAAAAGTTTGAGTTGCTCATGAAATCTGAATATAAAATGTCTATGATGGGCGAACTAACATTCTTTTTAGGACTTCAGATCAAGCAATCTGAAAAGGGAATTTTCATCAATCAAGGTAAATATGTACATGAGATGTTGAAGAAATTTGATCTCACATCCTGTACACCGATGAAGACTCCAATGGCTCCTCCTCTGTCTCTTGACAAGGATTCCAAAGGGAAACCTGTTGATGTGACTCTCTATAGAGGAATGATTGGCTCACTGCTGTATCTTACAGCGAGTCGTCCTGATATCATGTATTCTACATGTCTCTGTGCTCGTTATCAGGCTGAACCCAAAGAATCCCATCTGACCGCTGTAAAGCGGATCTTCAGATACCTGAAGGGAACTCCTAACATGGGTCTTTGGTACTCCAAGGACTCAGGGTTCGATCTAACAGCTTATTCTGATAGTGACTTTGCAGGTTGTAAGATCGACAGGAAAAGCACTACTGGTGGCTGTCACCTATTAGGTGGCAAGTTGGTGAGTTGGACTAGCAAGAAGCAGAACTCTGTGTCCACATCAACTGCTGAAGCTGAATATGTTGCAGCAGGAATATGTTGTGCTCAGGTCCTGTGGCTGAGAAATCAACTTCAGGACTATGACATACAACTCTCCAAAATTCCTATCTACTGTGACAACACTTCAGCAATAGCCATTGCTAACAATCCTGTCTTACACTCTAAGACAAAGCACATTGAAGTGAGATATCACTTCATCAGGGATCATGTGATGAATGGTGATATTGAACTCCATTTTGTCCCTACTGAATATCAGCTTGCTGACCTCTTTACCAAACCACTGGATGTGACGCGTTTTAATATGCTCCTCAGTGAACTTGGGATGTTAAATCCTGAAGAATAGAAGTTCTCAGGACAAACAGTTGTTAAAGTCCTTATAAAGATATTCTCACAGGACCTCCTTTCTTAACAACTCCTGAATAACTTTTCTTCAGAGGATAACTCTATTCAGTACTTACAAAATCTTTGTTCAATATCCTAATACTGATGATTCTCAGGTAAGTATTTCTTCCCTCTGCTACTGAAACCTTATCGCATTAAATGTGATAAGAGGATTTTCCCAAAACAGTACTTATCTGATAAGTACTCTGATTCCCATAAAACATATCTTTCACCAAATTGGAATCATCCCCTGAAAAGGTGGTTTTTATCTTTTCAAATAAAACAAACCTTTCATCTGCACTGACACGTAATGGGACGTTTCCTGTTCCCCACTACGTGTGTCAGGCGCGTGAACGCGCGTCGAGCTTCTTTTTCATCATTACGTTTGAATTTAGCCGCTCTTTTCTCTCTCATCCTTTTTCTCTCTCCTACCACGAGGTATAAAAACCTCATTCGCAATCCTTTTCACTCTTTACGCTCACATAATACTCTCTAAGCATTCAAGCAAGAAAAAGCAAGAATCTGCATTCTCAAGAACACCAAGAACACACACTTACCACTTCTTTAACAAGATCAACGTAAGTCTCCTCTTGTTCTTTGTTCTTTCCACAATCTAAGTTGACATTCTTTCTCTAAAAACAACTTATTTTGACAAACGTTTTTCCAAAACCCTAAGATCACTTCGTTTGATCTTAGTTTTCCTAAAATCTTCAAAGATTTTTGTTAAAACTGTTTAACATGATTTTTCTTATTTCTTTTAAGAAACAGTCATAAACTCCTATTTTGATATCTTTTCATCAAAATAGAAGTTCTTTTTAATACCAAAACACATTCCTTTTGTGTATTTTGGTATCTAATCTATTCTAAGTATAAAGGATTTCACCATTTTTATGAACATATTTTGTGTTCATTGAAAAATGAAGAAAAATGCATATTTTGGACTCTTAATCATCCATATATGTTATTTTTATGTTTCTAACAGGATGGCTGCTACTACTTCTTCGCTGGACGCTCAACTCTCCTCCGAGGCTACTCCGCTACAATCCTCATCTGAAAGCCTGCCGATCGTCATCCCTGCGCATGACGTTCAATTCAAACAGAACAACGTTCTTGCTCTGTTTGACATTCCTGAAGACAAGGAATATCTAATTCCTGCCAAGGACTTCCTGCTACGAAGCCCTCTGAAGACGGCTTTCACCCTGGACCCCAAGCCGAACAAGCCCATGCTACAACAACTGTGGTCTACAGCCATGGTTACCAAGGAGAAGAACTCCAGGGGCGTCCTGCGCGAGGTGATCAAGTTCCAAATCAGGGACAACCTCATTTCCTTCGGTTTCGGAACACTCAGAAACGTGCTTAACTTCCCCAAGAAGAAGCGCTTCCCTCCTGTCCCCACTGCTGACGAGATCGTCGAGTTCCTGGACGACATAGGCTACAGATGGCCTGTGAACAAGGAAGGCGTCCTGTTACCGAAGACCGGTGCCACTGTCCATAAGTCAGGACTCAACGCCGTGTTCTATTATATATGGAACACGTTTGGCCTGTGCTTATCGGGCAAAACAGGGAGCACGGAGCAGTTCCCGATGGTCATCCAGCAGATGGTCTACTCTGCGATCAAGAATCGCGAGTTCGACTATGCTCGCTCCATCTGGGACGACATGGTGAGGAAGGTCCGACAAAAGAACCGGGTTGTCAACGTTGCCTTCACCAGGTTTTTCTCAGCCGTCCTGGAGCTGCATATGGGGGAAAACTACCCCAAGATTGGAAACTCCAACAACTACTCTCTGGGACCCAGGTTCCTGGAACAAGTTGTTCATCATCCTGAGGACGTCCCTCTCTCCGACGTCCTGGTCGTTCCTGAACCTCTTCAGGATCAGGATGCTGAACCATCCACCTCTCCAACCGCTGGTACGTTTTCTATCATCTCTTCCAAACCACATTCTTCTACTTCTATGCATGCTATGTCAGTAGCTAACCCCATACTGACTTCCCCAGCTGCAACAACAACTTCTGCGCTCCAGAAGCGCCCCCAACCATCCTCTGTCACTCCTCCACCTCCTTCAAAACGCGCCAAAGCTAGGGCGCAAAAGAAAAAGACGCAGGCGGCTGGTAAGAAATATTACATTACCCTGCCCCAGCTCTTTAATAAACCATCCCCTTTGTCTAAACATTCTTCCACTGCAGATACTTCTACATCTGCCCCTGTTACACAAGAACCTGAGGTGGTTCAACTCGAACCCTCAGAGAATCTGGTGGGTAATCATCCTGATACCCTCCAAGCCTCAGGTAATATTTCTAAGCAATATATTACTGTTACTTCTTCTATGAAAGCTAATGAGTCTTCTAGTGCTCACTTAGCTACTCTGTCTACAGGTTCTTTAGGAGCAGGTTCTGAAGGGCACCAAGATGATCCCTTCAACGACTTCATCCTCACGGATGCCGAGCATCAGCTGAACACAGCTGAACTCCGCAGGCAGTCCGCTGAAAGGAACCTGCTAGAGGCCCGCACTGCCCTCCAGCAGAAGGAGGCCGAGCACTCGGCACAGCTCCAGTCCCTCCAACAGGAACTTGTTGCTGCCCAAGCTGCTGCAGCTGCTGCTGAAGCCGCCGCCGCCAGTGCCACTGCCGCCGCCGTCGCCGCGACTCCGCCGCCCACGGCCGTCACCCTAACCATCCCTTGTCTGGATCATATCCATGACAAGGTTTCACAGGTTGCCTCCTCCTTCACCAACCTTCAGGCATCTATTGATGACCTGAAGGCCACGGCTCTCCCTGCGCTCTCCACCAACATCATCAACAGCACCAATTCTCTCACCACCTTCCAATCAACGGTGGTTTAGAGGTTGGATGCTCAGGAAGCTGCTCTCCGAGCCATCCAGGAGCAGGTGCAAGGGCTCTCCTCTGCTGTCAACGCCCTCACTGCTGCTCCTACGCCGCCTCCATCCTTCACCACGGCGGACAGGGAAGTGTTGCAGTCCCTGATCACATCGTCCTTCATTCAGCGCAAGGTCCTGAGCGACATGGCCTCTCTCCTCCAACGGAGTGTTACAACAGCTGCCTTGGTGCAGGCACCTGCTGAGGGGGAGAGACAGCCCCGAGACCATTCAGCGTATTCCCCCTCCACCAACTGGAGAACCACTGAAGACGGGGGGAATAATGAAGACGACGATGATGATGATGAAGATGATGATATGTTGACGACGACATCTTCGTCGAGAAGGTCCCTGCTGCCTCTGCGCCCATTCCAGGGCTCGCACAACCTCAGGGGGAGAACCCTGATGCCTCTGGTATGTCTCCACTACCATCCTCTCCCTCTTCCTCTGATAACCAACCTATTTCTACCCTTCTTAAATCCAAACCTACCCCTGAAACCATCACCCTAGACTCCTCACCTGAAAACTCCCCTCCTAATAACCTTCAAATGGTTATCTACCAACCTCCCAAACTACCTTCTCCTGAACCAACTCCTGAACTCACCTCTCACCCTGAACCTGAACCCTTTAACCAATCCGATCCTGAAACTCAAGATGTCAACTTTGGCTCTGTCACTGGTGACATTATTCGCCTAATGGAGAATAGTCCCAATGAACAGACCAGAGCTGAATTAGCTAAAATGACCTTCAGGATCACACCCCTCAACCAAGAAACCATTTCTACCCGTCCTGCAACCCGTTTCAACCAAGAAGCCTCTTCATCCAGAACCCCTGAAATCCGAGCCACCCCTGAAACCATATGCCTCTCATCAGATGATGAATTCATCTCTGATGACTTCTCTACCCCTGCTTCTTCACCCAGATCACCTCCCTCAAACTCTCCTAGATCTGAAGGTGAAAACTACCCTGACAGTTCCTTTGCCATTGACAGGGATGGGCGCTTAGACGCCGTGATAGAGCGACTCGAGAGTACAAGAGTAAAAATTCCTCTTCGTACCTCTTGTGACTCTGAGTTCGCCTATCTCTCGCAGGAGGAGTATAACGAGGCTGTACAGGCTCAACTAGAGCATAATAAGAAGCAGAAGGAAGCTTTCCTCTCTGCCCAAGCCGCTCGAAGGCTTGCATCGGATTTTGTAGATGAAGATGCTGAAATAAGTGCAGATCCTATCCTTGCACAGAAGGCTGTTCTGAAGGTCTTCAACAAAAATGCAGAGATACAGACTGGAGAAGTGAATGCTGAGCTTGACTGGTGCAGAGATCGGTTACACCTCCGAAAGCATGGTGCTGCCATCTCAGGTATCCATCTTCGCCGATCTAGAGGCAAGAAAGGTAATCCTGGTAAAACCTGGATCACAGTCAAACGCTCTGGAGTGAAGGACGTAGAGCACACTCTGGACAAGTTAGATCGCTACAACTTGTCAGAGTGGAACGAAATCAGATCCCTGCTTCCCAAAGCCAACAAGAACTATCGGGCTGAAGTAGAAGAAGTCATTGAAGGACTTATTGCTCGCATCAGAAGGACAACTGAAATACCTGATGACCTGCTCCAACACTCTCCACTCCTGTCTCAGCAGCCTGTTCGAAGATCCGCAGGCACCTCTACAAGAAGACCAACTCCCTGTCTTCCCAGAATGGTTGTTAAACCTCTGGACCTCTCGATGCTTGATCTTTCATTCCCTCCTGGAATCTCTCTATCTGAAGGACAAGTAATCAGAGAACCCGTTCATGGCATATGTGTTAGCAATAACTCAATCCTACGCTTTCAGCGCTTCAGTGAGCTACACATAGCGCCCTATGAACATCTTTTGACAGTTCTCTTCACTGCACAACAAGATAAGAAAAATCC
Organism: Centaurea solstitialis; assembly: GCA_030169165.1. NCBI lineage: Eukaryota > Viridiplantae > Streptophyta > Magnoliopsida > Asterales > Asteraceae > Centaurea > Centaurea solstitialis. The sequence goes on from CM058040.1 coordinate 56,441,998, forward strand.
AGACAACAAAGAGATCATCCGCACTGTCAGAGCTATACTTGATCACAGACTTGCCTTCAGCGACACTCCTGTTCCTGTTTGCGTCAAGACTGAATACATTAGCGAAGAATCTGATAGTTAGTTGTCTTGTAATTTTTTCTTTCAGTACTTCTGTCATGTACTCTTGTATTTTCCTTACTCTTGTAATATTTAATGAGATTAATGAGAATGCAATTCAGTGCATTGTACTTCATTCCATCATAGTACTGAAAAAGATCCCTCAAAACAGTAAATGGGACATGTACCTTTATGAGTTCTATTTCCTACTGTTTAGTTCTAGACTTAGAATTATTTCTAACTTTTCTAGTTTAAGACAATTACTCTGTTGTCTTATCATTATCATTTAGGGGGAGATTGTTGATCCAGCTCTCCTAAGACCTGATGAAATGATAATGATCCTGAATCTTTACTTAGTGAATAGGTTTTTACTTCTGTTATAGCTTGAGGAATTATCACTGAGTCTGTTCAGTGTTATTCCATGTTACTTATGCTGTAACTTAACTTTATAGATCAGGATCAGGATCAGGAGACTAACGAGTCTGTTCTGCAGTCTACTGATCCTGTCCACTGAAGTGAAGACCTCCTCCTGAAGACATTAAGATCATACACAAAGAACCATCAGCGACGTCGAAGAAATAGCTGATGACAGGAACAGCATGCTCGTGATCTGAAGACGGAACTCAGTGATAGCAGTCTGTTCACAATCGTATGACATCCTGAAGGTTCATCAGGATACGCGTGACCCTGAACGTCCCCAGTTTCAGGACTCTAGTCACTGATCAGTATCCTGATCCTGAAGGATTAGAACAATGTCTTAGTCTAATGCACAAAAGGATAACTCGCCTTTTCTGACACAATAGTACATAAGGGCAGTTACTTTACTGTTCCCTCCGTACTTATCAGACCATAAGGCAACTGTTTACAAACATCCTCTTTTGCACACCATGCAAAGAGTATTTGTTTATAGTAAATAGTACAACAGACCACTCACATTGTGACACGTCACAATAGTAGGTCTGCATGCATTTAATGCATGGAGTATAAATAGGACGTGAAGAGATGTTCTCCATACTTCTTCTTCATCCTAAAATACTCAAGTCCTTTCTCTCTATTTCCCTCTATCTTCTTTCTTTATTATTTTCTCACTTAGTGCATAGTGAAAGAACTTAGATTGTTTAGTTTAGACTAATTGTCTTTTCTATTTCCGCAACAATCTGTAAATTCATATTGTTTATAAAACAAGAATTTAAAAGTGAGAAAATTGTGTGATTATATTCAACCCCCCCCCCCCCTTCTATAATCCCAATCACTATCCTTACTTGAAGGTCACCTACTTGGGACCAACAAGAACAAGTGGCATTTATCTGATGATCGTGAGATAAATCGAGTTAAAGCTGCCACGCGTCCTGTTAATTTCTGGACCTCTTTGATATTTCTTGGAGATTGTATCTCGGTGATAGCTTTCACTTGCTCTGGACTTGCTTCAATTCCTCGTTGTGTCACCAAGTATCCTAAGAACTTCCCTGCACGCACTCCGAAGGAACATTTTGTTGGATTGAGCTTCATCTTGTATTGTCGTAGGATGTCGAACGATTGCTTTAGATGTGCTACATGATCAATCGAACGTTCCGACTTAACGAGCATGTCGTCGATATAAACCTCCATCGTTCGACCAAGATGTTCCTTGAACATCATATTAACCAGCCTTTAATACGTCGAACCTGCATTCTTAAGACCAAATGGCATAACTTTGTAATAGTATATGCCTTTGTCTGTCATGAATGCGGTTTTTTTCCTGGTCGTCTGTGTGCATCAGGATTTGGTTATATCCCGAATATGCGTCCATGAATGTCAACAATTCATGTCCTGCTGTTGCATCGACCATAGCATCGATGTGAGGTAACGGGAAAGGATCTTTTGGACAAGCTTTGTTTAGATCCGTGAAATCGATGCAGACTCGCCATTTTCCATTCTTCTTTTGTACGACGACCACGTTGGCCAACCATTCTGGATATTTGACTTCTCGGATCTTTCCAGTTTTAAGCAGATTGTCGACTTCGTTGTTGATTACTTTGTTGCGTTCAGGTGCAAACTTGCGACGTTTCTGTTTTATTGGCTTGAAAGTAGGATCCACATTTAATCTGTGCGATATAACGTTGGGATCTATCCCAACCATATCTTCGTGCGACCAGGCAAAACAGCCCGAATGTTCCTGCAAAAAAGATATAATCGTATTTTTTATGTCAGGGGGGAGCGAAGCTCCTACGAAGACCTTTCGATCAGGATGTTCAGGATCGAGTACGACTTCTTCTAGTCAAAGATCATCGTTCGATTTCTTTCCATCCTGGCTCTGTAATTGCTAGATGTCCTGCGGCTTTGTCTTCATCGTGATCTTGAAGCATTCTCGTGCGATCTTCTTTTCGCTAGCAATTTCTTGAATTCCCCATGGAGAAGAAAACTTGATCTTCTGATGATACGTTGAAGGAACTGCTTTCATCTCGTGGATCCAAGGTCTTCCAAGAATAACATTATAGGCCGATTGGCAATCTACAACGTTAAACTTTGTTTGCTTGTTGATGCCTTTGGCGAAGACAGGTAAAATGATTTCTCCGAGAGTGTTCATCGGGTCCCCATTGAATCCAATCAGAGTAGTACTTCGTCGTATGATTTCTGATCGTTCGATTCCCATTACTTTAAGAGTATCTGCAAAAATAACGTTAGCTGAGCTGCCTCCATCGATCAATATTCTCTTAGTCGAACAGTTTCCGATGGTCAACTGTATGACTAGAGCGTCATGATGCTTATGATGGACTCCTTGAGTATCATCTTTGTCGAACGTAATTGTCATCGCGTCGAGCTCTTTTTCGGCCTTTGACTTGACTTCATCGGGGATAGGGCGTTCGTCTGGACCATCTCGTGCATGTCTTTTGGCAGCGGAATATGTAAGACCACATGCTTCTGATCCTCCGGTGATGCAGTTTACAACTTTAGTATGAACTGGAGATGCTGGTCGTTCTTGTTCTTCTGGAATGACACCTTTTAGATGCCCTTTGGACTTCAAATATGAAATCTCTTTCTTGAGGCTAATGCATTCATCTGTCGTATGGCCATGATCTTTGTGGAAATCGCACCATCTATTTTGGTCTTTATCTTTGCTCGGTTTGTCAGACTTCTTTGGCCAACGTACGTTTGCATCAATCTTTCGTAGTGAATCCACCAAGTCTTTCGATGTACCTGCAAAATTGTAAGTAGACAATTCTGGATATCGTATTTTAACGGTACCTTTGCTTGGTCGAGCTTTTGACTCGTATCGAGGGTTTCCAATCTTGTTCACTCTTTTGTGCTTAAAATCGTGTTTTTGGGCACCAAGAGGTTTCTTCTCAGTGGAATGCTTTCGTCGAAAGAGAGCATCGTCCTCTATTCTCATGAAAGCTAATGTTCTAGCTCGTACATCGTCGAAGTTTTCCGGCGGGTATTTCGTCAATTCTAGATATAATCCAGAGGAATCTTCTAGCCCTCGTTTGTATGCCTCGATCGCAGTCTTCACATCACAATTCTTTACTTCGATCATTGCCGCGTTGAATCTATTGAAGTACTCGCGAATTGTTTCTCCAGGCTTCTATACGACGTAGTATAGGTCGCTGGTCTGTTTCTCCATCTTACGACTGCTAGCAAACTGTCGAGTGAATTGGTTTACCAATTCAGCAAATGATCCAATACTTTTTGGCTTTAAGTTGATAAGCCATTGTAACCCTGCTCCTGTCAAAGTAGATCCAAAGCTTTTGCACATGCAGACTTCTTGGAATTGCATCAGTATAGGAACTGTCCACATAAGTTGCTTATATTGTGCGACATGTTCGACGGGGTCGGTGACTCCAGAATATTTTGTTGCGAAGGCTGGAATCGTATATTTTTTGGGTACGTCGATGAGAGATATTTCGTCAACGAACGGCGAAGCTTGGAATCCGGTTTTGGGTTCGACCTCGACGGGCACTGCTGCTCCGGGTAACTTTGTAAGTAATGCGAATAACTTTTGATTCTGCTCCTCCAAAGATTTCAATCGTACGTTTAGAGGATCTTCAATGGTTATTGGAATTGTTGGGATAAAACCAGAAGAAATGCCGGTGCTGGGTGGTATCGTCGTATGAACTGTGGAACTAGCAGCTGTGGGTATATGACCAGGAATAGGAATTTGTTGAGATATGTTGTTAAAGGGTCTGAACGTGAATGCGGGTGGGCCTTGAGGCATAGGTGGCGGACCTTGAGGCATAGGTGGTCGTACGTTATTATGCTGCTGGTTTATAGTTGATAAAGGTACTGAGGCGTTGAACTGTGGACGAAGCAGTGGTCTCAGGTGTTGAGGTGGATAAGGAGGAGGAATAGGCATTGATGGAACTTGCGAAGCTCGAAGACGTTGGATTTCTTCGTTAGCTTGTTGCAATTGTTGTTGTAGAGATGCTATGAATCCGTTATCCATTGTCCTGCAAAAATAGCTCAAAGTGAACTCGAAGAAAAAAGATTAGTACGAAGGCGCACTTAGAGTAAATTATGGATTTGGTCCCTGTGGTTCTCGTTTTTTTACTACTAAGATCCCTAAACTAAAGAAATTATGGATTGAGTCCCTGTGGCATTCAATTTTGCACTACTAGGGTCCCTCTCCTTAACTTTGTTAACGGAGACTCCGTTAACTCAGGGGTATTAAAGTCATTTTATCTATTTTTAAATTAAATTATTATTTTTTATTTTTTCTTTCTCTTTTTATATAATAAGGACTTTCTCTCTCTCTCTCTCTCTCTCTCTCTCTCCTCTACACGTATCATTACCGGCAACCCTATGTCTACCATCATCGTCATCCTTCAACCCTCAACCTACCCTCCGGCGACAACCATCCTCCGATGGCAACCCACCCTTCAACTCATCCTCTGGTCGTCTTTATCACCGTGACCCCTCCCTTCCTTACCTTGACACCCTGTCTGTTTCAAACAAGAGCAAAAAAAAGGAACCTGCAGATCTGAAAACCCCATCTTCCCAGACATGTGACAACTCTCTCTCTCTCTCTCTCTCATCAAACACTTAACCGACTTGCATTTTTCAACGAATCCTCGGAGATTCTTCGACACAGATTCTGGGACAAAGACTCTACGCTTCTTCAAAGCACTACAGCTCAACAATTGTTTTATGGTTTGAAGAATGACGATGATGATAGACATGGGGTTGTAGGTAATGATACACGTAGAGAGAGAGAGAGAGAGAGAGAGAAAGGTCCTTATTATATAAAAAGAAAAAAAAAAGAAAAAAAGAAAAATAAATAAATAACAAAAAAATAATTTAATATAAAAAGAGATAAAATGACTTTAATACCCCTGAGTTAACGGAGTTTCCGTTAACAAAGTTAAGGAGAGGGACCCTAGTAGTGCAAAATTGAATACCACAGGGACCCAATCCATAATTTCTTTAGTTTAGGGACCTTAGTAGTAAAAAAACGAGAACCACAGGGACCAAATCCATAATTTACTCGCGCACTTATCACCGAAGGAAATTTTTCTCAAAACGGAGGCCCACGGTGGGCGCCAAACTGTTTATGTAAAAAATTACACAAGTCAAATGTCGTATGAAAATGTGTGAGGCTTAACCGTCGAGAGAAAGAAATTACAATCGATAAGAAATGCGGAAAAGTAAAATAAGATAGTTAATTTGATGACGCAGGAAAAACCTCACGACGGAGGAAAAAACCTGCGGTCGACCTAGAAGGTAAGTCGACAGTGCACTATGATCACCAAGCAGGGGTGATGTCCTTCAAGTTTACAACTTCGATCGTACGATTACAAGAGAAATAACAAGAGAATCGAACGTAAAATACAAATGATCACAGAGAATAACTAATAGAGAACTTGTAGACTTCGAGCAGACTTCATGTCTTGAAATGATGGCTTGAATCTTCTTATATAGTAGCTTGAAAATAACCGTCCAACGGTATTGTTGACCATTAATGCTCGGAAAGTAACTGTCCAACGGTACTTGTTGAGAGTTAATGTCCAGATTGTAACTGCTGCGAGAATCTTGCTTGTAACGGTCGATCTCTTGATGTCGTCGGTTTCCATCGAACGGATTATAACTTAAGACATGTCCATTGTAATGATGAACTCCAACGAGCATATCATAGTACTCGATCTCAGACTTTCTCAAAGGTGGACAATTGTTAGAAATGATAATCAGCTTTCCTGCATCAAAGATATAAACTTCGTATGTTTATTCGTTAGTACCATCGTACGACATAATGGGCATCGTTCGACTTATCCGTTGTATCTGTTCGACGTCTATAAATCTTTGTTCGAGAGTCTTATTGGTTTTATCTTAGGACCTTATCTTAATACAGGATCATTGTCTCAACATTTGTCTTACGATTATAGTCGGTCGTCGTGCGATCGTAGATTTTTACCCTAACAAATAGTTTAACCGTTTATTTTGACTTTTCGTTCCATTTATTATGGCGACACAAAAAACAGTTCATTTGTGCTCGTTGAGTCATGTCCAAATCTATTGAACAAGTTTTTTTTAAATACTATCTCGTCTTGTTTAGTATACCAAATACACCTTAAAAATGATAACCATGCACAAAAACCATTTTCGACGCTAATACCCTCATGTTTGGTCCAAGCTGTATAGATCTAGTGTCATTGGCATAAACAACCTCAATTGATTGATACCAATTTGAGTTTGAACAGATACAAAAGTACAAACACCCTAAAACAAGGAAACCCAGCCTCACCTAGGCCTTAATCGTTTTTGTTCCACTATAGTTGGAATGCCACAAGGCTTTTATTCAACCCCTACTTGAGACATTCAAGCCAATGTCCATTCACAAAAACAATTGTTCTATTCCTTATGACTTAAGGCCATGCGTAGTGGAGGCCAGGTTCGGGCGGGCTGGTGGGCTCCAATACGCCCTCCAGCAGGGCTGGCGGCATGAGGGCTCCAGCAGCATCCCCACATTGCTCTAGCTACTCCTCTCCTCTCTCACACTCTTTTTCTTTGTCTTTTTTTTTAATTATATTGGGTATTTGATTTGGAAGGATTCGGGTACTAATAAAGAGGGCCCCAAAGAGCTTATAAAGGGTTTATGGAAAAGTTGATGTGGTACAGATGTAGTAGTAAGGCTCAAAGGGATCGGGTACTGATGGCCTAAGACACGTGACTACGTGAGCATAGAACCATTTTACACTTCGAGCCTTATCAGACTTTAATTGGGCCTTGACCAGACCACTTTTTGGGCTTTATTCGGAATTCTTTTAACCAACTAAAGACAATTATTCAAAATTTATGACCAAAACGGGATTCCTTCAATAACAAGTCTAAATTCAAGTAACCGATCATTTGTACATCTTTATATGTTACCTGACAAACTAGATGGAATATACTGGGCTTGGCTTGGTTTGGTTTATAACCAAATTATTCAACACAAGTGTGCACCTCAAGCCTTCCATCTCCCAAACTATTGGGGCATTATGACCATCAAGAAAATACATACAACTAACCCAACACAATACACAAATCATATATTTATAATTTAACTCATTTCCAACACCTATACATAAATTTAGCTGAAATTCCACAATATTTTCATGGGATTTCTTCTCTTCTTCATCTTCAACCTCTCATTGAAACTCTTGCTTTTAAGTTCTTTACATAAACCTATATATACTCCGCCGAGCTTCAAGTCCGTTGCTTCTTCTAGAATAGCTCACGATATATATACTTCGATGGGGAGTTCTTAAAGCGGAAAGATGTTGGCCCTTGAAAGAACTTTAGACAGGTATGACATCGGCATTTTGACTTTCGTCGCAAGTCAACACAAGACCTTCGACGTAGGTCGGGAGAAGACCGCAACCCCATCGGCACCCTGTGGACACAGGCTCTGCCGGTGGAACAATCATGAGCACATTATCATGTCGCCTTATCACACCCATCACACTAACTGTACTCCCTTCTTTGATGTATCTGTCACGAAGAATTATTCGATCATAGTGACGATAAAAAGATTATAAAGAAGCAATATATTCGGTCTACGAGATTTACCACAGGAGGTGGCAAGTGTAGCAATTTGGAAAATAGGTTTATTCTGTAAACCAAACCAAAAGGACCCTGTAAACCTCAATGGTAAGTAGGGTCCCAAGGGTGAGATGTAAGCAAACCTGACCCCTACCACGAAGGGTACTATTTCCGTGAAGACCCGGCATTGGAAAAGTAAGTTATGCGACGGGTGAAGTGGGCACCCGTCTGGGACTCGTGGGTTGTGGTAAATCAACCATCTGTGCATATAGCAAGTATAGAACAAAAACCTATTTCTCGTGTTTAGTGTGACATTAGACCGGGACTACAATGGGAAAATTTGCATTTTCTTGGTGGAACAAAAACCAGATGTGACAAGATTGGTAAATTACAAAACTACCCATGTCAAATTAAAATCTTAAAACATTCCACAATTTTTTCACCCGCCTACCTCACTTTCTCCTGTCTAACCAAGTTGTTTGGTACACTAATTGTATCATGTTATCTTGTTGATATGTAAGACATACCAATTAAACCTTTTATTAATAGTTATGCATCTCTTTCATTAGGTGTTTTTTCCTCTATGAATCTTAAACAACGTCAAAAAAATTATTTACAACAAATTTGATTGATATGTTGTACCGACAATTGTAATGAATATTTCCTACATAATAAGATTCTATTTCATTATTTTGTTGGTATCATATCAACAAAACGAATCAAATTTGTTGTAAACCAATACGAGTCTCTTTCTTTGAGAGAAGTGCGTACCCGCTAAAAGAAAGTCAACGGTCATTTACAACAATTTTTTGATTGATTTATTATACCAACAGTTAAGATGATTTATATGTTGGCATGCACAACAAACCAATCAAATTTGTTATAAAACGAGTAGTCAGTAGCTTAGCTAACAAAGGGGTAGCGCAAGTTTGCTCAACTACACAACGGATTCAAGTTCAAATCCTACAGGAGATGGGCTTGAACCCCCATTGAATCAGCTCTGATATGCCTCCTCACATGTGGTTCCTAGGGGGTGGGCTACGTGTGGGGCCGATTCAGGTTCTCGGTAATCAACCTTTTTGCTAAAACCCAAAATTAATGATGGTGATGAAGGAAGTTACCAAATCGACCGAAAACTTATATTTTCTTTACAGTGTCGTACTGTGGTATCTTGCTTATGTATACATCAAACCAATCAAATTTCTAGTAAATAATCAAATCTCTCTTTCTCTCATAGCGATACACACCCAAGAATCGTCATAAAGAAAAGGTACCTTGGTATCTACAACAAATTTGATTCGTTTGTTGTACCAATAATTTAATGAAATATTTTCTCTAAAATATTCATTAGAACGACATACCAGTTTATATGTTGGCATATACAACAAACCAATCAAATTTGTTGTACATAATCAGGTGTCCCTTTCTTTCAGACACCCACCCACCCACCCACCTAAACCATATCTTTTTGTAGTTTTGCATGTAGACAAAGCTCATTGGCTCAGCGGTATACAGATTATTGGTAAACCTTATCTAGCCTCGCTAGAGGTTAACGCTCAAACCTTCACCAAAGTTTCGGACTGCATGTAAATATTTGGTGTATATAAATGTTATACACGTCAAATGAAGCACGCACTTATTTGGTTTGGCATAACGTTTTCGAGGAATTCAAGATTTGGAATTGGAATCTTTGGTTAGGATTTGGAATGAAATTGAATATCATTCTTTATAAGTAATTAAATTGACATATTTTAAAACATTATTATATAAATTCTGTGAAATACTATTTGAAATATGAAAGTTTCAATTCCGGACACTCCTTTAAACCAAACACGGAATTGGAAGGGAATCCAATTCCAAATCCCGTTGACCAAACGGGCCTTGCACTCGACAGTTATCATCATGCATAAAGAAAATAAAATAAAATACGAGTGTGTTTAAGTAACTTACCCTTCTTTAAGGCGCATAACTCGATCATCACACGACAGGCTGCGATCCGCAAGCCAGCTTACAAAGCTCGGAGATGAATCTCGGTTTTCCTTGGTTATATCCACCACCGTTGTTTCTTTAACAAAAGGCGCTACTTTCGCTCCACCACCCGCTTTCACCACGGCCCGTAGACCAGATTGGAAGTCCGATATGTAAAAAATCAGCAACGTATTTCTGAAGAATAGCAAAACGGGCCAAAACAAACGGATTAAAATCTATAGTCATGCGATTAAATAAAACAAGAGCGAGAAAATCCAAACTTATCGTTCAATAAATTTATAGATGTTTAGGATTTGCCACTTTTGGTAACGGGTCGGACTAACCTCGGAATTCCTGCATCCCCACGAGAAGCAGTGATGCTTAGGATTTGCCGATTTTCCACCCCATCCTTTGTATTCATGCAATTCGGTAGAAACATAAACACACCTCGGTACTTTCTGGAATGATGATTCAAGAGGAATACTACCGCATGTGACAACCTGCAAACGAGACCCACACACGAAAAAATGTTAAACGCTAAATGTCGATTTTGGTCATAGACATGCATAATATGACATTAGTCTAATTGTTACGAATTATTCATACTGATATGTGTGGTCCTTTTAGTTCAACCACAAGAAACGGTCATCGCTACTTCATTACCTTTACTCACGATTTCAATAGATATGGTTATGTTTAGCTAAGGAAAAAACAAATCAGAAGGGTGCATTTTGGTACGAGAAAAAGACCAGTACAAAAACTTGTTACCCCATGTTTGGCACGAGAATAGACCAGATAAGACTAGTAGGCCTGAGTGAGACGAGAATGCATTTTTTTTTGTGTCCAACCAAAATAGGTGGAACAAAAATCAGGGAGATTAGGCCAAGTTTGGTAAATTACTAAACCACCCTTGTTAAATTAAGACCCTAAAATCAGCCATCCACATACGAAACACCCTAAAGGGAAGGAGGCCCTAGAAATCTAGCATTCAAATCTTCCAAGATTACGGGTCCACCTTGTTTATATTACAAGCTCCCTCCGTCTTTAATTTGTGGGTCCCACATCAAGTAACTCCGATCCAAAATCACATCTTTCTTCTAATACCATATAAACTAGACCCACCAAGTGAAAAGCGCAAATCAAAAAAGGATTTGAAATCCCACAATAACACTTCCAAAAGTTCCAATGCGTTCATTGGGCTGAGAATCTATAATCTTTGCAACTAACAAGATTCGAAGAAAATATAGTTAGTTAACAAGAAGCAACGTAACGGACCCTCAAGAGAATACAATACTTTTCTACTCCCCACAAGATTAGAAGCCACCTAAAAGATATATACCATCCTTGAACCTCTTTAAAAGCAAATATTTTGGTCACTATTTGCTCACCAAAACCGCTTTTACCGAGTCTTGTGATCAAGAAACCACTCTAACTTGCAGCATACATCATTATCTTAAGAACCATACGTATAATTAATAAGCAAAAATAAATAAATAAAACTCACCCCTATAATCAAAACCTGCAAACAATGATTGTTATTTAGAAAAATGCAATCTTTTTCATTTAGTCCTGACCCCATTATCACATACGCAATCAGATCGAAAACAGCAATAATGGTGCATCACTGCGTCTGGTACACGGGACAGGACAAAACAATGATCATTCTTCGAGTTTGACAGGACTTTTATCCGGAAAAAAGTGGAATAGACCTATATTTTACCAATATAATCTCAAAACAAAACCTAATTCTTTTCAAAAACATCAAATAAGCCTCCATCTTTACATTTTATTTTATTGGAGTTTATGTTATTTAAAGTTTCATTTCACTGTCCTCAAAATATTATTTTTCTACTTTTCTATATTTTGGTTAATTTATGTAATTTATTAGGTATTGAACTATTGATAATAATAAAATAATATAGAAATGCATAAAATAAAATTTGGAAATTACATAAACACTCTTATTGATATCATTTAATTGTTTTGACAAAACCTTTCTATTCTAAGGGTAAGTTTTGTTATAAAAATTATTTATTTTATTATAGAAAAGTAAATTACATAAATAAATCAAAATATATAACATTTAGTTTTGTTTTACCAAACACCATGGAATTCTATTTTATACCAAAAGCATCCTAATTGATTATGAAATAGCCATATAAGGTATACCAAACAAGTTAAAATATTGGATCCTTATAATCTGCTATCAAATACAATACTATCTATAGAAAGTAGCAATCATAGCCATCATTTTTTATATAACAACTGGATTGACCCATCATCTAACACAATCTACAAAATTCAATCGAATAAATTAAAGATCATAATATATATATAATAATTATACATATAGAATCTTAGTTGTTTATATATCTTTTTGTGTCGGTTATGGCATTGTACATTATGCAAATTTACTTGTACTTTCTGTAAAGGGTGTTTCTTAGATCAATTTCCAATCATCAAATGCAGAAATTCTTTCTAAAAATTCAGTGAATTCACTGAATTGAAAACAAACTTTAACCATTGATGAAAACCAGATGTAAAAAGACGAAATTACCCCTTAAGCACAACCATAACCATGGATGAAAATTGAAAAACCAGATGGGGAAAAGACGAAATTACCCCTTAATCACAAACTATAACCATGGATGAAAACCAGATGTGAAAAGACGAAATTACCCCTGTAACTTTGACGAATTGGCCATCAACGGCGCCCCTAAGCTCAGCATCGGGGTATTTCCGTAAAAACGACAGCAGCCTTCTCTTCTTACAAGCACAGTTCCACAGTACGACGACGCCGGCGAGCACCACCACCGCCACCGCCGCCGCCAGAATCACCGGCTTCTTCACCGCCACCATCAAAAACGTGCCCACCATCAAACCAATCACAACCAGCACCAAAAGCATCCACATTAGCTTCTTCGAAACCTTAAACCCTAACCTGACGTCATCATACCCTAACGTCGTCACGCCGGCGCCGTAAATCGTCTTCCCTTTCGCCGGCGCCGCCGTCACCGCCTCCAGCTGGCCGGATCTCCGGCCGACGCTCGATCCAAGCGGGCCGGACGTCAACAGCAAACCCGTCGGAACCGCCATCGGGCCTGACCCGGAGGTCCGTTTAGGGATTGGACCGGATCCGGAATTCGGGCCGGATCTAAGGGATCCGCTACTGGAAGACGATGGACGGTTATTGAGCTTGAGAAGCGGCGGCGGGCGGTCGGAAAGTGGGATGTCGAACATTTTTCCGAGCTCGCCGGACTTCTTGACGTCGCCGCCGGTGTAGGGTATGGCTCGTGACCCGATTGTGGGCTGGCGTTCCTTTTGCTGTTCGGGTCGACCCGAAACGTATAGTCCATTGCTGAGCTGGTGCGATGGGATTCTGCTTCCCATCTACAAAATTGAGTGAAAAAAACTGAAATTGCAGAAGGATAAGAACACTTGGTGGGTGTGATTGAAGAAAGTGTTAAGTGCGTGAAGTTGAATTGGGGAGAGAGAGAAAGAGTATGTGTGTGTGTGTGTGTGTGTGTGTGTGTGTGTGTGTGAGGTGAAGGGGGTGAAGATGGGTGTTGTTAATGGAGTCCGTGGAGGATTAAGGACGAAGGAAAAAAAGGGCCAGCAACAGAATCGTGTCTAGATGTGCATTAATTAGTTGTGCGGTACAAACGATTGATGCATATGAATTAAGAAGCACCTTTGTTGTTATCTATTATTTCTTTTCTTTAAATAAAGTTAGTAATTTGTTCGGATACACTTTACCGATATCATTTATTTTATTGATTTGAGTGTGTAGAGAATTGAGTAGCTTACTTGATAAGGCCATGCGTAGGAGGAGGCGTTGGCTCCGCGGGCTGGGAGGGTTGTCGGCTACTGCTACGGTGTCGACGGGTTGGGAGGGTAGGGTCGAAAAAGGTGTGTGGAAGCCGATCCATTCGACTAGTCCTCTCTCTCTCTCTCTCTCTCTCTCTCTCTCTCTCTCTCTCTCTCTCTCTCTCTCTCTCTCTCTTTTCTTGTCCTTTCTCTCTATCTCTCTCTCTCTCTACACTCTACTCTCTCTCTATTAAAAAGAATATGTATTGGGTATTGGTTTGGTAGGTAAATTGACTTAAGGGCTTATTGTGTGTTTATGAAAAAAGCTGATGTTGGCAGAGATGTGATAGTGGGGCTCAGAGGGCTCGGGTAATGATGGCCTAAGGCCATGCATAGCATGGACGTGCTCGGCGAGTGGGTTCGGCGTGGGCTCACGGGTTTAGCCTGGTTCGTGCTATGCCATTTGCGGTTTCAGGACAAGGTTCGCAAACCCGTCTCTTGTTTTTCTCTCTTCTATATGTATACATATATATATATATATATTTAAAATTAATAAAAAATGGAAAGGATTTGAAATGTTGATGATGGTTTGAGGGTATGATAATGGAAAACTCATGTGGCGTTAATGTAAAAGTAAAATGTTGAAACCAAATATTTGTGTGTTACTTATGAGCTAAGAGATAAGATAATAAATAATCTGGAGTTTTATCGGGGGTAAGTATAGGAACCAACTCTTATAGATGTCTACAAATATTTCATTCTCATGACAAAAGTGTTACACGATAAGATAAATAAAGATGAATCTTTTATTGGTAAGTATTTACCTCGTAAAAATTTAGTAAACAATCTCTTACTACGAATCGTATCTTTTACCTATATGTGTGTGGTCATTGTAAGTGAAGCTTATAAACATAATTCGTCATTAGATTAGTTTGAACAAAGTTTGGAATCATCAACTTTCAAATGTTTTCTTTTTTATTTTATAGAAGTAATGATTTAACGTTGCAAACCTTTTAATAGATTTTCAATCGTTTTACTTTAGATGTTTAAATTGTAAATTTAAAGAGCTTGGTTCAGGTAAAAACTCCTATTATTTTTTATAAGAACCAAGGTACCTTGATTACGACTATTGATCACTTTTGATTGCATTTGTTCCAAAGATGAGGATCATGCATCTTGTGAGAGAGGGTGTGTTGTAATATGTTGCTCTTTTACATATGGGCACATAAACATACCTTAACATATCAAGTACGGGTGTGTTATTTTTCTTGTTAATATATCTTTATGTACGTTTAAGGGTGTTTGGTATTACTTATTTAAAACAACTTGTGTTTTTTGTTGTAAAAGTATTTGTCAATTTATATGTTGTCAAGTAGTTTTATAAAAAAACATGTCTCCATTAGCTTATGATGGTGTCAAAACACAATAGATTGATAACTTGGTTTTTAAAAGGTGTTTGGAATTGCTTATCCATGTAAAATAACTAAAAAAATTGCTAAATTGTTTTAAATAAGTTAATAAATTAGAATGAAATAACTTTAAAAAAATTATCTCCTTTTAGCTAAAGCGTAGGCATTTTTTTCTCATATCCAAACACTAAAAAATGTTTATCATCTTTTTCATAACAAAATAAATCAATAAACATTTTAGATAAGGAATCGAAACACCCCATTAAATTTGATAAGACCTATTAATGTATGTTTTGTTCAGAAATGTTTACATGTGTTAAGTTTTAGCAAGTTTTTCTAAAAATTTCCATCTTAATAAGTTATGTTAAAGTTTGTATTCATGTATGTGTACAATGGAATCTCTGTTTACTTTTTATCATTTTACCAAGTTTTTATGAGTAGTTCGATCAAATAACAAAAATCATCTTTGATCTATGAGATGATTCTCATACTTTTCACAAAAGATAAAATTCTCACATATCTCTTGCAAACATTGTAATTTATATAAAGAGGGAGAATATCTCAATCATTTACGAACATTGTAATTTATACAAATGATATATTTGGGGAAAAACTATACTTTTTTTGGAAGGTATCCGAGTCTTTGTTCCGACTAATCCCATACATGATTTACCGACAATTAGGGGTGAGCATCGGACGGGTTTTTCGGGTTTCGGGGATTTCGGGTTTCGGGTTTTCGGGGTGAAAATGGAGGCCCCGATACCCGACTTTTCGGGGGTCGGGGTTTTCGGGTTTCGGGGATTTCGGGTTTCGGGGATTTCGGGGCGGGTTTTCGGGGCACCCGATTTTATTTTGACTTTTTTTCCCTATTACACTTTCAAGTTTCAAAGTAAAAATAAACATTTAAAAGTAATAAACTAAGATACCAACAAACTAAAAATAACAAATACCAACATTAAAATCAACATCTAAAAGTTGATGGTGGTGAGAGCGCCGATGAAGCAATGAGAGAGAGAAAGAGAGAGAGAAGCCGTATTTGATTTTGATGAATTGATTTGGGCTCTAATTTAAGTCTATTACAACTTTAGAATCATTCCAAACAGAAACATTGCTGCCATATTTAAAAAAATAATGAAACATTAAGGGTTGTTTTATAAATACACAAAATATATTTAAAAAACATTAAAAAATCGGGTTTCGGGTTCGGGTTTCGGGTTTCGGGACACAATTTTTCACACCCGACCCGACCCCGATCAACCCTCGGGGATTTCGGTTTTCGGGGAATTCGGGGTCGGGTTTTTTCGGGGTCGGGTTTTTCGGGTTTTTTTCGGGTCGGATCGGGTCGGGTTTTCGGGTTTCGGTTTTTTTGCTCACCCCTACCGACAATTAAAGCATGTTGCCCTGAGTTAATCTACAAGTGGCCACAATCTAGAAGCATCTGGATTGGAACCCGGGGTAGAACGGTTAACAAGTCACTTCCCTCATATGTCTTAACCTGTACACCAAAGCCTTGTGGTTAACTATAGTTATTTATTAACCATACATTAAAAAATAATTGTTAGACAAACCATATCTAGCTCAGTTGGTATTCCTAAGGGCGGTAACATCCAGGGGGGACTGCGGATAATATCTCAGTCTACCCGAGTTCGAATCCAATGGGAGTCAATTTGAGGGCATGAAGAGTATCTAATTCTTGGGCTGGTCCAGTCATAAACTGAGCCTCCCGCAGCTCAGTCAAAGATTATGGTTGGATTCTAGGTCCATCGTAAGCTGGACCTGGACAACGGCGGATTAGTGTGCTGCCCTTGGATGTCCGATATCGTTGGAGAGACATGCATGCGTGTATGTGTTCGTGATAGTTGTTTGTTTGTTCGATGCAACTATACATTCGAAAGTGAAATTTGTTAGACTTATAGATGAATTGTTAAAATTGGTTTGTATAATTTAAAAGCTTTGTAAATTATTACAATTACATGTGTAATGTAATATGAATTAAAGTCTTATTATATAAAATACCATAAAGAGATGGTATATAAAAAGGAATAATGGAAAACGAAGAATAAGGGATTGGGTTTTTGTGAAAATGACATGTGTCTCCTTTTGTCCCTCCACTTGCCAATGCTACACTGTTTGGTAGTTGATCCAAACCATCAAATTACTAAAATGCCCTTCTCAATCTCTGTTCTGGAATTTGAAGAAATAAAATAAATAAAAATGGTTGTAAAAGTAAATGGACCCATTGGGTTAATGATGAAGTGGGTTCGGTATGGAGTTGGATTTATTGATGGTCGAGATTTTTGCCAATTTGAATATTAAACAAATATTTGCAAATTTTTATTTTTGAATGCTTGTGTATTTGTTAACAAAATTTAATTTCTTTAGTATTTATACACACATACGATCATATTCAAAAAACAGTTTGGGTCATCTTTTTGTTGTTTGAGTAGTCCAATCTGATATGTAATTTGAATCATTTGGACTAAAGTGATCGTTAAGATATAAAATTGTAAATGCATTATATTTAATTTATTATATTATATTGTTCAACTTTTATGGGTTAATTGAAAAAAATCATCGAAAACTTCAATTTTTAGTTTTCATTTCTTAATTGAATGCATTTGGTAAAATTATAAAATTTGTTAAAAATCAATATCCAATATACCAAATCATCGCTTGACTTGTTCGGTTTGTGCTAAATTACAGCTATTGTTGAGGGATTTGCTTAACTTTTTCAAATTGTTCAATGTTCTTTTTTTGTGGGTGAGGGAATTGATATTTCTTTTAGAATTTTGTAGATCTTTTTTGTAATAATGTTATATTGATAGAAATCTCATTTTGAATAGTTTTTTTAGTTTCAAGTCCACGATAGGCCTAAAACACCAATCAATAACCATTGAGCCTTTTGTGGCCCTTGTTTTTTTTAACTACAGATAACTCACACACACGTTCCGGTATCCAGATCCAAACGGGCACCGACAAATCCCCCGCACCCATGAACCAACCCTATGGACCAGTCCAAGAGCTAAATACCGCAGCAAATTGTCGCCTACGGGGTTTGAACCTTGGCCAACTGAGGATACCATCCACTGAAGGCACAAGGGTGTTACCTCCACCCACTAGGCTAGACCATCTTTGGTTTTGTGGCCCTTGTTGCCGAGCTACTTTATTTGGAAATTTTCTTAAACCCTCATTCTACTTTGGTTTGAGGTTTGGAGGATTAAAGTGTCCAAATCAAACTACACGACCCTTAGTTTTAAATAATTCATTATGTATTTTTATAGTGTGTTATGACATTAGGCCATTAGGGCTTAGCTTTGTCACCACATTAATCACTATTGTTCTACTCTAAGGCCTTGGTTTGATTAACATGTTAGGCATGCTACGACACCTTAATTAATTTTTAAACACATGAGGGTTTTTTTTTAATACTTTTTTTTAATATATAATCCATCGATGAATGATGATTATACAAGACATAGGAATTAGAAAAAAACAT
Organism: Centaurea solstitialis; assembly: GCA_030169165.1. NCBI lineage: Eukaryota > Viridiplantae > Streptophyta > Magnoliopsida > Asterales > Asteraceae > Centaurea > Centaurea solstitialis. Next base: position 56,460,766 of record CM058040.1, read on the forward strand.
TCACAGAAAACTAAAAAACTAACACCCTGAATGTGTGAATTGTTACTCTCACTCCCATATATGGATTTAGCCCGACAAGAATTTCTTAATACTTAAAGTAGCGAGTAAAATCACATGTGATACAACATGTCAAAAGGATGTTGGTAGTCGCTCAATGTGTTATATCACACGTGATTTTACTATGATAAGTTGACTATTTTTTAAACCTGCCACTATTAAATTACTAGTATTAAATTAAAATCTAAAATCTTTCATTTTAAACCTAAAGTCATAATCCTTTATAATCCATAGTTAACATGAAACGAGTGTAACCCTATGTAACTTTATAAAATTATGAAACGTTTCACACTTAATATGAATATATGAAAAGTTAATGATTATGGAAATTACGAAGGGTGCGTTTGGTACGCAGACGGGACAGGACAGGACAGAACAGGACAGGACAGGTGTCCAGCGTTTGGTAAGCTAGAACAACATAGGACAGGACAAGCCAGAACATGTTAAAATGACCAGTTTACCCCTGATGAGTTGTGTACTGTTTTATTAATAAATAATCAATTTAATGTATAATAACAAAGAATTTAAAACCTTATAATACTGTTTTATTGATAAAGTCTATAAGTTGTCGTCGGAAGTAGCAGTTACAGGTCGTCGGACATCGCCGGAGAAGGAGGCGGAGCCGCCGGACGTCGGATGTCGCCGGAGGTAGCAGCCGCAAGTCGCCGGACATCGCCGGAGAGGGAGGCGGAGGCCGCCGGACGTCGGACGTCGCCGGAGGTAGCAACCGCAAGTCGCCGGACATCGCCGGAGAGGGAGGCGGAGGCCGCCGGACGTCGGACGTCGCCAGAGGTAGCAGCCGCAAGTCGCCGGACATCGCCGGAGAGGGAGGCGGAGGCCGCCGGACGTCGGACGTCGCCGGAGGTAGCAGCCGCAAGTCGCCGGACATCGCCGGAGAGGGAGGCGGAGGCCGCCGGACGTCGGACGTTGCCGGACGTCGGACGTCGCCGGAGGTAGCAGCCGCAAGTCGCCGGAGAGGGAGGCGGAGGTCGTCGGACGTCGGACGTCGCCGGAGGTAGCAGCCGCAAGTCGCCGGACATCGCCGGAGAGGGAGGCGGAGGCCGCCGGACGTCGGACGTCGCCAGAGGTAGCAGTTGTAGGTCGCCGGACGTCGTCGGAGAGGGAGGCGAAGGTCGCCGGAGGTAGCAGCCACAGGTCGCCGGACATCGCCGTAGAGGGAGGCGGAGGTCGCCGGAGGTAACAGCCGCAGGTCGCCGGACATCGACGGAGAGGGAGGTAGATCCGAGGTCGTGAAATCGAAGAGGAGATGGAGTTTGGGAGAAAGCGGTTGAAGAAAAAAGAAGGGATATTTAATTAGGTTTCTTATTTTAGGGGTATTTTGGTCATTAAGTTCCTTGTTCCACTTAGTTCCATGGGTAAGGGGTGGACACACTTGTCCCATGTCTTGTGCTACTGTGTTCTACTTAGTCCAAGGTTGGGGCGCGCCAAACGCATGACAGGACTGTCCTGTCATGTCCTCTCCCACCCTGTTCAGTGCACCAAACGCACCCGAAAAGTTAATAATTATGAAAACATTTTATAGAATTTTATATGCTGTATCGGTTGTGATAGATCGTAAAACGATTATAACTTCTTTACGAGTATACAATACACGATATACCTCACTCTCGCATCTAGTCTAGTACGGTTTTGCCCCCATATAATTTTGTTTTATTTTATTATTTTATTTAGATAGAGAAAGGAGAGAAAGATTGGTCGGTAGTACATGAAAGGTGTGGGCCATTGCGTCGGCATCCAAGGTAAAGAATTTTAAAGGGACGAAAAAGCCCTTCTAGCATACAAGTTGCCAAAACCCACCCCGCCAACTTAATATTCTTCTGTTTCGAACTTAATTTCAGTTATTTTTTAAAAATTATTATTTTATTTAATTTGTATATATATTATCGATAATCATGTTAATTGTATAAGTTATTTAAAAAAAACCATGTTGGTAAAAAAATAATGGGAATCTAATATATTAGAGATTAAAGATGAAAAAAAATGAACTAAAAAGAAAAAAAAAATATCTCCACTAAATTATAGGTTTTCTTGTATTTTTTTGTTCATTAAATAATATTTACTCTAATTCTAGAAATTGAATAAAATAAATATAGCCAATAACTCACTTCAATTAAGTTTTCTCTTTAAAAATTTTTTGGTTTTGTTTTATTTTGTTTGTTTGACATCAAATCAGGCTTTCGTTGGTGGATGCATTTTTTATTAGTTTGGTAGACTTCTATAGTTGTGAGTATTTTTCTTCAATTGATTGTTTTTTATTTTGATTTAATTGAAATATTTGGAATATAATTAATTTTGAAGGGGAAGCATGATCGAATCTTGAAAGTGTTTTTTAGTGGATTTGGAGTTGAATAATCTTTAAAGGTCCATAAAATGCTTATTGGTATCATTCAACTCAATATTTCTATTTTTCCCTAATTATTATGTTGAATATTTTGGGTGATGGACTGATGGTGACCTCATATATTTCATGTTTAATGTACTTACTTTTATTAATATATAAATAAGCAAATCATTTTAGAACTTAATCTTTTTTTTTTAAATGGAAAAAGTTAGATTACAACACCAACTCCTTCTATAAGAAAGATAATATATATATATATAGAGGAAAATTCAAATGTGAACTCATTTTTGGTTGTGAATGTGAGCACAAATTTCGGACTCTCATCCGGTTAATAAAGGCGGCTTTGACCGGGTCCCCTCCTTTAATAATCTCCACCCTCCCATGAATCGCATCAATCCTCCGTGATCGTGTTCACCGTAACCGAAGTTGTGTGCCACGTGGCGCGTTCTCGGTTGTCCTTACGTTCACAATGAAAAAGTGGTTTACATTTGAACCTACTCTCTCTCTCTCTCTCTCTCTCTCTCTATATATATATTATATATATATATATATAAGAATTAAAAAAGAAATAGAACAACATTCACCTATCGTTAAATATCATGTTTAACCAGCATTCATGTAATTTATCAAAGAAAATTTGTAAGTAGAAGATGATAACAAAAATAAATAATATTGACTTTTTATCTCTAACAATTATTTTTTATTTTGTTTATCAACTATATTAATTAAATTTTAATATGGTATGTAATTTTACTTATTGAAAAAGATGAGTGAAGGTAGAGGGCCCTGGTTAATTATGAACATGATTACTTGAACAGGTAAATAGCATATAAATAATGTGTTCTAGGAAGATACTATGTTGTTAAGTAATAAGTATGTATTATAATACCCAAAAGGGCCAATTAAAAATACTCAAATTAAATAAACAAATGAGACAGAAAGTGTTCAAGAAAGTTCACTGCTTCACTTTACTAGGAAGCATGTTCATATTAAGTTTACTATATACAAATATTTCAATTATATATATAGAGAGAAAGAGAGAGTAAAGGTTATACCTAAGTAGTATTAAGGTAAAATTATATATGATTTATTGGTTTTTGTGTTTTTCTTATTTAGTTATTGTTTTTGTCTGACTATGACGAGCTGGCTATATATTTTTGTATGTGTGTGTGAGGTATCTGAAATCAGAAAAAAAAACTACAAAAATGAATGAAAAATGTATATTAATATAAATATCAAATTAAAAACAATTAAATTATTATTCTTGTGTAATTTATTTCGTTCTAATTTTAGCTATATTTCACCAATTTTCTATTACAAAAAATATGCACAAATATCTTTTTTAAATATAAAAGTTGTACCCACTTCTTTAATTTACCACATTCATTGATATGCAAGTTTTTTTTTTCTTCCAATCAGATTCAGAAATGTAAATTTACTTGTGTGGATGACCTAAAGGGGCAAGGATTCTTCATTTTAAGGGGTAAAAGCATCTTCAACAACTATGTTAAAATAGAAAGAAAAAAAATGAGATTTTAGCATAATTGTTGCTCCAACAACTATGCTATCTAGGGGTGAGCATCGGAACCGGGTACCCACATTTGGAATCGGAACCGCCGGTTCCGGAACCGGAACCTATGTGATTGGTTCCGGTTCCGGTTCCTAAAATACGGAACCGATCGAGACCGGTTCCGGTTCCGGTTCTCATTTTTTTGGAACCGCTAACCGCCGGGTACCCGCTGGAACCGGTTCCTTATGTTTTAATAAAAATAGTTTTTATATGTTTATTATGTTTAATGAAACAAAAATTAAAATTATTCTTTTATTTTTACGGTTACACACTTACACGTATACATTTATAACCACTTTCTTCACTCAACTTATGTGTTCTCTTTTTTCAATATTGTTTAAGTTGTGTTATTTCTTTTATTTTCATTTCAAAAAATGTTCATAGTTCTTTATATAATTATTAGCTTTTTGTTTATCGGAAAAATTTTCATCATTTGTAGTATTTGTTTCGTAACGTTAGAACTATATAATAACTGATAATTAGTTTTCTTAGCATAAAACGACAAAAAAATATTTAAAATATTAGAAATCGGGTACCCGGTTTCGAAACCGAAACCGGCGGTTCCGGGACCGGTTCCCAAATATAAAGTGTTAGGAATTATGTGCAGAGTTGACAAACCAAGTGATTATATATCCAATGTTACGAGACACTTGAGGGTCACACCTGTGAGGACCTATAAGTCGAACAAGTTAGATGAAACCCAGAAATGGAGAGTTAGGATTTATAATAGTGCATTATAAATCAATTGGGTAATTACAGTCAAAATTACCAAAGTTGGAGGGTTATTAATTAATTAGGATATTATATATTTATTAGATAAATAAATATATAATAGTTAATTAATAAGATTTTTATATATTAGATAAATATATAAATTATAATTATCGTATGCAAATTCTTTTCCAGCTAATTAAAAAAAGGAAAAAGGATTAGAGATAATTATAAAAGGAAACTGAATCTTATACAAACTGTATTTTTCCTCCATATAAATAAGGCTTATGGGTTAAGGAAAAATCTAAGCTTTAAGCAAGAAAAAAATCAGTTTAAGTTTCCTCTCTCTCCCTCTCTCTCCCAATCGGCGCCGACCTCCCCCCAGGTCGGATTCCAGATTTGTTGTTCGGGTTTTCGTTCAGTTCAACTAGAAGAACGTTCGTTGGTCGATCACCGGTGGACTATCATCAAGCAATCCAGGTAAATTGATCTAACCTAAACTATTAGGTTTAGAACTATAAACGATTAAAGATCAATAGGCTTTAATGGGTTTTTAGCTTTTATCGCTTCCGCATGATTAGATCGGAAACAGCGTGTTTCTGATCGCGTAGGTTTTATCAGTTTGATTAACCTATGAGATATATCAAACCAGCGAGGTTCGATAGATCTGAGAGAATCATCGAGTCAGTTTGATCCGAGGATACTCACAAAAACCCAACAGTGGTATCAGAGCCACAGGTTTAATTGTTTATTTTATTTATCTGTTCAGATCCGTTAAATTGTTTCTTAAAAATTTCGATTTAATCTTTATCAGTTTGGTAAAGATTTAATCAGTTTGATAATTATCAATTTTGAATAAAATATAATCCTTATCAGTTTGGTAAAGATTTGTTTTTATTAATACAATCTTTATCAGTTTGGTAAAGATTTGTTGTTATCTTTATCAGTTTGATAAAGATTTAATTAATTTGATGATTATCAGTTTTAGGTAAAAACAAAAATCTTTATCAGTTAGATAAAGGTTTAATCTTTATCAGTTGTATAAAAATTTTGTTTTTTATCAGTTTTTGGTTTATCGCACGAAAAACCTATCACAACGACCGTCGCCGGACACCACCAGTTCGGTGGTGGCCATATGACCGCACCACCAGTTCCGGTGGTGGTGGTCGATGGAAATCAAACCAAACCACCAGTTCGGTGGTGGTTGATTCCGATGGCGGCAGTGACCGAACCACCGTGGCCGAATCGCATTCAAGCGAAACTCGAACCGCATACGGCAGTAGCCGAATTGTGGTTTAACCGCGGCCGTACCACCAGCGTGGTGGTGACGGCGCTTCGCGATGGCCAAGACCCGCGCCCGACTACGGTTGGATCGTGGCTAGACCGCAGCTGCACCACCAGCGTGGTGGTGGCGGCGCCTCACGACGAGCGGCGTGTTCGCGATCGAGACAGAGATCAATCGCCACCCGTCTGGTGATGGTTGATGACGGCGTCGATCAAGAGGTGGCGGCATGGTGGTTTTCATCGCGGCTAAGCCACGGCTATGCCGTGGTCTACCCACCAGCGTGGTGGAGACACGGCGACAATCACCGACTGAAACCACAGCCAACGTCAAGGCCAAACCACCAGTGTGGTGGTGGCTGTGCGCCGATCGAACCACCAGCATGGTGGTCGCCGGTGTGATCTCGACAGCGGCAGGGAACGATCGCCACCAGTCAGGTGGTGATCGATGGCGGCGGTGGCGGTGTTTTCCTCGCTGATGTTGTCGCCGGTGGCGATGGCTGTTAGCTGTCGCTACCACCGGCCACATGGCGGCAGCAACGGTGGTGATTGGCGGTGGTAGTTGTTTGCAATATCCGACAGCAGCGGCGGCGGCGTTCTCCTTGCTGCTGTCGTCGCAGGATGATGGCGACAGCGGTCGCTCAAACCACGGCGGAGGTGGCAACCGTTGATTGCATTGCCAGTCGCCTACGACAGCATTTTGCTATTATCGTGATCACTCGCGCCGCGAGACCGGCTGTGGCCGGGGATGCTCGCGCCGCGAGATCAGGGGTCGCGTTTTGGGTTTTCCGTATAATCGGGCCTAAGTAATAACGGGCCCAAAGCCCAGAATTTTGGACCCAGTTTGAGGCCCAAAAGGGTTTAATTGGTTTTAGGAATTTTATCCAAATTATTTTTATTATAATAAAGGGATTTTTATCCCTATGTTTATTAAACCAGTTATTTGACTCAGTTTTGGTCAAATGGGTCAGATGTCATGTTTGACCAGTTGGTCGAACCACGACACAGTTTTTGGGCCAGTATTTAATATTCCAACCAGTTGGTTCGGAATGTCCGGTTTGATATATTTTGGATAAAAGCGAATATTTTAGAAAATTGGTTTTATAAAATAGATTTATAGTTTATAAATCTCAGGAAATTTTATAAAACCGATTTCAGAATAAAATATTAGTTTCAATTTATAAAACAGTTTGTTTTTATAAATCAGTTAAAACCATGTTTTGCGATAAAACCAAACGAGATATTATTTAACGGATCTAGGATTTATTTTATGGCTTATATATTGCTTGCTTATTGCTTTATATAATTACTTGAATTATAATTATACCTGTTGTGTATATTATATGTATCTATTATAGAATTTGCCAACTTAGACCATTGGTTTAATTTTAGGGAGGCCTGCGTGCCACTTGCAACCCCTTTTGTAATGTATATGACCTTAGGATAAACTTTAAATTTTTTTTTCTTCCCGGAGTTCCATCAGACGTGCCGAGGCCAGTGGGAGCTACGCGAGTTTTGAAGCTTTTAGTAGAATAGGTCATTATTGGTCCCTAGGAAACGTTGGCAAAAACTATAATTAGGTACTACGTGATTAATTGTTTAATTGCATGGTTGATTGATTATTTGTGATATCTTGCATGTTAATAGTTTTAAATAAAACTAGTCTATATCACAAAAGGAATACAGGTTTTATTATCAGTTTCGTTAAACTTTTCAAAACGACAGTTTTTGATTTAAAAACCTATAGATGATTGTTTTTATATATAAGGCAAGTTGACAAAAACAGTTAGTTTTAATCAACTAGGTGTGCTGTTAAAACAGTTAGTTTTAATTAGCAAGTAATTTTAGAACAGTTGGTTTTAAAATTACGAGTATGTTTGAAACAGTTAGTTTAAAACATAAGTAGCCTTTATAACAATCAGTTTTTCAAAATCCTGGAAGTAAAATTTTTTCAAAACCCCGAAAATCATAGATCAGTAGTGCAACCCATTTAGGGGCACCTTCGGCGTAAAGTACATAGGCGTTGTAAGTGATCACACATTCAACGTCTGTGTTCAAACTGAAGCTGAAGGGGTTACATAACTCTGCGAATTATCTCCGGGTGGTACCGGCCAGAGTATAGTGATCAGGTCCCCAAAATGGTGAGATCTGTTTTGGTACTATAATGTTCACCGGGTGGTACCGGGCCAAAAAGCACTTAGAGGGACTAAAACATGCACAGGTAGTTGCCATAAGTCCCGAAAAGATCTAGGAGTCATGTCAGCTAGACATGATTGGTAAAAGTCCTTACCTACCGAAATAAATACGGGTCTGGTGGAGCAAGAACATTACGCACATCAGGACGTATGAAATAAGGATCCTAGTCCAATAAATTGATCATTTAAGGGTTTATTGATATTTTATTGGAAATTAGTCTATTTACAGTTGCTAAGACCAAAAGTTTTATTTTGTGTAGATGGCAAGCACTGTTACCAGCACTAACAATCTTTCCCTCCGCTCTATCCTAGAGAAGGATAAGTTGACCGGCTCTAACTTTCTCGACTGGGAGCGCAATCTGATGATTGTGCTCAGACATGAGAGAAAGTGGTATGTGCTAGAAGAGCCACTTGGGGAGGCACCTCCGGCAAACGCTCCGGCTGCTGCCAGAAATGCCCACAAGAAGCACTCGGATGATCTCCTTGATGTTGCCTGTCTGATGCTAGCAACTATGAGCCCAGATCTGCAAGCGGGGCTCATAAATACAAATGCTTACGACATGATCCGCCAGCTGAGGGACATGTTTCAGACTCAGGCTCGTACAGAACGCTACGATGCCACCAAAGCATTCAATGAATGCAAGATGGTAAGAGGGACATCAGTAAGTGACCATGTCATGAAAATGAAACGGCACTTAGATCATCTGGAGAGGCTTGGTCATCCTGTTCCGTTGCAGCTAGCAACTGACACCATACTCAATTCACTGTCAGAAGACTACAGGCCCTTCGTAGTCAATTACAATATGAATAACATGGAGAAGACAATAGCAGAGTTGCACTCCATGCTTAAGACAGCTGAACTGAATATGGGGAACAAGAACAAGACCAAGGATGTCTTGATGGTGAAAGACGGAGGGGTTAAAAAGAAGAATGGGCAAGCTAGCACCAGTAAAGGAAAAGGACCAGTCCAGGCCATCCAGAGTGCACCCAAGAAAGGCAAAAGCAAGGGCAAGGGCAAGAAGGTTAAGCCAAACAAAGCTAGGACCGAGAATCGCTGCTTCATATGCAATGAGATCGGTCACTGGAGGCAAAACTGCCCTAAGCGTCATGAAGCAGGTATATAAACCTCAGAAATTTATGATTGCTTTATTTTGTCACTTTTTACTTGTTAGCCTACAAGTATACTGATACCTAGAGCAAATGATTATTGCAGGAGATCAGAAATGAAGTGAAGTGCCCAGAAGTTGCTGAGGATCTGAAGTACAAGTTTATTTCAATTTAAGTCAAGATATTTTGAATTTAAGTTTTATAACAGTTATTTCTAGTTTTTCATGTTTTAAACAATTTTTGGATGATTGTAATTTTTGGATTTATAATTCTATGGTTTTATTTTTCCAAAAATTATTATCTTGACATTGAAATATCTGATTGTGCTTAGTGTTTGATCCTAGTTGTTGCCTGTTATAGTTACTTCAATAAAGTCTATTAAATTGAAGTAATTTGTATAAAAACTATCAAAACACACGAGATTCTATAGGAGTGCGTTTTGAGAATAAAACATTTATGAATAATAGTTTTGTGATCAAGAGGGAGAATTTAAGATATTAACTCAGATAGCGTTAATAACAGCATTTATGAAACTAGAAAGATTCCAAGTTCTGGAATTAGGATTTGACCAAATCCAGTTAAGTTTTATAAAAGAAATTCTCAAGAATTAACTAATCAAGTTTGATCAAGTTTTATTCAAATGTTTTTAAAGGAGAATTTAGGATATTAACTCAGATGGCGTTAATAACAGTATTTATGAAACTAGAAGGATTCCAAGGTTTGGAATTAGGATTTGACCAAATCCAGTTGAGTTTCATAAAAGGAAATTCTCAAAGTTCATTACTTGAAATTAGGATTGACTAATCAAAGTTTTGACTAAGTCAATAGTAAATTTTGAGTAATAGTTAGTTTTTATACAAGTAAGTGGGAGCCCAATTTATTCTCTATCTAGTCTGAGATAAAAGAATAAAGGATATAATTATTGATATATCTCGGAATTCATAAATCCAGATAGGATAAAGAATTCATAAGATATAATTTACCCTTTTAGTCAAAAAGGATAAAGGTTTCAGGACCCATGAAACAAAGGTCATGACTGACTTTAGAAATCAATAATTAAAGTGTTGGATTAAAATATAGGATTCCAGTAGATTTGCCAGTATTGCAAATGGAATCTGATTTCAGGAAGAAATCATTCATCTACACAGCAGCTAAGGAAAGTTGCAGTCTCACATATTCAGGAACTGGAAGTTAGTCCAGGTCTCCAAGTTCACGGAATATGATAAAAGACTAGTTATTGTTTAAGAAGTGTTTGCAAAACAATAATTAGCAGATACAAGTAGATCCTATAAACAAACTTGTATTTTTGGTTATCACTTTGATTAAAATGGTAAACTTTAATCAAAGGGTTTAAACTGAAGATAGGTGATACTTCATTTTAGACCAATATTTAACAAACGTTAAATAGATATTATGAAAGTTATTAAAGAAAAGACATTCAATCTTGTTATTATTACAGCGTGTAATATGGACTATACAAGAATGATTTCTTTATCACTTTCACATTTTGCATGTTTTAATATATCCAGGAATGAAATCAGTCTCCGATTTTTCATTCAAAATCTGTCCGTGACAACTTATCATTGTGGGAGCATGATAAGGTGTTAAAGTCATTGTGAACTTTTAGGTAGTTATGATCAGTTGCTGAATAACAGCTACAAGTGTTGTAGACTAAAAGTTGCACAGATATTTGATAGAGTAGCAAATATCGGACGTGATCCGCGGTTGAGATTACTTCTTGGAATAAAGTCATAAGTGAATCTCACAGTGGTTGTCCCTATCACCTGAGGTATCTGATTTGATATCATGAGGACTACTGAATTCTTAGTGCACTCAACCGCTACGCCGTAACAGGGTGGCTATAAAGGGTGTAACTAGATTCAGCGGAAGCCGTGGTGTCAAAGGCAGATATGCAAGATGGGATTTGCACCTCTTCTCAGAAGAGAGATATTTCTGGGCCCATCTTGACTGACTAAGTATACTGATGAAGTGCATGGCCATGCCCAAACGAACTGATTAGTTCTTTGTCGTTTACCTATCAGTGAAAGTCAGATAATCAAGAGAACAGAATCTTGAGTATTTAGAGTTGACACTTTCCAAGCTCATACTCACAGATGAAATATCGCGATGCAAAGGGAAAAGCCAAGATGTACCCAATCAATGAACAGTAGTTTCATAGATACCAATTCCTCACGGAATGTTTATATCACCAGTCTGGGTATAAGAGTTCTTGTAACCTGGTCAGCCTAAGTGCCTGTCTAGGGGCCTCCTTAGGTCCGTATAGTCAAAGGTGGTGTTGCCAACTTGCACAAGTGGGAGTCTGTTAGGAATTATGTGCAGAGTTGACAAACCAAGTGATTATATATCCAATGTTACGAGACACTTGAGGGTCACACCTGTGAGGACCTATAAGTCGAACAAGTTAGATGAAACCCAGAAATGGAGAGTTAGGATTTATAATAGTGCATTATAAATCAATTGGGTAATTACAGTCAAAATTACCAAAGTTGGAGGGTTATTAATTAATTAGGATATTATATATTTATTAGATAAATAAATATATAATAGTTAATTAATAAGATTTTTATATATTAGATAAATATATAAATTATAATTATCGTATGCAAATTCTTTTCCAGCTAATTAAAAAAAGGAAAAAGGATTAGAGATAATTATAAAAGGAAACTGAATCTTATACAAACTGTATTTTTCCTCCATATAAATAAGGCTTATGGGTTAAGGAAAAATCTAAGCTTTAAGCAAGAAAAAAATCAGTTTAAGTTTCCTCTCTCTCCCCTCTCTCCCAATCGGCGCCGACCTCCCCCCAGGTCGGATTCCAGATTTGTTGTTCGGGTTTTCGTTCAGTTCAACTAGAAGAACGTTCGTTGGTCGATCACCGGTGGACTATCATCAAGCAATCCAGGTAAATTGATCTAACCTAAACTATTAGGTTTAGAACTATAAACGATTAAAGATCAATAGGCTTTAATGGGTTTTTAGCTTTTATCGCTTCCGCATGATTAGATCGGAAACAGCGTGTTTCTGATCGCGTAGGTTTTATCAGTTTGATTAACCTATGAGATATATCAAACCAGCGAGGTTCGATAGATCTGAGAGAATCCTCGAGTCAGTTTGATCCGAGGATACTCACAAAAACCCAACATAAAGAACCGGTGCAACCGGTTCCGGTTCCTTCATCCTAGGAACCGCCGGTTCCGGTTCCGGTTCCATGAATTTTAGTCGGGCACCCGCTTTTGCTCATCCCTAATGCTATCCCATTTCCCATAGCTTATCAGCTAGTTTGCCAAACATAGCCTATATCTTTATTATTATATAAGAAATATATTTGCTTTCCAAATTTTGTAATTAAATTAGTGATTTTTTATTGTAATTTTATTTTTAAAATACGAATATCTTAATTGCTTTTTATTAAACTAGAAACGTACCCGCGCACGTTGCAGCGCGAAGTATGTATCAATTGCCCGATTTTTATATACATCATTGTAAACATCAATTTAATCATATGTGTTCAATCAATTAACCTCCTAATGGTTTATTGAGTAGTCAATTTCGAAAATTGAAATAAAAGTATTATTTTTATATAATAGAATATATAATATAATTGAATAAAAAATATTCAATATTGGGCTTATTTCGAAGGTATTGACGAGACGATTATGATGGTATAATTTGTTAAAAAAAACGTAATTTTAATATAAATTTTAGTTCATAATATATTATTAGTTGGATTATATGACAAGGGTTTAAAATAAAAAATGAAAAAGTAGAGAACTAAAATAAGATTTAATAACTAACTATGGGGGTACAAAGTGTAAATGTGTAAAATGAAATGTTGAACAAAACAAAGTGTCATATCGAGTTATTTGCTTTTATATATAATATAAATTGGTGCTTGATGGGTTTCCATAACCCACTGGGGCCTTAAATTAGGGCTAGGAACGAATGATGTTTTACTTGCTCAATATTTGTTCCATTTCTATTTTAGAGGTATATCAATAAATTTTATGGAGTTATTTAAAGGGAAAAGTCTAAGAAAACCCAATAGACTTTAATGGTTGGAATGATTAAGTCATTGGACAATTTTTTAGAACAAATAACTCATTAGACTTTCCAAAACTATTAAATAAACCATTGGACTTTCTAAAACCTACTACATACATCCTTATGACCTATAAACACAAGTTAACATGGTATAATAATTGAAAATGTTGAAAATACACCCAACAAACTTTCATACTTTGTACGATTAAGTTCGTAGATAATTTTTGAACGAAAAAAATAACGTTAAAACCGTTGTAAGGTTGTTGGTTAATCAACCCTTTTTTTTGAAAAAAAAGGAGAAAAGACAATTCCCATGCGTTTTTAGTATAAAGATAATATAAAATTAAAAAAATCGAAATCTCTATTTTTTCTTATATAAAAACCTATGAACAATGCTTTTTTTCTTTTTTGGAAAAAATATTGAACTAAAAACTATTTCTCCTTTTTAGAATTTATAGAATTTTAAGCAAAATATCCGAAAAAGGAAAATAATTTTTAGCTTGTTAAAATAAAAAAAATCCATTATCTATTTGTAAAACGTACGAACGATGTCTTTTCTCTTTTTTCGAAAAAAAATGAAATATGAAAATTATTTCTTTTTGGATATTCACTTAAAGTTCTCTAAACTAAAATATATATATATATATATATATATTGTATTGTCATTTTCTTATTTGAAAAATTCAGAAATTTGGTTAAAATAACAAAATTAACAAAAAATTTAATTTAATGTTGTATTATATCATATTGTCATTTCCTATTTAAATAAATAGAAAATTTGTTTAAAAAAAATCCCAAACCTCTATTATGTTTTTTGTAAAAACCTATTAATAATGTATTTTCTTCTTTTTCGGAAAAAAAGAAGTATCGAATTGAAAATTATTTCTCTTTTTGGATATTTGACTTAAAGTTCTCTAAATTTGAAAAAAAAAATTATATTGTATTGTAATTTTTCTATTTAAAAGAAACTTTTAGAAATTTGGTTAGAATAAAAAAATCCTATATATATGTATAGAGAAAGGTTCAAACAAGAATAAAGTCAATTTGCAAGAACAAAGGGACAATTCTGGATCACATGTGATGTGGGTCCCACATAATAAAAAATTATATATGATTCAGATGGGTCCCACCACTAAATCATATATGATTTATTTAATGATGGGTCTCACATAACATGTGGCTCAAAATGCATTATTTTGTTCCTACAAATGAGGTTGTTCTTGTATGAACCTCCCTCTGTATGTATATATATCATATTTATATTAAAAATGCTGAACAATGTATTTTTTTTTCAAAAATAAAAATAAAATTAGTGATTAACCAACAACATTACAAGTATTTTAATGTTATTTTTTCTTTCAAAAACTATATACGGACTTAATCATTCAGAGTATGAAAGTTTTGTTGGATATATTTCGAAATTTTTTCAATTATTTTATCATATTAACTTGTTTTAATAGGTCATAAGGATGTATTTACCAGGTTTTGGAAAGTCCAATGGTTTATTTAATAGGTTTTGGAAAGTCTAATGACTTATTTATTTCAAAAAATTGTCCAAGGACTTAATCATTCCAACCACTAAAGTCAATTGGGTTTTTTTGGACTTTTCCCTTATTTAAAAAAGTTCGTAACTGATTATATGGCGTTTTAACGTTTTTATTTTTACTTTAGAAATTATATTCAACATTTAAGAACCTAAAAGAGTTATATTTAACTGCATTTTCCTGTGGTCTCACAAACAACCATACCCTTTAGGGCAGGACGGACCACCCCTATTAATTTGTAGGTATGATATATCCAAAACCAAAAGGGAACTAATAATAAACTAGCCCTCATTGTTTCAATATAACTAGAAATAAAAGAGTTACAACTTACAAGTTAAATTAAACGTGAAATTATATACAACGTAGTTGAAAAAAAATAATGTTACCTACTTAATTAAATTAGTATATAGCGAAATAGAATTAAACCGAAAAAATACAGAAAAAGAAAAGAAATAACCTTTTAATGATTTAGGCATGTACAGGTATCGAATTAGAGTTCATTGCCACACAACATTTCAAACGATCAAGTATCAAGTTTTTGCTTATAAGTCCCGAGTGAAGAGTGAGCGGAAGGCCTTCCCTCACACATTCGTCGTATTTCTCCAAAGCCGCCACAATCTCCGTGAAATCGGGTCGCTTTGAAGGCTCTGCTGCCCAACATCGCTTGATCAGGTGCGCAAGGGCTGGTTGGCAACTTGCAGGGAGCGGTGGCCGTTCATTCTGTAAGATATTTGCCAAAATAATTATGAGACAACCCAAGTAAATTCAATTCCTTCCTAAAATACTATCAAATTTCATAAAGAAAAAGCATCTTAATTGGACAAGCGAATAAGAAAAAAATGTGTGTTTTTTTGCAAGTTATGATAGAAGGCAACATTGTGAGAACATGTGTAACCCATTTCATGAACTACAAGCATTTGGAACAATGAAATAAGACAAAAGACGTATGCAATTTATTTCCTACAAGTTATGGCAACATAAAAGGTTGTAAGGCACTGTTAGAATATGTTAAACCTTTCGAATCTCTATCTAAAAGAGCTCTTATAAAGATATGAGAGTTTCCTACAAATATACATATTTGATGGTTCGTGTTTAGATAGTGTGAGACTCAAACAAAGGCATGGATAGTATGCAAGAGGTAGCAAGCAATAGGGAGTGGGATATATGTGCGACAAACCTTTTCCGCTACAGCAAATGCAGCTTGTACCGGAGTCATCCCTTGAAATGGGAGCAAAGCTGTCGTAAGCTCCCATAACACTATCCCAAAACTATACACGTCCACCTTACGAGTATAAGGTTTCTCCTTCACCATCTCTGGAGCCATCCAACGATAAGTCCCCATATTCCCTTTAGATTCTTGTGTTTGTGTTTCAAGACACGATGTTCCAAAATCTGCCACCTTAACCCTCATTTCATCATTTAGGAGTAAGTTATTGGATTTTAGATCTCTATGAACCACTCCTTGAGAATGAAGGTATTCCATCCCTCTTGATATGTCTAGGGCAAGCCTCAAAACAGTTTCTGTTGATAGCGAGTATGGTTCTTTCTTGTTTAAGTACATCCTTAAGGTTCCTTGCGACATGTACTCCGTTATGATACAATATACAGGTGGCTTTTTACAAGCCGCAATGAACTGTAGAGAAAGAACGGGCAATCGTTACAAGCTGCACACAAAACTTTGGAGATCACAAACTTAATAACATACGTAACTAGCCTCACAACCGAATATATAAGTAGCATGGTGGGAAAACATCAAGCATATACAAAGTACGAGAAAGTTCATTTAAAAATCATAAATAGTTTAAAGACCCTGAGAACCAACCATCTCTTATTCAAGATTGATATAACTAAATATTCATGAATATATTTTTTTATCACTATTTTCATATACATGATATTTATTACAATATATAATTTGATACTCATAATTAATGAATATATATATATATATATATGATCAGGTCCTAGTAAGAAGTTGATGTTTTCGTAAGAAGCGTGAGAAGTCACATCGGGTTTTGGAGACCCACGTTCTACCGAACTGAATTAAGAGCGCTTTCTTATCATAAAAGATTCGTCACGACTTTGTGGAAAAGCCTTAGGTATGAATATGTTAGATACATGTGACTCGATTGCTGAAATAGTATCTCTCCCCCAAAAAGCATGCTTATCAACCGTCATAATAAAAATGGATGCACACTAAGATGAGAAGTACCAAGATGATATGCATCAAGATGCACCACATCAATTCTTTTCTAAAGTGCAATTCATGGAAGAACATGAGATTATAGATATCAGAGTTCAAATCCACTTCTCACTATTAACCCAACTTCTTACCCAATACTTCCCATATATATATAAACAATTTATTTTTACTATTCCCAAAATATTCACGATTCTCAAATGAATTTGTCGACATAAAAGTAACTTGTCTATTTACATCTTCACACACAACCAATACCCGAGTCTAGCTATTTACATCATTTTACACAACCAAAAACACTCGTAGTGGCGGAACACGGGCCTTGAAACTTGAGGAGCCAAAATGGTTTCTCGTTTTCTTTCTAATTTTTTACAGTGGTTCTCAATTATCGAAACACTCTAGGGATATTCTCAACTTTTGTTTTCCTTTTACGAGTATGAAAAATTGCTTGGTTTTTTTCTAAATATGCTGATATGTGATTCAAGAATAAAATCTAATTATCTAATAAGATAGAATTCTTTCATCAAATATATACCATGACTTCTTTGATAATACCCAACACAACATGTCAACAAAACAAAATTACATTAAATAGCAAAACAAATTTACATTCTATTTATTTATCTATTATATTACTAAATTATCTCGTTAATTTACTTTACTATATAAATTAAATTGTATCTGATTATTTAATTATATATTATTATTATTAGTCCATAAATACTAAGGTGTCGTTTGATTTGTAAGAGGTCTAAAGTCTAAATTCACGTCCAAAAAATAAGAGGTGGATGGTATAACATCTTAAATTTTCACATAATGATAAGAGGTTTTCAGACTTTTTCTAAAAAGTAAAACAAGCGATTTTAAGTCTTAATACCTTCTAATTTTCAGACTTATAAATAACTTATAAAAAAACAATCGATCCCTAAAATTGGACTATATTAGCCATTAGGATTCGAAATGGAAAATTCTAATGTCCTAGTGATTAAAATTGAAAATAGGTTGATAGATTTGAGAGGGAAATAGACCTATTATGATAAATTTTATCAATATTACTCTTGAGGTACACAGGGAGATAAAAATCAGGGAGGCCTTGCCCTCCTATTGCCACTAAAGCCTTCCGCCACGAAAGCCTTCTTCAATTCTTTTATTTATTTACTTTTTCTTAACGGCAAGTTAACGGACACACGTTCCAATAATATCGGGTCTTCTTACAGGCAATTCCATTAATCCGCTACGGCCCTGCCCAACCTATCACTGAACCACTAATTCGGCCGACACAAACTAGTTTCTTCATTTATATAAAAAATCAAACTACAATTTTTAACTTCAAATTTCATACTTTATAGGAAACATGTATGCATACTCAAGCATATATACGTATAAACACACTCGAATCATTTCACTGCTATCGAAGTTCCTCCTTTTCGGTATACCGAACAATCCTACACGCGAACTTTAAACATACATGTGTGTGTATATATATATGTATATGAAAACACAAATAATTATATTTTAAAATTTCTCAACTAATATATAACATATCATAGGATTGCACAAAATTGTAAGAGAAACATACTTAATTAGATTGTGAACAAATGATCAAGTAGGAGGACTACATGCAAATAAAAGATTTAGAAAACCCTAATTAATTTATGTATAGTTAATCAATTACCTGAACTATGTTGGGATGATAGAGTCTTGAAAGCAAAGCAACTTCTGATTTGAACTGTTGTTCAAGCATGGCTCTTGTCTCTTCTTTATGAGTTGGGATCCTCACCATTTTCACAGCCACAGCCCTTTGCTTGTAAATCCCTCTATAAATCCTGCTATGTGCACCAGAAGCAAATTTATTCCCAATGAAAAGCTGTGAAAGATCAGCAGTCCATTCTTCTTGATCTTCCTTTGCCACCTCCCATGTCTCAACATTTTCTGAATCCAAAATCATTGACCATGATTCAAGACTATCAAATCTTTTTCTCTCCATGTTTTCCATCTCAGTTTTCCATGGGGATTTTGATGAAGAAGATGGGTATGGAATGGGCTTCTCCTTTTTCTTGAATCTAAAAGGGTTGAAACAAGAAATACCCATTGCGAAAAAAACAAGTTTTTTCGTCCCAAACTCGTTGGATTAGCTAAAAACAAACCGATTAGTGAATATAATGAAGTTTCTCATGAAAAAACAAAATCAAGAAAAGTAAAGAAAAGATCTTTTTGTTTGATCAAGAAGGGGTGTGGATTGAATTTTGAGGGAGGGCATGATCAAATTCAAAAACAAAAACATGAGTATTGGAGAAAAATGTGGAAATGAGATGGGTTTTCATGGATGCACAATAACAATGGAAGTTGGAGAAAAAATCCATCATCAAAACTTGAGTAAGAGAGAAAAAAAGGTATAAGATGATAACTTCTTCTTTCCATCCAACAAAAGGAACATTGCGTTCACAAAAGTACTTGCAATAAAGGAAAAGAAGAAGAACTCATGAAACCCTAATAAATATAGGTAAATGGAAAAGGAAATACTCACAAGGGTTTTGTAGGGTTAATTTAGTCCACAAAGAGAAATATATATCACATATAACCTAAACCGGACGTTGTAACATATGGTGATAGATGTCGGCCCGTTTCTTTCTATGGTTGTTTTCGTTTTTTGAGTCACATAAATTGCAAAACTAAAAAACGTTAACACCTATAACCTTTTCAATATAACCTATATATATATATATATCTGAAATTTAACTTCGGATATTATTTAGTTAGTCAATAGAAGATGTTAACAAAAGACGTAAGCAACTTTCAAAGAACTTATACCTACTATAACAAAATCGGTTTTATATATAGGACATTAAAAGTGTTTATGTGGCATACTAAATTCTTTCATAGGACCAAACATATATATATATGTTGTATTTACAAGTGCCATAATATGTTTAGATGATATTTTTTGGCACGTTAATAATCTTTTTTAGAACACTTTTAAAACAAATGTCATATTGGCTTTTCTATATGATACTTTTGAGAAGTATCATATAGAATTCTCTTTCATACGACATTTGTTTTATAAGACATTTTTCAAACAGTGTCATTTATAAAAGAGCTAGTAGGACACTTTGTTTCAAAGTTGCCTAAAAAGTTTGTTAAGATGTTCAACGACGTTCTATATGCTTATTACAACACTTTAAGATATGACATGCGGATGTTTGATCCTATAAACTTAGATTCCATTAACTTAAGTCATATAAAATAGCTTATTAAGGAAGTTGGATTTTTTGATGTCGTGTAAACTTAATTTTTTATAGCATTTTATAACTTATTTGAAAAAAGAGATGGCTTTTATTTGTTGGGCCCATGTAACTTTATGGGTAGATTATATCTATCATGATGATGAAGAGAAAGTATGAATTTTTCAAGAGGATGGAGTGAGAGTCTCGTGATTTCTTGGTTTATAGAAAAGGTAATTAAAAAGAGTAACCAAGAAAGACTCTACAACTCTCTTTTTTCCACTTGTTATCATTCAATGCGTTTGCCCTTTGGCTTTGGCTTTTGAGTGTGTCAAGTCACACTCCTAGATGTACCCAATTGGTCCCCTTCATTTTCACTTAATAATATACACATACATACACACATATATACATATACACATACACATATATATATCTAGGCAAAGGAACATACGGGAAATTGACTAGTTAATGTGAAAAGCATGAGAAATGGATACGAACCCTTAATCATTTATAATCTCAAGCCCACCCATGTATTTTGTTTGATATGAAGATTGACCGGTGCATATCATCCTAATGTGCATCCAATGGTTGATAATCCCTATTCACACTTCTTAGTCTCCGGTTAATTTACTCAACATACCGGAACCAACCCTATACATGTATGTATATATATTTCACCTTCTAAATTTACAGTAGTTAAATGTATGTATATATATATCTTTTTTGCGTAGTTAGGAGTATTTGATCAGTCAACTTACGCACACCGACCATGAATAGCCTGCACACATCACATGTAAAGCTCTATGGCTCCAAGGATAATGGCAGTGCCTAAATTTGAAGAGGGAGAAAATGATTTTTTCCGGTACATCTCCTTTGAATCTTAATCAATGCACCAGGACGGATGGTTACTTTAAGTATTTAAGTGTAATGATCATAAATTATATTTAACAGTTAAATGTTTGTATTTATTTTAGCACAAGAATTTAGTTTAATGTTTTTACATATATTAAAGGTAGTCGATGGAAACCATAGCATATAATGGAACTAATATATGAATTTGATATATATATACATATATATATATATATATAGAGAGAGAGAGAGAGATAGAGAGGTTCAAACGAAAAATATATCAATTTACGAAAACGTGAGAAACAATATCAGCCACTCATCCGGTAAAAGAAGTGGCTTTGACCGGTCCCCCCCCCTCTAATATCTCTACCCTCCCATGAATCGCGTCAATCTTCCGTGATCAGGTCCACCGTAACCACAAAATGAGTGACCGAGATTGCTCCTCACGTTTTCTTAAATTGACATATGTGTGTGTGTTTGCATGATTGCGGACTTGATTTAATTTTCTAAAAGTAATCACTCTTACCTAAAGGAAATATTTGTGCGTCGGGATGTTTGATCCAATCAAAAACTAGACAAAAAGCCTAGCTAGACCAAACACATTAAAACATTAAATCGGACGTTTTTGGAACCAGACTAGTTGTAAGCTAAGTTAAATTGATAGTTCAGTTTCGATCTACCAAAAAAGATTCAAAGAGATTAGTATACAATTCAAATATCAACAAGACAACCATTTGAATGAATCAAATGAATTACGGAAAAGTTTAGAAAAACTCAATGATGAACTATCCTATTTTGATGGATTGAGTGTATGGACTACTTTTTTAAATGATTATGTCACTGAAGTGTTTATTTGAATGGAAAAATCGTTTAAGTTTCTCATTTTTAATGATCATAAACATTTTTTCAATAAAACAAATCATCAAACTCCTAGAAAATGTTTACTTACATTTTGTTAACAAAAAAAAAAAAAAGATGTGATAGACTAGGAGGTTGTAAAGTAAAAAAAAAAAAAAACTTTAATCGCTTTTATCGTTCTAAAACCATACGCAAACATTGGTGTTACTCCCCCCTTGCCACTTCTCGCTCCTTGTTGTTGTCCGTTCTCCATACGGCCTATCACGTTTTTGTCTCCTACCATTAATCTCCCTCTTTTTGATCGTTTTTTTTATCTTTTGATTCTCCCTCTTTTGATACATTGCATAGTCTTGTTCGAACTACATGCCATAGTTGATAACCACAATATCTTTTGGATTTAAGCTTATGTTCAAGCTAACCTTATATATGATCTAAAACCATGCCTTTTGAATTCCATGAATAAAAATAGTTTGGAAATCCTCATTCGAAAGTGAGTAATTCAGAGTAAAATCTTTGTGGAACATCAAACAATATAGGGTTTAGTTCCCCAAAATGTATCCAAGTTGTCACATTTTGCTATTGTGTGTATTGTACTTGAAAAACTACCATTTAATACATCAAAGTTTCAAAAACCTACCGTTTAGTGTATATGACCTACTATCAAAGGTTACCAGCCGGTCACCCCTCTTACGGCTACTTTTCCGGTCATCCGGTCATCTTCTCCGGCGACATTCCGGCAAGTACACCACTCCGACGACCCATTTTTTCCGGCGACATCAACCATTTTTTCCGGTGACCTTGACCATTTTCTCCGATGACCTTAACCATTTTTCTCTGGCCATACATATGTGTGCGTATGTGTCTCCGGCGTCCGATCTCCGCCACCCACCACCGCCAACCTCTCCCTCTCCGCCACCCACCATCTTCTCTAGAATGAAGCTCAGATCTGCCATGGATGTTCATCAAAGCATTCATGTGTTCTTCGGGCAGATCCATGGCAAATTTGAACTTCATTCCGGAGAAGATGATGGTTGGTGGTGGTGGGTGGCGGATAGGGAGAGGGAGAGGGAGAGGTTGGCGGTGGTGGGTGGCGGAGATGGGGGACATCGGAGACACACACACATATCTTTGGGCAGAGAAAATGGTTGAGGCTGCCGGAGAAAATGGGTCGCCGAAAAGTCGCCGGAGTGGTGTAGTCACCGGAATGTCGCCGAAGAAGATGACCGGATGGCCGGAATGACCGGGTACCTCTTCAACAAGTTTTCCAATACACTAAACGGTAGGTTTTTGAAACTTTGATATATTAAATGGTAGTTTTTCAAGTACAATACACACAATAGCAAAAAGTGACAACTTGGATACATTTTGGGAAACTAAACCCAACAATATATCCATGGCAATTCACTTGATAATCCATACATGTTGGGTTATCAACATACTCATTGTCTTGAAGAAACTTGAACTATTGTTTTCTAGATGATTCAAGAACCGATAAGTTAAAGTTGTGGCAACCTAGGTTGGTGATTTGAAATTGCATGGTGCAAGTTGCCAAGTAATGAAGGGAAGCTACAACATAATTGCAAGTTTTATTTTATCGTCTTGCAACCAAATAACAATTTTTTAGTGATTTGTGCATACGACCTCAAGTCATATGTTGCACTCCTAGACCAGACAACCAATGTCTAATGTGATGTGAAGTCACCAGACCAAAGCCGGATGTGGGCACCAATTGGTTTAAATTTAAGAATTAGGGCTCATTTGATACAACTTTTATAGGATAGTTCTTCCTTTACATGATTTTGTGTAAATTGTGCTAATCTACTTGTGGTGTTTGGATCTCTATCATTCTAGTGTAAGATTCCGATTGTATTCCTTGTAAATATAGGCTCTAGTCTATTTTATATGGATGTATTATCAAAGTGACAGTGAAACCATGTCAAACCATTGTATTCATTTATTGGTTTACATTGAAATTATGTTGATTAGTTATTCTTTGTTGCTTTTAAATTATTTGAGACAATGAAACACCTTGCATTGGGATCGGATTGGTTTCCACATTTTGGTTGTTATGGATATACGCACTTGTGTGTACTATTTAAGAACAATGTATATCATATTCAGGTTTTTTCGACCCAATTGCTTGAACAAAGCTATTAAACCCAAGTACACATAGTAAAATGTTTCTTGCCATCTTGATAGTTGAATGTGAAGTCTATTATGTATAGCTTAATTCTCTTGTATTTCATACATTAAAAATTTATTGATTATGTATTTTAAACCAACATTTTATCCTTGTTTAGATAATATCATCCTATTAGTTTGAATATATAATGTTTGAGTTCATGCACTTATTGTTTGATTAACTTTTGGTGTTCAAAAATCAAAATACCCAATATATTAAAGAAAAATTGTTCTTTTTACACATGATTCGATCTAAAAATTAAAAGCATAACAAACCAAACTTCATGTATTGCATGTATGCATATACACGCTTACATACATACACATACACATATATAGGTGGCATATTTTATCTCCAATAGATGGTAACTTTTTTGTGGTTCATGTACTTGCAAAACGGTCTAGGTGTTATGAGACTTGGATAATCATGAAAAAAATCTGAAAATATAAGTTATGTAATTTATTTTGAACTCAAATATACAACTAATGATCTACAATGTCAAAGATAAACGAGACTAGAGTAATTGTACATGCGCACACTCACTCACAACACACAAAGATACATATATAAATATAGATTATATGTAAATAAAGGATTGTATGAACGAAAATTATTTAGGGTGACAAGCGTAATAAGAAATTTGGAGTTTGGACCCTTAATCACTTTCAATCTCACCCCACGCCCATGAATACAACGGGACCTTCTTATGATAACCTATGAAATTGTGATAACATTTTTCATCTAAAGCTTGTATTTAATGTAAAAAGGTTTCATATTGTGAACAACATATATATGAAAAAGATCATAGTGACACAAATATATATTAACCAATACATTAAATATTACTTTTAGATAAGAAAAGTTAATGTTAAACAAAACCGTAAGATATAAGAAAAAAAGTATTTTAAAAGGTTGAAGCATTCATGTTATGATCATGATCATATCTGGAACCCGTGGTCCTGTTACATGCAACTTGGGTTTGTATTGTTATCGTCACCTAGGACCAATTTTCCTTTCTTTTTTCTTCCTCTTTTGCCCTTAATTTTAAATTTTTATTACAAATTGGTCCCAATAGGGCACGTTTGAATTTCTCCTAAGTATTGATTTTAAAGAATTAGCTAATTATTATAGTTTTAGACACTAATTGTTTGGTATTATATATTATTTTAATTTATATTATTTGCTTTTATTATAGGTTTGTAGTATAATTAGTGTCATATTAAATTTAAAGCTTATAACTTGAGGTCTTCAGATATGTGGTCCACTAAATGTATTTCATTTAACGGTTAACCTTTAAGAAAAATTATAATAAAAATCTGACTCAATTCATGCCACACGAGCAGAATCATGAAATGACCCACCAAAATAACAAAATCTGACATGTCTTGTGTGGGGATTGACGTGGTTTTACGCCACTTGAGTATAATCACCCCATCCTTAATGAAAGGACCACCCTGATGTGATTCTGCTTACACCAAATTTGATCTCTATTTGACCTGCTTCTTTTACCACTATTTTGTCTTATTCTAATTTAAATGTGTATTGAACGATAAGAATAAGATGTTTTTCTCCTACTTTTCTTCACTTGTACATCTATTTAACCATCATATCCGATTGTCATGGTTAATGTTCATTGTAATTGTAATACAAATATTTTAATAAAAGATTCCTAAATTTTGAAACTTCAAGACCAATTTAATAAAATGACAATTTACCAAAAGCTTACCGGGTCAAATACCTTACTAGATGAGTATGGTAGATAATCTTATACTAGTAAGAAGAAAGATAAGGATCGAGAATCTTACTAAGTAAATAAGGGTGGTGACTCTTATTCAACAAACGCTTACCTTGTGATAAATAGGGTGGCAATTCGCGACTCGACACAGATCCAACACAAAAATAAACGGGTTTGAATTGAGTTTTCTGACCCGCCAACCCGTTTATGGGTTTGTGGGTCAACCTGTTTATGGGTTTCTGAAGTCGTGTTTGGTGGGTATATGGGTTTGTGGGTCAACCCGCCAACTCGTTTATCTATTTTTAATATGTTTAAGATATTTTTTTTATAACAAAACTTTTATTCTTTTAGACTAAACCTTAACCCGTTTTATGACCCATGAACCGATATAGTTAAATGGGTTACGTGTGTTGTATGCAGGTTAAGCTTATACGAGTTAGGGTTGATAAACACGACAAGAGTAGTTAAAATCATGTCTGGGTTGAGTCTTTCTAATTCGCCAACCCACGATCTGTTAACCTAAACAAGACCCGATTGCCACCCCTACTGATAAACACTTACCCCCATAAGATAAATAAGACTGATAACTCATCAATCTAGTGAATATGTATTTTTGGTAAGTGACCCTTAATTCTTGTGTTCAATAATTTACAAGGGATTCAAATCAAACATTTAAAGAGATATGAGCCATTGATTGTGGGCTGGCAATATCTCAAGTACTCAACCAAAAATCCATTTTTATAGAAGGCCCAATAAGCTCAAGGTTGGGAATTAGAATTTGGATTAGGATTTGGAAACACTATTTTACGAAACGAATCTTATTTATGAATTATTTTGAAGGGCAAGCAATCTTATTTATAAATTTATAATCGTTGCGTTCATAAAAACACAAACAAATACAGTTAAATATGTCAGATTAAGGTGTAGTTTTGTTTTTTAAAAGCCCAAAAGTTTCATATCATATCTAAAAAAAGAAGTGGATATACCTCTTAAAATTTTAAAGGCTTTCTCTCTGATCGGGACAACGGACCAAAAGTTATGGAATTGGGTGTGGGGTCTTTTGTTGAAATGGAATGACCTTCTTATTTATTATTTATCGTAAATAAGTGAAGCATTACGCCTTTTCATTTGAAACCTTGGTATAGCTCTAAGTGACGACTCTCTAAGAGAAATCTAAAGAAACAACAAGATTTTGATTCTTGTTTTTTTAACAATTTTAGGAATGGAAATGGAATATCCTTTCGGTCCTCCTCAAAAAACACCTTGCTTTTTTAACCCATTTTCAAGACGGTAAGAGGTTTTAAGAGCTTTTCTTAAAAACAAACAAACAGTTTTAAGTATGCAAACCTCTTAGGGGCGTGCGGTTCGTAGAACGTAATGGAATCGAAATGCTTAATTTCTTTGACCAGAATCCATTCCCTTGTTTGTTTCAATTGAATCTTTGAATTCCAACAAATTTCATGGAAGAGGGATTTGAACATCACATTATAAAACCCTCTTCCATGAAATAGAATTTCAAAATCCTTCTTCCATGAAATTTGTTGGAATTCAAATATTCAATTATTTTATTAAAGTAGTTTGTTGGAATTATCCCAAAAATCGACTTTCTTCAAAATCGACTTTCTTCAAAATCCCATTATAACAATTATCATAACAATTTTTGGAATTTCAAAATCCTTTGTGAAATTATATAATAAAATAATTTCAATAGCCTTTGTGAAATTATATAATTTCAACAAAATTATATAATTTTTGGAATTTCAAAACTGTTATGGAATAGAATTCCAACAAAATTATATAATAAAATAATTTCTTCAATTATCTCAAAAATCGACTTTCTTCAAAATCCCATAACTTCCTCATACGAGCTTCGATTTCAGTGATTCAAAAAGCTACGGTTTCGTATTTGATTTGTCTAACCTTTGAGATCATTAAATTTAGGATTTTAGCTACAAATCTTAGAGTGAGTAGTCCCAGCCTTCGAGTTGGTAGATTTTGGAAGCCATTGATGTAGCTATGCTATGCTTATGGCTTACGGGTTTGGGATTGGTTAAGAGTTCAAGTGTCAAGTTGTTTATATGAATGTTATGTGTATGTTTAGGTGCTTGAGTCTCTACGTGGGCCATATACGTTCAATTGTGTTGTCAGACTTCAGTATCAGGTGACTACATTAACCCCTTATACGTGGCTTATATGCAAATTGCGTGTGATGCGTATGTGGATATGAGACTAGCATGTTTGTGTTAGACCGTGCTCATTGTAGTGGTGGTGGCCACCGTGAGTATCAGAAGCGTGATAGTCTGATATAAGTGACTATGGTCCTTGATGGTGGGTGCCGTAAGGACGTAAGTGTTGCATGTCTAGTTCTCATTACGTGGTGATTTGTGATATAATGTTTATGTGTATTGTGGTTTGTGCTCACTAAGCGAAAGCTTAACCCATAGTGGTTTCCCCCTCAGATGCAGGTTCTATAGGAAAGGACAAGGGAAAAGGGTTGGCTTGAAGTTCCGATCTTCCGAAGGGCTCAGTTCCATTTTGTGTGGGTTAAGAAGCAGTTGTATATCTATTAAACTACTGGTTTTGAGATAGTTACGTTTTAAGTATGTTGAACCTCGATTTGAGGGTTTTCGCTTACAATATCGTTTGGATGTGTTGTGAATATTTAAACCTTTTATTTAAAGTTGTCTTTTGGGCCAAATTTCCGCTGCAAATGGTTACTTTTATTTAATTCCGTTATCTTTTCATTAAAATTTTATGAAAAACGTTTTGGGTCGTTACACTTTCCTTGTTATTTATATTCATATAAGAATAGCGGTTATTGGAAAAACAAATACCATTTTAATAGTGACAAATAAAGAAAGTTTATCATATTACCTACTTTATTATTTTTAATGATAAGCAACTAAAATGTCACGACTTTCCTCAAATATCACAAAATTCCAATATTTATGATAAAGAGGGAACCGATTTTTAGGTATTACAAACAAAAATTCCCATTTGATGACATACGTAACATACAACATGAAGTGTCGGTCACACAAATCTAACTCAATGTCATTCTAATTTCTTGTAAGATTAGTTCATTATTTTACAATGTTTTATCCCTTAAATGTTTTAGCAATATATATATGAATGAGCAATCAATTTGCTTTGGATATTGATCGTATATATCAACAAGATCTTTCTAACATAGATATCATAAAAACACATGTAATCGATATTTATTTACAAAAGTATTAATGAAACAAATATCTTTTGTGTCTAAATAATTTATAAAACATACACATTAGCTTGTAATAAATTATTATAGATTATGGCTATGTTTGGCAAGCGTAGCTTATAAGCTAGCTGGTAGCAGATAAGCTAGCTGGTAGCTGATAAGCTAACAGATAGCTGATAAGCTAGCTGTTGATTGATAAGCTTGCTAGTAGCTGATAAGCTAGCATATGAACAAATTATGTTTGGCAAAAACTAGCTTATGAGTATGTAAAATGACCAAAAAGGGTATATTTGAATTTAATAATTAATATTAATAAGGGTATAATTGGAAAAAAACTACAATAAGCTCCTCATAAGCTACTCAAAGTAGCGTTTCAAAAATCTAGTTTATAAGCTAGCTTCCTGATACATGTTTGGATGGACTAGCTTATAAGCTAGCTTATGTTTGCCAAACACAGCCTATAAAGCTCGCGATGTTGTTAGAAAGCCGTGCTTTTATTGCTTATAAGCTAGCTTATGTTTGCCAAACACAGCCTATAAAGCTCGCGATGTTGTTAGAAAGCCGTGCTTTTATTTTGGTTGTTATAATAGGATTTCTTGCATACCCCCCATAACCTAGTTTTGATATTGGAGTTGACATACATAAATACATTGGAAACTAAATTTTTTGTTAAATATATTAGGTGTCAGATTATGTGGATCGACTAATTCCTTAGGAATCTCCATTTGATATCAACATTCTAGGTTTTTGTCTTGAAATATAAACTAGATCATGACTTCAATACTAAATATATAAAAAAATAACACAAGTAATCATCTTCCAAACCTGAATACGAGTGTAGATTGTTAGAAAAAAACATGGTTCTACTTCAACTGTTATCTCAAGATATATATAGTAACCTTGTTCCAAAAGAGAGATTTAATGCTCAATCATAAGAATAGGGTTTGAAAGTCATTTTATATTCAATCACATAAGAGTATCTCCAACAATTTTTCTATAATTTCTGTAAAATAGGGATTCAGATGTCAAAATCTTTAAAAAGTTTTATATTTAGATCCAACAGATTTTCTATTTTAGAGATTTCTACATATATTATATTATTAAAATATTCTATAAATTTATCATCCCAATACACCTTTTAAAAATGATTTATCTAAAATATTAATGATGCAATCTCATTTGTGGAAATGCATAAAAAATTAATTTCTCTTTCCATACATCTAATTTTAGAGAACTCTCTAAACTTGGAGTTTTTTCGAGTTTTCTCTATTTTAGAGAACCGTTTAAAGAATTATAAGAATAGGGTTTGAAAGTCATTTTATATTCAATCACATAAGAGTATGTCCAATAATTTTTCTTTAATTTCTGTAAAATAGGGATTCAAATTTCAAAATCTCTAAAAAGTTTTATATTTAGCTCCAACGGATTTTCTATTTTAGAGATTTCTACATATATTATATTATTAAAATATTCTATAAATTTATCATTCCAATACACCTTTTAAAAATGATTTATCTAAAATATTAATGATGCAATCTCATTTGTAGAAATGCATAAAAAATTAATTTTTTTTCCATACATCTAATTTTATAGAACTATCTAAACTTGGAGTTTTTCAAGTTTTCTCTATTTTAGAGAATTGGAGCAATATAGAGAACAAAAGCCTTATTTTCTCTATTTTAAAAAAACTGTAGGAGATACTTTAAAGCTGCTATTGGGACCATCATCGACCTTCGATTATTTGAAAACTTAAATTGTGTAAATTGTATATTTTTTCTTTGAATAATGTATATTTTTTCCGATAACGTGATATTCAAAACTCAAATTCAATTATATATTTGTAATTTATATAAGAAGTAGAAAATAATTGATATCCCTAAATCCCAAAAGCCTAAAGTATCCCTCGAGAATTGAGTTGTTTGTCCCCTGTTCCCTAATCCCTATTGTCATTGTACGAAATTACCCCTATCCTAAAATTTAAAGAAATTGATAAAAGTAACCATTTTCTAATATTTAAGCTTTTTAAGAAAATAATTATTTTGCTCTTTTTAAATACTACTTTCATCTCTTAGGCTACCCACACCGGTGATCGGGTAAGACAGCGGGCTGGGGGTGGCTAGGGGAATTGAAGCCGGCGGGCTTTGAGGGTTGGGTGTGCAGAATTGAAGCCGGCGGGCTTACAACCTTTGCGGTTTCACCACACTGCCAAGTGCCAACGAGCCCGTGAGATGTGTGTGTGTGTGTTGCTTGTGTGTTGTGTGAGAGGGTTGAGAGGGTTGGGTAAAAGTTGTAGAGGGTTATGAGAGGGTAAAGAGAGGGTTGGGAAAAAGCTGATTTGGCAGCTGATGTGGCATTAAAAAGTGAGAGAGTTGGGAGGGTTGAGAAATATGGGTGTGGGTAGCTTTACCCCTTTTCTCTCCCAAATTCACCATATAACCCATTGGCCACTATCCTATGGCCCTTATTAGCGACTTCCCATTGCCTTTTATGCATGAAGCCCACCCCTATTAGGCCATCCTTAACCGTACCACTCGTACCAACTGCCACCTCAGCGCCACATCAGCTTTACCACCACCATACCATTGTTTGGTGGCTCTGATTTAAGGTTGTTGGTTGTTTTTGAAATATTTTTTTTGTTGACTTTCTATAGCTTGGGTTCTTCGTTCATCTTTTGTATGTTGCTTTGTTTGCTTGGCATTTTGTTGCCTTGATGTATTTTGGTTGGTCATTTTAGTTTCGTCTTTATGTTGTATTGGTGGTAGTTGTAGAAAAGAAAGCTAAAAACAAACGAAGAATTCTGAAAATACTCTTATTATAACAAAGAAAAATCACTAAAAAACTCTGTTACAATCGTTTCCGAACTCTCAATGTTTGTAACTTGATACCACAACTTGATATCTAAGCCTCTATTTATAATAACACTAGCTTGTGTTAGACTAGGACTAGGACTAGGACTCATAAATCTATTATAATACCAACTTGTATTTATAATTATCTTATCACCACATTGTGTAAGACTTATCCTAATTATCTTATCACCACATTGTGTAAGACTTATCCTAATCTTATCTTATCCAGAAATTACTTTCATTCACCCCTTAATTTCGTAGTGCAGCTTGTAGATCATCCATGCCTAGAAGCTTTCTCATTTCGTTGAACTTCACTTTAGCCAACGACTTCGTTAGGATATCTGCACATTGTTCTTTCCCGCTGATGTGTTCCACCACAATCTCCTTCGCTTCAACCCGTTCTTGAATGTAATGGTAACGGGACTTTATGTGTTTACTTCGACCGTGAAAAACTGGATTTTTGACCAATGCAATCGCTAGCGTGTTGTCAATCTTGAGTGTCACTGATTGTACCTCCGATCCAATTATTTCTACGAGTAAGTCATGAAGCCAAACTGCTTGACAACTTGCTGAACTAGCAGCCATGTATTCCACTTCACATGAAGATAAAGCCACCGTTTCTTGCTTTTGTGAACACCAAGTGATGGGAGATTTTCCAAGTAGAAAATATGATCGGTTGTGCTTCTTCCGTCGTCAATGTCTATATTGTGACTACTATCACAATATCCGACCAATTTCGTGGGTTCGCCTCGAGCATAGCGAATTCCATATCCCAAGGTTCCTTTAACATACCTTAGTATCTGTTTTATCACTACCATGTGAGATTTGTTCGGGGTTTACATATACCGACTTATAATACCCACTGCATAAGAAAGATCGGGTCTACTATGGAGTAGATATCTTAGTCTTCCGACCAAGCTTCGATATTCGGTAACTTCAGTATCTTCCTCGCCTTCTCCTTTTGAGAACTTCACATTAGGATCCATTGGAACTAGAGTGGGGTTGCAATCAAACATGCCGGCATCCTTGAGTACCTTTTTTGCGTAACCGGTTTGGGTAATTATAATGTCCTCATTTCTCTGATAAACTTCAATCCCGAGGTAGTATGTGAGCACACCCAAATCTGTCATGTCAAACTTTGTACTCATGGCTTCCTTGAATTTCGATATGATATTCAGACTTGTTCCGGTAACATCGAGATCATCAACGTATACTCCGACAATGATAAAATCAGCACCTATGCTTCTTCGATAGACTGCTTGTTCTTGTATACATCTTTGAAATTTCATATCCTTCAGAATCCCATCGAGTTTCATGTTCCAAGTGCGAGGTGCTTGCCGTAGGCCGTATAAAGCCTTCACAACTTTGTATACTGAGTCTTCGTGCCCCTTCTTTACGAAGCCTTCCGGTTGATGAACATATACTTGCTCTTGTAGTTCACCATGTAAAAACGCGGATTTCACATCGAGGTGATGCAATTCCCATCCTTTTGCGGCTGCGAGAGCTATAAGTATTCGAACCGTTTCAATACGGGCAACCGGTGCAAATACTTCTTCAAAATCAATCCCGGGTTGTTGGAGGTAACCTTTGGCCACGATCCTTGCCTTGTACCTGCTAATTGAACCATTTGCGTCTTTTTTAACCTTGAATACCCACTTTAATCCGATGATGGTTGCATTGCTCGGTCGCGTGACTAGCTTCCACGTGCCATTTTTTTCAATCGGATCGATTTCTTCTTTCATCGCTTTTACCCACATCGGATTATTCTTAGCTTCATGGTAGCTTGATGGTTCATCATCATTGAGGGATAGTAGTAGATGAGTGTTCTCAACATAAAAGTTCATATCAAAGTCGTCATACCTTCGTGGGAGTTGAGAGTTACAATTTGACCTTCGTATCGGAGGAGCTTCATGGCTTTCAATGGATTCGTTTGAAGTGGGCGGTGGTTGTGAATTGATTCCACCGCTAGCCTCATTCGTAATTCCACCGTTGGCCTCATTCGTTATTCCGCCGCTGGCCTCATCCGCTCCCGATCCTTGTTTCATTGTTTCTCTCATCTGCTACCGATCCAACTCCTGTGTCAACGAGTCCTGATCATTGTACCCAAAACATACCAGGTTTTAGCATTTGGTCATATTCCTTCTCCCAGTTCCAATTTGAGTTCTCGTCAAAGATTGCGTCTTGTGTACTGTTTTTTGGGAGCGATCATCAAGCTTCTTCAAGTGTACCCCAACAGCTTTTGCATAGGCCACACATCAAAACACCCGTATATGCTCGATATTTGGCTTACGGTGATAGTATAGCTCGTACGGTGTCGAATCTTTCACCGCTCTTGTCGGGATTCGGTTTATGATGTAGGATGCGTGATTCACGGCTTCTCCCCATAGATAATTAGGAACTTGTTTCGCCTTTAACACGCTTCACGTCATCTCGAGGAGGGTACGATTTCGTCTTTCCACCACACCGTATTGTTGTGGCGTGTATGGAGCCGTGAGATGTCTTATCATCCCGTGATCTTCGCATAGGTCTTTAAAGTCTTGCGAATTGAACTCACCGCCTCTATCTGTTCGTAGTACTTTGATGGCATTACCGGTTTCTTTTTCAACCATCGCTTTGAACTTCTTGAAGTGGCCAATTGCATCACTTTTTTCCTTCATTAGGTAACATGATAGGTGTTATTCTTAACCCCTATTTTGTGTCTTTTTATTACGATTTTTCACCATTTTAGTTGCCCGTCGTGTCGTTTTAGCGTCTTTTGTTCCGGTTCTTGGTAAGTATTAGTTTTACGTCTAGTTTACTTTAAGTATGCTTATATTGATATCGTTTTCGTAATAATTCCGTATTAATTTCTTGCTTGTTCAGATTTTGCAGAAATGGCCCGAGCACTTCAGAAGATGCTAGAGGAGGTCAGTAGTTGTGCCGCAATACCGAAGGATGCTGATTTTTGGGCCCTCCTCACTTTTGGGCCAGTTTTTGGGCTTGGAGGCCCAAGCCCGTTTGCTGAATCTTGTTCCCTAAGCTTTGTTTTTCTATAAATAGGTGCTTAGGTTTCATTTGTAAAAATCAACTAGTTAACATCTTTAATTTCCGTTTTAGTTCTCATGTCTAGTTACTAGTTCGATAAGTTTGATAGTCTTTTGGAAAACAGTTTACAAGTTGGATTGTGCTTAGAATCCTTTCGGTTTCTTAGCACCTTTTCACTTGTTGTTACGTTCTCGTTATAAATATTACGATCGAATCGTTTCTAGTTATATATCGGTTTTAATTTCTCAGTATTATTTATCATCAGTTTCTCGTTATTTCCTACGTTATTCTCACTTTTTCGAAGTTCAACACGTGTTTCAAAGGTTCGATTTTATCACTCACGATATTTTATCGTTACCCGATTTCTCAAAGTTACAAACAAGATTTTCGGTTTTCATAAATTTGAAAGTCTTGGATCTTTATAAAATAATCTTTCTATATTTTCCAAGTCATCGTCGATTACGAGTTCGTTGTTTTGATTTATTGGTTCGAAACTTGCACGATAAGTAACAGTTTATTAGTTATATCTCGAAGCTTGTTTGGCAAACTACTCATTCGAGGCTTGTTTGACAAGCTACTCTTTATAAAAGATTTTTGTTACAAAGCTTCCTTTATAAGCTTCTTTAGTTTAAATATTTAAATTAATTAAATAGTTGCTTTCGTTGGAAGTTTCATATATATCAGTTATTAGTTATCACTTATTTTTATTTACTTGGAATCTATTACACTCTGTTTCTCACGTTGAATTTATTTTTAACGTTGCAGAATGTATTGTGTAATATTTACCAATTCTCTTACGTTTCTTATTATAGAAATTCCGTTTATTATTCAGTAATCTTACTGGTCATCTCTCCAGTATTTAATTATTCCCACTTTAATTTACTGCTCTGTTACTGGTCATATCTCCAGTATTTACATTACTGCTCTTTTACTGGTCATCTCATCCAGTGTTTACTTTTCAGTTATTTCCATTACAGCAATTTACTTGCTTTGATTTTATTGGAGTTATATACACTCTGTTTCTCTCATCGAATAGAACGTATTGTGTATTAACTACCAGTCTGCTTTAATTTCAGCAATTTAATTTCTCATCCTTACTGGTCATTATCCAGTGTTTACATTCCAGTTATTTAATTCCTGCAATTACAGCTTTCGTTCCTGTTTTTATTAGAACTACAATTTAATATTTCAGTACTCATATCTTTCACGAGAAGAATCCAAGCCATGATGGGCTAATTTCCTTGGCTTGGGGTGTTAGGAAATGTTGAGATCATTCTCGGTGTAAAAGAATTATCTTGTGTTTTAATTGTTGTATTCTAATTGTTTGTTGTAGGTATTTAGCGTTTCATTGAAGATTGTACCGAATTGACTGACGACCAATTTAGGACATGAAAATGCACTAGCTTTCAGAGTTAGGATTTATGCTAGATATTTTGTAATAAACGTGAGAAGACTAAAAGTAGCTTTAGTGCCTCGGGACTATACTCATCTGGTAAGATAGGTAACACTACGTTGTGTTAGGATTCATGAGACTTTAAGTAGACTCATATCGATAACACCTTGACCTTTGTGTACTTCTGGGAGGCCGATCAAACCAGTAGTTGGACCATCATTAAGCATAAGATTATTTCTAAATCACCTGTTGTCTCATCAGACCCTTGCACCCCATGCTCTTTCCCACACAGATTTAACAAAATACCCCTCCAAATCAAGTCACTTTAAAAATCCTCGAATTCGCCATCTGAAATCATCTTTTACAAACTTAACTTTTTACAAAGAGGCTTTTGCACAAAACCTTCCCTGAGGATCGATATCTGGTATTCACTTACCATTATTACTTGTTACGAGACGATAGTAGTTCAAGGTGTATACTTGCGCCTGGTTCTATTTTCCAGTTGAATCTCACAGTTCACAGATTATTGCACATACTCCTTATTCACAAAAAGGGGGTAGCATAATTCTCTCAGCAGGTTTTTGGCGCCGTTGCCGGGGAAGGTAGCTAAAAGTTCCTTTTTGTTTTAAGTAAAGCTTTTAAAATTTGATTTTTCTACCACCTTTTTGAAATAAAGGCTTATGCCAAGAAAAGTGCACGGGGAATTTTTCAATATAGATCCAGAGATTGAAAGAACTTTCCGTTGGCAAAGAAAAGTACAAAAACAACTTTTAAAAATACTCATGGCTGATCAAGAACAAAGACACCATTCCTCTGATGAGGAAGATTATAGTGATGAGCAGGAACTCCATCAGGAGCAGGATATCATTCAACTTGCTAACTCTAAAGATGGTGGGATTATGGATTATGCTGTTCCTGTTTTAAGCCAGCTTCATTCAGGAATACTTAAACCAAAAATCAAAGCCACCCATTTTGCTCTAAAACCTGTGATGTTTTCCATGCTCCAAACCACTGGCCAGTTTGGTGGCACTGCGGTTGAAGATCCTCATTCTCACTTAAAATCTTTCATGCAAATATCAGACTCTTTCCTTATACCTGGAGTTTCGCCAAATTCCTTGAGGTTATTTCTTTTTCCATTTTCACTCAAGGAAAGAGCAAAAGCATGGTACGATTCACTCGAACTAGATTCTATAACCTCATGTAGCCAAATGGCGGAAAAGTTTTTGAAAAAGTACTTCCCACCCACCAGGAATGCCAAGTCCCGACTTGACATTTCCACTTTTAAACAATGGGATGATGAAGCAGTCCCTGATGCATGGGAAAGATACAAAGAACTTTTGAGAAGATGCCCTCATCATGGCATCCCGTACTGCATACAACTAGAAACCTTTTACAATGGTTTAAACACCACTGCTAAAGGAATGCTAGATGCTACTGCAGGCGGAGCGTTCACGGGAGTTACCTATAATGAAGGATTCAAAATCCTTGAAAAGATATCTAACAATAACAGACATTGGGCTGACCCACGGGCAGTCCCACCAAGAAGAAATACTGCTAATGTCCAGGATACAGATGCTTACTCAGCTTTGGCTGAGCAAGTTTCCAATATGGTTGAGATGATGAAGAATCTGTCCAACCCTAGTGGAAGTGAGAGGACACCTAAAAAACAAGTTCGCTTTGTCACTTGTTCTTACTGTCAGGAAAACCATTCATTTGATGACTGTCCTGGAAATCCTGAAAGTGTCAACTATGTCAATCACAACAACCACACACAGACTGGGGCCTTCTCTCCTACTTACAATTCCAAGTGGAGAGAACACCCTAACTTTTCATGGCGTAGTCCAACACTCAACCCACCAATGCAGAAACCCCATGGTCAGACCAGTCATCCTATTCAGAATACTAACCACCATCAACAACAAAGACATGTTCATTTTCAAAACCAAAACCATCAGTGTTCTCCATCTCAGCATAGGCAAAACAACCAACACAACCAAAATGATGCCCCTCCTACCTTGGAGGCAATGCTAAAAGGCTTTATGGCCCAAACCCAGGCATCCATTAAGAATCTAGAAAACCAGGTTGGCCAGATAGCCCAGGAGATTAAGAAAAGACCTGATGGGACTTTGCCGAGTGATACTGAGACCCCTCAGAGACCGGGAAAGGAACAAGTCCAAGTTGTAACACTGAGAAGTGGTAAAACCTTAATAGAAAACAATCAGGTAAAGTCACACACACCACCTGAGAAAAAAGATAGAGAATTAGAAAAGACAAAAACAGAGCCTGAGAAGAAAAAGGTAGAACCTAAAAAGACCTTTTCATCATCAACTTCTACTGATATTCCACAGCCGTCTAGAGACAAGATACCTCTAAGCCATGCTCCACTTCATGAAAAGTCAGACCTTCCACTGTTATTCCCAGATGAACCTAAGAAGATACAAAAGAGAGACAGATCCCCTGTAAGAGATGAGTCACTCAATCGGCTATGCAAGCAAACTGGTTTCCCCACCGTGAGCTTGGTTTTGTAGAGTCTATTCATTGATCTCTTTACCGTGAATAGAAGAAGCTTTCGACTATCAAATAAGAACAAAGAATCACCTTTCATAGAGACCTCGCACCCGATTTCTGTTGCTTGTCCCAAACTGATTATATTGGCTTTAAGATCTGGGATATAATAGATGTTGGTAAGTTATTTTTTGCTCACCTCTATCTCCTATAAACAGAATGGATCCCTTGCCTCGTATCTCAACACACGAGTTATCACCGAACTTCACTCTCCCCTTATCCGGTTGTTGATTTCGGTGAAGAAAGACAAATTACCTGTCATATGATTGCTCGCGCCATTATCCAAATACCATATATCCCCTTTGTCATTGTGCGTTTAGTATATGCTCGGTATCACAGTTACTTGGTTTAACAGTACTGTTTCGTAGAGGGTTTCATGCATGAACAATTGTGGATCATGATCTTCGATTTCGGCGACATGAGTCTCGGCTCGTTTAACTTTCCGATCTGGGCAAAGAGACACAAAGTGGCCGAATTGATCACACCTATAACACTGTACTTTGGAACGATCCTTACCTTTTCCTTTTTACTTGTCGAAATCGTTATTGCTTGTAGGTGGTGCTGAACGATTTTGGTGAGGTTTCTGATGGCTTCCACGACCTCGTCCCGACCCGCGGCCTCGTCCACTACTTGATTCAGAATACCGAGTGTTAGATTTTGTCTTGTGGAACATTAACTTGCTTTGGTTAGTGACAGGCTCGTTTTCACGGATGCGCTCCTCGTACGCTTTTAATCGTCCAACAACATCTTCGAAACCGACAGTCTTTAGGTCAAGAATTTGCTTGATCGATGCCACTATGTGAATAAATCTTCTTGGTAAGCTGGTGAGAAATTTCTTGACAAGCTTCTTTTCGTCAAGAGTTTCTCCAAGGGATGAAGATTTTGACGCGATCCCAGACAATTAACTCGCGTATTCGTCAATTGTGCCAGTTTCCTTCATCTTCAGGTTGTCGAGTTCGGCTATTAGGGTTTGTAAACGCGCTTCCCTTACTCTATCTACTCCAAGATGTCGACTTTTAATGGCCTCCCAAATTTCTTTCGCTGTCTTCATCATACCGACTTGTAGGATGAGATCTTCGGGAATGGCTTGGAAGATAACGGCGATGGCAACATTGTTTTTCTTCGTGTCATCCGCACCTGGATCAACGACATCCCAAACTTGGTGTACGCTTAGGATCACCTTCATGCGGATCGCCCACACCGTATAGTTTGTCGAGTTCAACATCGGAATATTGAACGAGAAAGATGACGACTCCTTGTTGCTTGGAGAAGGTGTCTCGGCCTCGGAACTGCCTGCCATGGTTGCTGCGGTTACGATCTTCGTGTTGCTCTGATACCAATTGTAGAAAAGAAAGCTAAAAACAAACGAAGAATTCTGGAAATACTCTTATTATAACAAAGAAAAATCACTCAAAAACTCTGTTACAATCATTTCCTAACTCCCTATGTTTGTAACTTGATACCACAACTTGATATCTAAGCCTCTATTTATAATAACACCAGCTTGTGTTAGACTAGGACTAGGACTCATAAATCTATTATAATACCAACTTGTATTTATAATTATCTTATCACCACATTGTGTAAGACTTATCCTAATCTTATCTTATCCGGAATTTACTTTCATTAGTGAGACTTGGGCTTGGTTGGTTTCATTTTCCCTTTTTTTTCTTCTTTTGTTTTTTTAACGGCATTTAACTTACGCATACGTTTCAACACGAAATCGATAAGATATCCAGGATCCATACGGGCACTCAACTAATCCTCAACGACCATGGACGAACCCGAAAGTCTACCACCCATGGTCAAGGTATCACCATGTTATGCTCATCCCATTCGGGTAGACAGGGATGCCACCTACTATCTCTCTCACGAATGTTATCGACCATTAAACTATTA
Source organism: Centaurea solstitialis (assembly GCA_030169165.1). NCBI lineage: Eukaryota > Viridiplantae > Streptophyta > Magnoliopsida > Asterales > Asteraceae > Centaurea > Centaurea solstitialis. The sequence continues at coordinate 56,501,656 of CM058040.1, forward strand.
ATGCTTTGATTTTCTTCTTTTGCTTTTGGGTTGGTTTTCCATCTAGCTAATCTTTCTTTATATTATTTGTTTATGATAATTTGCTTTTCTTTCACGGAAAAAAATCATATATCAACTACAGTATATGTTGGGTTTAAGCAGCAGAGTAAAACTACTGTTGGATTAAACTAGCAGCAGGTTGGCGAAACTGCTGCTAAGTCGTTAACTCTACTGCTTATAACTCAAGGTGCTGCTGCAGAAGATAAAGTGTTGTTGAGAAGATAATGATCGTGATGATAAAGATCAGAGAATTACTTAAGGCTCAAGCTAAGGATTGAAGATAATGCTGAGGTTGCAGATAATGCTGAAGTTTGAATTGATCCTGTTTTGATATTGAACTTATTTGTAATTCTTAGCAGTATATAGCCAAAGTAGAGTCGTACAGTTTGATTAACTTTTTGATCTTTATTGTTTATAGAATTCTTAGCCTCAAGGTTTTTAATCCCTACATTAGAGAAGTTTTGCATGTCTGATGATTCTCTTGTGAACATCAGATTGAGGCTTTTGGTTTGTAATCAATATTGATATATACAAAACTGGTTTTGTTCATTCCATTGTGTTTCATATATTGTTAAGGTTTACTTTTCTACAAGTAACTCCTATACTCTGAGTTGTGTGATTTGTGTGTGAAATTGAGATCCTGACAAGTGGTATCAGAGCTAGAAACTCAGATCTGATAACACAATGGAAGGAATGGAGAGTATGATGGTTTCAAAGGTTCCCATGCTCAAACCTACTGAGTTTGACATGTGGAAACTAAGAATCAAACAGTATATGCTGCTCACTGATTATTCCATGTGGGACATTGTTGAGAATGGTCCAATTAGAAGAGAAGCAGGAGAAGGTGGAGTTGTGCCCCCACCAAGAACAGATGCAGAGAGAAAGACCAGGCAATCAGAGATGAAAGCTCTGAGTACTCTTCTGTTGGCTATTCCAAATGAATATCAACATCAGTTTGCTACCTGTGAGAATGCCAAAATTCTGTGGGAAGCACTAGAAAAGAGGTTTGCTGGATCAAAGAGCTCAAAGAGGAATCAGAAGGCAGTTCTTAAGCAACAATGTGAGAACTTTATGTCTTCAAAGAATGAGTCTATGACTCAAACCTTTGACATATTTAATAAACTCATAGGAGAACTAGCAACTGTTGGAGTGAAGATGGATAATGATGATCTCAATAGAAAGTTTTTGAGATCACTTGGAGAAGAATAGGTTATCTATACTGTTCCTTTTAGACAGAATGATAATCTGGAAGACAAAGAACTTGATGATCTATACAATGATCTGAGAGTTTTTGAAGAAGAAGTTGAAGCCAAGAAGAAACCCATTGGCTATTCTCATAACACAGCACTTTTCTCAAGTGGAGAACCTATCACCAATGGAGAATCTAATTCCAGTACACCCATCTCAAAGCAAGAGACTGAAGGAGATTCTGTAATGGAAGCTCTTTTCTCCAGTCATGCTGGTGTACCACTGGTGAATGAAGACCTTGATCAGATCCATGCTGATGATCTGGAGGAGATGGATCTCAAATGGCAGATGGCCATGATAATAGTAAGGGTAAACAGGTTCATGAGAAGAACAGGAAGGAGAAACTTTGGTATGAGGAAAGATGATAGGCTTGGATTTGATAAGTCCAAGGTAGAATGTTATAAGTGTCATGGACTAGGACACTTTGCTCGTGAATGCAGAGGAAGCTATAACAACCAGCAGCAGAACCAGCAGCAGAATCAACAGCAGAATTTGCAGCATCTGCAGCAGCAGCAGTTTAATCAACAGCAGCAGAATCAGAATGTGCAGCAGCACAATCAGCAGCAGAATCACTTTAGCTCATACAGGGCAAGTAACAACAACAGAAATCCCAATTTGGGATCCTCACAAGCCCTTGTATCACAAGAAGGAGCTGGGTTTGATTGGAGTGATCAAGCTGAAGATCAAGTACAGAATCAAGCACTTATGGCTGAAATCTCAGAAGAACCAATCTCTGAGATCCCCAAAGAGGTAAAATCCAATCTCTGTTCTTCATCTTGTCTTGAAACGGTAAGGAAATACAGAGATCATAATCAGGTTTTGTGTGATAGTATCAAAAAGCTAGAATTAAGTAGGAGAGATTCCTCCTTAGTTATAGCTAATTTAGAAGATCAAATCAAATCCTATCAGGCAAATGAGGTCCAGTATGGTTATGACTTAAACTACTGGATTTGGGAAAAGAAAGAGCTTGAACTAAAGATTTCCAAACTCTCATCAGAATTGGACAAGACTAAAGAGGATCTGAAAAAGGCTAATGAAAATTTGGAAAAATATTCTAAGTCCTCAAAAGCCTTAGATGAACTCTTGAAGTCCCAAGTTCATGATGATCTTAAAAAGGGAATAGGATATCACAACACACCACCTCCATATAACAACAACTATATTCCACCAACCACTGATATCCTAGACAGATTAGATAAATTTGATCTTCCCAAAGCTGCTCTTGAAATAGATCCTTTGTTGAATGACCCTGAATTCAAAAAGGATAACCCACATAAGTCTGATACTAAACTGGCACAAGATCTTCAAAAAGACTGCCACACAAAACCCAATGTTAGATCTCAAGGGAGTGTTTTAAAGAAGAAAGAAAAAGAAGTTAAGAGAGGTAATCAAAGAAACTGGAATCAGCAGTGGGCACAAAAGCAAGGTATTGATTTGAATAAAATCAATAAACCAAAACCTTGTTTTATATGCTGTAAGTCAAATCATTTGGCCAAACATTGCTACTTCAATCCAGTAAATCAAAGAGCTTTTACTCAAAACAAGATTGTTGGATCTTTTAGAAACAAGAAACAAAGTTCATCAAAAGGAAACTCTTCTGATAAATCTGGTTATGACAAGTACTTAAAAGAGGAAAATCACAAAGTAGTTAGATTGGCAAAATCAAAACATCTTTGTCAAGAATGCCAAAATCTAATACTACTGTCAAACAGGTGTGGGTTCCTAAAGCAGTAGAGTCAAAGAAAGGTACTGCTAGCAGCTCTCCTACTGCTAACAGTACTTCAACAACAAAAACTGGCAAGAATGCAGCTAGTAACACAAACCACTCACCTGCTTTGAAGGCTATTTTGAAAAAATATGCACACACACCTATTTTGAAAACTAAGTACTCAAGTCATGAAATTCCAAGTACTGATTATCTCTTGAAACTCAACAGACTTACAGAAGTCAATTACATCAATGATAAAGGAGAACCCAAGACCATTTTGGCTTGGGTTCCATCTAGAAACTAATCTTTTTACCTCATGTGCAGGACAACCAACAGATTGGAAAAAGCATATGGCATATAGACAGTGGTTGTTCTAGGCACATGACTGGCAACAAGTTCATTCTTCAGAATTTTAAACATTTTGAAGGTGGGCATGTTGCATTTGGAGATAATCCCAAAGGAGGTAAAATCAAGGGTAAAGGTAAGATCTCAAAGGATAAAATGTCCTTTGAGGATGTGTTTTATGTTGAGCAGCTGAGATACAACCTGTTGAGTGTCTCCCAGGTATGTGATAAGAAGTTTGGTGTGTTTTTTACTGATTCAGAATGTCTTATTCTAGCTCCAGGGTTCAAAATTGATGAAAATCAAGTATCGTTGAGAACCCCTAGAAAAGACAATGTTTACTGCTTAGACTTGGAGAGAATCCCTTCTAATCAATCTCTGAACTGTTTGTTCTCAAAAGCTTCTCATGATGAATCAAATTTATGGCACAGAAGGATGTGTCATATGAATTTTAAAAACATGAACAAACTGGTCAAAAATAATCTTGTCAGAGGTTTACCTAGAAAGGAATTTTTCTGTAATGACAATTGTATTGCTTGCCTTAAAGGAAAACAACACAAAACTTCTCATAAGTCTAAGGAAGTAAATAGCATTTCATCACCTCTTCAATTGATTCATATGGATCTTTTTGGACCAACCAATGTGATGAGCATTGGAAAGAAATCCTACTGTCTTGTTATTGTTGATGACTTTTCCAGATTTACCTGGGTTTACTTTCTAAAAACAAAAGATGAGACAAGTGGACTGATCAAATCTTTTGTCACTAGAGTAGAAAACCAGACTAATCTAAAAGTCAAAGTCATCAGATCTGATAATGGTACAGAATTCAAGAATTCTGATATCAACTCTTTTTGTGATGAGAAAGGCATTGAGAAGCAATATAGTGCTCCTAGAACTCCTCAACACAATGGTGTTGCTGAAAGGAGGAACAGGACTCTAATTGAGGCTGCCAGATCTCTATTAGCTGATTCAAAATTACCAATCACCTTTTGGGCAGAGGCAGTGAATACAGCCTGTTATGTGCAAAATAGAACTCTGGTTGTCAAATCACAAGGGAAAACACCTTATGAAATTTTCAAAAAGAAGAAACCATTTATTGGATTTTTCAAACCTTTTGGGTGCCCTTGTACTATTCTCAATACCAAATCTCACTTGGGTAAATTTGACAGCAAATCTGAAGAAGGATTTCTAGTTGGTTATGCCACTCAGTGTAAAGGTTACAGAGTTTTTAATTCTGTTACCAGAATCATTGAAGAGAGTGAAAATGTAGAGTGCAATGAACACACACCAAATGCTCAAGGTACTGGTCCTAATTGGTTATTTGATATTGATTCTTTCACTAATTCTTTCAAAACTAGTGAGCAGGATTTCACAGGACCTAGTACACAACAGGTGTCAGAGGTACAGCCTCAATTTGTGATGTTTCCCATCCCAACCATTGACCCTGCTGAGTTTTGCACAAATGATGATCAAGAAGAAGGTGATATCACACCTCAGGCAGGTGATCAGACAGTTGAGACATTGTCTCAGCCTCAGTCTCACAAAGTAATGAATCCACTCCTGAGCATGCAGATACAAACTTGAGTGATTCATTACAAGAGGAAGCAGCTTATCAAACCAGAACTCAAAAGAATCGTCCCTCAACACTGGTGATTGGAGATATGGAGTCTCCCATGCTTACAAGACATAAGAGTAAGCAAGCAGGAGTTTCAAATCCTCATTTAAGTCTAATCTCTTGTTTTCTATCTCAGGTAGAGCCCAAGAAAGCTCATGATGCTATGAAGGATCCAAGTTGGATAGAGGCCATGCAAGAAGAGTTGTTACAATTTGTTCTACAACATGTATGGGACTTGGTGGATTTGCCTAGTGGGCACAGGGAAATTGGAACAAAATGGATCTTTAGAAACAAGAAGGATGAGAGAGGGATAGTCATCAAAAACAAAGCAAGATTAGTGGCACAAGGCTATACACAAGAGGAAGGCATTGATTATGATGAAGTCTTTGCTCCTGTAGCAAGAATTGAAGCAATCAGGCTATTTCTAGCCTATGCATCATTCAAAAACTTCAAGGTGTATCAAATGGATGTCAAAAGTGCCTTTCTGTATGGGAAGATAGAAGAAGAAGTGTATGTGTGCCAACCACCAGGATTTGAAGACCCAAGATATCCTGACAGAGTTTACAAACTCAATAAGGCACTGTATGGTTTACATCAAGCTCCAAGGGCATGGTATGACACTTTGTCAACATACCTATTGGAAAATGAGTTTACAAGAGGAGTGATTGACAAAACTCTGTTCATCAAGAGAGAGGAGCAGGAGATATTACTAGTTCAGATCTATGTAGATGATATCATCTTTGGATCTACTAAGTCTAGCATGTGCACAGAATTTGAAGATTTAATGCATAAAAAGTTCAAGATGAGTGCTATGGGAGAATTAACCTTCTTTCTTGGACTACAGGTTGCACAAAAGGAGAATGGCATCTTCATACATCAATCCAAATATGTGAAGGACATTTTGCACAAATTTGGATTTTCTGATGTAAAACCAGCAAGTACACCCATAGAGACACATAAACGTCTTACTGTGGATCCAGAAGGACAGGAAGTTGATATACATCATTATAGGTCTATGATTGGTTCTTTAATGTATCTAACTGCCTCTAGACCTGATATAATGTTTGCTGTCTGTGTATGTGCCAGGTTTCAAGTGCAGCCTAAGGATTCTCACCTACAGGCTGGAAAAAGGATCTTTAGATACTTAAAGGGACATTCTAAGTTTGGATTGTGGTACCCTCATGACTCACCTTTTGATTTGATTGCTTATACAGATAGTGACTATGGAGGTGCCAACATGGATAGAAAATCCACAACAGGAGGATGTCAGTTTCTAGGATCAAGATTGGTATCTTGGCAGTGTAAAAAGCAAACTTCTGTTTCTACCTCTACTGCTGAAGCAGAGTATATTGCAGCTGCTAGCTGCTGCTCACAGGTTTTGTGGATACAAAATCAAATGCTGGACTATGGTTTGACCTTTCTTAACACTCCTATTTATATTGATAATAGTAGTGCAATAAGTATTGTGAATAACCCAGTTAAGCATTCAAAAACAAAACATATTGAGATCAGGTTTCATTTCATTAGAGATTGTAATGAGAAGAAATTAATTCAGGTATTAAAAGTTCACACAGATTATCAGCTTGCTGATTTGTTTACAAAATCCTTTGATATAGGAAGATTTATTTTCCTTATCACCAATGTGGGAATGATTAATCCTGAATAATGTCTCTTGTTACTTTAGGATGCCTCATATGTAATGTTTTTGTATTTGTCTTTCATTAACCTACTGCTTTGTTTGAAGAAGATTGACTCTGCTGCTCACAGCATAGAGAATACTGCTTCTTAGTAACTCTACTGCTGAACATGTCTCTACTGCTGAACACGCATGGAACCTACTGCTTCTAACCGTTGTATAAAAGGACCAGATGAACCGCCATTTCATTCAACGGCCTTTCAATACTCTTCTTCTTTTCTGTGCTCTCAAACCCTAACTGATTACTTTGTTGCTCAAGTTTTCACTCAATCTGATCATTCATGGCAACTTTTTACTTTGTAGAAGAGCACAATCGGGTGGCGTATCTCAAGAAAGATGACAATAATGAGGATTTTCATGAAATAATTGATTTTCTGACATCCTCTCATATTGCTACTGATATCACCATTAATCCTACGATTTACAAGGGTCATATGCAGCAGTTTTGGACAAATGCCACTTCTGAAGAGATAAATGGAGTTCCTACCATTTCGAGCAAAGTTGGAGGACGTCGATTGTCCATCACTGAAGCCAAGATTAGGGCTCATCTTCAATTGGATGATCTGAATGGTATTACTTCTTTTTCTATCTCTGATCTTTTTGAAAACCTCAAGATGATGGGGTATGAAGGCGCCATTGGGAATTTAAAGTTGGACAAGTCTAAATTCTCTCCTCAGTGGAAGTTCTTGGTTCATACCCTCATTCATTCTATTTCAAAGAAACTACTAGTTGGAATGAGTTTAGCAGTACCATTGCTTATGCTTTGATCTGCTTGGCAAACAACCAACGGTTCAACTTTTCAAAAATGATTTTTGATGATATTGTGTCTCATATCAAAGCCCCTCTTCCCAAAACTTCAAAGAAACTGTTTTTGTACCCTCGGTTTATTCAGGCTTTCATCAATACTGAACTACCAGGGTTGGCTATTCCATTGGACATCTATAAGGGGAATGATCCATCCCCTAAGATGTTTGCCTTTTTGCGAAAATCAAACAAGGGTTTTTCTGGATCAGTTACCCCCTTATTCTCTACAATGAGGAGGGTAACCCACTCTCAAGATGAGGACTCAGGCTTGCAGCCAATTCAATTAAGCATACCCTCTGAGTTCCTACCCACATCTTCCACTTCCAAACTCCCTCAGAACCTTGTTTCATCAACCCCTAACCCATCACTCAAATCAGTTTCAAAAAGGCATACAGGAGTTCCTTCCTCCTCTATGGCCCCTACCCTTGAGCCTATTAGCCCTTCATTGGAGCACTCTCCAATGGAGTTTTCACAAAGGGATTCCCCTAGAGTTTCTCCCAACTCACAGAAGGTGCCCTCTAAGGAGCAGGATGGGCATGTGGATGGTAAGGCTCAACCTACTGCTCTTGTACAAGGTGCAGGGCAGGAGAGGTTGAACATTAATAAGACCTTCTCCACGGCAACTCAGGATGAGCAATCATCTAGAGGACCCAGGTGCCAAGAAACCATGGGGGTAGTTGGTGCCTCTGCAAGGCAAAGGACCTCTACTACATCATCCAAAGATCCATCTAGGGTGGGTAACACCCCTGAACATGGTGAGGATAGCTATACTTATGATGAATTGATGGTGGCCATGGGTAAAATAGCAGCAGACTGTACTGAGGCATTGAGTCTTGCTAAATCTCAAGCTAAAATGATTGCTGATCTGCAAAAGGTTGTCAAGGTGCAACAGAGACTGATGCAGGCTGGGGATACTCTGCTGCAAAAGCATGATAACAGATTGGCAATTCAGGGATCAAAGATTATGTCTCAAAATATGCAGATTTCTATTCTTAGAAGAATGCTCTACTCTTTCATTGCTCAGAAGAAAAGACATCCGTTTCAGGCTGCTCACTCAGCTTTCTCAAAGGGGGAGAGTTCTCAGGCCAAAGGGGAGAGTTCTCAGCCTACACAACAGCAAAGTGCACAACAGCAGAGTGCACAACAATTTCAAATTGAGAAAGTGATTGAGCAGCCGATTGCCAAAGATGAGAATGAGCAGCAGGTTGACCAAGAGGAGTCTGAAGGAAGAAGAGAAAAAGAAAAGATGTTGTAGAAGTACTGCTAGTTGATCTACCCAACAGAGGATTCATGACTGACCTACCCAATAGAGGATTCATGGCTGATGCAAGAAAGGTGGGAAACTCAGCAGCACTAAGCTCAGCAGTTCAAATTCAAAGCTCTCAACCTCAGCAGCCTCAGCAGCAAAGTGCAGATCAAAGATGGTTGAAGAACCAATGAAGAAAACAGCATCAAGAATTCCTGAAGAACTTGAAAGTCAGTTATCTGCAGTCAAGATCCAAGAAATTTTGGATCAAGAGGAACTTGAGGATGCTGAGTTGAATGAAAAGTTGTCTTCCAAGAAGAGGAAGAAAACTATTGCCAAAAAGCCTCCAGCAAAGAAGAGAAAGACTGAGGAAGAAGCTGATGATACTATCATTCATTGGACAACCATCAAAGCAGGCCAGAAGGATGATCTAAAGGTTGGCAGGAGAAATGGCAAAGAGGATGTGTACTTCAACTTGGATAAGTTCATCTCTGTGTGCACAAGGAAGGATTTGGATGATTTCAACAAGGTTGGACTTGAACTGTATGGAGCAGATTTCTTTGGAAGGAGTCTGCAAAGACTGAACACCACAATCAAAATGATTATGGAGAGCTTGGATCTTACCTACTCTCCATCTTTCATGAATCAAAGGTCCTTGGGAGTAATTCTTTGGAAAGTATATCCAAAATCTGAGGTGGTAATGCTCAGGCTTGCAGATGGAAGTGATGAATTTCATTTATTTGAAAGGGAGTACAATTTGACTCTCTTGAAAATAGAAGGAATTTTGAAGAAGTGCAACAAATATCTGAAGCTGAATGAGTTGGAGAAGCAGTATGTGGCAAGGGTAAAGGAGATGAAGAGAAGGATAACTGGTGAAGCAATTCAAGAAGAGGAAGCATACAATCCTTTTGGGAAGGTGGAGAACTGGAGAGTAATCAGCCAAAGTAATAGGTTGTATTACAAGCTGGATAGGAATGGAGGATACAAGGATTTTTGGAAGAGTTTCTCTGATGTTTTGGAGCATTGCTCAAGAGAAAATTTGAAGGAAATCTTTGAGCTTGGCATGTCTGTATATGGGGAAGTGTTGAATGAAGAGGAGGTAGAGGATGCCATGGTAGACAAGATCAAGAAAGCACTTGAGTGGTTATGTATGTTGTTTGATGTGGACAGGGTGCAGAATTTGATTGTTCAAGAGGTTGAAACAGTTAATCAATGGGTGCTGTATGAAAGTTGTGGAGTGTATGGTTTGGTTTGTGATGGATCAAAGTGTGAATACTACTTGGTGGATGGAGATTATAATCACAGTTTGGTGAAGCTCCAAAAGATGATAGAGAAAGGTCTAAGCTGCAGCAGAAGTTCAGAAATGGGAGCTGATTTGGTGAGAAAGGTACTCAATCAACTCCAAAACTTAACTCCTTAAAAGAAGTTAAGTTAGGGGGAGATTGTTGGGTTTAAGCAGCAGAGTAAAACTACTGCTGGATTAAACTAGCAGCAGGTTGGCGAAACTGCTGCTAAGTCGTTAACTCTACTGCTTATAACTCAAGGTGCTGCTGCAGAAGATAAAGTGTTGTTGAGAAGATAATGATCGTGATGATAAAGATCAGAGAATTACTTAAGGCTCAAGCTAAGGATTGAAGATAATGCTGAGGTTGCAGATAATGCTGAAGTTTGAATTGATCCTGTTTTGATATTGAACTTATCTGTAATTCTTAGCAGTATATAGCCAAAGTAGAGTCGTACAGTTTGATTAACTTTTAGATCTTTATTGTTTATAGAATTCTTAGCCTCAAGGTTTTTAATCCCTGCATTAGAGAAGTTTTGCATGTCTGATGATTCTCTTGTGAACATCAGATTGAGGCTTTTGGTTTGTAATCAATATTGATATATACAAAATTGGTTTTGTTCATTCCATTGTGTTTCATATATTGTTAAGGTTTACTTTTCTACAAGTAACTCCTATACTCTGAGTTGTGTGATTTGTGTGTGAAATTGAGATCCTGACAGTATATCAGAAAAATATGTGTTCTATTAATTAGACAATATTAAGTATTTTTTTTATTTGATCTTATATCATCATAAATACTTACGAACTATTTAAGACTTACACTTTAGATTCTAGGCATGAATGTTAACCTAAATTAATCTGAGAATAATTTTTTATAAAATTTTTTAAGATATTTGATTGAAAATAGTATGTTCCGAATATTTTCTAGTTGTTAATGAGAAACCTCGTTAACGCCGAAACCTCCATTATTACAAAGGGGAGGCCAATTTTTTAAGACTTGGATTTCCAAGTCGCATGTCAAAAAGTTTATGGATTTACGCAACTTGTCTACATTTTTATTAATATTTAGTTTAATTAATCTATATAAATTATAGAGAAAATAATTATTTTGCCTTATATTATAAATCGGTTTCACTTCCTACCTTATTTCTCTCCTAAATTCATCATGTATTCTACCGACCACTATCTGGCTATCCATATTAGCGGCTCACAACCAAGACCATTGGCAAAGCAAAGCAATGCATCGCTATTTAATATAATCTTTATGGATTGCTATAAAAAATTGAACCACTCAATTAACCCTATTTGGCAACACAATGCATCGCTATTTAGGGATTGTCATTTTAATTGGGGTTGCTATTTAGGGGTTGCCATTTAGGGGCAATGAAAATGGATCGCTAATTGGCATTGCCGTGGATTGCTATCCCTACTTAGGGGTTCATCTCCTAAATAGCAATCCATTTAATTGGGATAACCAAATTGTCCAGAGACTGCTAATAGCGGTGGGGTTTGGTAGCGGCGGTCGTCGAAAAACGCCGTGAGCCACTAATATGGGTCGCTGGATAGTGGCCGATGGGGTATATGGTGAATTTAGAAGAGAAATGAGATAGAGAGTGAAACCAATTTATGAGATGGGACAAAATAGTTATTTTCTCAAAATTATACGAATAAAATCAAAAACTATTTAGTAATGCATCATCAAAAATGTGTTTTAATTTCACTTAAATATGCTATCATTGCAACGATAATCATGAATATATATAAGTAATTTTTATTCATTTATCTTCATCATAGCGATATATATACTTTATTTTTGTAGGTTAAAAATGAAAACAATTATGATCATTATTATAAAGTGCAATCATTTTCCTTAAAAGTATTTAATTGTTATTGCATTAAATGTTTTTAAACCTGAATTATTTGCGTGTAGAAAAAAAACATCCACATTTTAAAAACAAATGTAATCTTGATGGTTTTTAAATAAATGCAAATGATCTACAAAAATAGAAATAAAAGTTGTTTCTGATGAGCTAGATGCTCAAATATGATATAGAAACAATAATAGAACATTGTTGTAATAAATTGGTTTGAAGTGATTTTTGGAAACAAATTAAATACCAAAACATAGAGTTTTCTAACCTACCCCCTTAAAGAATGTTAGATTTTAGAATAAAATAATGAATCTTTCTAATCAAATTCTTAATTTAGATCAACTTAAATTTTTAAACAAATTTTAAATTAAATTTATATTTTAACCAAAATTTATTCATATGTTACAGATTTACATAAAGTCTATATTTTTAGACAGAAAGAAAAAAAAAAGTAAATGATATTCTTATGAATAAATTCAAATCCGTATGCCAATAAAAGAATTACCTCTTTTTTCATTTCAAAATCGAGTTTATGCAAATTCATAATATCACTTCACATTTATATTTACAAACAAATTCTCTTCAAATTGCTTTGAATAATTCACATATGAATCTTTTTTTAATATTTTATTCTTCTTTTTATTGTATCACATATATACATCTTTCTTTACCCTATTATTTTTAGTTTAATAACATCACATTAAGCTCTTCTTTAACCTTTCACTTTTACATTTTTATATTATTTAACCCTTTATTTAAAAGACCCTTATGTTACTAAAAGAAATTTACTTTTAAAATTAAAGCTTGTAAACAACAAACAGATACTTTTTAATCCAAAAGATATGTGATGGATGATTGTTAATAATTTTTTAGTTTATCTTGAAAATTAAATATTTCAAAATGTCACCATCAAATGAGCATCCCAAGGGTGCAAAATGTAAGACCAAGCTTTTACACATGCATCAAGAAATAGTACCATCATCCATCTAATTACATCTTCAACCCCTCAACTTCCAAAAATAACCATTTCTTTTCTAGTACAATCTAAATCCAAACATTTATACAATTAATCGTTTTAAACAAAACATGATTAACCAAAAAAGGCAAATGATCAATAATAGCACATGAAAACAAAAAGTACCAATTTTTTACATTGTAAAAAAGGGTATATTTTACAAAACAAAAAACTCAAAAGGGGCCAATGAGTAATTCCATCAAAGTAGTAGTAGAAGTAGCAAAGTAAAAAACCCAACTCAACTCAAACCTTTATTTGGATGTGATTTGACCATTTTACCCCTACGTCCAAACACTCCAAATCCTCTCCCCCAAAAAACTCACAAACTTCCTCACCGGCCCTTCTTCTTCACCGTCACCATCGCCGCCGCCGCCGCCACTTCTATACTCCGCCGCCGATTCCTGACTCACCTCCAGCGACTGAGTCAACTCGTTTGACTCCGTTGACCTTGTGAAATCTTCATTGTTACTACTACTACTATCACTAGCGACTGAGTCAACTCGTTTTACCACTAAATGAAGCTTCTTTTTTCTATCTTTCTTGGTAATTTTGTCTTTCTTGTTTCGAAGGATTCCATCTTCTAATGCGTCGATGATTTCGTGGATGAGTTGGCGGTTAGGGGAGGAATCCCACCGGACCCAGTAGCTCATGTAGCACCGGAAGCAGCTGCAGTGGAAGAGAGGTGGGTGGTCGGAGGTGGTGGTGGTGGTGGTGGGTTTCTTGGTGGTGGAGGAGGAAAGGAGGTAGGCCAAGACTTCTTTGTCTTGTGTAGAGAGGGTGAGGGTGAGGGTGAAGATGGCGGCCGGAAGAAGGGAGAGGTGGTCGGAGATGGGTGGTGGTGGTGGCGGCGGAGATGGGTGGACGGTGCTTTTTTTGTAAAGCTTCTTCATGGTGGAATGGAAGGGTTTTGGAGAGTGATGATGATGATGATGGATGGATGGGGGCTAGGGTTGGGCAATTTGTTGAAGTTGGCGGTTTTGAGGTCATTTAAGAATCAATTCTTTCAACCCATTTTCTTGTTTTTAATTTTTATTTTATTTTATCAAATCTTTTATAAATAAATATTATATTATGAATGTGGTTGGTTAAAATGAGAAGTGGTAAGAATATATAATAGAGAAGTGATTTTAGCTATTATTAATATATTATTAATGTGGTTGGTTAAGATGAGAAGTGGTAAGAAAATGTAGAGTATAGAAGTGATTTTAGCTATTAATATATTAAGATTAAGGTTGAAAAATCAAAGATTGTAACTATGTGTAAGATTGAAGGGTATTTTTGTAACTGTTACAAATTGATCGAAAACGGGTCAAAGCCGCAATCTTTAACTAGTCAAAATTTATGAGTATGCACAAGATCGATGGGTCTTTTCATAATTGTTACAAATTGGCCGAAAACGGGTTCATATATGAATCATACAACATGTGTAAATCATATTTTAACTAATTCATATGTGAACTATATATACATGAATCTGTGTAATTCGTTATTTTTCAATTAATTTATATATGAACTATATGTTCATACATGAATTTGTATAATTTACGTATTAACTATTCATTAACTATTTTTCAACTAACTTATATAAGAACTATATGTTTATACATGATTGTTAATGTTAAATACGTACATGATTTGGTCGTTTTTCATGTTTTCTTCTTAAATAATAAGTTTTCTCGTTTGATTTATTTATTTCTCTTTGTCTATGTGTCTCTCTCCATATATATAGTACTAGAAAGCATACGGTGAAGTTTTTCATTTTTCGAAGTATTTAGCTATTGGTTATTAACGTATGGTCCCTTAAATTCTCATCTATAATTCATATTTTTCTTTCATGCATGTTTTTCAATTGGCAAAAAAAAATAGTATGGACTTTTTCAGGTGTAGGCAGGGCTGTAAACGAATCGAACGAACACGAACAGATGCTTGTTCGTGTTCGTTCGTTTAACTTAACCGAACAAACGAACGAACACGAACGATAAACGAACAAATTTTTTTATGTTCGTGTTCGTTCGTTCGTTTAGGTATTTGGTGTGTTAATGTTCGTTCGTTTAAGATGCTAATCGAACATAAACGAACGAACGTAAAAGTTAAACGAACTAGACTAAACGAACAAGCTTACTTGTCATTTCATTAACTATTAGGAGGTGCATTTTTTTAAAACTTAATATAGAACCAAAAGAATAATCATATTCAAATTTAAATTTAAATTAAAACTTAATTTGAATTCTAAAAATATATAGCTTAGATAAATAAGTATTTAATGTTTTAATACAAACGAACGTAAATGAACGAACGGTGCCTTTGTTCATGTTCGTTCGTTTAACTAAACGAACAAAAAAACTTGTTCATGTTCGTTCGTTTATTAAATAAACTAACATAAACGAACTTCCCGTCGAACGGTTCACCGAACGTTCGGTTCGTTTACAGCCTTAGGTGTAAGTCGTCGAGCAAGACTTGGAGGGTTGAAAGAGGTCCCGATTGAACTTTTTAACCGACTTTGAATTGATTTGGCTTGACCAACTTTAAGGACATGTTGGTTGTGTACTATGGCTATCTATTTTTGAGTCGGGTCTAGTGAGGAATTGAAGCTTGAGAGTTTATGTGTGTCTCGACATATAACTTGAGAGTTATACAGTATACTTTAAAAACGAACCAATAAATGCATTTAAATATAGGATGTGCATTGAGCTCCTATCTAGATGTTTTTTATGTACAATTAAATTAGTTTGTAAATAATTGTAACTAGTTATTAATAGCCCGGGCTTCGCACCGGGTTATAAAGTGTGATAGATTTTCTCATAAGTAGTAAGATAAATTTATATGAAACATAAGTTTGTATATATGTTATCATATGAAAGCTAAGAACTTCATGCGTTGTGTTCGGTGTTTCCCTATAAGCTTACAATCAAAAAGAGGTATATAGTATAACTGATGTCTATTTTATGTCGCTATTATATTCAAGTATAAAAGT
The DNA here is from genome assembly GCA_030169165.1 of Centaurea solstitialis. Lineage (NCBI taxonomy): Eukaryota > Viridiplantae > Streptophyta > Magnoliopsida > Asterales > Asteraceae > Centaurea > Centaurea solstitialis. Next base: position 56,517,499 of record CM058040.1, read on the forward strand.
ACACAATTGATTTAAAAGGGTATAATGGTCGTTTTGACATCTCATTTAAGAAATTAATGGATGACTATTAACATAAGGAACTAAATACATAAAAAAGGCATATCCGGAGGTTTATTTTAATAATAATTGAACTTTAAGGACCAAATTCGTAACATTTGATAAAGCTTAGGGACCAAAGATTGCGAAAAACTATCATATACTTCTATGAAATGGTTTGATTTTTTTAATAGTTTATAAGAAACAATAAAACAAAATGTCTTGATAACATAAATAAAGAAAGTAAAAAGTAATAAAATATGAATTATGTAATTTGACAATAAAAAATATAAAGAATGGTCAAGTGTAAGGATCGGATATATAATTTAATAAAACATTTTTTTAATGATTTACCAACTAAATTTAACAAAATTGGATGGAGGGATGAAAATGAAATGAAAATAAAAAATATAGAGAAGAAAAAAGTAGTTTTTAAAAATCAGGGATGAAAAATGTTAAAATATCAAAGTATAGGGAGGAAAATCGTAATTTAGTTTATTATTTTATTATCTTTTTTATTAAAAAATCTGAAATATGTGTTATTTTGTTATTAAGAATATCTGGAAAAAAAAAGATAGCTAGCCGTTTTTAGCAACGCATGGCATTTTTGTAATTTTGGCAAGTTTGAAGGGGAATTTTAATTTTTTCCTCGTAATTAGTAGGTACTATAAGGGGAGTGATCTTTCCACAACAAATTTTAACAATACACAACAATTTTATATAAAAAGACTATTTTACCCTTCTCATCCTTTTGTCTTTACCCTCTTTCTCTTTCCTCTCCCTTCCCCAACCCCAAGTCCCAACCCCCATTTCGTTTTCACCATTTCCATCTCCAAATTAGGAGATGGGTTATGTTTCAGGTCGTCGTCGTCGGAGCATCGTCATCGTCGGAGCATCGTCATCGTCGGAGCATCGTCGTCGTTGGAGAAGAAGGCACCAGGTCATCGTCGTCGGAGCAGAAGGCAGCAGGTCGACGGTCGGCGGAACAGAAGGCAACAGGTCCAGCGGTTCATGGTGGCGTCGCTCCAAACGGATTTCTTGCAAACGGAGCGTTGTTTGATTATATGGCGAGTCACACTTACGGATTTCTCGCAAACGGAGCGTTGATTTTGGCCGGTGTCTCGCCGGAAAAGTTTTTTATTCGCCGGAAAAGTTTTTTAATCGCCAGAAGGGAAGCATCTGAAACCTCCTCGGAGCTCCACCCGACTTTGTGGATCAACTCCAAAAACGGATCCGCTTTCAAAAGAACAACATCCAAAACCCTTGATTATCCAATAAAACCATCTCGCCGGCAACGACGAAGATGAGCAGAGAGAGGAGGAAAAGATTGGGTTCTTTGGAGTCTGGACGGCAGAGGGTGGTGGCGGTGGGCAGTGAACAGATAGAGCCGATGAAGAAAGAAAAGTCTTTTGGGGAAAGGGAAGGAAGAATGAGGGTAAAATAGTCCATTCACATAAAATTGTTGTGAATGGTTAAAATTTGTTGTGTAAGGATCACTACCCGTACTATAATGGTCCGGTTTATAATAATTTTATATTCCACTACTTTGTATGGATATAACTAGTTATTTTGTATAACATTATATAACCTAATTTTGTATAGCATATGCTTTATATATAACCTAATTTTAACTTGCTTACTGCAATTGACTCATTAAATAACAATACAAAATATATGCTTTTATATATAATATTTTATATGAACTAAAAATTTGGCGTCATAACTTACGCCTTGAAAACGTATGGCTCACGCAATTTAGAACCTTGATCTTACCATATAGAAATATTATATATATATATATATACATATAGAGGGAGGTTCATAGAAGAACAACCCAATTTGCAAGAATAAAGGAACCAAGGAACCAAGGAAATCACATGTGATTTTGTGCTTGCGATGGAAAAAGCGTGTGTAGGCGACGCGCCGACAAGGCGAGTGGGAGAGCCGCGAGTGGTCGTCTATGGTGGAAATCACATGTGATTTTTGTTAGGGTAAAAATCTACAATCGCACGACAACCGACTATAATCGTAAGACAAATGTTAGGACAATAATCATGTATTAAGATAAGGTCCTGAGATAAAACCTAAGAGGACTATCGAACAAAGATCAATAAGCATCGAACGTATACAATAAATAAGACGCACGATGACTATATTGTCGTACGACGATACTAACGAATAACATACAAAGTTTATATGTTTGATGCAGATAAGCTAATTATCATATCTAACAATTGTCCACCTTTGAGAAAGTCCGAGATTGAGTACTATGCTATGCTTGTTAGAATTCATCACTACAACGAACAAGTCGTAAGTTATGTATCGTTCGACAGCATCAAGATCGACCGTTACAAGCAAGATTCTCGCAGCAGTTACAATCTGGACATTAACTCTCAGCAATACCGTTGGACAGTTACTTTCCGAGCATTAATTGAAGACAATAACGTTGGACGGTTACGATTCAATCATTGATGAGACACAATACCGTTGGACCGTTATTATCAAGCCACTAATAAGGAGAATCAAGCCAGCATTTCAAGGGACGAAGTCTATTAGAAGCTCACAAATTCTCTATTAGTATTTCTTTGATCATCAGTTGTAATTTACGTTCAATCTCGTTGCTATTTCACTTGTAATCGTACGACCAAAGCTGTATACTTGAAGGACATCACCCCTGATTGGTGAACATAGTGCTCTGTCGACTTATCTTTTAGGTCGACCGCAGGTTTTTTTCCTCCGTCGTGAGGTTTTTCCTGCGTCATCAAATTATTTGTCTCATTTTACTTTTCCGCACTTATCATTGATTGTAATTTCTTTCTCTCGACGGTTAAGCCTCACACAAGTTTCTTACGACATCGAGTTGTGTAATTTTTTTACATCAACAGTTTGGCGCCCACCGTGGGGCTCCGTTTTGAGAAAAATTTCATTCGGTGAAAAGTGCGCCTTAGTACTAACTTTTTCTTTGAGTTCTCTTTAAGCTATTTGCGCAGGATAATGGATAACGGATTCATAGCATCACTCCAACAACAATTGCAAGAAGCTAACAACGAAATTCAACGTCTTCGAGCTTTGCCAGGACCATCGATGTCTATTCCAATGTCTATTCCTCCTCCATATCCTCCTCAACATCTAAGACCACCACCTCGACCACAGTTCAATGCCTCGATGCCATTTTCAACTGTGAACCAACAATACAACAACGTACGACCGTCTTTACCACAGGTTCCACCACCAATACCTCATGGCCCGCCACCTATGCCTCGAGGTCCACCTTCTATGCCTCAAGGAGCACCCATGTTCACGTTCGAGCCTTTTAACAATGTATCCCAACAAATTCCTATTCCTGGTCATATACCCACAGCTGCTAGTTCCACCGTTCATACGACAATACCACCCAGTACCGGAATCTCTTCTAGTTGTATTCCAACAATCCCAATAAACGTTGAAGATCCTCTGAACGTACGACTGAAGTCCCTGGAAGAACAAAATCAAAAATTGTTCGCATTACTCACAAAGCTACCCGGAGCAGCAGTACCCGTCGAAGTCGAACCTAAAACTGGATTTCAGGCCTCACCGTTCATTGATGAATTAGCTCTTGTTGACGTTCCTAAGAAATATACTATACCAGCTTTCGCAACAAAATATTCTGGAATCACAGATCCGGTCGAACATATAGCACAGTACAAGCAACTTATGTGGACAGTTCCTATACCGGCGCAATATCAAGAAGTCTGCATGTGCAAAAGCTTTGGATCAACTTTAACAGGAGCAGCATTACAATGGCTTATTAACCTAAAGCCAAAGAGTATTGGATCATTTGCAGAATTGGTGAACCAATTCACTCGACAATTTGCTAGCAGTCGTAAGATGGAGAAGCAGACCAGCGACCTGTACTATATCGTACAGAAATCTGGAGAAACAATCCGCGACTACTTCAACAGATTCAATGCAGCAATGATTGAAATAAAAAATTGCGACGTGAAAACAACAATCGAGGCATACAAGCGTGGATTAGAAGATTCCTCTGGATTATATCTGGAATTAACGAAATATCCACCAGAAAACTTCGACGACGTACGAGCTAGAACACTAGCTTTCATGAGAATAGAAGATGATGCTCTCTTCCGACGAAAGCATTCCGCAGAAAAGAAACCTCTTGGTGCTCAAAAACATGACTTTAAGCATAAAAGAGTAAACAAGATTGGAAATCCTCGATACGAGTCAAAAACTCGACCAAGCAAAGGTACTGTTAAAATACGATATCCAGAGTTATCTACTTACAATTTTGCAGGTACATCAAAAGATTTGGTGGATTCGCTACGAAAGATTGATGCAAACGTACGATGGCCAAAGAAATCTGATAAACCAAGCAAGGACAAAGATCAGAACAGATGGTGCGACTTCCACGACGATCATGGTCATACGACGAATGAATGCATCAGTTTAAAGAAGGAGATTTCATATTTGAAATCTAAGGGGCATCTAAAAGGCCTCATCCCAGAAGAACAAGGACGACCAGCGTCACCGGTTCATACAAAAGTCATAAACTGCATCACTGGAGGATCAGAAGTTTGTGGACTTACATATTCAGCTGCAAAGCGACATGCACGAGATGGTCCAAACGAACATCCTATCCCCGGAGAAGCCAAATCAAAGACAGAAAGAGAGCTCGATGCAATGGCAATCACGTTCGACCAAGACGATACACAGGGGGTCCATCATAAACATCATGACGCTCTAGTCATACAGTTGACAATCGGAAACTGTTCGACTAAGAGAATATTGATTGATGGAGGTAGTTCGGCTAACGTTATTTTTGCAGATACTCTTAAAGTCATGGGAATCGAACGGTCAGAAATCGTACGACGAAGTACTACTCTGATTGGATTCAATGGAGACCCGATGAACACTCTCGGAGAAATCATCTTGCCTGTCTACGCCAAAGGCATCAACAAACAAACAAAGTTCAATGTTGTGGACTGCCAATCAGCTTACAATGTTATTCTTGGAAGACCATGGATCCACGAGATGAAAGCAATTCCTTCGACATACCATCAGAAGATCAAATTTCCTTCTCCATGGGGAATTCAAGAAATTGCTAGTGAGAACAAAGTCGCACGAGAATGTTACAAGATTACGATGAAGACAAAGTCGCAGGACATCTAGCAATTACAGAGCCAGGATGAGAGGAAATCGAACGACGATCTTCGGCTAGAAGAAGTCGTCCTTGATCCTGAACATCCTGATCGAAAAGTCTTCGTAGGAGCCTCGCTCCCCCCTGACATAAAAAATACGATTATATCTTTTTTGCAGGAACATTCAGACTGTTTTGCATGGTCGCACGAAGATATGGTTGGAATAGATCCAAGCATTATATCGCATAAACTGAACGTGGATCCTACTTTCAAGCCCATTAAGCAGAAACGTCGCAAGTTCGCGCCTGAAAGAAATAAAGTGATCAACGATGAAGTTGACAATCTGCTTAAAACAGGGAAGATCCGAGAAGTCAAATATCCAGAATGGTTGGCTAATGTAGTCGTCGTACAAAAGAAGAACGGAAAATGGCGAGTCTGCATTGATTTCACGGATCTAAACAAAGCTTGTCCAAAAGATCCTTTTCCTTTACCTCATATTGACGCCATGGTTGATGCGACAGCAGGACATGAATTGTTAACATTCATGGACGCATATTCAGGATACAACCAAATATTGATGCACACGGACGACCAGGAGAAGACTGCATTCATGACAGACAAAGGCATATACTGTTACAAAGTTATGCCATTTGGTCTCAAGAATGCAGGATCAACATATCAAAGATTGGTTAACATGATGTTCAAGGAACATCTTGGTCGAACGATGGAAGTTTATATCGACGACATGCTTGTGAAATCAGAACGTTCGATCGATCACGTCGCACATTTAAAGCAATCCTTCGATATCCTACGACAATACAAGATGAAACTCAATCCAACAAAATGTTCCTTCGGAGTACGAGCAGGAAAATTTTTGGGGTACTTAGTGACGCAACGCGGAATCGAAGCAAGTCCAGAACAAGTCAAAGCTATCGTCGAGATACAATCTCCAAGGAATGTCAAAGAAGTCCAAAAATTAACAGGACGAGTGGCAGCTTTAACCCGATTTATTTCACGATCATCAGATAAATGCCATTTGTTCTATAATGTCCTACGAAAGAATCAAGGCTTCTTGTGGACAGACGAACATGAGAAAGCTTTGCAAGAACTGAAGCAATATATGACATCACCTCCACTGCTGACAAAACCAGTCGAAGGAGAAAGTCTACAGTTGTACTTGGCAGTGAGCAAAAATGCGACAAGTGCAGTACTTGTGCGAGAAGAAGATCAACGACAACAACCAATCTATTATGTAAGCAAATCTTTCCTCGACGCAGAAACCAGGTACACATCAATGGAAAAATTGCTACTAGGTCTTATGACGGCAGCAAAGAAGCTAAGGCATTACTTCGAGTCACATCATATCATTGTTGTGACCAATTATCCACTCAAGACGGTGCTTCGAAAACCAGAACTGACAGGACGACTAGCCAAATGGAGCATTTATCTCAGTGGGTTCGACATTGAGTTTAAACCTAAGACGGCCATCAAATCGCAAGTACTAGCAGATTTTGTGGCAGAATTTTCTCCAGGATTGGAACCCACGACGTGCGACGAAGTTGTGATGATTTCAGACAACCAGCCTTGGATACTCTACGTTGATGGTTCCTCGAACGTACGAGGATGTGGATTAGGTATTGTCTTAAAATCATCACAAGGGGGAAATATAGTGTACTCCGTACGATGCGAATTCAAAGCCACAAACAATGAAGCAGAATATGAAGCTTTGATCGCAGGACTAGATATTGCTCTTAGACTGGGGGCAAAACAATTGCACGTTCGAAGCGATTCTTTACTGGTCGTAAACCAAATAAATGGAGATTTTCAAGCAAAAGACTCAAAAATGATGAGTTATCTCAAAGCCGTTAAAGATCGAATCGCACGATTTGAACAGTTCCTGATCGAGCAAATACCAAGAGATCTAAATATGCAAGCGGACGCACTGGCTAATCTGGGATCTGCATTTCATGATCCGTTCATGGAAAATATCCCAATACTTCATCTCACAACACCAACAATTGCGGCAAACGATGAAGTACAGATGAACGAAGAAATTTACAATTGGTCGCTCGACATATGGAACTACCTCAAGCACGACCAACTACCCGAAGATAAAATGGAAGCTCGAAAGACAAGGTCGAAAGCTTCAAGATATACAATTTTTGAAGATCAACTTTATCGAAGATCCACGACAGGACTTCTCCTACGATGCATCACAAGTAAGGTACGAATCAATCAAATTCCCCAAGAGATGCACGACGGAGAATGTGGGAATCATACAGGGGGCAGAAGTCTTGCTAACCGAATCTCACGACAAGGTTACTATTGGCCCACTCTACGAGAGGATGCCATAACGTACGTCCAACGATGCGACGCATGTCAAAAACATTCGAGTATGGTCCATCGACCATCTGAACCTTTACATTCCGTTCTAGTTCCATGGCCCTTCATGCGATGGGGAATGGACATCGTGGGAAAATTACCTCCAGCCCCTGGACAAAAAGTCTATCTACTCGTGCTCACCGATTACTTCTCGAAATGGATAGAAGCTGGTGCTTTCTCACAGGTCCGAGATAAAGAAGTCATATCTTTCATTCAGAAAAACATCATTTATAGATTCGGGGTACCAGCTGAAATCATGTGCGACAACGGCTCACAATTTATAAGTGATAAGACTCGTACGTTCTGTGAAAAGCGAGGAATCAAATTAATCACTTCAACTCCGAGATATCCACAATCTAACGGGTTAGCAGAGTCGAGCAACAAAGTCATCATCAATTCAATCCGAAAGAGGTTGAAAGGAGCAAAAGGAAAATGGGTAGACGAATTGCCATCTGTCTTATGGGCAAATCGTACGACACCTAGAGCATCAACTGGACAAACTCCATATTCTCTGGTATATGGATGCGAAGCAGTCTTGCCAATCGAAGCTCAAATACCAACTGCCAGAAGTCGCACGTATGATCAAAATGCAATAAATTTATCTTACGACCTTGACGCTTTAGAAGAATTCCGGGAGAAAGCACTACGAACGATGGCTGCACAGAAAGGAATTGTCGAAAGACACTTCAACAAAAAGGTAAAGGCAAAAATTTTTCAAGTTGGAGATTATGTCTTACGACATGTGTTTCAAAACACACAAGAGCCAAACGCTGGAAAACTTTCCATCAAATGGGAAGGACCATACATAATTTCCAAAGTCATTGGAAACGGAGCATATAGACTTACGACGATGGAAGGTATGGAAATCCCACGAAGCTGGAACGCCCATCACCTCAAAAGGTATTATTTCTAAACCTATCTACATACGATTTATTCCTTATCCATTACTGACTTAAGCATCGGAGCGCCGTTGGCTAAGCCAACGGCCACCCCTTAGTCATCCTTTTTCGCAGGTATCGCACGATAAATCGCATGGATCGCACGATTAACGCAAGTATCGCACGACTTAAATGCATGCTTATCGCAGGAATCGCACGACAAAAATCGCATGGATCGCAAGAAAACCGCTATAACGCACGATTATATCGCAAGAGCGCAAGTCAACTCGCCAGTCGCACGAATACTCTCATGAGTACAAAAGAAACGTTTCTATAATAAGTCTAAGGACTTTAAAACAAATGCATGCAAAAATAAAAGCTATAACGCATGATACAGGCTAAAACGCACGATACAGGCTAAAACGCACGATACAGGCTAAAACGCATGATACGAGCTAAAACGCATGATATAAGTTATAATAACACAATAGTGATAACGCACGATATTCAATCAAAATTTCTTTCATTAAACATTTTTTCTGCCTTAAAATGGCAGAATACAAGAAAAGAAAGAAGTTCTACGATTACAAAGATTAAAACTACTCTAAAGGAGCGTTGGTAGCAGGTGGATCTACGACAGGGGTCTCTTCAGGATGCGCAGGAACGGATCCAGAGGTTTCAGGAACCTCCTCCTCGACACCTGCGTCCTTAACCTCAGCAAGCTTATCCTCGTCCAAATTCTTCAGATCCTCCTCATCGAGAAGGTCTTCAGAGCCCATTACTTGAACGAAGGAAGCCACCTCGTCCTTCGCCATCTGAGAAGTCACGGTCCCAGCAGCTACACGTCGCATGACCGCAGTACGTGCGACCACACGGACTAAGGCGGCGTCATCTTCCAGTTCCTGGATCTTGGACGATAGAGTTTCTTCTCTCTCAGCCTTCTCCCGTCGAACGGCCAGCAGCTCCTTCTCCAGCTCCTTCACATGGTCCAAGGCCAATTTCAGCCGTTCCCGCTGTTGGACCTGAAACCCTTCGCTGAGTTCCAGCTTGGATTCCAAGTCCCCAATCTGGACCGACTTAGCATTAACCTCGTCAGTCAGTTGGGTCAGCTTCTTTTTGGCCTTGTCGGCCTCCTTCTTGGCTAGCTTAGCGTCATTCTGATTCAACGCTAATTCTTCTTTAATCTTAGCCATCCGTGTATGGAGGCTAAGACTAGTTTGCAAGGCCTATACAAAGGAAAAAGAAAAAGATTAGAAGAAGCTGTACAAATAAAGTAAAGTGAAAGCAAACGTACGACAGGAACTTACCAAGAAGGAGATACCCGCGATGGAGGCATCAAGGTCTTCGATGTCGGCCTCCTCCATGCGCGCCTTCTGAGCAGGAACGTGAAACTGCTCAAGGACTGGAAAAGTGGCCGCCGTCCTAATCACATCGTCTACCATGAAGTCAGAAGGGATCTGGATTGTCATGGTCGTAAGACCAGACCCCTCTTTCTCCTTGCCCTTGTCGGCCTTCGACGCACCTGCTCCCTTTGCAGGAGGAGCAAAGCTAAGAGGAATAGCCTCTATCCCACCTTCAGCCTTGCGTGCGGCATCCTTAGGTGGGGTGTCCACAGAAACGTACGACGACCTCGTACGTTTAGCCACCAAACCTTCCTGGGCGGCAGCCTTCCTTTTAGCAGCACGAGCAGCTGCTTCCATCGTTGACGCCTTCTTGGAAGCTGAGCCTATACAGAAAAGAGAAGTTAGAATCAAAATAAATTACTATAAACAAAAATACTGATGTACGATATCTACCTTCCATATCTGTTTCCTCGATTATTTGTACTTCAGGCTCGACGTCGCTCTCGTCACCTCCTTTCGACGTTCGATACTTTCGATCGGTCACACTGTAGCTCAAGAAGCGTTCGATCGCTTCAGTAGTCTCCTCGAACGAGAAGTCGATCGCTGCAAAAAGGGAAACAAATGATTAATAAGAGAAAATAATTCAAGGATCAAAGAAGACAAGAAAAGCAAGCTATATTACCGCCTTTGTTCCATTCAGGAACGACCCACGATTCCTCGCCTATGACCGAGGATGTTTGGACAAAGACGTATCTAGCCTTCCATCCTCGATCGTTTACTTAGGTACCATGGACCAACATGGCATCACTTCTTCCCCTTGGAAACAACCCAAAACGGTTGTAGGGAGAACGGATCACATTGTACGCCGAGAGGAGATCGTCGACTGAGAACGGTGGACGATCCCAATTTCTGGTCACTCGTTCGATTACATGAACGACGCGCCAAAACTGTGGCATCAACTGTCCCGGAGACACATCGAAGCGAGTCATGAACGCCCTCGCCAAAGGAGAGTATGGCCATCGAAATCCGACTTTAAACGGATACTCGAAAAGAGCAAAAAAGCCCTTCGGAGCATCCGCCGGACGGATCTCTCCGGCCACCCTCACCAGAGCATTCTCAGGAAGCCCTGCCAGTTCCCTCAACTCTCCTACTTCTAGACTTTCTGTAATAGAACTCCTAACTTCACTCGACATAATAAACTCCGATCGACCTAAACTATTTCTCAAACGGGTGAACCTAAGATTATCTAAACCTCTATTACTCTTATTTGCTATTGATTTCAGACGCATGAAACAGAGAAGAAGGAGTACCTTATAAAGCCTAAGTCGCACGAAATCTTTGCCAAAAATAGTCGGATTACGATCTTGTGAATCGGAACGAAAATTAGAGAAGATTTTGTAAAATCTTTCTTTCCTCTGAATACTTATATTTATAGCAACTAAATCATACGAGTAATCCAAGATAATCGCGCCACGCATCAACAGTTAGCCGTTAGAAAGACACGCGTCCAGGATAACGGCTAGATAACGGCTATTTTCTCAACGTTAATTCGACCGTTTACCAACGTATTTTTACTCTTTGTCCAGCGAATTAAAGATTTAGATAAAATTAGAATTATTTTCTAAATCTTGGGGGCAAATTGTTAGGGTAAAAATCTACAATCGCACGACAACCGACTATAATCGTAAGACAAATGTTAGGACAATAATCCTGTATTAAGATAAGGTCCTGAGATAAAACCTAAGAGGACTATCGAACAAAGATCAATAAGCATCGAACGTATACAATAAATAAGACGCACGATGACTATATTGTCGTACGACGATACTAACGAATAACATACAAAGTTTATATGTTTGATGCAGATAAGCTAATTATCATATCTAACAATTGTCCACCTTTGAGAAAGTCCGAGATTGAGTACTATGCTATGCTTGTTAGAATTCATCACTACAACGAACAAGTCGTAAGTTATGTATCGTTCGACAGCATCAAGATCGACCGTTACAAGCAAGATTCTCGCAGCAGTTACAATCTGGACATTAACTCTCAGCAATACCGTTGGACAGTTACTTTCCGAGCATTAATTGAAGACAATAACGTTGGACGGTTACGATTCAAACATTGATGAGACACAATATCGTTGGACCGTTATTATCAAGCCACTATATAAGGAGAATCAAGCCAGCATTTCAAGGGACGAAGTCTATTAGAAGCTCACAAATTCTCTATTAGTTATTCTTTGATCATCAGTTGTAATTTACGTTCAATCTCGTTGCTATTTCACTTGTAATCGTACGACCAAAGCTGTATACTTGAAGGACATCACCCCTGATTGGTGAACATAGTGCTCTGTCGACTTATCTTTTAGGTCGACCGCAGGTTTTTTCCTCCGTCGTGAGGTTTTTCCTGCGTCATCAAATTATTTGTCTCATTTTACTTTTCCGCACTTATCATTGATTGTAATTTCTTTCTCTCGACGGTTAAGCCTCACACAAGTTTCTTACGACATCGAGTTGTGTAATTTTTTACATCAACAATTTTCTTGGTTCCTTCATTCTTGCAAACTGGTTTTGTTCTTTTTTGAACCTAATTCTATACACACACACACACACACACACACACACATATATATATATATATATAGAGAGAGAGAGTGAGAGAGAGAAAAGTTCAAATACAAACCACTTTTTGGTTGTGAACGTGAGGACAGCCCAGAGCGCGACACGTGGCAAAAATTCAGACTGACACGCGCGATTTAATCCCGCGACTTAGTGTTATTCATAATGAATAACGCTATACTCATAATGAATAAGGCTAAGTCGCGGACTTTATGCACACAAGTCGCGCGTGTCAGTCTGAATTTTTTGCGAATAAGCTTTATTCATACTGAATAACGATTTATTCAGTCTGAATAATAGTGTTATTCATTATGAATAAAGCTTAGTCGCAAAAAATTCAAACAGACACGTGACGCGTTTTGGGTTGTCCTCACGTTCACAACCAAAAAGTGGTTTGCATTTGAATCCACCCCTATATATATATATATATATATATATATATATATATATATACCCAAGGGCGATTTTAGGTGTATTGTAGGTAGGTCCCGGGACCTACCTAATTTTTTCATTTTTATTAGAAGTTGTATAGAAATTCTTTTAGGACCTACCTTAAAAAGTTTGCAGGAACTACCTTAAAATTTTATTTCGCAGTTTTAGGGAAACAAAGGCTCTAGTGGTGCGTTGGAAAACACTCCATGTTGTATTTGGGAGTTCATAGGTTCAATTCTTCTTCCACACATTATTTATTTTTTAAATTTTTTTTTGTTTAAGACCCAACAATTTTAAGTCTGACCCAAATACCAAACAATAAAAACCACGACTTTAATGTTTGATCTTTAATTTTAACGACCCGACAAAAGTATATTTGAAACTTTTATTTTTTTCGGTTAAACTTAATTAGGGAACCATGTGGTTTTGTTTTCTAGATTCGCCACTGTATAGACTTAGAGGAAAGTTCAAACGTAAACCACTTTTTCATTGTGAATGTGATCATATCCGGTCAATAAAGATGACTTTGACCGGTCCCCCTCTTTAATAATCTCTACCCTCCCAAGAATCGCGTCACCATGATCACGTTCACCGTAACTGAAGATGTGTGGCTGAGATTCGTCCTCACGTTTACAATGGAAAAATGACTCACATTTGAACCTAACTGTATAGACTTATATATGTGTATTGAAACTATGTATTTTGTTTCTTTAACCTTTTTTTATTATGTTTTATTTTTCTTGACGTTTTCCCAATAACATAACGATTATATTGAACACGAAAAACAGTGTATCTAGTCAACCATTTTCATTACTGTACATCACAAATAAAACTACAACATCAAAAATACATGTTTGAGTTGATTCGTTAAAATCCTACATATATTTATTTTGTGTAATGAAAATACTTTACAATAAAAATTAACTCTTTCAACCAAAGGAGTGTTAGCCTAGTGGTAAGGCTTAGACACTACATAGTAGTGAACCCGAGTTCGAGCCCTGGGGGACGCATTCTGGAGGTACGGGGGCTTCAATCCCGGGCTGCATGCTTTAACAGTCGGGCTTCGGCCCAAAAATTGCCGAGGATTAGTCAGGGCCCAGTATGGTCTGGGATACCTCTTCCAAAAAATTAACTCTTTCACATGCTCCAAAACAAAAATTAAATCCACAATTAATAAAAAGTTATACATGTCTCATCAATGCAAGATTTATACTTGCCATGTTGTCTCAAGGAACCTTATGAGAGAAGGCTCATATCATGTTTACAAAAATAGATTACCATCGTGTTTCATTATGATGCTACTTATAACAACATTGTACCATTTTTAACTTTAGAGTCAACTCAACTTATAAATGGAAAATGAATTTTGAGAGCTCCTTTTCCTAAGTTGACTATTAGGCAATTAAGAACTTTCTTGACTTTTGTTTCAGTGTTTCACCCTAATTTATACATCCACGATTGCCAAAAAAAAAAAAAAAAAAAAAAATTCATGTTGCTATTTAATCTTGGTCTCGTTGCTTTGTACAAGACCTCCAGAGCATTACAAACACAATACATCTAAAATCTTTGTTCCCCACTCGAGTGGCAAAATTCCTAAACGTTTAGTCATCAATTGAAACACTACCAACACTTGATTTGTAACTTACATACTAGATGCACGCGGCTATACTCCCAAAAACCACTAGCATTTCTAAGGTTGGATCCGAGACCTGGTAATTGATGGTACATATTGGGGTCCAGAGCATAATTCATTAGAAAAGACAAATTTCTTTGTTTCTTTCATACCTCATATATGTTAAAGTTACTTGAGCATGTACCCATTTTCCAATGAGTAGATCAAATTTAGTTGATTCATTAACAATCTTAAATACCATAGTCTAGTTGCCATGATCCAGCCAAACAAGCCAATTGAATCAACCTAATATTACTAAATGTTGATCAATGTAGTATCGGATTACAAAATCAAAACAAAGATTCCCTTGAATTTGATCATAAATAAGTTATGAATTATAATCACTTTGATGATATGTAAATCAAATAAAACAATTAAAAATACATCCCTAGTAAAATTACTCCATATGCTAGTGTCATAATTACGCTCTTAAATCATCAAAAAATTGACAAAAAATAGTTTTTTGTTTGGTAAAACCGAAAAGTAGCAACTCTTTACCCAATGAACCCAATCGTCACATCAATGTTACATCAGTTTTTCACTATCTTACCCAAACCAACCCACTCCATCCACTATACCCAACCCAATCTTACACACAAATTAAATAACTAATAAAAAAAATAAAATAAGAGAGAGATAGAGAGAAACAAGAGAGAGAAAGGGGGTGAGTGGGGTAGGGTGGGAGTGGGTAAACTCTCGGCTTCTGGAAACCGAAGGAGGGTGGGGGGTGTTAGAACCCAATTCATCCACTTTGGTATTCTCGATCATCTTGATGAAGCCAATGGCCAAGCGGAAGGCTTCGGGTCACCTACAGGAGATCGTCTTACCACTTAGGCTATCAGTACCCCAACCCTCCCAACCTAACTGTCACATCAGCTGACACATCAGCTTTTCTCCAACCCTCAACAAGCCCTCTAAAAGCCATCTGCAACCCTCTACAACCCGTACCCCAACCCTCCAAACCCTCCCACTTTTTAATTTATTTAATTAATTAATACAAATAAACAATTATAATTAATTAAAAATTAAACATTACATAATTAATTAAAAATAAGATTCATAATTAATTAAAATAAACCATTACATAATTAACTAAATTAAAATAAAACATTACAATAATAGAAAAATTACGAAATTAAATAAACTAAAAATTGAAACAATGTTTGGCTTTGATTCGGGCTTTTTTTCGCCAAAACAATTGCCAATCGGCGACCCCGAAGATGGTCATGCGAGGCGGTGTAAAACCTCAGGTCTCGCTCCAACTCGGTCAGTTTTTGAGGCCCCTAATCCGCGGGTTGGGGAGGAAAAATCTCTTCCTTATCGGAAGGGTCATCATCTTGTACGGGTTCGGGTAGTTGGAATTGGGGGGTGAGCTCGCCAATTGGGTGGAGGAAATTGTGAAAAGGGAAATTGTGGTTGGAACCCGTGATGAGGAGCTTGTGAAGAGCTCCCGGGATGAGGAGCTTGTGAAGAGCTCCCGGGATGAGGAAACGGTTGATAAGGAGCTTGTGACGAGCTCCCGAGATGAGAAATTTTGAGACTAAAACCTTTGGGAGAAACTTCGACCGCATAATCGGGTGGATATTGTGGATCGAACCCGGTATGAGAAACATCGATATTGCAAAGGGGGTTTGAAGAGGCCTTGGGTTCCGCCCGACGTTTACCTTTCGACGGACGGATGAAGATCCGGGGTTTCGATCCATGAAAGTTGGTTTAGAAGAGGTAGAAAATGTTTAAGGTAGAAGAGGTTTGAGTGAGAAAGTTGGAGATGGATGGTGTGAAAAAATAAGTTGGGTAAAAGAGGTATTTATATACGGTAAAAAAAAGTAAAAAAAAATTGAAATTTTTACCGTTTGGCAACAGCTCTCTTTCAACGGCTATGGGAGCCCGAGAAAGAGAAGCCCGCCGGGTTCAAGCCATCCCGTATCGGAACCCGTTTTAACCACGGAGCCCGCCGAGCTCATGCCCGCCAGCCCGATGACGCCGGTACGCATGGCCTTACCATTTGAGATTATATTTTTGTTATTTAATTTTGAATCAAGGATATAAATAACTTTATTCTGGTGTCATTGATCATAAATGATTGTAGGGATTGTGAAATGAAGAAGAGTTACAGAGGATTGCAGCAAATAAAACAATAAAGAGTGGACAAGTGGGACCATAGGGAAGTAGTAATCGGGTGCTACGCAGGTACTGTTTTAGCAGATTTCATGCAACAAAACAGAGGCAATTTATTGGACAAATTCATCAATTTACTTTGATTGGTTTTTGGTAGCCCCTACTCCAATATTTTGATGTGATGCCACAAAATCTCTACACCTCTATAATGTCATTTTATATATATCCAAAATAAGATGTCCAAGCATTTAAACTATATTTTGGATATAAAAACTTTTTTCAAGAGTTACCAATTTAAAAGGGTTTTATGAGTTATGTGACTTAGGAGGCGATTGGTTGGGGTATTTGGAGGTCAAGAATGAGAACCATAATCAAAACTGTTGTTTGGTTGGGGTATTTTAGATCCATTAATTTTCATTTATGATAAAATCAGTGGGAATGATAATTTTATTTTTACATTCTGTTTTTCATACATTGTTCCATCTATGGATGTTAAATGAAACATCTTTTGTATTGTCAAGCTAAAAAACATATTTTGTTAATATGAAACAATTTTGCATTAATAATATTGGGTTAACCAAACACCATCAATGCAATGCTCATTCCTATATTGACGCAATCTTTGACTAGTCAAAACTCGCATGGACGCACATCTGCGAGGGGCATTTTTGTAAAAGTTACAAATAAGCTGGATGAAGATTCATATATGATCTATGTAATTCATATATGAATCTTCATATCTGCACTATGTAATTCATATAGGTTTGGGTATGAATCTTCTATAAATTAAATAAAAATGGTAAAGGGTATGAAAAGTTGAAAAGTTGTGTTATGAAATTTGAAAGGTTGGTGATGGGTTGAGGCCTGATGGTGAGATAATGGAAAGTTGATGTGGCACTGATGTCACAGTGAAGGGTAGAGCCCAAAATCTATAATGGTACTCATGACCTTAGGCCATGCGTACCACTAGCAGGCTCTTGATGGTTTCTAGCGGGCTCGGCCCAATGGTGGTACGAGTTTGGCGGTTTCGAGCAGCGGTTTGGGAGGCAGGTTCCTAACCCGCTGAAAATCTCTCTCTCTCTCTCTCTCTCTCTCTCTCTCTTCTCTCTCTCTCTCTCTCTCTCTCTCTCTTCTATATATATATATATATATAATTAATAAAAAATGATAAAGGATATGAAATGTTGAAACGTTGTATTACAAGATTTGAAAGGTTGAAAGTGGTTTGAAGGTAAGATAGTAGAAAGCAGATGTGACGCTGATGTGACAGTGCCCAAAATTGATAGTGGTACTCATTCCCTTATACTTTTTCTCTACTCACATAAATTCATACCCCCAAAATTAGATCCCACCTATACGCTCACATAACCTGCTCATATCCTCTTATAAAAGGGGGTATGGATAGAATTGTCCATATAAAAATATCCGACACAGAACTTTGTTTGAGACTAATGAAAGACTACTTGGGTTGTTCCTCTCCCCAAAAGAGAACAAGGGGAAATTGTTGCATTGGGAGACAAGATTTTGAACTTTTTGTGATAATGTAAAGGGTGTGATAATTTTTGTTTTCTATAGGAAAAAAGAATAAACTTGTCCCCTAAATTATGAAAAATAATAAACATCAAGCATTTCTAAAAACTAGGAAATTTGTTTTGTAACGCATAAACACAAATCACATCCCTTTAGACCCGACCCGACGATTGAAGTGGTCATTAACCAAACCAAACTGAATGTAACCGTTATATCTCATTCATGATGATGCTCAAGTCATAGATATACCAAATTAAAAAAATAAATTGAGTTAAAAAAGTTAAACCACTTGTATCATTGTATAACTAGTAAAAAGATCAAAAATAAGGAGGCCGAACGGGTGCAAATCAATCATCTAACTCGTAAGTGCCGAATTTAGATGCCAATAAAAGCCATATACGTGCAAATAGATGTTACGCCATAAATTATTAAACTTGATCCTAAGAACAATGTCTAAATAATCATAGGTAGTTTTGACCTTTACTTTAAACAGTCAAAAAACTGATACATTGATGTCTTTAAAAGACTTGAAATCAGAACTGAGATCTGAAGATACCGTTAGAACAAATGACACTTGGCTCTCGTTAATCACTACAAGAATCGGGGATAACATTACCTGAAAAATAATGGTAACGTTACACAAATTTTCAACGGGATTATCAAATGTGCATGTTGTAAGGATTTTTTTTTTTCACATGTTACAACTAGATGAAAAAAGTAATCAAATGAGCCCCCATTATATCCCACCAAAAGGTGGGGTCTGATTGGTATGATGTGCACAGAGACCTCTATCCTAAAGAGTAGGGCGGCCCTGCCAATAAGCATTTTTCAACCTATTAGACTAAACAAAAGTAAGTATATGTACATCTTTTTATACCCTTTAATATGATTTGTTGTGTTTTACATATTTTAACTTTATTGCAAGTCATACTTCAATTTGATGAACCGAAAAGAATCATAGCCAAGTCAAAGACCGGCCTGAACGATAAAATATAACTCGAGATGGGTTACGAGTGTTTCATTGCGAATATTTTTTAATTATTTACAACCATATTATGTTGATGGTAGCTTAAAACTAACCCAAGGAATCAACTAGTTGAGAGGCATAAAATTTGGATCCAATGAATCTTTTGTGTATGTATTTGATATGGCAAGATGAAGGGATAATAATCTGTTTTACCGAATTTTCTCGTCCTATCCACATCTATCAATTATGTGAATACACATCAATAGAGAAAATAAAGACACGAACAATAAATTTATACTAAATAATTAAATGTCTAAATGTGATTGGTGAGACAAACCTATAGGGGAAGGACACAATAAAATCCACCGAAACGGATGACATTTATGTCTAAGGAATTGTGATGGTAAGAAAAGGTCCACACTTTCCATTCTGTCGTTGATAGTGGAAATGTCTGCGTACATCTTTCCACAAACACTGATTCCAGTTGGAATATACTGGGTTCGTTTGATTTGGTCCAACAAGTGACTTGCAAGATTCATAATTGATATGGATTTTCTTACAAAAACAACACCTATTTTTGTTTATTGATACTATAATCGCATATATATCCCGGGAGTTTCAAATTCTATCACTAATGACTAAACTTATACAAGTGACACCGATTTTGTAAAATGATTAGTGGTTGTTTGGCTGACCTCAAAAAGTCAGAATTCACCCGAATGCTTGATAACGTTAGTAAACTAGCGAAAGTTCTAGAACAATCATACCTTCAGGAAGAACTTTCTAGTCGTGATTTGATCCATGATTCCAAACTCTTAAGCTCCTGATCGTTTATCGAATGGGCAAGTCCTGGATACGCCTGTCATCCAGAAACGGGTCAGATTATTAAAAAAAAAACAAAACAAAGAAACAACTAACATGTTATCGTGATGCAGGGTGAAAAACTGTATGATGGAGTGTACCTTAAATTCACAGCTTATGCCGTTTTGTTGAAGGAATGGCGGACCCGCTTGTCCAGCTTCAAACAACACCGTTCCATCAGCGATTCCATGAGACCATAATATAGGTGTCTGCACATTCAAACAAATCCCCATTGGAACAAAACCCTAAAGGCCTAAACCCTTCGTCGCTAGCAAGACTCTATCGGGCGTTTTTCCTTTTTGTATTTGTATATAACAATCCAATGCATGCATCTTACATTTGGGATATTTAGCTAAACAGTAAACTTCACTTTTGGTCTCTAATGTTTGTCAATCTCAATGGATATTGTCCCTAAACTTTGAAAACTGGGATTGGTCCTTACGTTTGTCATTTCATAACGGTTTTAGTCCCTACCCCTGATGACCGTTAAAAAATCTTTTTGTTAGGTCCAATTAAATGAGGGTTATTTTAAACATTTTTTTATGACTAAAATACTCCTTGTTTAACAGGGTGGTAAAGGACTTAACAGAAAAATGTTTGAAATAACTAAAATGCCCCTCTTTTAATTGAACTTAAAGAAAAAAATTAACGGCTGTTAGGAGAACAGACCAAAACCGTTATGCAATGACAAATGTGAGGGACCGAATCCAAGTTTTCGAAGTTCAGAGACGATATCCGTTGAGATTGGCAAAAGTTAGGGATCAAAAGTGAAATTTACTCTTTAAAATCTATGAACTTGTGATAGATTCTAGGCATTCTTGTGTGTGGAAGTGACATTTCTTCTATTATACTGTTATACAGTAACATTCTCAAACCTATCAGAAGGTCATGGATTAAAAAAGGGTTAATTACATGGGGGTGTATCGAACTTGTCACGTTTTATCATTGTATGTATCCAACTTTAAAAGTTACCATTTAATGTACTGAACATTGTAGATTTTCCATTGTGTGTACTCAGACCTGGTATAGCACGTAAGAAGCTGATGTGGCACAAGTTATGTTGACGTGGCAGGTAAGAAGCTGACATGGCTGCTTACATGGCTCTTCTTCAACCTCCCACCACCACACCACCACCACCAAACCTACCACCATCAAACCACCACCACCACACCATCACCAGCACCACCACCACCACCACCACCACACCACCACCACCAAACATCACCACACCCACCATCTCCAAACTGCCATCACCACCACGAAACCACCACCACCACCACCACAGTCACCACCAAACCGCCGCCACCACCACCACCACACCCACCACCAAACAACCATCACCACCACGAAACCACCACCACTGCCATCACCCAAACCCAAATCGAAACCCATCACCACCACCGTCGCCTGAGTTTTGGGATGGTTTTCTGCAATTGATGGCTTGTTTAGGATCGATTTTCTATGCTTAATCCATCTATGTGATCGATTTTTGATTTTGATTACTAGTTTTCGATTTCTAGGGTTTTTGGCCGTTTTTAGGGTTTCGATCGATTTCAATTGAAATGCAGATCTGGGAACTAAATTTGGGGGTTTTGTTGATTTGGTGGTGGTGGTGGTTTGGAGATGGCAATGGTGGTGGTGGTTTGGAGATGGAGATGGCGGCGGCGGTGGTTTGGAGATGGCAATGGTGGTGGTGGTAGTGGTGGCTGGTGGGAGATAGCAATGGTGGTGGTGGTTTGGAGATGGAGATGGCGGCGGTGGTGGTGGTTTGGAGATGAAGATGGAGATGACGGTGGTGGTGTTTGGAGATGGCAATGGTAGTGGTGGTAGTGGTGGCTGGTGGGAGATGGCAATGGTAGTGGTGATGCCATGTCATTAAATGAGGTACACATGGCATCCACATCAGCACAAATTAAAAAAAAAACAAAAATTCAAAGCAAGTACCGGCTAAGGGCTCAGCCGGTCATCGGGTACATACAATTGCAAATCTACAAAGTTCAGTACATTAAATGGTAACTTTTAAAGTTGGATACATATTGTAATAACCAAGATTTCTGGATGGAGTTAATTAAGTTAAGTTTCTGTCAAATGACCTTCTTGTGAGAATATGAGGATTTTTGGGTTAAATGTGTTACTTTTGAAAAGTTTTAATGATTTGGGCTTATACCATTTTAGGTATGGGCTTGGCCCAAAATCCAAGGTATTTAAACCTTAAACCCTAGAATTTTACCTTTTTGGGGAAAAAGTTTAGTGTGTGATTAGTGTGTGTTTTGGAGAGGAACTTGGAGCCATTTCGTCGTCAAGGTCGAGAAATCCGTCACCGAGGTAATATTTGTTGCTCAATAAGTGTAAGATTACTGATAAATGATGTATATTTGCTTTAGGATTAATTTGGATGCAATTGGATCGAGTTAAAATCGATTTTTGATCGATTTTAGGCTGATTCCGGAACTGTTCTCGTTTTCCGAATCGGAATTCATATTTTCCGAATCGGAAATCATAATTTCCGAATCGGGAAATTTGTGATGTCTTTGGGGTGTTTTGTTTCGTTATGCCTTTTCCGAATTGGAAACCTAAGTTTTCCGAATCGGGAAATGGTCTAGTCAAGCCGTCGTTTTGACCTCGTTTCCTTTAGAGTTCGGAAAATGAGTTGGTGTTTTCCCGAATCGGAAATTGCCATTTTCGAAATCGGGAAATGGTGGGTTTTCCGAATCGGATTTGTAAGTCGGAAAATATGTTTTCCGAGTCGGATTTTGAGGGGTTTCAATTGTAGGGTTAGTTTCCGGAGAGGATTTTCCATAGTGATTTATTCCTATAGGAACCAAAATTTTTCTAGGGGCGTTGCCCCTCGACCCCGCAAGGGCAGCTCCTCTTGACCCCGTCCGCTAACCGGGTAGCGGAACCCCCGTGCTAAGTCTGCCTAGGGGTGTCATAGTTAGTGGGTTTTATTAAGCGCGAATCATAATACCTTAGAATCTTTATAGATTCAGTACGAGGAGGACTTGAGGTAACCGCGAGTCGGGTGCTGCAATCAGGTGAGTTTCCTTGCCTGAATAAGAGTGGGCTAAAATGTTTTAACTGATTTAAACTGCCCATACTATTTTGCTAAATGTTTCTAAATGATGAACTGCCCATGATTTTATGATTACGTGATATGAATGATAACTACATTTAAAGCATGCTTAAAATGGTTATGACTGGGATTGTTTGACTGATGTGTTGCACTATGGACACTGGGTACCCAGGGCCGGTTCTGGGCACGTGCAACACGTGCGACCGCCCAGGGCATCAAGCCCAATGGGGCATCAAATTTTCATCTATTATTATTATTAATCTAGGTTAATTGCATAATCAATCTACGTTTAATAATTTAGAAGTTGAGATTTAATTAAAAACATAGGCCCAAGGTCTTACCGCCTAGCTAAAGCTTGGTAGTATTGTTAGGCATCGTGAAGACATTTTTGACTTATTTGGTTGAATGTGGAGGTTTAGAGGAGTCTTATTATTGTAGATTGATAAACTGAAATCTATCTTTGAAATTGGAGTATTTTAGATATGAGTTACTAGGTTCTACAAAATTTGCATGTTTTTTATTTATTAAATTAGGGGCATATATTTAGCTATTCGCCCAGGGCATCCAAAACCGTTGGACCGGCCCTGTGGGTACCTTGGAACCTCGCGTTCCTTGGGAGTTTACCATTTGGTCTGATCCGCCACTTGGGGGTACCTGGGGACTATGTCCCTTGGGAGTTTTTATCAGGCGACCTGGATTGGGCCTGTTTTTCTTTGTCCGCACACATTCGGTAGTTTGTAACTCGATTTATGGCCAGCGGGCCGGAACTGTTTTATAACTTGTTTTGGGGAAACTCACTAGACCTTATGGTCTAACCCTCGCTTTCCAAATTCTTTTCTTTCTTATCTGTTTCAGGAGTAGCCCGAGGGAGAGAGAAGGGCAAGTATAAAGTCTGACGTCTAGTTGGAGTCGGCCCTAGTTTATTTTCACGCACTTAGATACTTAAAATTATTATCTCAGCCGTGGAGGGTTGTTCCGCGTGCGAAAATTTAGACATGTTTCCTTTTGAATTAGTAAATTATATCACTTTCGCTGCTTTAGATCACTGGGATATCAATATTGCATGTTTATTTTATATTTGGGATTTTGGGGCGTTACACATACAATGATAAAACGTGACAAGTTCGATACACTCCCATGTAATTAACCCATTCAAAAAAGATTAACAAAATGTTATTTGATGAAAGGACCCCCGTTGGCCATTACATTTGAAGATGCCTAGAGCAGGCCATTATAGAAAAAGAAGTTTGTTATTAGGACATACCCTTTTTGCCTCTTGTGTGATTTGCTCTGTTATCGAGCTAGTTGAACTAAAGGGTACCCATCCACTGAACACCGCACCTCCTCCAAGAGTTCTTGGATATAACAAAACACTGGCCAAGGTCAAGGCACCTGCAGCATTTATAATGATTTAGATCATAAAAACACACTCACTCTTTAGGTTGGGAAATGAATGTGGGTTCACATATGACATATGCATCTTCAAATGGAAATTTTTGGGTTTACCTATGATTCTTATATGAATGATTTATTCTTACGTTCTCAACCTTTTTGCCTTTCTTATTTGAACCTCCCTATATATTATATATAAAATGAGAAATATGGATATTTTGGGAAGCTGGGAACCAACCATTTCATGCATTATTCATGACGAATAACCCTACATAATTATGAATATCATGTATTTTATTTTTCGATATGATTAATTTTCATCATGAATAAAGCAGTCATAGTTCGTTCCCAGGTTTCTGAAAATATTTATGGTTCTCATCTGAATCTTCCCCTATATGTGTGTGTGTGTGTGTGTGTGTGAGAGAGAGAGAGAGAGAGAGAGAACCTCCTTGACTAAATCCACAAACAAACACATTCTTAGGGTTGGTTCCAGCAGCCAGCTCTTTGTCAATCATCGAATGTACCTTTTGAACAGCTTTAAGCAACGTACTTTCATCCGTAGGAGAGTTCTGTATATTTAACAGAGTGAATTCTACATATTCACACCATCCTTTAAAAAATCCCAATTGCAATCCAACATCTTAGTGGTGTGGCTTAATAAACAGTGATCATGGCAGCACATTAGTGAGGAGCAACATACTTTTTTGTTGCAAATATACATCATTAAAGAAACTACTTGTCACAACAACGGGAGATTTTAACAAAAAAGGGTCAACTACACCAAATAGCCATTGGCACAATGGTACCCAGTAACCCCACCTTCATGGAGGTTAAAGAATCAAATCTCAACAAACGTGATAAGTGTGTTTGAGTTTGAATTTTTTATATACAAATATCATCTACTTCAAAATGAAGTGTTCTTTTAGCATTTTTGCAAGAGAAATGGTAGGTCTGTAACATGTCAAGAATGATGGTTCAGAAACTCGATCACCCTTTTAGAATATGAAGTCATTGTATTGGATACCGATAAAAATGAGTCTATTTCGAATCAACTAACATAAAAAGTTATTTTTATTGTTAAAAATGCCATAAAGATTGCAGATAAATAAGATTCGTTAAGTGGAACTTACAGATGTTATAGGTATCTCGTGAATGTCGAACCAAGAAGGCATCGAAGCACCATCTGCAAAGATTGGAATTAAAGACAATACAATCTTCAAAGAAATATGAAACAGAAAGATAATAATAAAGAAGTGCAAATACTTGAATATCATAAGATCAAAATTTTCTTTAGATTGCTTGTATCAAAAGAGATAGTCAAACACAGCTTCTATCTTTTATCTATCTGTTGGCAATTCATCGCAAACCTGACATCTTAGTCAGGGAAGTTTCAACAACATTTTCTAGTGACGTAAATATCTAAAAGCGATGAATAAACTTTAGTGGCTTTTCACGATGTTTGCCCATCAAAAAAAGAAAAAAGTTATAGGTCCAAGACCCTGATAGAGTGGTTATTTCTATGAAGACCGTGAAAAAGTGTGAGCAAAAATGTAAGAAAAACTAAGAGGCTGTTTACTAAATGCTTACACGGTAAGTGCCTTACTGAGTCATTTTACCTTATCAAATGAACATAACAAGGTTTCAAAATCTTACACGGAAAGAGCGATGACAAAACCACAAGGGTTGTTGCATAGTGGTTGCGGTCCAGGGGGACGTGGTGGAATATCTATCTACCCAGGGTACAATTCCAAATGTACACAACAGTTGTGACAAAACCACAACAGTTGTGGCCACTAAGTTTATTACGGCTGATTTCTTGCCATCATAATTTGTCAGGATTAGTTTAGGCATAGCCTGAGACACGACAATCTTACTTGGTGGTGGTTGGTAAGTGAGAGCCAGAAACTCTTATTGCCATATAAAAATGTTGCATACGATGCCGTTTTAATAGATTAAAATCTTACCTCTAGGTAATTTAACACAGAGATTTAGTTAAACATTATTAGCTGCAACTTTGGTTTACAAGAAGATATTAGAGTTAATACAAAAACATTTATTTAAATTTTTCTAACAAAGTAAACAAAACTGAAAACATGAGCTCCATTAATCAACAAACCCTACATGATCTATACCAACAAAATTGTGATATTATTAATAAAAGCAGAAATGAGAATTGATTCTTACAATTGCAGGTGACAGGTTGAGAAGGAGCAGAAGGGAAAGACCATCGAGTGGTAGTGAAGAGAGGGGAAGTGAAGAAGGTCTTTATGGGTTCATTTGCAGGTCCAGAGTCACCCAGCCCATGTAGCCATAAGATGAAGCTTCGACTTCCACCACCAGACGACGCCATTGACGATTCAAAGAGGTTTTTTTTGGTGATGAGTTCTTCAATTGGTTTTCAATTTGGTCGGCCATTGTTGACAATTTGGGGCTTTAAAATGAACAAACTCTGGTTGGTTTACTTTAAAAAAACTTATTTATTGAGAAATTTTATTATTTATGAAGAAAAAAAAATACAAGTATATTTTAATCTTTGTATAGTATACAAAAATATTTTTAACAATCTTATATTTGACTTTCGAAAGATTAAATCCGTTAGTAATAATAAAATTTAACAGCGACACACGGTTTTGGGATGAGTGATGGGTAAATGGCATAACATTCAGCGGAGAGGTTTCCTAGGTTAAGTCAATTAGAGGTGGAGCCTGTGGCGAGGACTGCGGATGGAGGGTAGTGGCAAGAGAATAAGTGGGTACGGAATTGGTGGTGAAGGAGAGAACCGAGAGGGAGGGAGTGTGTGGGGTGAGTTGGAGGAATTGGAGGGGAGACTTCAAGGATGGCAGCAGGTGAGTGGTAGCAAAGACTCGTGGGTGTGGGAGTTAGATTAGAGAGAGGTTTCTCCGTTAAAAACTGTAAGGAATGGTTCAAAGAGGGGAAGGGGTTACTATTTCGGGGGAGGAGGAGACGCTATGGAATCATTTGGTACCAAAGAAAATCAAGGTTTTCATATGGAGGGAAAAGATTGGAAAAATTCCTACTCGCAAGGCAATAAGCAACATGGGTATCGATATCGACACCATGTTTTGTCCGAGATGTGGGGAGGAGGTGGAGAGTATCGATCACTCACTATTGAATTGTAATGAAGTTAAAAGATTGTTGGTTCATGTCATTAGATGGTGGAACAAGAGCACAACTGGAATGGATTCATTATCTCAACTTATCCAAGAAGACGCGGATTTATTGCAGATCTCCAAAGGAACGTCGCGTTGGGTAGGAGTGGAATGAGCTTTGTTATACTTGATATGGCAAGATAGAAATAGATTTTTTTAAAAGAAAAATACAAGTCTGGAGGATGTCTTTCTTGTTTGGCAACGGGTCACATTCGAATGACTTTGTAGAAGATCAAAGACGCAACATTACGATTGGTTCGAATGGCAGGCTGATCATGCGGCGGAGAGCAACGACTAAAGGGCTTTGGATAGCGGCAGAAGCTGTTTCTCTCAGGTGGCAACGGAGTTGCCAAAACAGTCTTGCAAGAAGAAAGGTGCATCAAGCATGGGAAAAGTAACAGGTCGTCAAATCGGTTTCGTGTAAGGTGAACTCCAAATCTATTAACAACAATAGATAATGATTATAAACATAATAGAAAACAATGTGACATAAAATTCTCGAATCTTACCGAAACTTTTTCCGATAAGCTTATGTATCATTCATACAAACTTTTTCCGATAAACTTAAAAGATAAGCTAGTTTTACAAAACATGTTATTTTTTTTATAACACCTTATCCAACCATTCGTTCAAAATAAAAGAAAATTAAAATTTTGAAAATTTTGGGCTTATTTTTCTCTTTTCTCGACCATGATCAACTTCATCAACTATGATTCCCGGATTAGCTTATGGACGACTCAACTAATCCATAACTTTTGAAAAACAGTTAAAAAAATCCACAAATGCAATAAATGCTAATATTGCAATTACATAACTTTTGAGCTACAAGTACATACATAAATCAGAAGAGATCAATTATGGCTTCTTCATGCTATTTAACAAGGTTTTTTTTCTTCTTTTAAAACAAAAAAATAATCACTTCCCCTTGAAAAGATTATGCATCCAATCTTCATAATTCCAGATTCCAAATCCTATCTATCTTCCACTCCTGCAAAAGGAACATCAATGAAAGAAGGGCCCAAATTTGAAATTCTAAATGGAAATTGACCAAACCAGTCATTTTGTACGACATTCTTTAGTTTTTAGCTTACCCTTTTTTTTTCAGTTTGACAAGATTTTGCAAGTCCTCGGTTTCACAGCTTGCCGAATCATTAATTCTGGTGGGTCCGCTTACGAAATGCCCTTTTGGCTTGTGAAATCTCTTTAGTGGCTTGTGAAACGGCTCAGCAGAATCATGTTTTATTCGTTAAAAGTAAATTTTACAAAATGGGCATTTGCAAAATCTTGGCTATTTTGGTTCACACACAAAAAAAGATTGGCTAAAAAGTCAAAAATGTTAGTTACTTTGGTCAATTTTCCAATTCCGATCATAAAAACCACAACTAGATCTATATTGGAAACACATACTTGGTTTCTAGCAAGAATAGTAGTTATCGTAAGAATGGAAAATGGATCTCCACCCTTTGATCAATCCTAAGAAAATACTCTTCTAAGCTAATTCATGCGTTATTTTGAGACTTAATCTGAACCATTAGATCAACATTGATCAAGGGTCCAAATCCCTTCTTACTCTTCTCACCTTAACTCCTATTCTCGCACAATAAACACATTGAGTCGCAACTAACCAATACTGATTCCAGTAAACCAAATCCATAAAATCCAAACAAAAACAAAAATGTTGAAACCCAACGCAACACCAAACATACATTAACCCTAATCAAAACTGCCTTTGTGATAGATTTATACATCATGTATAGAATATAGTCATACGTCATGTTTTCAGTTTTCTACACCTATAAACAGTTTATTAGCTTCTTGAACCAACATTTTTGGTTTAATGGCTTCTTGTTGCAACTTTCAAACCAACCATTGCTTTGTAAAAATGTCCAAAAAAACACATTTTTATGCAATAACTTGGGCAAATAATGAAAATTGTAGACGCAAAAAAAGCCATCGTGCTTGAACGATTTAACCAGAATGATTCATGTTTGTAAAAAGTGGGGTCTTCTTGAAATGATGAAAGAACAGGAGTTTGTTTGCAACAATAATCCATGTACAAAGGTTTGAAATGTCGTCCATTCCCATTTAGGATTTATAAAATGAACATAAAAATGGTCAAATAAGAAACTTACATTGCATGACTTAAGTTGCTCGATGATATTCCTCGATTGTTTCTTTCATCCCGTCCAATTTCTCAAGAACGTATTCCACTTTCTTGCAGCAGATTTCATTTGATATTCGCGCTATGTAATCACACTTCTCAAATGGACGGTATTCGCAGGCGCTCTTAATTTCTTCCCTGAGAGTCACTTGTATATCCTAATGCACATGATACGAGTATAAGATGACATGTTTAAGCTTTACAATTTAAATAACAGATACCCCCTCTGTCCCAATATAAGCGTCCATGTTTCTATTTTAGTTCCAATTCTAGCCTTAATCATGAGATGGAGAAATTTATTCCCCCTCAACTATTAAGGGTATAATTGTCCTTTAGTTAATTAAAAAGCATGGTTCTAAATTGGCATGGGGTGTGGTGTGGCAGCGAGGTCAAGCTTACACGCCCAAGCGAGGATGCACCATTTTTCATATCATGACATAAGACGGCAAGTTTGTATGTAATACATATAATTACATATACATATAATGTTTTATATTTATTATTCAATGATATGATATTAAAAATTTTACATTCATATTAGAAGGATTAAGATCATCCTAGTATACAAAGAGTCTATGATCAAATACTCAAAATAGAATCCAGAGAGTTCTATAACTTCATCTTAACTGTAAATCTCTGACTATTAGTGAATCCATGAAACTAGTGATGCGATTGGATAAATCCGTAATAGTGTAAAATCAAAAGTTAAAAATGCAAAAACACTAAAACGAAAAATAAAATAAATTTTAAAAAAAGATCAATATTTTGGGAAAAAAGTTGCTTTCTGTAAAAAAAATGCATGCCATCCACCTCACACAAACGCAATAACAGAAAGACACGTCTTACCCCATGGCAGACGCGCCTCATTGAACCCTGTTTAAAAAGTGAATAATTACACATTTCTAAAACTGTGTGTGTTTTTCACTTTGTACATTTATTTTGGGACGAGGGGGTAATAAACAGAACTATCATCAAAAAACCAACTTCATACATTGTTAAGCAAATTTGAAGAGATTAAAATCATTGGAACACAAGCTTAAATTTTAAAAAGTTGCCCTCATTTTGCAGCATGCAAAGGAAGAATGCAACACAAAGCGCGCGTACGTATAAATGAATAGAGCAATAGGTAACGGTATGCAGTAAACTCTGAAAAGTTAAAACCTTTATTAATTGCATGAACTCGCTGCAATGATTGTTGACCAATTCCTTCCTGGGTCCACTAGGATTTGAGAATTCTTCCATCACCCCACCCGCAAGTTCCAGTACTCTAACGATCCTCTGAGAATAACCCCATAAATTAGAATCCAATTGGAAATAGATTACAAACTAAAGTATCAATTCAATTCCTAGTGAAGTAAGTCCCACTTTTGATTTCAAGCAATAACATATTACATGTATGTTACCTTCTCAACAGTTTGGAGACGCTGCAATGATGCATTTTGGTTCTGTGAATCCATGAGTTGTATTCAACACTCGGGCTATAGCATGCTGTTACAGTTTGTATGAAAACGGTTAAGTACAAGCGATCGATAAACACATTCAATTGTAATTGATGGAAACAAAAAGTTAAACACTAGATTAATGTGGTTCAACAATTTGTCTATATCCATACGTTGCTAGAATTCTTATTGTATATGATTTATAGAATTTGGTGGCACATATAAAGAAAAATGCTGACACTATCTATTAACAGAAAACTCACAAACATTGGATTTAGAAATCCCATGGAGGCAGTCTATACTCTAATTTATACAAACTTTTTTATCAATTATCTATAAATTGGAAATTAATTCCATTCCAAATCCTACAAACCAAACACACCAAAGATCCAAATCATTTTAATTCCAAAACCATCTGATTCCAAATCCTCTCACAAAATCCAAATCCACAAAAACACTATCAAACCAAATGCCCTCTTAGTTCCTCAAAATCTATACACTCTCTCCAAGGGAACAAGAGACACCCTTTGATTTATGATATCAAAATTCAATGCCCATGTACCTAAACAACCATATAAAGCTCTTATATTAATTCAAGTACCTTAAGCTAAAGATAGACAACTTTATCATCTCAATATACCATCAAGAACTACTCTAAAAAGACGTAGAACTTTTTCTTATATGCGTCAAAAACAAGAAAAGCTTTATAAAATCCCCTTTTTGGCCTATTTAAAGTCTGAATTACCTCCTACTTATAACATATCGATTGTAGATGATGTCCCAGTGGTTCTAGGAACATATTACATGTCTAAATCCAAGCTACGAGTGATATTATACAATTTTTACAAATTTCCAGCACCAATCTAACTTAATCAGGTCACTTACTCTTATTTCTTATGAAGCTCATTGCTTACATAATAATCTACACGACATGCTTACTATAAAGGGTTAAGTACATGGGAGTGTATCAAACTTGTCACCTTTTATCATTGTATGTACTCAACTTTAAAACGTACCGATTAATGTACCAAACTTGCTAAAATTGCCATTTAATGTATTTCATGGCAAGTTGGATACACTTTCGTGATAAGTTGGATACATTAAATGGTAGGTTTTTGATAAAGTTGGATATATACAATGGCAATTTTAGCAAGTTCGGTACATTAATCGGTAAGTTTTTAAGTTGAGTACATACAATGATAAAACATGACAAGTTCGATACACTCTCATGTACTTAACCCTACTATAAACTTCAAAATACTCTTAGAAGGTTCGTGTATTCATTTTTCCCACTTAATTAGTGTACAGACCTCAATGTTTTAGCTCAAACCAAACATAAACGGTCTAAAACTCTAGAAATCCATGAAAACGCATATAAAATGTTAATTTGATCATTGTAGTAGCTTTTTATACAACTCATAACTACATCCATCGAATTTCTATCCTTGATTTTTCAAAAATCTATTCAATTAGAGTTTTAGACTGTGTTTGGCAAAAATAAGCTAGCTTATAAGCCAGTCCATCCAAACATGTGTCATAAGCTAGCTTTTTAAAACGCTGCTTTGAGTAGCTTTTTAGGAGGTTTTTGTAGCTTTTTCCAATTATACCCTAATTAATATTGATTATTAAATTCAAAGATACCCTTTTAGGTCATTTTACATACTCATAAGCTAGTTTTTGCCAAACATAATTTGTTAATAAGCTAGCTTATCAGCTACTTTGCCAAACATAGCCTTAATCAAAACAATATGACTTTTTGGAAAAGGTCAGCTGTTTAAGGTTTAATCATCCATCAAAAACGCGTTCTGGTAGAAATTTTGTATGTGAATCCATCTAATATGACATTATTGTTGGTATGAAACAAACCACATCAAGTATAATCATCTTTTACTATCATTTCCAAAGCTTAAAACTCCATCACCATAGCTTGACTTTTGAAACAATCAAAGTGGTAAGATTTACATACTTGATCTTTTTGGCTAAACAATATCATCAAATCAAATTTCAATAAACCCCTCACATTAAACTATATGCGAAGCTCATATCATCACAATCAGAACTTATCCCAAACAATCCTTTAAATAATTTTCATAACATAAAGAAAGTCCCAAATCAGTTACTTGATTCTATCAAAACATGCAAGGCTATTTTCTCATTAAATCAACAACCTTGGAGTAATTAATCTTCTGAATATAAATATAAATAGCATAATAAGACATTATTAGCAACATAGGTTATAATCCTAAACCCAATTTGAACACAAGGTTTAATTCCTTACTTGTAATGAAGTTGTAATGCAACAAAGGAAATAGTAAAAGTCGCTAACCGACTAGTAATTGCATATTGAACTAGAAGAAAATTCTCTGATTCAAACCTTAACACAAAGTCGTTACCTCGAGTAAAAGAATCGCTAAATGAAGAAGAACCCTAATGTCGATTTTGATCTGCTTTCTTCGACTTCCCTAATCAAATGTCATATCCCTTCATCTATTATATGGTATCCGTTACAAACCGGATAGTTTGTGCAAATTATACAAACCAATCTCAACTATACATTTACATGATCAATGGTGTAGATTAATTAAGTTGCTAAATTTTCTCTCAATTATATTTGAAAACTCCCTAAAAATTAGGAGATAAACAAAATCAAGAGAAATCAATAGATAATCAATGGTTAATATTAGGTTTGTAGAATTTGTACAATCTACATGGTTTGCAACGGATACCTTCCCTATATATATATATATATATGATGGAGTTCACCGTTTGATTTTAGAGAAAGGGGATTTGGACTTCTTAAACCCAATTCATGTCGTCTAGACTTTTATCATAGGGTTAATTTCATGTATACCCTTGTTAAAGTTGAAAATATCATATTTACCCAACCTAATATATAAATATCATATATACCCTTCTTAACTTATCAAAATATCATATTTACCCAAATATTAATTTTTATCAATTTTAAATTATCTTAAATTAGATTTGATAATAAAAAACATTTAAAATTACCATTATACCCTCAAATCCAAGAATTTTCTTATATTATATTCTCAATCCTTCTTCCTCCCCTACTGATCTCTTTCTCACTCCCATGGCCGCCGTTGACCAAAAACCTCCATTTTAATTTTTAGCCACCACAAGCTACCGCTTTCTACTTTCTTCATGGTATAATTTGAAGATGGGTTAAACAAACAAGAATTCTTCGTATCAGTGGCAATGGTTCCACGTAACAGGGTATAATTTGAAGATGGGTAAAATAATAAGATGGAATACACCCACCCATGCCAAAAAGAAACAAACCGACAAATATAAAATTATTTATTCAAGAAAAGCAAAACCCTTTTTGCTCACTGAAATTCTTGATGAGAATTTGAAGAGACCATAACTCAAAAATAACTAACTCATCAGTATCCCATCAAAATAACTGGGTTTCTCAAGGAAAAAAAACAAATCAACAAATTGAAGAAACTGATGGTCGAAGAGGAAAAAGAAGAGGAAAGAAATTAAAATATATATATATAACACAATATCTATATGACTTCTCATGCCTTATAAGCCTTCTGTGCTGTTTGGATGAAATTCAAGTTCCTTTGTTCTTAATATATGGTAGGGCCCTTGTGTCTTTTTTTCTCAATTTGGTGGTTTTTGTTGATGAGTTGGTTCCTGTTTTAGCTTTGTATTTGGTTTGGCTCGTAATTCTGGGTAACAAAAAGTTTGAGTTGCTGTTCAAAGAATTAATTTCTATATATGTATAGGAAGAAAGAAAGGAGTGAAAAGATGTTTTCAAGAAAAAAAATTGGATTTTTAATATTGGGGGAAATATTTTGCTAGTGATTAACAGTGAATTAAGTGAAGTAAATTTCCAAAGAAATCTAGGTGAAGCAGAAAGTGATGGTTTGTGGTGGTTAAAAATTCAAATAGAGGTTTCCGGCCAACGGCGATCGTGGAAGGGAGATAGATCATTAGGTGAGGAAGGAAATATAAGAATATTTTTGGATTAGAGGGTATAATGGTAATTTAAATGTTTTTTATTATTAAATCTAATTTAAAATAATTTAAAATTGATAAAAATTTCTATTTGGGCAAATATGATATTTTGATAAGTTAAGAAGGGTATATATGATATTTATAGATTAGGTTGGGTAAATATGATATTTTCAACTTTAACAGGGGTATACATGAAATTAACCCTTTATCATATTACACGTCTAACCCTCGTAAACTCACATTTTGTTTATTTTTCACCCCAAACAAACATGTTTCATTTTTTATTTTTATTATCAAATAACTCCTCAAACACATGTGTATATATATATATATACATAGGGGTGGGTTTAAAGACAAACCACTTTTTGGTTTTGAACGTGAGGATAGCCCAGAGCACGCAGGGACGGATTTAGT
This sequence comes from Centaurea solstitialis, assembly GCA_030169165.1. Classification (NCBI taxonomy): domain Eukaryota; kingdom Viridiplantae; phylum Streptophyta; class Magnoliopsida; order Asterales; family Asteraceae; genus Centaurea; species Centaurea solstitialis. The sequence goes on from CM058040.1 coordinate 56,553,113, forward strand.
TAAGGGCACACGGTGGCACGTGCCACCGTATTTTCTTTCGTCATAGTGTAAAAAAATATAGGGTCGTGAGAAGTGTCAACATATTAATTATTGTGTGCCACCATATAAATTTTGAAACTGCAATAAAGACACAAACTTACTTTGGCTCAGTTGGTTAGTTCCTTCCCTTTCATACTTGCGGTCTTAAGTTCAAATCTTGGTAGAATCATTTTTTTTGGTTTTTTAGCTTTTAATGTTATATTTGGAGAAAAGTTCAAAAAAAAAAACCCCAACAAATTATATTGAATGGTTAAGTTCTTAAACAATTTTTTTTAACAATAAATCATTAAACTTTCTTATTTTGATTGACTAAATTAATAAACTATTATTTTGAATGAAAAAACCATTAATATTTTCATTGTGATCAAATAAGTTTTTAAACATTTTTCTCATAAAATAAATCATCGAATTTTTAAAATTTTGCTATTTATATCAGTTAACCTAAATTAATATAGTTATATTTTACCTTTAAAACTTTTTTATTTAATTATAATTAATTTTTTTTATTTTTATTAAAAAGGGGTAAATGACCAAAATTTGAAAGTTTAGTGGTTTATTTATTGAAATGAAATTGTTCGAAAACTTAATCATTCAAAATAAGAATGTTTCATGGTTTTGTCATTCGAAATCATTTATATATATTAAAGGAAAAACCAAGGGTGTTGATGTGGCATTTCCTAAAGCCTAGATATGCATTTATCTTTTTTCTCCTTCATTCTCTTTTTTCATATTTTCTTTACAATTTTCAACATTAACTAGTGGCAAAACCACGCGTTGCGCGGTAGCGTGAGTAACTCATTAGAAATATGTAGATTATCACTATCGTTTGTTGCAATTGCCAAACATTAAACTTTATCATAACCTTTTATATACACATTTTCACTTCTAATTTAGTTTTTCTATCAATGTGCAACAACTTACACAACGCTAAGACTCCATCCATTCACAAAACCAATATTTAAAGAAAAATCTAAGAAAATAAAAAAACATCAATGGAGGCTTCTCATTAATTTTATGGTTCTTCATTTATATATATATATATATATTTTTATTTTTATTAAGTTTATCATTATAATATTAAAAATATTTTAGTGTTTTTTTGTTGGATTGAAGTTGATTTTTTTAATGTGTTTAAAGGTCCTACGATTTTTTATGTAATTTGCAAATGTTGCCTTGAAGATTCCTTAAAGAATTTTTTAGCAAGAAAATTTAGTAACATAAAGCCAAATTTAGATAGAAGTAATTCGTTTACATTTTGATTATAATAAGCTTTTTTTAATTGTCATAATAATTTCATTTAATTTCTATACATTGATTATATATTAATTAATTATAATAAGTTCTGTATAATTTATTTTATGACTTCATTTGTACACATTGTTTATACAATAATTAAGTTTTAATTCATTTATGTTATGTTTATTAAAATATATTTTATTCTTATAAATCAAATTGATTTATAATAATAAAAATAGAAGAATATAAAAAGATAGATTAATTAATGAATTATATTGATTTGCAGTAATTAAAAGAATATATAAAACATTTTAACTAATTATTGGGTATAATAATTTTATAAAATCAAAGATATATAAGAATAATAAAAATTGTCTATCAACGATTTCTAAAAAGTTACATGTGTTTATTTAAATTTTTTATAATAACATGTTCATATCAACATAAAGCTTGTTATGTAAATTAAAAATAAATAAGAATGGTTTTAATTATATTGGTTGTAAATAACCTATTTAGTTAATGATACTAATTTTATTTATTAACAAATGATTTTATTTATATACTATTGAATTTTGTATTAAAAATAAACAAAAAAGATACTAATTTGACAGTTTCTTATTAACCATATCTTAATTCTTACTTTTATATATGTATAATAAATATGTATTAACGAACATTTTAAAAAAAGTATATATGTAACTAATTTAAAATGAAAAAGAATGTGTAACCACACCAAAAAATTAGTGAACTGCGATGTGTGACTATGTCCAATAATTGCTTGCAAATCTTTGTCTTCGAAGTGACTACAAAAGAAATTTCATTAACCACCATTTCAATAATAGCTTACAAAAAGAAAAAGTATGTCACACCCCAATTTTCACTGGTTGTGACTTAATCTAAACCATAAACATAGATACTGAAATCATGATCTTCTTACAAACAAACGCAGCGGAAGACTTAAACAACTAAAACTTACACAGTTCCAAGGTAATAAACTATAAATTATTACATCAAACGTAACATGGGATCTTAGATCATGATCAGCTAACTTGAAGAAGAACCTATGCCAATCCTTTGTCCTTACTGGTGCCCGCTTTCTCAAACCCTGAGATACATACTATATTAGCTATAGCTAAGTAAGCTCATGGTTTTTCAACTACAAACATTATACATATATAAATACTTTAAACACACACAGGTTTAAAAGCAACATTGAACATCAATAAGCTTATACATGAAAACTCTTCAACATCTTGCACGCATGCAACTGACACATATGAGACCTCAACTAAACTGGCATGGTATGTGGGTCAACTATCTGATCTGCCTTACCAAGCACAGTGACCGCAGTATGTACTGGTCAAGCCATAACTATCTGGACGAACCGTGTACAGAGGCACCCTCACGGTACATGTACTATCTATCTGGACGAACCGTGTACAGAGGCACCCTCACGGTACATGTACTATCTATCTGGACGAACCATGTACAGAGGTGCCCTCAAGATACTTATACCATCTTGACCACACACACACATGCCCGACTGACCATGCATCATTCAAAGCTAACATGCATATCTAATACATCACTGCAAACACTTAGCATGCTTTAAAAACTGTAAACACTTAGCATGCTCTTTCATGATAAAATACTAAGCAATTATGAACGCATCATAACATATCTGAAATCACATTAGCATAAACTTTTCATACTGAAAAATGAAAATACTGCACACAATACTATTGTATGTATCCCAGTTTCAAATCACATGAAACTTACCTGGACCGTGTAGGCTTATACGTCACTTGATCGCTCGCAATCCTACATAAGCCACAATAACTTGCTAAGCATCTTCGTAGCGACTAAATATTTAATTTAAATCGTTAAGCTGGAATAACCTCTAGCTAACACCAAACGAATCACTCCTCAAACACCTTTTCTCGACATTCTCTTTTTGTCGACTTAACGATTTATTTATATATACAATTATATATAAATAAACCATCCAACTTTCTCTAATAAAATATTCGTTGAACATTTAATCTCTTTACGACGATAACTCCATTGATTACGAATAATCTTCTAACATTCAACTCATAATAATTTGAATGTTAACTAGTTAACTAGCTATATAAATCATCTTTATATATAGCATAAGAGTATATCAATAATGGAGATATATATACATCTCCATCTTTCACCTCCTTGGCATACACATACGCCACCAAACAATGTACATCTAAAAATACATATATAAATAATTCATTGCATGGCTTCTTCTATGTGTTCAAAAGTAAACTTTTCTCAACCCACAACATGATGTTGAGATCTTGCTGGCGAGGTTCACCGCCGCTAGGCTTGATACGGTACAACCCAATTTACGCTACAACCCGCGTCTTAAATTGAGGTTCTATCGGTTTCTCGACCAAAAGTTTATCTCGATATTTATCCGGGTTTCTACGTTACTTTTAACAAATCTTTCGTTACGACCAAATTAAACTCGCGTATATTATAAAATATACCGTTCCAACTTTCAACAAATATACTCGAATTTGGGTTCTGTAAACCCGACATCTAGACCCGTTGCTTCAACAAACTCTTCGTCTATACTTCGAAAAGTACGACGAATTATAAACCTTTAAAACGACGTCGAACGAAAGAAGAACTAAAACCAAATTCAAACATATAAATCGTCGAATTTCATAATGAATTTTACCTTGAATCGTTACTTGAATATCGAACGAACGCTAACCGAAACCTCGACCGATTCTCTATAAATCTCGCTCGAACCTTACTTGTTTAGCAACAAATTTTCTCCTATCATTTCTTGCTCTTGAAATTCATAAGAAAGTTTAACGTTGGAAACGAAATGCAAGAAGAAAAATCTCATAATTGATAATTAATTGGAAGCCAATTGAGAATAAAACTACTTTCGCTAAAATCACGTCCGAAACTACCATCACCACGTTCCATGCTTTCAAATTTCAAGCAAATCCTTAAATTTACACTTTTCACCCTCAATCCTTTATCCTCCTTTCAATTCCAACCTTCCACTTTTGTTTGAATTACTTTCACCCCTTTTTTTATAACTTTATTTACTTCGACGCATTTTCGGGTGTTACAACTACCTCCCTCTTATAAAAATTTCGTCCTCGAAATTTCTTTTGGCTAAAACAACTGAGGTTACTTCTTTTTCATTTCTGCTTCAGGTTCCAATGTCATCGCAGGATCCTTATGAAACTTCCACTGAACTAGCATAAGAGATACACTTTTATTACTCAAATAGTTCATCTTTCTGTTTAGTATCTGAACCGGTTCTTCTTTGTAACTCAAGCGATTATTAATGCTTACATCCTTTAGCTCAACTATCGTTGACTCATCTGCTAGATACCTTCTCAGATTCGACACATGAAGTGTGCCCTATATAACATTGAGCTCTGCCGGTAGTTAGAGTCGGTAAGCCATCAATCCCACTCTTGTTACCACTACAAACTGTCCAACATATCTTGGACTCATTTTGCCCGTTTTTGGGAATCTTGCGATTCCTTTACAAGGTGATATCCTTTGCATCACCTTAACTCCTATAAGAAACTCAAGAGGCCTACTCCTCTTATCTGCATAACTTTTCTGCCTATCATAGGCCACTTTCAATCTTTCTCTAATCTGAACTATTTTATCTAGATATACTGGACTAACTCAGGTCTAGCTAACTGCATCTTTCGACGCCAGTACAACACACTGGCTTCCTTCCTTTACGGTCATACAAAGCTTCTAATAGGGCTAATGGTAGGTGGTTATCCCAACTACCTCTAAAATGTATTACGTAAGCTCTTAACTTAACTTTTATAGGGAAATACGAACTCGGTTCTCAAATCTATACACTGCATCTGGGCCAACAGTCAATAACTTGACTTGCCCAACTATTCTTTCCTTCTTAACATTCTTCTTCCAACCGAGCCTCCTTCTGAATCTCTCTTATTCGATCAACTAGGTCCACTTGAATATCCATTCTCACTTCGTTACCTTCAGCATCGAGATAATTCCCATTTCGCCTTTTTTTTCTATCTCCACGAACATACTCAGACTTTCTAGCGGGAGTTTGAACCTTAACCGTCTTCTTATTGCACACTATCTGAGCATCATCATTCTCAGACAACTAGTCCATTCCTGGAACTATTTCAAATCTATTTAACTAAAATTCCTTTTCACTTATAATGATCGCGCAAACCTTGACGGTCTCATCAATCTCTCTCTGACTTCCATCAGCTATCTCAACTACCAAGCTTTTTTTTAATTACTTAGTCTTTCTATTAAAGTAGTGAAGGAAAGTAGTGGAAACAAAACTTCTATTCGCACCCAATTCAAATAACACTAAGGCATGCAGTTATTGACAAGGAATTAGCTGACACAATGTCAGGGTTCTCCTTTGCCCCATCGGTCGTCACCACATAGGCTCTGCCCTTAGCTTTTGTGAGTTCTTTCTTCTCGTTTCCACTTCTGCTTACTCCACTCACTAACCTCAGACTTTCAACTGTAGTTTTCTTGTAGCTTAGGACAATGGCCTGATATGTCCTAGCGTTCTGCACTCAAAGCACTTACGGCTTTCTAGACATTCTCTCTGATTATGACCTAACTTTCCACACTTAAAACACCTTGTGCTTCCTAGCTCACATTCGCCAAAATGGCACTTGTTACACTTACTACATTGCGGGTAGATCACCTCACTTCCTTTAAGTTTCAAACTAGGTCCAAACTTAGCAAATCTTGGATCCTATACTGTTGTGTTCCCATTTTCTCTTAACATCTCTCCCGACCTCAATCGGTCTGTTACTACTTTTCTTTGCTAGGTTGGCTACTTCAACGGCCTGAAGAAAAGTTTTAGTCCCTATCACCTTGACATACCTCTTGATGTCTACTTTAAGCCATTTGACAAAACGATAAACTTTCCTTTGTTCTGTCGCAACCTGATGTGTCGCGAACTTAGCTTTCTCTGTGAACTTATCAGTGTACTCTTGCACTGTATTTGGACCCTGTAATAGATTCAGGAGTTCTGTCTCTAGTCTAACCACATATACTAGAAGAGTACTTCTCTATCATAAGTTCTTTCAGGCTATCCCAATACATCTTCGCTGCCTCAGCGATATCTCTAACAACTTTCTCAGTGTTCCACCATTGTGAAGCGGCGAAAGTGAAAGTAGTTACAACAAAACGTACCTTCTGCTCTGGTGCACATTCACAAATATCAAAATAACTTTCTGTCTTGTTAAACCAGTCCATAAGAGCTAATGGACCACTACTACCACTGAAGTTCTCTAGATAGGTGCTGGAAAAGGTTTTATAAATGCACCCCCTCTTACCCAAACCACTAGCATTGTCCCCAACTACACTCTCATGGTTACCATGAGTTCCCTCAGACTGATCACTGAATCTATCTACTTGTTCCTTTTCTTCATTACTTTAAAACTAGCTAGAAGAGTTTGGTAGGGCATTTTGTAGTGCCTTGATCATCTCATCCGTCAACTCATTACGGGTGAATGGCCCATCTCCTTGCTCTATGCATCGGCCTCTACTAGTTGCTGAACTGGCCTGAATTGAAGGAGCTACCCTTTCATTCCTTCCTCTACCTCAACCTTTGCCGGTTGACTCAATTGCCTGAGGAGGTACATTCTCCTCACTATAAGATGAAGTCATGTCATCTCTTAAAGACATCATTGCTCACTGAAACGACAACACACTAGTGTTGGAACACAAGCTTCAACTAACAATTATAGTGCCATAACATGAGTGCTCTTCTCACATAGTAAGAGACCATCAACCTCTATCAAATCCCTACCTTATTCTATAAGGTACCTTGTATCCCATGAATATATATACATATATATATACCTTACACACATGCATTAGCAAGATCTCATGCTAAATAAATGAATTTTCATTCATAAACTGACAACTTCTGTAAACAGGTAGCATGGCTAAACATAGATAACCGGAAACCAAGTAAAACGAGGTCTAACTGATCATACGTACATAGTTCTGAAACAAAATAAGAAATTTCTCTCAAGCAAGCTAAACAACTACTATCATGTACTGATCTACTAAACTGAGCTCTAACTTTAACTCTATATTATCGCTTTGTACTATAAGCAATGTGCTCCTCGTCGATCTCTCTATTATCGATGTCATCATGGTAGAGAATCAAACTTAATGAGGATTAAGCTTAACAAAATCAAACTTATCGTACAAGTCTCACTAGATTGTAGGAAATAATCTTTCCTAACACTATCTAACGACATCTTAATCCTTTCTTCTCCTCAGAATCTTACGAGTTTAAGCTTAGGCTAATATCTTAACCTAATCTGCTTAAACCACTGCTCTGATACCAACTTGTCACACCCCAATTTTCACTGGTTGTGACTTAATCTAAACCATAAACATAGATACTGAAATCATGATCTTCTTACAAACAAACGCAGCGGAAGACTTAAACAACTAAAACTTACACAGTTCCAAGGTAATAAACTATAAATTATTACATCAAACGTAACATGGGATCTTAGATCATGATCAGCTAACTTGAAGAAGAACCTATGCCAATCCTTTGTCCTTACTGGTGCTCGCTTTCTCAAACCCTGAGATACATACTATATTAGCTATAGCTAAGTAAGCTCATGGTTTTTCAACTACAAACATTATACATATATAAATACTTTAAACACACACAGGTTTAAAAGCAACATTGAACATCAATAAGCTTATACATGAAAACTCTTCAACATCTTGCACGCATGCAACTGACACATATGAGACCTCAACTAAACTGGCATGGTATGTGGGTCAACTATCTGATCTGCCTTACCAAGCACAGTGACCGCAGTATGTACTGGTCAAGCCATAACTATCTGGACGAACCGTGTACAGAGGCACCCTCACGGTACATGTACTATCTATCTGGACGAACCGTGTACAGAGGCACCCTCACGGTACATGTACTATCTATCTGGACGAACCATGTACAGAGGTGCCCTCAAGATACTTATACCATCTTGACCACACACACACATGCCCGACTGACCATGCATCATTCAAAGCTAACATGCATATCTAATACATCACTGCAAACACTTAGCATGCTTTAAAAACTGTAAACACTTAGCATGCTCTTTCATGATAAAATACTAAGCAATTATGAACGTATCATAACATATCTGAAATCACATTAGCATAAACTTTTCATACTGAAAAATGAAAATACTGCACACAATACTATTGTATGTATCCCAGTTTCAAATCACATGAAACTTACCTGGACCGTGTAGGCTTATACGTCACTTGATCGCTCGCAATCCTACATAAGCCACAATAACTTGCTAAGCATCTTCGTAGCGACTAAATATTTAATTTAAATCGTTAAGCTGGAATAACCTCTAGCTAACACCAAACGAATCACTCCTCAAACACCTTTTCTCGACATTCTCTTTTTGTCGACTTAACGATTTATTTATATATACAATTATATATAAATAAACCATCCAACTTTCTCTAATAAAATATTCGTTGAACATTTAATCTCTTTACGACGATAACTCCATTGATTACGAATAATCTTCTAACATTCAACTCATAATAATTTGAATGTTAACTAGTTAACTAGCTATATAAATCATCTTTATATATAGCATAAGAGTATATCAATAATGGAGATATATATACATCTCCATCTTTCACCTCCTTGGCATACACATACGCCACCAAACAATGTACATCTAAAAATACATATATAAATAATTCATTGCATGGCTTCTTCTATGTGTTCAAAAGTAAACTTTTCTCAACCCACAACATGATGTTGAGATCTTGCTGGCGAGGTTCACCGCCGCTAGGCTTGATACGGTACAACCCAATTTACGCTACAACCCGCGTCTTAAATTGAGGTTCTATCGGTTTCTCGACCAAAAGTTTATCTCGATATTTATCCGGGTTTCTACGTTACTTTTAACAAATCTTTCGTTACGACCAAATTAAACTCGCGTATATTATAAAATATACCGTTCCAACTTTCAACAAATATACTCGAATTTGGGTTCTGTAAACCCGACATCTAGACCCGTTGCTTCAACAAACTCTTCGTCTATACTTCGAAAAGTACGACGAATTATAAACCTTTAAAACGACGTCGAACGAAAGAAGAACTAAAACCAAATTCAAACATATAAATCGTCGAATTTCATAATGAATTTTACCTTGAATCGTTACTTGAATATCGAACGAACGCTAACCGAAACCTCGACCGATTCTCTATAAATCTCGCTCGAACCTTACTTGTTTAGCAACAAATTTTCTCCTATCATTTCTTGCTCTTGAAATTCATAAGAAAGTTTAACGTTGGAAACGAAATGCAAGAAGAAAAATCTCATAATTGATAATTAATTGGAAGCCAATTGAGAATAAAACTACTTTCGCTAAAATCACGTCCGAAACTACCATCACCACGTTCCATGCTTTCAAATTTCAAGCAAATCCTTAAATTTACACTTTTCACCCTCAATCCTTTATCCTCCTTTCAATTCCAACCTTCCACTTTTGTTTGAATTACTTTCACCCCTTTTTTTATAACTTTATTTACTTCGACGCATTTTCGGGTGTTACAAAGTAGTTATAGACATATATGAGAAATAAAATGGATCATGACAAATGCTTGCAAATAGATTTCTCTGTCTTTGGTTGACTACGAAAGAAATTTCATTAATCATCATTTCAATATTAGCTTACAGAAAGAAAATGTGTTATATACATATATGAGAAAGAAAAAGGAACATAAAAGAAAAACAAAGAAAACATAAGTACAAAAAATGAGATATCAAATGAAAAAGATGTTTCTCATATGGCTCTCCCTCGCATGAGTACCTCCTCCATCGGTTCTCGGGTTCTAGTCGTGTAGAAAAATATGGATTCATGATGGAGATCTCTAATTCATGGGTTAGAAGAATATTATCAAATTAGAATGGGGATAATCACTAAGCGAATCAATATATTGAACAATACCAAGGTTAGAACCCTTTCAAAAAACAGTACAAAGGTTCCATCATTGGGAAAAACCAAAGAAAAAAGTATTACAAACAAAAGTATAAAAAAAACTTTAAAGTCCTAATAAAAAAAGTAAAAGAGATGCATACCTCTTATCAAATTACAATGGAGACAATCACTAACTGAATCAATATATTGACCAATACCAAGGTTATAACTCTTTCCAAAAACAATACCAAGGTTCCATCATTGGGAAAAACCAAAGAAAAAAATATTACAAACAAAAGTATACAAAAAAACTTTAAAGTCCTAATAAAAAAGTAAAAGAGATGCGTACCTCTATTAGTTTCTCAAAGTTTATGTGAAAAATAAGTTAACCATAAAAATGGACTTGGTGAATTGATGATAAATCACAATTTATAGTATAAAATGGTTGAAGATGAAGAGTGGGAAAGGAGAATGAAGAGATGATATTTAAATACAAGCATAAGTACCAATTAATATTCATGGGGTAATTAGTGTCACAATTAGAAAAAAAATGGTTAGGAGATGAAGAGTGGGAAAGAAAAATGAAGAGATGATATTTAAATACAAACATAAATACCAATTAATATTCATGGGATAATTAGTGTTACAATTTTTAAAAAAATGTAAAAAAATAGAATAAATGAGAAAAAAGATAAATGAATTTCTAGCCTTTAGAGGATGCCACCTCATTGTTGGTGGTTATTTCTTTAATACTCAACTAGTGGCAAAACCGCGCGTTGCGCGGTGATCAAAATCTATTTTAAAATGTACAATTGGAAGTTTAGGGAGGCTCATCCATGATTGGGAATCGGAATGTAGGTACTTGACTGTATTTATGATCATGCTATTAGGTATAAACGAAGTTCTCATTTTCAATTTAGGTTTTGAAGATTGATTTCAAACTATTTGAATAATGTGGTTATAACCAAATATGTTGGATAAGCACATTCCAAGCGACACATTCTATTGGATTTTTGTTTTCGAATATAGGAGCAACATTTATTCCCCTCATGTACGTCCCTTATTGATCTTTAATATGTCTAACTAATTAACATATTTTGTATATGTCTTGAAGAGTTACATGTAACATCTGAGGTAGATATTTATTATAAATACGTGAACATATATACATAATACCATGTATCATATTGAGGTATTAAAAAATTCACCTTTTAACATATTCAAATGAGTGACTGCAAGTTGTTTCAACCAATATAGTTTTAAACATGATTGAAAACCATGGTTATATTTTCTTAAAACCTTGATTTCTTAAATGAAACACCGAAAAACATTAGTAGGTACCAAATCAAGAAGTGAAGCTAAAAAATGTGGATTTTACGAATACTTTGCGAGTAATGATGATACATTATAATAATAAATTACAAAAGGTTCTCTTAGTGTTTTGGTTGACTTATATGAAGGAAATTCTTACAAAAATGTCAAAATGAAAATTAAATTGAGATCTAAGAACTATATAGAATGTTCTAATTTATATACATTGATTATATATTAATTAATTGTAATAAGTTTTAACTAATTTATTTTATGATTTTATTTATATGCATTGATTATATATTAATTAATTGTAATAAGTTTGAAGTAATTTATTTCATGTATATTAAAATGTATTATTATTATTATTGTAAATACTTGATTATATATTAATTAATTGTAATAAGTTTGAAGTAATTTATTTTATGTATATTAAAATGTATTATTATTATTATTGTAAATACTTGATTTACGTACATTGATTCATAACAGTTAAAATAGAAGAATATGAAAAGATGGATTAATTAATGAGTTATTTTAACTTATAATAATTAAAAGAATATATAAAACATTTTTTTTCCAATTCATAACATTGTTTTTAGAATGTAATAGATTTGCTTAAAAAAAAGAAAAATACAATATATTATAACTGATTATTTTAAAGAACGTTATCTCAAGTGCCTACTCATAAAGATTGCGTTTGGTATGTGGGACCGGACAGTACATGACGTGACAAAACTCATCCAATTACCTCTATTGTCAATCATCATGTTTATTTTAAGAAACATTACCTCCATTGTCTCTTGCTATAATGATCTTTTACCCATATATGAATGTGTGAGCACACCAAAAATTAGTGAACCGCAAGGAGTTACTATGTCCAACAATTGTTTGCAAAGAGATTTCTCTGTCTTTTAAATGACTACGAAAGAAATTCAATTAACCACCATTTTCAATATTGGCTCATAGAAAGAAAAAAGTGGTTATATACGTATATGAGAAATAAAAGGGAACATGGAAAAAATAAAGAAGGCATAAGTACAAAAACCGATGTATCAAATGAAATTTCATTAATCACCATTTCAATATTAGCTTGTAGAAAGAAGAAATGGTTATATACATATATGAGAAAGAAAAGAAACATAGAAGGAAAAAACAAATAAGACATAAGTACAAAAAATGACATATCAAATGAAAAAAATGTCCCTCATGCGGCTCTCCCTCACCATGAGTACCTCATCCATCGTCTCTCCGGTTCAAGTCATATAGAAGAATATGGATTCACGATGGAGATCTCTCTAATTTGGAAGAATATTATCATTGTACAATGGGGATCATAAAAAATGAAAATGGTGAATTGATGATACATTATAATTTATAGTAAAAATGATTGGAAGATGAAGAGTGTGTAAAGAAAATGAAGAGATGGTATTTAAATACAAACATAAATATCAATCAATGTTCATGGCTAATTAGTGTTAGAAATTAGAAAAAAAATGTAAAAAATAGAATAAATAAGAAAAAAGATAAATAGACTTTAAGCTTTTAGAGGATGCCACCTCATTATTGGTGGTTGTTCCTTTAATATATATAATAGAAGTTTTCTTTTCAAATGATTTAAGCCTTCAAGTTTTGTTAAAAAACTAATTAATCTATTAAGTTTTTTTATGGATATGATTTTACTCTCTTTACTTTATTATACATGTTATTTTTAATAGAAACTTAACAAAACTTAAGGGGATAAACCATTTTTTAACGAAACTCAAGGGGTTAAATCATTTGTAAAAAAACTTTAATGTTTAAACCAAAAAAAGGTGCAACTTTGATGATTAAATCATAACATATTCAAAACTTTATGGTCAAATCGAAAAAAAAAAACTTTCATGGTTAAACAAAATTGAACCAAAACTTTGAGGGTTAAATCATTATTTACCCTAATTGCAAATGTATCCTAGTATCAAACACTATGATATGTGTAAGCAAAAATGATATTCTTAATTTAGCTCGTGAACCTATTTTTACAACTGAATACATTAAAATCATTTTGTAAGAAGTACTTTTATTATGAACACAAACTTCAAAGAACATGTAGAGATGACGAAGAACTAAAGGTTGACTCCAATATGGTACCGGATGTGATGAGTCAACCTCTCGTAAACAATTCAGTTTCTCTAGAAAACATCGGTAGCATCAATGGGATTCACTTCTACATGTGCATTAATAAATGCATGAAATCAATTGTGCAATTTTGGTCAAAGAATAGAAGGCTCTATAAAAAAAAATGCATTGTATAATAATTCTTAAATAAATCATGACAACAACATACATAAAGTCATATTATCATCAAATCACAAAACCAAATTGCATAAAATTACAATGTAGTCAAAATCATAAAACAAACATATATAAAAATTATAATGCTATCTAAATGATGAAATGAATATACATAAGTTGATTACCTTTGAATAAAATTATGAAAAATATGTACATAATATTCTTACCTTGTATCGTAAGAGGTGATCATAAAAATATATCATACCTTATATTTTAACCACGAAATTCCAAAAACGAAGACCCACACAATTGAATAATTTACGTTGAAATAACCTAAAAAATTCGTACAAAAAAAACTATCAATAATAGATTAGTATATGTAATTAAAGAAAAACCCGAGGAAGAAATTTATGAAAGTTACGTACATAATATCCCTACTTAGATCATAAGAAGAAAGGTAATCATAAAAAACACAAACCTTTTATAACCATAAAATCACATAAACAAAAACTTCACAGTTCTAAATACATTGACAAATAGAATGATTTATGTTTGAATAATGTAGAAAAAGTTCCTACAAAAATAAAATCAAAACTATCAATAACATATTAATATGCATAATTGAAGAAAAACCAAAGCAAGAAATTGAGAATGAATTGAGATTTTGAAACTAAGGGTTAAATAAGGAGGTATGAGAGGGGGTGAGAAAATGAAGAGGTTAGAGATAACTCCTTAATATTAAAGATATTAGTAAAACTAATTAAATTGATGAAGAGGTTGTTAGAGAGTAAAATGAATGTCTTGAGAAAGTTAAAGAGTTTGTTAGTTAAAGCTAATTAAATTGGATGTCAAATTACCAAAGAAGCCTTCTTATAATAAAAGACACAATTTTTACTTAGGGGTAGCATTGTCTTTAACTTATTTAATATATAAAAAACTCAAAACAATGAGAAAATTCCTATAGGCTAATACTCAATAGATAGGTTGTCCACATCATCTTCCAACATCCTCCTTTTATATATATATATATATATATAGATTCTCCATCAACATTGATTGTTATTTATGTTTGTATTTAACACCATCTCTTCATTTTCCCTACATATACTTTACATCTTCCAATAATTTCATACTATAAATTATGAGGATCATCAATTCATCATGGTTAACAATTTTTCATGTAAACTTTGAGAAAACTAACAAGAGGTACACATCTCTTTTATCTTTTGTTGGGATTTTAAAGTTGTTTTTGTTTACTTATATCACTAATATACTTTCTTTGTTTTTTTTCCCCCAATGATGGAACCAATGTATTGTATTTAGTAACGATTCTAGAGTTTTGATAGATGATTCAATCATGTAGTCTTAAAAATCTAACGATTTTTTATGTAGCTTCATCAAAGTTCAATATGTGTGAGGAGAAATCACCATGTATGAGGTGACACCTTCTAATGCCTAGAATCTCTTCTTTTTTTTAAAAAAAAATTCTCTATTTTTGTACTGTTTAGTATTTTTAATCTATTTCATTCACCCTTTAATCATCAAACATATGTTAGAGAATATATACACACACATATACCGACTATTTGAGACGAATTATTTGTTTTTTTTAATGTTGAGTTTTGTTAACAATTGTGTATTGATCTATTTGCGAGATCCATCCAATTGTAAGCTAAGATAGGTGTTCCGTTAAAAAGGAAGTTATTGCTCTTTCACCATAAATTTTTCAGGTAACAACGTTTATGTTGTATTTCATCTTTTATATGAACTATGTATTGTTGTTGATGTTGCACATATGTTTTCTTTAAAAATTGTTTTCTTGCTTGATAGTGATTACTTCAACGCAATATTGGCAGCAATTTTAGAAGATAAGATACAATATATAATAAAATTGTAATATGTAATCTTCGACGGTTATTTGTATTTAAATTCAGGTTTTATTTTAAGAAAATTAATCTAGGTATACATTTTTTAGATTGTTGTTGGAGCTTTAAAGCTCTTTCTTTACCAATGTTTTATATTTTTCTAAGTTTTTTGCTTGATTATAAAACAAAACCCAAGTGTAATGATGTGGCATTCTCATGACTTAGGAATTGCTCTAAGAAATTTTTTCAATTTTTTGATTTTCTTAATTCTTTAATTTGTTAAAGATCTTTTTGTCCCTATATGAAAAATGTAAGTTTCATTATGAATGGGGTTTTCTTGGTAATTTTATGTTACTCTAACCTATTCATCTCTTCTCTAATAATTGCTCTTTAAACATCTAATTATTCCTCTTTTATTCACTTTATGACTTATGAGCTTTCATCTTCTCCTCATGGTACATCTTTCTATTAATTGCTCTCTTAATCTCCCAATTCTTTGGTCATAGTTTAGTACAGACAATATGCATTTTTGTTGATTTAGACATCATTCAAGAAGACAAGTTATGGTATGAGTTTTTGCTAATTTAAGTATAATATTTTGTTTTTGATTTCTTTCTAAACAATATGTTATCCCTTCTTAAAATCAATAGAATTTTCAATTGGAGACATTCACATTAACGTTGAAATTATGTAGGCATAATTTTTTTTTGAATGTGTGTAAATAAAGAGGGTATGAATCTTTGAAGAAAGCATATAAGGTAACATTTTTAAGCATGTATAGAACATAAAAAGTAATTATCTTTTTGTTTGTTTATCCATAAATTTGATAAATGTTATGCTATAATTTTTACGTATTAATGCTAAGAAATGTTTATTGTTTTGTTATGATTTTTTTCATCTTTAGTACTGGGCTTGAATATTAACGTTGAATGTTAATCTTTGTATTTCTTTTTGTAAGGAAGGTAATGGGTGGTAAAGGGAAAACTTTTTTATGTTTGCTAATTAGAAATTTATGATTAACCCTAACTTATTTATGTATTTTATTACAAAAAGCTTTCGTCACCGCGCAACGCACGGTGGCACACACTAGTAATAGTTTAGTGACTTAATCATTCAAAATAAGAAAATATATCGGTTTTCTTGTTTTAAAAAATTATTTAGGAACTTAACCATTCGAAATGTGATAGTTTGTTGGGTTTTTTGAACTTTTATCTTATATTTATTATGCTTCCAAAAAAATTTGTAATAACAAGACAGGAACGTGAGACCTTTCATTTAAATACAAGGAACCAGCCACTAAACTAATATTTACTTTATGAAAAATCTCCATATATATGTTTTCTTATAGTTAAATGGTGGCACCGTCTGAAAATTTTTCTAGCTCCGTCCCTGAGAGCACGCCACGTGTCAGTCTGAATTTTCTGCGACTAAGCTTTATTCATAATGAATAACACTATTATTCAGACTGAATAAAGCGTTATTCAGTATGAATAAAACGTAGTCGCAAAATATTCAGACTGACACGTGCGACTTGTGTGCATAAAGCCCGCGACTTAGCCTTATTCATTATGAATAACACTAGGTCGCGGGCTTAAGTCGCGCATGTCAGTCTGAATTTTTGCCACGTGTCGCACTCTGGGCTGTCCTCACGTTCACAACCAAAAAGTGGTTTGTATTTGAACTTTTCTCTACATATATATATGGCTAGAGAAAGGTTCATGCGAGAATCATATCAATTTAAGAGAATGTGAGAATCAATCTCAACTACTCATCTTCGGTTACGGTGGATGTGATCACGATGATTGACGCGATTCATGGGAGGGTAGAGATTATAAAAAGTGGGGAGGGGATCGGTCAAAGTTGCCTTTATTGACCGAATGAATGACTGAGATTGCTTCTTACATTCTCCTAAATTGATATGTTTCTCATTTGAACCTTTCTCTAATATTTATATATATATATTAAAATGAGATAAATATATTCTAAAATGGGGATGTTACATTGAAGATCTTTAAAATGGGGATGTTACATTGAAGATCTCTGAAAAATATGCAGTTATATTTTGAATAAAAAATTTGAAGTTAAATAACCAAAAATGATGTTTCTATTAGATGTATAGATATTCATAAATAATAGGGTAAAATATTATTTAACCCCTAAACTTTATGCTTAAAAATGGTTTAACTCTTAAACTTTTTTAATGAATGTTTTAATCCCTAAACTTATTATAATAAAGGGAAAAATCTAAAAAAACCCAACGAACTATTACATTTTGAATGGTTAAGTCCCTAAACAATTTTTTTAAACAAAAAAAACCATTAAACTTTCTCATTTTAAATGATTAAGTCACTGAACTATTCTTTTGAATGGAAAAACCATTAAACATTTTCATTTTGAATGATTAAGTCCCTAAATATTTTTTCCAACAAAATAAATCATTGAATTTTAAGAAATTTGCTACTTATATTTGTTTAACCTAAACTAACATAGTTATATTTTACCTTTAAAACCATCATAGTCGGTTACATTTTTTTTTTATTTTTATTAAAAGGGGGTAAGTAAACAATTGTTGAATGTTTAATGGTTTATTTATCAAAAAAAAAATTGTTTGAGGACTTAATCATTCAAAATGAAAGAGTTTAATGATTTTTTCATTCAAAATAATAGTTTAATGACTTAATCATTTAAAATGAGAAAGTTTAATGGTTTTTTTGTTTAAAAAAAATGTTTAGAGACTTAACCATTCAAAATGGAATAGTTCGTTGGGTTTTTTTGAACTTTTCCCTATAATAAATGATTTAATTCCTAAACTTGTTATAATTAATTGTTTTAGACATTTGACATGATATAGCAGGTTACTACACTTTTAAAAATCACTTTAGTTTCTAAACTTATTGATAAAATATGATTTAACCCCTAAACTTTTTGATGAAGGTTATAAACCTTAAACTATTGATAGTATTTGATTAAATATCTAAACTTGTTTAACCTAACTATTTTTTGACCTCTAATAAATGTTTAACCTTAGTTTGAAGTACTTTTGAAGTCTCAATTGCCTTTACTCAAATGCATGTATCGATTTTTCCCAAAAATATTTATTTTTCAGAAATGTTAATCAAGAAGACACTTCCAAGAACACACTCATGAGTGCCACCATTTCATTCATCTGTCGTAGTGTAAAAAATTATAAGATCGTGAAACTTGTCACTGTATCTGTTTGTTGTGAGCCACCATATGCATTTTCAAACTACAATGATCACAAGCTTCCCTTAGTTAAGTTGGTTAATTTGCAAGCTTTTTCTTAGTTTTTATCTTTTAATTTCAAGTTTATTACGGTTTTGAAATTCTTTGGCAATAAAAGATTTGAACCTAGGACCTAAAATATGAAAAACAATGAACTAACAAATAGAACAACGATGATTTTATGAAAAGTATCCGTATATAGTCAAATCGTACCACCATTTACCAAAACTCAGATATCCTTCTTTGCACACTCTCCCTCGGAATATCAATTTTCATATAGAATTGGTAATTGGTAATTGCTAATAAAATTTAAATTTTAAAATCACTATCAATTTGGTGCAAATTTAGAAAATGCACTTGTTACACTCTTTATTAATGGACATGTAGAGAAACTCATAAAAAAATCCCAAATTTCGAATCTGAAACTCTGAAAAATTTTGAATTTGATTTGAGAAAATTTAAACCTCTAGATTTTAAAAAAAGCTCTAATTTTTTTTTTAAATTGAACTTTTGGATCAAATTATAAAATGAATATTTTAAAATTGTTTAGATCAAATTATAAATTCTGATTCCTACGGGCTACGAACATGGGTCTAACCTGGATTGAAATAAAATCATATTAAATTGGAGTACTGAACCACATGTATTAGAACTTCTAACATTTAGCAACTTTTTTTCACTATTCCTAAGGAATAGTGAAAAAAAATATAATAAACAATAAAAACCACATATAATATATTTACAAACAAAAATATATTTGGTAAGCTTCTACTCCCTATATATTCATGTTTTTTATATTTATTTATTATTAAGTTTACATTTTCTACCCTTATCGTTTTATACTTATTTAATTTTTACCTTTTAATTTTCAATATTTTATTTTACATTTTCATTATATTAACACATATAATCGTATTTTTATTAAAATAGGTTAAAAAATACATTTTATTTTTAACAAGTTACATCATTATAATCGTCTCTTCGATACCTTTCAAGTGAGTCCAATATTAAATGTTTTTGGATTTAATTATGATTTCTTTTATAATATATACTACGTAAAAATATTTTAAATATTTACAATTCATGCCAAATGTTTAAAGACTTAATTATTAAAAGAACGCATCTTAATTCCGAAGACTTGATCGTTATTTATTTTAAAGACTTAATCGTTATTTTATTTCGAAGACTTAATCCAAATTTTATTCGGTATAGTTAACTCATATTGACCACACCAAAAGCTATTTAATCTGATTTCAATTTTATATTTTTTATGAGATTTTATTTCCTAGGTTAATCGCCACTTGAACCATAGTTGTCTTATCAATTTATCTGTTTTTAATTAATTTATATCGTTGTACCTTTATAACCTCCTATCTCCCTGTAACGTGGGATCAAAAAACCTCGTTGGGCCTATGGACTTGGGCCATGAACAACACAACAATGAGCTGAGTTGTGAAATAGGCTGCTTGGGCTGAATTATAAAACAATACAACAATGAGAACCGTTTTTAAAGCTACCCTACCTATCGACACTCAAACACACATTGGCGGCCTGTTTTCGAGTTTCAAAATTAAAAGAAATAAAGGGAAGCAGAGTAAAGGAAAAAAAAAAAACTAAAGGAGAAAGTTATCCCTCCAAATTTTCTCACTTTTGGAAGAAAACAAGAGGATAAATTTCAAGAGAAAAAAAATAGGAAGAATTATCCCACCAAATCATTTCATTTCCTTCTTTTAAAAAACTAGACAACACACAAATCCCTCCAAATCATTTCCTTTCCTCCCTCTAACGAAAACTCGAGAACACACTTTTGTTAGTTTCCTTAGAAATCATTTTCTTTCATTTCTTTAAAAAAACTTGCAGGAATCCGAGCCAGGAACATAAATCCTGATGAGTCAAACAGAAACAAATCGAAACTCAGAACACATATGACTTGTGGGAACGATTTCAATTTCCCACAACAAGTGTAGAACAGATGATCGGGAACAATTGTCGGAATCAAATCTGAAATTGATTTGGATCAAATCAAAATCAAATTAAACATAATAAAGATTAATCACAATTCAAAGAAATTCAAATTCAAATTAAACATAATAAAGATTAATAGCTCAAATGAAGTTAATCATCAAATCTTCAAAGAAAATCATATGAATTCCAGAATATCTTCAAAGAAATTCCGAGATACGCTCAAATTCAAGATTACAAGTGATTTATATTACTATAAACTACTTACTTGCAACTTTTTAAAGATAAATAATTAGAGTTAAGTTCTGGTGAGACCAAGCTTTTTCCATGAGACCGGTGAGACCAACATATTTTACTTGAAACTTCACATCAAAACATTTGTGAAGGTAAAAAAAATTGAACATTCATTGTTAAAACATACTAAAAAACACTATTGAAATTTTTTTTCCAAAAAGAGGTAAAAAAAACGAAACCTTCACAATAATTTTCTTTGTGAAGGTATATATATGTAACCTTCACAGAATTTGAGCTGTGAAGGTTTCGTTTTTTACCTTGTTTTCGATATTTTTTTGCATCCAAAGTGAATTTTAGGTCTGCGTATTCGAGTTTTATTTACATTCACGGTGTTTTTTCGTGAAGTTTCATACTTTAGGTATTGGTCTCACGCGGTCACACGGAAACAGCTTGGTCTCACATGATCGTAAGTCTAAATAATTATGTAAGACTGTAACGTTACACCTTTTTTAAAATATCGTATAAAATTATATTTGTGTTTTAATTGTTTTTCATATATGTTAAAAAATATATAGATTAAAAAAATTAAAGTTAATATAAAAGTGAAAAGTAATAAATTATATTTGATTTTTTATTATATATGTATATGCTAAATTTATATAATAATTGGTAAATAACAAAAGGAATGTGAGGTTTGAACCTAAGATGTGTGGTTGAGATCCGTCCTTACGTTTGAAATCAAAATTGAGTTCACATTTAAACCTAACCCTAACCAAGTAATTCTAAATCGATTAATGGGGGTTCAAATGAACCGAATTTGTCTACACAGTTTGAATCAGACGGATGCAACTCTTGGCCCCACAACATCACCACGTGAATCATTATATCTTTTTATTTGATCAAACCCTTGACCTAATAAGTAATAAATCCTATGGTGCTACTGATTAACAAGGTCCCTTGGCAATGTAAGTAATCATACCATATTTAACTGCTAAAATCGTCAAACCAAGATCCAATTAGCATATTATATGTTGGAGAATTATCTGATCCGATTATGGCTTGGAGCGTGGATCGGGTTCAGTATTAGAGTTTGGATTTGAGTCCAAGTTATCTAATTAATTTAAATATGAGATAATTATCTAGAATAGAGGATTTTGTTTTAGATAATTATATGGTTTAATAGAATCCTAGTTATATTCTAACGTGATAGGTTAGGCTATATATACCGTGTAGGGTAGGGATCTTGTATCAATAAAATAATTGCGTGTGTTTGGCAATCTTTTTCTGTTTTCGTTTTACTCTGTTTACCTTCAATTGGTATCAGAGCGGTGAAGAAGATTTGGTGATCGACGTTGAACCTGCCCCCAAGGGGTTTTTCGCGAAATCAAATCTTTTCCGGACTCTAACCTGCGATTTCTGGTTGAGTCGTGCGTCTGATTAGATAAGTCGATCTGGTCATAATTTCTTTTCGTTTCGGTTCACTACGCACGTCCAACGCGAACCGAAAACATCGATTCTAGCTACTGTATAAGAGTTGGATAAATCCCCATTGCAGACTTATTCACGAAAACCACGGATGACGGGAGGTGCGGCATCGCAGTCGGCGGTAAAGGAATCAAGCCCGTTGACGTTTCAATGTCCAATATTGACGTCAACCAATTACACTATATGGAGGATGCGAATGGAAGTGATTCTTGGAATTCATGGAGTCTGGGAAGTGGTAGATCCAGGCTCAGAAGATGCCAAGAAGAACAATATTGTGAAGGCTCTCTTGTTTCAATCGATACCGGAAGACTTGATCCTTCAAATCGGAAACCTTAAAACCGGGAAGGAGATGTGGGAAGCAATAAAGACACGAAACCTAGGGGCTGAACGCGTAAAAGAAGCGAGACTTCAGACTTTAATTGCTGAATTCGAGAGTTTGAAGATGAAAGACACCGGTACCATAAACGATTATGCTGCAAAACTCTCAGGTATTGCTTCTAAATCAGCCACACTTGGAGATGTCATGTCAGAACATAAGCTGGTAAAGAAATTTCTCACAAGTCTTCCTAGGCGATTTATCCATATCGTGGCGGCCCTCGAACAGGTTCTAGATCTTAAAACCATTGGGTTTGAGGATGTGGTCGGTAGATTGAAAGCTTATGAAGAAAGGATCAAAGAAGAAGATAAAGCAAACGAAACTCAAGGGAAATTGCTTTATTCTAGGGCTGAGTACTCCAACCGGAATCATGACTCAAGCAGAGGAAGAGGACGTGGCTCGTACACAAGAGGCCGTGGTCGTGGTCAAACTAGTCAAGGCCGTGGTCGGGGTAACACCCAAAACCATGGTCAACGTGACTCCTCGAAAAATCGTGAAGATCAAAAGCAAAAGAGTTTCGAGAAGCGAGACCTCTCAAATATCAAGTGTTACCGTTGTGACAAATACGAACACTTTGTCTCGAGATGCCCAGAACGAAATCGAGACCATGAGGCAAATCTGAATGAGGCGCAAGAGGGAGATGCGAATCATGAGGAAGGAACATTTTTTATGGTGAACCTAGTTCAAGAAACGATATTATTGAATGAGGAAAATTACATCCCTCTGAAGATCGAATCCAACACCGATGAAGACGATGTATGGTACTTGGATAACGGTGCGAGTAATCACATGACCCGTAATTACTCTTATTTTTATGAATTAAATGAGAATATAACCGGGTGGGTGAAATTTGGAGACGGGTCGTTAGTAAGCATAAAAGGAAAAGGCTCAATTTTGTTAGTAGGAAAAAACGGAGAACAAAAGCTATTAAAAGATGTCTATTGTATTCCTTCTCTTCGAAGTAACGTGATTAGTTTCGGGTAAACTACAATATACGGTTGTGATATTCGTCTCCGAGGTGATTTCTTAACCATGCGAGATAGGCATGGAAGATTGCTTATGAAAGTCCCCCGAAGTGCAAGTCGTCTCTATAAGGCCCGACTAAAAGTTGGGAAACCGTATTGTTTGCAAGCTAACATCGATGAAGAATCATGGTTATGGCACGCTCGACTTGGCCATATCGTTTTTGGTGCGGTGAATCTGATGCACAAGTTAGCCAAAGGAGTACCGATAATTAACCATCAAGATCAGATTTACGAGTCTTACATGGTTGGAAAACAAACGAAGCGCTTGTTTCCAAAGAAAGCAACATACAGAGCCACAAATATTCTTGAGAGGATACACGGGGATATTTGTGGACCGGTAGATCCCCCCACCCAAGCAGGTAATACTTATATCTTGGTTCTTGTCGACGATTTTTCAAGATACATGTGGCTTTTCTTTTGAAGCACAAAAGCAACGCATTCAGTGTTATTAAAAGATTCAAGACGACGATTGAAAAGCGAACAGGTAAAGAGATTAAAACATTCCATACGAATAGAGGTGGCGAATTTACGTCACATGACTTTAACCGTTTTTGTGACCAAGAAGGAATAGCACGAATGTTGACGGCTCCTTATGCACCTCAACAAAACGGGATAGTCGAACGGAGAAACCGAACTCTACTCGAGATGACTCGGTGCCTCATGAAAGCAAGAAGTGTACCGAATTACTTTTGGGGTGAAGTGATCCGACATGCAACTTTCATCATAAACCGAACCCCTACGCGAGTACTGGTAGGAGTTACGCCATACGAAAAATTTTATGGTGAAATACCGGACCTTAAAGACCTAAGAGTATTTGGTTGTGTTGCCTATGAAAGAGTAGTATCAAAGCACTTGAAGAAACTCGATGATAGGTCTAAACCGTTGGTGTATCTCGACAAGGAACCCAGTTCGGGAGGATTTCGTCTTTTCAATCCACATGAAAATAAGATTATCATAAGTGCTTATGTTATTTGTTATTTGATACATTTGGCTTTGATCGATCTAGTTGGGCTCTCATTGATATATTTGGGCTTTGATCGATCTAATTGGTTCCATTGATATATTTGGGCTTTATCGATCTAGCTAGGCTCTCATTGCTATATTTGGGCTTTGATCGATCTAAGTGGGCTTCCATTGATATATTTGAGCTTTGATCGATCTAATTGAGCTTCCATTGATATATTTGGTCTTTGATCGATATAGTTGGGCTTTCATTGATATATTTGGGCTCTGATCAATCTAGTTGAGCTCTCATTGATATATTTGAATTTTGATTGATCTATTTGGGTTTTATTGTTATATTTGGCTTTTATGCATCTAGTTGGGCTTTCATTGATCTATTTGGGTTTTATTGATATATTTGGGCTTTGATCTATCTAGTTGGGATGTCATTGATGTATTTGGGCTTTGATCGATCTAGTTGAGCTCTCATTGATATATTTGAGCTTTGATCAATCTAGTTGAGCTCTCATTGATATATTTGAGCGTTGATCGATCTAGTTGAGCTCTCATTGATATATTTGAGCTTTGATCGATCTAGTTGAGCTCTCATTGATATATTTGGATTTTGATCGATCTATTTGGGGTTTGGTCTATGTAGTTGGGATTTCATTGATATATTTGAGCTTTGATCAATCTAGTTGAGCTCTCATTGATATATTTGAGCGTTGATCGATCTAGTTGAGCTCTCATTGATATATTTGAGCTTTGATCGATCTAGTTGAGCTCTCATTGATATATTTGGATTTTGATCGATCTATTTGGGGTTTGGTTTATGTAGTTGGGCTTTCATTGATATATTTGAGCTTTGATCAATCTAGTTGAGCTCTCATTGATATATTTGAGCTTTGATCGATCTATTTGGGGTATGGTTTATGTAGTTGAGCTCTCATTGATATATTTGAGGTTTGATCGATCTAGTTGAGCTCTCATTGATATATTTGAGCTTTGATCGATCTAGTTGAGCTCTCATTGATATATTTGAGCTTTGATCTATCCAATTGGGGTTTGATCGATCTAGTTGAGCTTTCATTAAAATATTTGATAAATCTTCTTGGCTTTTGATAGATGTAGTTGCGTTTTAATTGGTATAGTTGGGTTTTAGTTGGTTCAGTTGGATTTTAATCGACCTATCTAGAGCTATTATCGATCTAGTTACGATTTCAAAAAGAAATTGTTCGAGGACTTAATCAATCAAAACGAAAAAATTTAATGGTTTTTTCAATCAAAAGAATAGTTTAGTGACTTAATCATTCAAAATGAGAAAGTTTAATGACTTTTTTGTTCAAAAAATTGTTTAGGGACTTAACCATTCAAAATTGAATAGTTTGTTGGTTTTTTTTTTTTTTTTTTTTTTTTTTTTTGGAAGAGGTATAAAAAAAAGGTGTTAAGAAAATGATGCCAGTCAAAAAAGATAAAACAAAGGTGTTAAGATAAGTGAAAAAATTAGACCGATTCCTTATTATCTAATTAAGTTGTTTAAGCAAACCAGCTAAATATAGGAAAAGGCACCAACAACAAGGGTCCTACAAAGTCGACCGAATACAAAACAATAACATTGTGGGTGGGGCGCGCACGCTCGCTATAAATACATCTTTTGTTCTCAACGCTTCCCAATTTCCATTCAACAGCCTTCGATGGTTATACTATCACTCGTTATGTAAAATTGAATTCAACGACTTCTTTCTTTCGGTCGATTAATTAGCTAGCTTCTTGAGAAGGGGACAAGATAAAGAGTTTCAAATGGCCACTTTTTTGTTGGTATTCTACTAATTTCATTTTAGCTACTTATCATTAACAACACAATAATCAATACATCCGCATGCAGTGGCATTTAGTATGCTTTAATTTACTTAATTAATATCGATCCAATAACTATAATGGCATTAATTTATTTGTGTTATTGCAACAGGATTGTTTATGGCTAGTTTCATAACTCTCCTTGTTATATATGCAATATTAGCATATATTAATGGCATGTTCTCTGGTACAAAAACCGACTACATTGAAATTGTCTATCCTATCTTCAGGTATATTAATTAATTAATGGTTATGTCTAGTTAGCTTAAGTAACTTCTACAACTTCATTAGTTTTTCACATGCCCGATCGATTAAAAAAATCTCATTCTAACATGTCTTGATGTACATATATTATGAATTGAATGCAACATGTTTGCATTGTTGAGCTTGCACATATTCACGTATGGATGCAACCTCTTCTTATGGAAAACTTAATAAAAAAATATTTTTTTTAAATCCGCCGGAAATCCGTCGGAAAAATTAATAAATTTTTTCTAAAAATGAGAAATATTTCCGACGGATTTCCGGCGGATTTTAAAAAACTAATAAAAATATATATTTTTTTAAATTTGTCGGAAATCCGTCGGAAATATTAAAATATTTTTTTAAATAATAGAAATATTTCCGACGGATTTTCGGCGGATTTAAAAAAATAATAAAAAAATTAATTTTTAAAAAATTCGCCTGAAATCCGCCAGAAATATTAATATATTTTTCTAAATAATAGAAATATTTCTGGCGGATTTCCGACGGAGTTAAAAAAACAATAAAAAATATTTTTTTAAAATCCGCCGGAAATCCGCCGAAAATATTAATATATTTTTCTATAAAATAGAAATATTTCCGGCAGATTTAATTTTTTTTAATAAAAACTATATATTTTATAAATCCGTTGGAAATATTAATATACTTTTCAATATAGGCTTGATCGATATATCTAGTCTTTAATGTATCCCAGTTGAACTTTGATCAATCTAGTTGTACTTGGATGGATCTACTTAGGCTCTGTTGTATCTACTTGGTTTTTGATGGATCTAGTTGGACGTTGATCGATCTAGGTGGCTTTGCTGAATCTAGTTGGACTTTAGTGGATCTAGTCTCTTCAATAGATCAAGATGGGCTTTTAATGAATCTAGTTGGATTTGATGGATCTAACTAGGCTTTTGTTGATCCGGTTGGGATTTTGATGGATCTACCTAGGCAATGTTGTATTTAGGTGATCGATCTAGTTGGGCTTTCTGTAACATCCTATTTTCAAAAAACATGGTTTTTAAAGATTTTAAATAAAAAGAATTTAATAAATAAATTTATTACGAAGTAAATACGTTTTCACGGCCAACCGGCTCAATAAATGTCAACTAAAAATAAGTAACTAAAATCCTATTAATTATAAAATAAAAACCCACAATTTAATGCCAAGGTGTCGCTAGAACCGTCATCCACAGGAAAATCAAGTTGGGGCCTTGCCCTTATCCATTTCCAAACCAGAACCTGAAAAAAAATAAACAACGAAATGGTAAGCGAAAACGCTTAGTGAGCTAGCACCATTCCTATTTCATACTGCCACGCGGGCATATACCACAACCGGTGCCATCACAATCACACATACCAATCACCTCATATCCACATCTTAACGGTTTCCCGCTCTTCGGATCCTCCCGCAATCCGGCCTTAGTGGTTACCCACTCTTCGGATCATCCTGCAATCCGGCCTTAGTGGTTACCCACTCTTCGGATCGTCCCACGACCCGGCCTCAGTGGTTACCCACTCTTCGGATCGTCCCACGACCCGGCCTCAGTGGTTACCCACTCTTCGGATCGTCCCACGACCCGGCCCATCGAGCACATCAACATACATACAATATATATATATATACAGGTTATAACACAACGTACGTAAAACCCACTCACAAATATAAATGTGACTCAACCAAATAATAAACCATTCTCATGAGAATATAAATTTGCGCTTGCTTAGGACACGGATCTGTCCCCACCAACTCATCAAGGGCATGTGGTTCCCTTCACACACAATCATGCATACATACACACGAAACAATATAAAACAAGCACAGTGTAACTCACCTGGACCGCAAAGAT
Source organism: Centaurea solstitialis (assembly GCA_030169165.1). Taxonomy (NCBI): domain Eukaryota; kingdom Viridiplantae; phylum Streptophyta; class Magnoliopsida; order Asterales; family Asteraceae; genus Centaurea; species Centaurea solstitialis. The sequence continues at coordinate 56,582,073 of CM058040.1, forward strand.
ATCAAAAGCACGCAACTCGCACGATCACTCAAACCGACATCCTATGTTTGTTAGGAATTATGTGCAGAGTTGACAAACCAAGTAATTATACATCCAACATTACAAGACACTTGAGGGTCACACCTGTGAGGACCTGTAAATCGAATAAGTTATATGAAACCTAGAAATGGAGAGTTAGGATTTATAATAGTTAATTATAAATCAATTGGGTATTTTCAGTCAGAATTACCAAAGTCAGAGGGTTATTAATTAATTAGTTACATTATATATTTATTAGATAAAATAAATATATAATAGTTAATTAATAAGTAATATATATATTAGATAAATATATATATATATATATAAAAGATTATCATAAGCAAATTCTTTTCCAGTAATTAAAAGGGGAAAGGATTTGAGATAATCATTATATGGAAACTGAATACTATTCAAATTGTGTTTTCTCCCCATATAAATAAGGCTTATGGGTTAAGGAAAAGTTAAGCTTTTAAAACACAAAAAAACCAGTAACCAGTTTCCAGTTTCCTCTCTCCCTCTCTCTCTCCCGATCGGCGCCGCCACCATCATCATCTGAATTCCAGTTTCGGTTTTTCAGCTGTCGGGTTTTTCTTGTTCAACTAGAAGAACAATTCGTTGGTCAATCACCGGTGGACTAAATCTCGAGCAATCCAGGTAAACTGATCTGAATCTAAACTATTAGGATTAAACTAGAACGATTAAAGATCAATAAGCTTTTAAGGGTTTTTAGCTTTATCGCTTCCGCATGATAAGATCAAATCAGTGAGTTTTTGATCACGTAGGTTTTATCAAGTTTGATTATTAAACCTATGAGATTTATCAAACCAGTGAGGTTCATTAGATCTGTGTTAATCCTCGAGTCAGTTTGATCCGAGGATACCCACAAAAACCCAACAGTGGTATCAGAGCCATTGGCCGTAATCGTTTTAGTTTTTTATCAATTTATCAGTTTATGTGTGATCCGTTAAAGTTTGTTTCTTGCGTAACAAGTTTAAAAATCTGAAATTTATTGTATGATTTATAATTTTTGTTTATCGCGTTAAAACATTATAAAACGAAAAGCCCGGAGAAACCACCACCAGATTGGTGGTGGCTACGGTTGTCTGTCCACCGCCGCACCACCAGCATGGAGGTTGCGGCTGACAGCCGTAATCGATGGCCGGACCAATCACCAAAACAAAGCCATCGCCGCACCACCAGATCGGTGGTGGCAACGGCGCTTTCGATGGCAACCGTGAATCTCGGCGGTAATAAACCGCGACAGCGGTGGTGGACGGCGGTGTTCTTGGCCGTCGATGCCGGTTTCAAAACCACCAGGCACGATCGCCGGCCAAACCGCAGCAAGCGGTGGCGGCGGACGCCCAGCCAAACCACCAGAGAGGTGGTGGCGGCGATTTCGTGACTACCGAGCCAAACCACCAGATTGGTGGTGGCAGGCGGTAAACGGTGGTGACTGGCGGTATGTGGTGGTGGCCACAACCACGCTTGGTAGCAGCGGCAATGATTTGATCACCGACCGAAATCAATCCACACCGCACCCGACTGTGGTCGGGATGCGAATCATCCACGGCTGCGCCACCAATAAAGGTGGTGGCGGCGCTTGCAATAACCATGGCCAAACCACTAGTCCGGTGGTGGCCAGCGGTTTCGAGACAAGTTACGGTGACGGCGGTGACATTCTCGCTGCCGTCGTCGCCGGCAGATGATTGATGGTGGTCACACGATGGCCAAAACCACCGTATACGGTGGTGGCGGCATCGAATTGCCACAAACGGATCACCACCAATCGTCGATGGCAGTAATCGATGACATTAGTGGCGTCGTTTACGTTACTGTTGTTACCGATCAATGATGATGGTTACGCGATGGCCAAGTGCCACGTGCGAAAGACCAAACCGCCGTGACTGCAACCACCAGCGTGGTGGTAAGGCGGCAGTTCTTGATCATGGGTCGTACCTAAGGTTTTTCGTATAGTTGGGCCAAAATGGTAACAAGCCCAAAGCCCAGTTCTTTTGGACCAAGTTATGGCCCAAAGGGACTCGTTTTGATTTTAAGCTAATCTTATCCGAAATAAGTTTATTTGGGAATTTTTTTTTATCGAATAAAATTTTGTTTCTGGTTTTTCCAATTTAATAAACATTTTATAAAATCAGGTTTTAAATAAATTTTGACCTATTTAGTCAAATGAGCCTAATATCGTGTTTTTACTAATCAATTAAAACACCAAGGCCAGTATTATAAAATTGGATCAATAAAACCTGTTTGATATAATTTTTGGGTAAAATGATTGTTTTTTAGATAAAATGGTTTTAGTTTTGGATTTATTGTTTATAAACCTAAGTTTTAAGTAAAAACCATTTTTCAATCTAAAGTATTTTGGTTCATAAAACAATTTGTTTTTTGAATCAGTTATAAAACCAAGTTTTGCGATAATTGAGATAAGATAATTTTAACGGATCCAGGTTTATTACTCGTTTTTACTATATTGCTGTTATATAATTGCGTGATTGCTCAAGTTCTATATATACATCTCAGTTTGAGTATATATATGTATATATATCTATTATAGTATTTTGCCAGCCTAGACCCTTGACATATTTACGGGGAGGCCTGCGTGCCATTTACAACCCCTTATGTAATAATGACCTTAGGATAGATGTTTTATTCTTTTAAAATGACGAGGCCAGTAGGAGCTACTAAAATAATTCATCTTACCGGAGTACTAACAAACATGGCGAGGCCAGCGGGAGCTACGCAAGTTTTGAAGCTTTTAGTGAAATAGGTCATTATTGGTCCCTAGGAAACGAACGTTGGCAAAAACTATAATTAGCTATTATGTGATTAATTATTGTTTAACTGCATGGTTGATTGATTATTTGTGATATCTTGCATGATAGTAGTTTTAAATAGTTTCTTTTAAAACTAGATTGTATCACAAAGTATGTAGGTTTTATATTTAAAATTACCAGTTTTTCAATTTTTCCAAAACGGTAGATTTTGTTTTAAAACCTATAGATGATTGTTTCATAGAAAAGGCAAGTTGACAAAAACAGTTAGTTTTAATCAACTAAGTGTGCTATTAAAACAGTTAGTTTTAATTAACAAGTGATTTTAGAACAGTTAGTTTTAAAATTGCATGCATGTTTGAAACAGATAGTTTAAAACATCAGTGGCCTTTATAACAATCAGTTTTTCAAAAAACCTGGAAGTAAAGTTTTTCAAAACCCCGAAAATCATAGATCAGTAGTGCAACCCATCTAGGGGCACCTTCGGCGTAAAGTACACAGGCGTTGTAAGTGATCACACATTCAACGTCCGTGTTCAAACTGAAGCTGGAGGGGTTACATAACTCTGCGAATTATCTCCGGTGGTACCGGCCAGAGTATAGTGATCAGGTCCCCAAAATGGTGAGATCTATTTTGGTACTATTAAGTTCACCGGGTGGTACCGGGCCAAAAAGCACTTAGAGGGACTAAAACATGCACAGGTAGTTGCCGTGGTCCCGAAAAGATCTAGGAGTCATGTCAGCTAGACATGATTGGTAAAAGTCCTTACCTACCGAAATAAATACGGGTCTGGTGGAGCAAGAACATTACGCACATCAGGACGTATGAAATAAGGATCCTAGTCCAATAAATTGATCATTTAAGGGTTTATTGATAATTATTGGAATTTAATCTATTTACAGTTGCTAAAGACCAAAAGTTTTAATTTGTGTAGATGGCAAGCACTGTTACCAGCACTAACAATCTTTCCCTCCGCTCTATCCTAGAGAAGGATAAGCTGACCGGTTCTAATTTCCTCGACTGGGAGCGCAATCTGATGATTGTGCTCAGACATGAGAGGAAATGGTATGTCCTTGAAGAGCCTCTTGGGGAGGCACCTCCGGCAAATGCTCCGGCTGCTGCCAGAAATGCCCACAAGAAGCACTCGGATGATCTCCTTGATGTCGCCTGTCTGATGCTTGCAACTATGAGCCCAGATCTGCAAGCAGGGCTCATAAATACAAATGCTTATGACATGATCCGCCAGCTGAGGGACATGTTCCAGACCCAGGCTCGTACAGAACGTTACGATGCCACAAAAGCATTTAATGAGTGCAAGATGATAAAAGGGACATCAGTAAGTGACCATGTCATGAAAATGAAACGGCACTTAGATCATCTGGAGAGGCTTGGTCATCCGGTTCCGTTGCAGCTAGCAACAGACACCATACTCAATTCACTGTCAGAAGACTACAGGCCCTTTGTAGTCAATTACAATATGAATAACATGGAGAAAACAATAGCAGAATTGCACTCCATGCTTAAGACAGCTGAACTGAATATGGGGAACAAGAACAAGACCAAGGATGTCTTGATGGTGAAAGACGGAGGGGTGAAAAAGAAAAATGGGCATGCTAGCACCAGCAAAGGAAAGGGACCAGTCCAGGCCGTCCAGAGTGCACCCAAGAAAGGCAAAAACAAGGGCAAGGGCAAGAAGGTTAAGCCAAATAAAGCTAGGACCGAGAACCGCTGCTTCACATGCAATGAGGTCGGTCACTGGAGGCAAAACTGCCCTAAGCGTCATGAAGCAGGTATGTAAACCTCAGAAATTTATGATTGCTTTAATTTGTCACTTCTTACTTGTTGGTTTACAAGTATACTGATACCTAGAGCAAATGACTATTGCAGGAGGTCAGAAGTGAAGTGCCCAGAAGTTGCTGAGGATCTTAAGTACAAGTTAATTTCGATATAAGTCAAGACATCTTGGATTTATGGTTTTAAAACAGTTAATTATGGATTTACGTTTTAAACAGTTTTTGGGATGATTATATTTTGGATTTATAATTTTATGGTTTTATTTTCAAAAGTTATTGTCTTGACATTGAAATATCTGATTGTGCTTAGTATTCTTAAATCCGTATGATCCTAGTTGTTGCCTGTTATAGCTACTTCAATAAAATCTATTAAATTGAAGTAATTCATGTAAAAACTATCAAAACACACGAAATTCTATAGGAATGTGTTTTGAGAATAAAACATTTATGAATAATAGTTTTGTGATCAAATTTTATTTTAAAAGGAGAATTTAGGATATTAACTCAGATGGCGTTAATAACTGCATTTATAAAACTAGAGAGATTCCAAGTTCTGGAATTAGGATTTAATCAAATCCAGTTAAGTTTTATAAAAGAAATTCTCAAAATTAACTAATCAAGTTTGATCAAGTTTTATTATTCAAATGTTTTAAAAGGAGAATTTAGGATATTAACTCAGATGGCGTTAATAACAGTATTTATAAAACTAGGAAGAATCCAAGTTCTGGTATTAGGATTCAATCGAATCCAGTTAAGTTTTATAAAAGAAATTCTCAAAGTTCATTACTTAAAATTAGAATTGACTAATCAAAGTTTTGACCAAGTCAATAGTAAATTTTGAGTAATAGTTAGTTTTTATATAAGTAAGTGGGAGCCCAATTTATTCTCTATCTAGTCTGAGATAAAGAATAAAAGATACAATTATTGATTCAATATATCTCGGAATTCATAATCCAGATAGGATAAGAATTCATAAGATATAATTTACCTTTTTAGTCAAAAGGATAAAAGTTTCAAGACCATTGAAACAAAGGTCGTGATTGACTTTAAAATCAATAATTAAAGTGTTGGATTAAATATAGAATTCCAGTAAATTTACCAGCATAGTAAATGGAATCTGATTTCAAGTAGAAATCATTCATCTACACAGCAGCTAAGGAAAGTTGCAGTACAGTCTCACATATTCAGGAACTGGAAGTTAGTCCAGGTCTCCAAGTTCATGGAATATGATAAAAGTCTAGTTATTGTTTTAAAAGGTGTTTGCAAAAACAATGATTAGCAGATACAAGTAGATCGTAAAACCATACTTGTATTATTTGGTTATCACTTTGATTAAAATGGTAAACTTTAATCAAAGGGTTTAAACTGAAGATAGGTGATACTTCATTTTAGACCAGTATTTAACAAACGTTAAATAGATATTATGAAAGTTATTAAAGAAAAGATATTTAATTTTGTTATTATTACAGCGTGTAATGTGGACTATACAAAATTAATTTCTTTATCACTTTTACAATTTTGCATGTTTTAATTAATCCAGGAATGAAACTAGTTTCCAGTTTTCATTCAAAACTTGTCCGTGACGACTTATCATTGTGGGAACATGATAAGGTGTTAAAGTCATTGTGAACTTTTAGGTAGTTATGATCAGTTGCTGAATAACAGCTACAAGTGTTGTAGACTAAAAGTTGCACAGATATTTGATAGAGTAGCAAATATCGGACGTGATCCGCAGTTGAGATTACTTCTTGGAATCAGTCACAAGTAAGTCTCACAGTGGTTGTCCCTATCACCTGAGGTATCTGATTTAATGTCATGAGGACCACTGAATACTTAGTGCACTCAACCGCTACGCCGTAACAGGGTGGCTATAAAGGGCGTAACTAGATTCAGCGGAAGCCGTGGTATTAAAGGCAGATATGCAAGATGGGATTTGCACCTCTTCTCTGAAGAGAGATATTTCTGGGCCCATCTTGACTGACTGAGTATACTGATGAAGTGCATGGCCATGCCCAAACGAACTGATTAGTTCTTTGTCGTTTACCTATCAGTAAAAGTCGGATAGTCAAGAAAACATAATCTTGAGTATTTAGAGTTGACACTTTCCAAGCTCATACTCACAGATGAAATATCGCGATGCAAAGGGAAAAGCCAAGATATACCCAATCAATGAACAGTAGTTTCATAGATACTATTTCCTTACGGAATGTTTATATCACCAGTCTGGGTATAAGAGTTCTTGTAACCTGGTCAGCCTAAGTGCCTGTCTAGGGGCCTCCTTAGGTCCGTGTAATCAAAAGCGGTATTGCCAACTTGCACAAGTGGGAGTCTGTTAGGAATTATGTGCAGAGTTGACAAACCAAGTAATTATACATCCAACATTACAAGACACTTGAGGGTCACACCTGTGAGGACCTGTAAATCGAATAAGTTATATGAAACCTAGAAATGGAGAGTTAGGATTATAATAGTTAATTATAAATCAATTGGGTATTTTCAGTCAGAATTACCAAAGTCAGAGGGTTATTAATTAATTAGTTACATTATATATTTATTAGATAAAATAAATATATAATAGTTAATTAATAAGTAATATATATATTAGATAAATATATATATATATATATATATATAAAAGATTATCATAAGCAAATTCTTTTCTAGTAATTAAAAGGGGAAAGGATTTGAGATAATCATTATATGGAAACTGAATACTATTCAAATTGTGTTTTCTCCCCATATAAATAAGGCTTATGGGTTAAGGAAAAGTTAAGCTTTTAAAACACAAAAAAAACCAGTAACCAGTTTCCAGTTTCCTCTCTCCCTCTCTCTCTCCCGATCGGCGCCGCCACCATCATCATCTGAATTCCAGTTTCGGTTTTTCAGCTGTCGGGTTTTTCTTGTTCAACTAGAAGAACAATTCGTTGGTCAATCACCGGTGGACTAAATCTCGAGCAATCCAGGTAAACTGATCTGAATCTAAACTATTAGGATTAAACTAGAACGATTAAAGATCAATAAGCTTTTAAGGGTTTTTAGCTTTATCGCTTCCGCATGATAAGATCAAATCAGTGAGTTTTTGATCACGTAGGTTTTATCAAGTTTGATTATTAAACCTATGAGATTTATCAAACCAGTGAGGTTCATTAGATCTGTGTTAATCCTCGAGTCAGTTTGATCCGAGGATACCCACAAAAACCCAACAATGTTTATAAAAATTTACAACTAAAGTTAGGACCTTGAAACAGCCCTAAAAGTTGCCTAAATAAGTTCCTAAGAAGTCCCATAAGCTACCTCGACCAAACGGTTTAAAACGGACTCAAAACGGAAGTCGTGGGTTGCGACTACCAACGAGGGTTTTTACCTACAACTCCAATTTCGACCGAAACCATCGAAATCAAGTTCATACAACATCTCATAACGATTATACACAATCACATGACATTATATACACCAAAACACTAAACAATTACACCCAAATCGGTGTTCATGCAATTACCCCCCCCCCCCCCCAAAACTTAACCCTAACTCTCATAATTGACCTAAATCGTGATGACTACACCATCCAACGATTAAAGGGGGTGTTTAGAATTCATACCTTGAGATCTATTAACAAACCACACTTGATTCTCCGCCGTTTGTCTTCGAGAATCGCTTATACACACCGCTTAAATCCCCAAATTAGCGAATTCGCTTTCCTGGAAAATCAGCCAATGCTCCTTACTGGAGTCTCCGATGCTCGATCTCTCCAGTCAGATTGAAGAAAAATTAGTCGTGAAGCCGCTGTCCAAATTTCATGACGATCCGACGGTTAACGAGGGAGAACGAGCCGATCTCCCACGGCTGCGCAATCCTGACAGCAATTTCAAAACTTAACCTCAAACTCATTATAATCGATTTCAAAGCAAAACCCCAATAATACTTAGTCCTAGATTCGATTTACATCGAAAACCCAACCATAAACAATCTCGAACATCAACAAATCAAAACCCCAACTTACGAAATCGATTAACAACGGGATTAGAAACCTTACCTTATGCGATCGGAACTCGAATCCAACCCTCGATCAACCTCTTCTAAATCGATCTCCCTTTGTCTCTCTCTTTCGGTTTCTCTCTTTCTCTCTCTCCCTCTCTCTTTCTTTCTCTCCAAGCAAAAGAATGAGATTATGAGGACTAATTAGGAGAATTGGGGGTATTTATAAACCCGGGTCGGGCCTCTCTTTTAGGCTAAGCCCACTCCTAAACCGAAGCCCACAACACTTCCTAATTAATAAAAATACATCAACCACAACAACAAAAAAAGGTAACGATTTAAACACTTAAGGTTTTTGGGGTGTTACAACTCTCCCCCACTTACAAGGATTTCGTCCCCGAAATCAATCTGCAAAAAGTCCCGGTACTTCTCCAGCATCTCAGCTTCCTGCTCCCGAATCCATTCAGATTCTTTTCTAAGTTGCCCCTGAACCTTCTCAGTACTACTCTTCTTATTCCGCAACCTCAGCACCGCTATCGGACTTTCTACGTAGCTCAAGCTCTTCTCCACCTGAATTTCATCCAATAGTACATGTGCTGTTTAATTTCCGAGGCACTTACGTAACCGAGTCACGTGAAACGTGTTATGAGTCTGTATCTTGCCGTAAAGCTTTTGATGCTCGGCCCTAACCTTCAGACTGGTCGAACACGACTCTGCATATCGGCCACATCGCACTTCATTTCCGACCACTAGTAATCGGTCTTCCGATCCCTATACATCTACGTAACAACACTACCCAACCAAAAAGTGATGCATCGCAATGCCCATCATCTCCTTGACCCCCCCGGAAGGCATCAAATCAACGTCTCACACAACTTCGCTGCAAATCTCGAATGCCAATTGCTGTTCTGCACCCCAAACACCTTATCCCGACAGTCCACACTCGACCCTTGAAGCCTACGAGTGTAACCACCAGTGTAGGAAACACAAGCGTCAAGTAAGACTAGTCTGGATCACAACTCGACCTCCACAAATTCCCTGTACCTAACTTCCTCCAACTTCAAATACTGTAACATCAACAACTTCGTACGAACGAGCATCCGTTCCACGCTTTCCTACAATAACATTCGAAAAACTAACACCGTTCTATCAAGCGTCTGCCTATAGACCCGGTTCATCAAACCACCAATGTAGCTGGGCAGCAGCGAGGCCGGAAAGCCTCGCTAAGAACTCACATCCCGCATCTGACTTTGAACGCTGCCTTGTGGATGTCCCTCCTTCACCTCAGCTGGTGCTAACTCGACAAGAACCAAACTCGAAACCACGCCGCTTCTGAAAGTTGCTCAACAAGTCACCATTTTTAGGTAAGGGATACCTACTCCTGGTGATAACCCGAGTGAGTTTTTGCTAATCACTACCCATGCGATGACCCATGTTCTTCTTCTCCACGACCCTTAGATGGCGAACCCCGAAACTAGCTACTCAACGGGTAACCTTTCTCCCCTGAAGGCTTAAGCAGCCCGCTAGTTCTTAGAGCTCAAGTGATGCTAAACGACTGGGGTCCCCGCAACTGATGCTAATCTGAGCATCAAGTCGAACCTAATCTCAACATGTCTACCGGTCGGATTCCCGATAGATCTCCCGAAAGCACGCCCGAAAGTTCACTGACTACCGATACTTCCTCTCGACTGATTGCTTAAGACGTAAGCTAAATAACCTGTGCAATCACACGACAGGTACCGTCTCCTCATCGCAACCGAACAGAACGCCGTCTTGGTTCGCTCTCTTTCGCCGTACACGACCAACTATCCCTCCCCCACTTGGGCCTTGGGTACGAACCAACTGGCCTCCTGGATCTTCTCGGCTATAAACTCTATAAACGACAAACACTGCTCTCTAAGCAGCCACCTAGAATAACCTCGAGTTGAGGATGCTAACCTATCCAAACGCGGCTCCAAGCTCCTCTTATCCTTATCTATTCTTCCAAGAAGACTTAACAACTACCTTCAAAACCCATATTGGCGTATGGAGCGTCCTCCGCTCCTGGTATTTAGCACGTAGACAATCACCAGTCCTTCTTTCCCTTAGGTAGGGCATTTGGGAATGCTTTGACGTCAACGTAGTTGCGTCTTCGGTCCCGCCTCTGCTGCAGACCTTGGCCTCCAGATTCTTAACCGCTAGATCTGTCTCGATCTTCAGGTCTATCATCCGACAACTTCTCTCTCTCCAACTAAAGAGTCTAACCTAACCACAACTGCTGGAGTGTCTCTCCAACCTTAACATAAACATCTATCCTTGAGTCAGGGCTTACTGTCTCTAGGTAAAACCCCCTCCCTCTGTTGACCACCAAAAACTATATCCAACAACATATTCACCTAGAACCATGCCTTACGACATGCACTAACGTATTCTCAACCGTACTGCTCTAGGATCATAGTCAACCGACTGAGTATTCTAACGATCCCACTGCTCTCCACACTGACTCTACAGGTCTACATGTTTAACTAACCTATAGCGCAATCCGACACCAAACCAACTCTTTCCAAAACCTCAGGATGCCTCAAAATCCTATCAAGAATCAAATCCGAACGAAAACTATAACACGGCTTTTAGAAATCGGGACGTACGATTTTCAGCATTTAACATGTTTAGAGATCGAACAGTTTCACATGTTTACAATAGGTTTTAGAGAAACGTATCTAAATGAAAGTTTTAGATCAGCGTCTTACGATTCCAACGAATCAAGAATGGACTGAATTGGGCTTAAAACGAGTCTTGTGCGAATTTTTGAAAACGGTTGCGCTGTTTTCGTCTAAAACAGGAGTTGTTTCGGAAAACTCATATTTTGGACACTTTCGCATCAAAATCACAGGTTGTTCGTGTGACAGTAAATCGTAGTAGACGTCTTGGGGTTTTTTTTAAAAACATATCGTATGTATAAATCCGATAAACGAGCGACGAGTTATGAATTTTACAAGTAAGACATAATTTTCAGAAATTATTTCTGCAGCTTATAATTATAATAAGATGTTTCTAAAACAAGACGTCTTCGAGAATATAACCGACCAACGAGCAACTAAAAATGAATAAAACACATAATGATTTTGACGGAATAAAACACAACGAAGGACAAGGAATCCGTACACGTATCAAATAGACGCAAATGGAATTTAGCAACCAAATATACATAACGAAGAAACAAGGATTCCGTACCGGGGCTTATAATCCACTGAGTGTAAATAAGTAGTCTATTTACACAACCTTATTAGTTCCTATCAGTCAAACGATTTCCTATGGTCACTACTCCAAACATCCCAACAAGGCCACTTTAGAAACATGCCTAACACGAGGCTATACTAGTATTTACAGCTAGAGTGTCCGCCTACACTCACTACTCAACACTAAAGTTCTTGCAACCTCTAGTCATTAGTACGCACGCAACTCTATAGACTAGATCTCTTACTCATGTAAGTACAACAAGCATCAAATAACCTCACTCAATCACCAATTACTAGAGTGTCTCACTACACTCCCCTATAGTAACTAGTGGCAAGATCCAATTACTAGTCAATAGTGTGTATGCAAACCTAAAGACTAGATCACGCCCCCACACATATAAGTGCATAACACATATGTTTAAACCTCATATAGTCATTCTCATACAGTATCATAAGCAACAAGTAACCTCATCAAATTGTATTTACAGCTCAAGCATTCATCGGTTCCCTAACTGTCGTCAATCAAATTGAGATACCCAAGATTTAATCAAATTCAAATCTACACCGGTGTTTATAGTAGTACTATTATTTGGGCCCATACTGCTATAACCAACCGAAAATCGATAACCGGCTTGAGATCACTAGACAACAATCAAACAAGAACATGCCTAGTAACCCCTTACCGACTTCTCGAGGTGTTTACATTTGAGTTTGATACCATCCTAAATCAATCTCAATCCTATCGACTAAGTAGGTAGTCTACAAACATAAATTATCAACATACCCCAAGAGGGGTTGCCAAAAATCACAACTCAAACGTTAACACATAATCACTTTGATGGCATAAAATAAACAAATACAGATAGTGCTACTCACCCCCACCTTGAAGTTCCGTTGACAGTTCCGACCCTTGACCATTTTCTTTTTCCCAAAATCTCCTAGTTTAAGTCCAACCACACACACACCCGCAAGCGTGTGTGCTGATTCTCTTAAACCTAGGCTCTGATACCAAGTTGTAACATCCTATTTTCAAAAAACGTGATTTTTAAAGATTTTAAATAAAAAGAATTTAATAAATAAATTTATTACGAAGTAAATACGTTTTCACGGCCAACCGGCTCAATAAATGTCAACTAAAAATAAGTAACTAAAATCCCATTAATTATAAAATAAAAACCCACAATTAAATGCCAAGGTGTCGCTAGAACCATCATCCACAGGAAAATCAAGCTGGGGCCTTGCCCATATCCACTTCCAAACCAGAACCTGAAAAAAAAATAAACAGCGAAAGGGTAAGCGAAAACGCTTAGTGAGCTAGCACCATACCTATTTCATACTGCCACGCGGGCAAATACAACAACCGGTGCCATCACAATCACACATACCAATCACCTCATATCCACATCTTAACGGTTTCCCGCTCTTCGGATCCTCTCGCAATCCGGCCTTAGTGGTTACCCACTCTTCGGATCATCCTGCAATCCGGCCTTAGTGGTTACCCACTCTTCAGATCGTCCCATGACCCGGCCTCAGTGGTTACCCACTCTTCGGATCGTCCCACGACCCGGCCCATCGAGCACATCAACATACATATATCACATGACATTAATTACACCAAAACACTAAACAATTACACCCAAATCGGTGTTCATGCAATTACCCCCCCCCCCCTAAAAAAAATAAAAATTAACCCTAACTCTCATAATTGACCCAAATCGTGATGACTACACCATCCAATGATTAAAGGGGGAGGGGTTAGAATTCATACCTATAGATCTATTAACAAACTACACTTGATTCTCTGCCGTTTGTCTTCGAGAATCGCTTATACACACCGCTTAAATCCCCAAATTACCGAATTCGCTTTCCTGGAAAATCAGCCAACTTCGACCGGTTGCTGCTCCTTACTGGAGCCTCCGATGCTCGATCCCTCCTGTCAGATTGAAGAACAATGAGTCGTGAAGCCGCTGTCCAAATTTTACGACGATCCGACGGTTAACGAGGGAGAACGAGCCGATCTCCCACGGATGCGCAATCCTAACAGCAATTTCGAAATTTAACCCCAAACTCATTATAATCGATTTCAAAGAAAAACCTCAATAATACTTAGTCCTAGATTCGATTTACATCGAAAACCCAACCATAAACAATCTCGAAACATCAACAAATCAAAACCCTAACTTACGAAATCGATTAACAACGAGATTAGAAACCTTACCTTATGCGATCGGAACTCGAATCCAACCCTCGATCAACCTCTTCTAAATCGATCTCCCTTTTTCTCTCTCTCTCTCTCTCTCTCTCTCTCTCTCTCTCTCTCTCTCTCTCTCTTTCGGTTTCTCTCTCTCTCTCTCTATTTCTTTCTCTCCAAGCAAAAGAATGAGATTATGAGGACTAATTAGGAGAATTGGGGGTATTTATAAACCCGGGCCGGGCCTCTCTTTCAGGCTAAGGCCACTCCTAAACCGAAGCCCACAACACTTCCTAATTAATAAAAATACATCAACCACAACAACAAAAAAAGGTAACGATTTAAACACTTAAGGTTTTTGGGTTTGTTACACTTTCATTGATACATTTGGCTTTGATCATCTATCCAGTTGGGGTTTGATTTATTTAGTTGGGCTTTCATTGATCTATTTGGGTTTTATTGATATATTAGGGCTTTGATCGATCTAGTTGGGTTGTCATTGATATATTTGGGCTTTGATCAATCAAGTTGGGTTTTCATTGCTATATATTTGGGCTTTGATCGATATAGTTGGGCTCTCATTGATATATATTTGGATTTTGAGCGATCTATTTGGGTTTTATTGATATATTTGTCTTTTATGGATCTAGTTGGGCTTTCATTGATATAGTTGGATTTTGATCGATCTAGTTGGGCTTTCATTGATATATTTGCGCTTTGATCGATCTAGTTGGGCTGTCATTGATAAATTTGGGCTTTGATCGATCTAGTTGGGCTGTCATTGATACATTTGGCTTTGATCATCTATCCAGTTGGGGATTGATTTACCTAGTTGGGCTTTCATTGATCTATTTGGGTTTTATTGATATATTTGGGCTTTTATGGATCTAGTTAGGCTTTTATTGATACATTTGGCTTTGATCGATCTAGTTGGCTTTCATTGATATATTTGGGCTTTGATCTATCTAGTTGGGATGTCATTGATGTATTTGGGCTTTGATCGATCTAGTTAAGCTCTCATTGATATATTTTGATTTTGATCGATTTATTAAGGGTTTGGTCTATCTTGTTGGGATTTCATTGATATATTTGGGCTTTGATCTATCTAGTTGGGATGTCATTGATATATTTGGGCTTTGATCGATCTAGTTGAGCTCTCATTGATATATTTGGATTTTGATCGATCTAGTTGAGCTCTCATTGATATATTTTGATTTTGATCGATTTATTTGGCGTTTGGTTTATGTAGTTGGGCTTTCATTGATATATTTGGGCTTTTTATGGATCTAGTTGGGCTTTCATTGATATAGTTGGATTTTGATCGATCTAGTTGGGCTGTCATTGATACACTTGGCTTTGATTATCTATCCAGTTGGGGATTGATTTATCTAGTTGGGCTTTCATTGATCTATTTGGGTTTTATTGTTATATTTGGGCTTTTATCGATATATTTGGGCTTTTATGGATCTAGTTGGGCTTTTATTGATACATTTGGCTTTGATCGATCTAGTTGGGCTTTCATTGATACATTTGGCTTTGATCATCTATCCAGTTGGGGATTGATTTATCTAGTTGGGCTTTCATTGATCTATTTGGGTTTTATTGATATATTTGGGCTTTTTATGGATCTAGTTGGTTTTTATTGATACATTGGCTTTGATCGATCTAGTTGGGCTCTCATAGATATATTTGGGCTTTGATCGATCTAATTGGTTCCATTGATATATTTGGGCTTTATCGATCTAGTTAGGCTCTCATTGCTATATTTGGGCTTTGATCGATCTAAGTGGGCTTCCATTGATATATTTGAGCTTTGATCGATCTAATTGGGCTTCCATTGATATATTTGGTCTTTGATCGATATAGTTGGGCTTTCATTGATATATTTGGGCTCTAATCAATCTAGTTGAGCTCTCATTGATATATTTGGATTTTGATTGATCTATTTGGGTTTTATTGTTATATTTGGCTTTTATGTATCTAGTTGGGCTTTCATTGATCTATTTGGGTTTTATTGATATATTTGGGCTTTGATCTATCTAGTTGGGATGTCATTGATGTATTTGGGCTTTGATCGATCTAGTTGAGCTCTCATTGATATATTTGAGCTTTGATCAATCTAGTTGAGCTCTCATTGATATATTTGAGCGTTGATCGATCTAGTTGAGCTCTCATTGATATATTTGAGCTTTGATCGATCTAGTTGAGCTCTCATTGATATATTTGGATTTTGATCGATCTATTTGGGGTTTGGTCTGTGTAGTTGGGCTTTCATTGATATATTTGAGCTTTGATCAATCTAGTTGAGCTCTCATTGATATATTTGAGCGTTGATCGATCTAGTTGAGCCCTCATTGATATATTTGAGCTTTGATCGATCTAGTTGAGCTCTCATTGATATATTTGGATTTTGATCGATCTATTTGGGGTTTGGTTTATGTAGTTGGGCTTTCATTGATATATTTGAGCTTTGATCAATCAGTTGAGCTCTCATTGATATATTTGAGCTTTGATCGATCTATTTGGGGTATGGTTTATGTAGTTGTGCTTTCATTGATATATTTGAGCTTTGATCAATCTAGTTGAGCTCTCATTGATATATTTGAGCTTTGATCGATCTAGTTGAGCTCTCATTGATATATTTGAGCTTTGATCGATTTAGTTGAGCTCTCATTGATATATTTGAGCTTTGATCTATCCAATTGGGGTTTGATCGATCTAGTTGAGCTTTCATTAAAATATTTGATAGATCTTCTTGGCTTTTGATAGATGTAGTTGCGTTTTAATTGGTATAGTTGGGTTTTAGTTGGTTCAGTTGGATTTTAATCGACCTATCTAGAGCTATTATCGATCTAGTTACGATTTCGAAAAGAAATTGTTCGAGGACTTAATCAATCAAAACGAAAAAATTTAATGGTTTTTTGAATCAAAAGAATAGTTTAGTGACTTAATCATTCAAAATGAGAAAGTTTAATGACTTTTTTGTTCAAAAAATTGTTTAGGGACTTAACCATTCAAAATTGAATAGTTTGTTGGGTTTTTTTTTTTTTTTTTTTTTTTTGGAAGAGGTATCCAAAAAAAAGGTGTTAAGAAAATGATGCCAGTCAAAAAAGATAAAACAAAGGTGTTAAGATAAGTGAAAAAATTAGACCGATTCCTTATTATCTAATTAAGTTGTTTAAGCAAACCAACTAAATATAGGAAAAGGCACCAACAACAAGGGTCCTACAAAGTCGACCGAATACAAAACAATAACATTGTGGGTGGGGCGCGCACGCTCGCTATAAATACATCTTTTGTTCTCAACGCTTCCCAATTTCCATTCAACAGCCTTCGATGGTTATACTATCACTCGTTATGTAAAATTGAATTCAACGACTTCTTTTTTTCGGTCGATTAATTAGCTAGCTTCTTGAGAAGGGGACAAGATAAAGAGTTTCAAATGGCCACTTTTTTTGTTGGTATTCTACTAATTTCATTTTAGCTACTTATCATTAACAACACAATAATCAATACATCTGCATGCAGTGGCATTTAGTATGCTTTAATTTACTTAATTAATATCGATCCAATAACTGTAATGGCATTAATTTATTTGTGTTATTGCAACAGGATTGTTTATGGCTAGTTTCATAACTCTCTTTGTTATATATGCAATATTAGCATATATTAATGGCATGTTCTCTGGTACAAAAACGACTACATTGAAATTGTCTATCCTATCTTCAGGTATATTAACTAATTAATGGTTATGTCTAGTTAGCTTAACTAACTTCTACAACTTCATTGGTTTTTCACATGCCCGATCGATTAAAAAAATCTCATTCTAACATGTCTTGGTGTACATATATTATGAATTGAATCCAGCATGTTTGTATTGTTGAGCTTGCACATATTCACGTATGGATGCAACCTCTTCTTGTGGAAGGCTACAAGAATTAACTACAAATTTAACACACCACCACCACCACTATACCCACCACCAAACACCACACCACCACCGCCACCACCACCACCACTACTATACCCATTGTTAACCACAAATAGTGTGTTAACTTTGTTAACCCATCACAGACTAAAAATCCTATACCGTAAAACTGTAAAAGAAAGAAGACAACAATCAAGAGTTTATCCTGTAAATAATGCCGATGACTCTTACCCGATAAAACATTTATTAGGTTATAAACACTTATGATCAATCCATTTTAATAGTCAATAATGTAACTCCATAAGATAATGAAAGTAATGACGGTTAGTAATAACATTTCCACAAACAGTTTGGTAAATGGCCTTTTGTACCAAAAAATCAACTTAAGAGGCCTCAATATTGATTGAGATAACCACTTGGGTTGTCATGCACTGATATAGCCTTGATAGATGTAGTGGAAAATCTCATCCACCTTGGTTCAAATCTGGACGCTCCCAAAGCTCTTATGGCCATGGTGGTTCTCCTGTGATGACTCCAAGCCATCGTGGTAGCCTGAGGATTAGTAGATTTGCGTAAGCTGCCCAACCCACGGTTAAAAATATTGACTGAAATTGCATGTGAAAGCATAATCACTTTCTTTTAAAAATCAAACATATATAGTACCATCAACAATTGGTTTTTGATGTGTTCTTCATGTAAAAGTGATAGATTATAGAATATATTTGATAGATATAACATATATTGTTGTAGCTTTGTAGAATATAGAATAATTACAAAGTTCACCTGTGTTTTTGTGTTCTTTTAAATATGTAATGTCTAATTTATAAATCTTCCAAAGATGAGATAAAGTATAAAAGTGTAAAATTCTCCAAATTTAAATACTTTTAAAAAATGATTACCCCTAAAGATAAATAATTTTAAGTAAATCGATATCAACACCAAACCCTTTCACTTTTACATTTTCAAGCAAATTTGATTCTATAAATGATCTATTTAACAACATAGTCCTACTTCAGATAACCAAGACCAAATATTGGAATTTCTAGAAAACATCATTAGCATAATTTGAAAGTTCCATTTAGTTAACAAAAATCTGGGTACATAAACATTTGACTCGCAAGTTCACTTGTACAATGGTTAGTAGTAATGTAGACTATGAAAGGAATGTGAAAATTGATGGTATCATTTCCAAATCATTTCTTTCAAAAGTTAAAATAACAAGTAAAGCTACATATTTTTCGTACATGTGGTTTATTAAAAAAATTACGACTTTCGTTCCGCACTTTCAAAATTATAGTTTTCATCTCTGTAGTTTTCAATTCATTGTTGTTTTCGTCCCTAAGTTAGCTCCATCAGTAATTTATCGTTGATCATTAGGGACTAAAACAGGAATGGAATGAAACCGTAACTTAGAAAACACGGAGATGAAAATAGCAATTTTCAAAACAAACTACAGAGAAGTTTAATCTAAAATAATTGATGATTTGCTGCTATTCACTTCTTCTATCCACATCATCAGTGGTTTGGTCTTTTGCTTCTTCAGATTCTTCATCACCATCACCATCACCAGCATTTAAATTCAAACTTAAACTACCACTACTACAACTGCTGCTTTTCTTAACATCTTCTCTTTCTACATCCATATTCTCACAGACCTCCTGAAAACACAATATATATAAATATAGTCACATTTCTTTCAAAATGTCAATATGTTAACAAACTCAATATATGATGACAATGTAAATTGATATTGAATATTATTCCTATTTAGTGTGTGGTGTGTGTGTGTATATATTTATTCAAATTAATGACTACACATGATTAGCACCGGGTAGGTTCAAATGAGAACCAAAAAGATTTTGAGAATCTAGGAACCAACTATTCTATTCATGATGAATATCCTAACAGAAATCATTCATGATGAAAAACATCAGGGGTTATTCATCATAATTAATATATAAAATAGTTTGACTTTCAGGTAATCAAAATATTTATGCTTCTCATACGAACTTATCTCTAGACACGATTTACAACAAAATGCAAGTAGTTAGGGTCATACCATGTCCAAAAGAAAGACTGAAAGAACTTTATGCCAAAAAAAGGTGCAATCTTTTCAACCATTATACTTGTATTTGTTTTTGTTCTTGTTGCAAACAACCATAGTTCATACGTAAATGTAAAATAAACCCTTAAAATGAGCAACTATGGAGAATTTGTGGACATGTAGATGCAAAATTAACATGAAATTTAATGTCCAAAATCACTAATTCTCTTTTGAAGTTTAGGGTTGGTTTTAACATTTTTGCAAGAACAGTGATTTGTTTGCAACAAAAAGAGCAAGTATGATGATTCGATAAAGTTAATAACTTAAGCCAAAAAGTACTAGAATAAATTTTCATTTATTTATGTTTTATAAATGCAATGTGCTTACCTGATTCTCTTCTATAGGCACATCATTAATGTCGGGTTTTTCATCCTCCAAAGATGGCTCAGATGCAATATTTGGGTCGGATTCAGTGGGTTTAAGTTCATCGGTTTGCGCCTCTGCTGCCTCATTATTTTGTTCCTCCAGTACAGCTATCTGATAAGCCACCAACAACAAACCATAATCCAACATACAAGTAATCCATACATATATGTATGTCACAGTACAAAACAACAATGCATACTTTGGCAACCTAGGGATGATTTCCATGCCCTTTTTGGTCATTTTACATTTGTCGACTACCTTATCAGCTAATTTGCCGGTCATGGTTTTGTTTCAGAAAATATGCAAATACCATGATATCTTCCTATGCTCCGGTGCATTTTATTTTTTGCCCATATCTATAAAAATAATGATAATTCACAAAATATGTTTAAAAATCAGAGGGGGTTTGGGTTCCAATGAGAAGGGAAGTTATGGTGAGAAGGGTGAGAAGGAATCCACCCTTGGATCAATCCTAATTGTAGATCAACACTAATGAGATGCACCGGATCAATTCCATTCTAATGAGAATGAAATTAAAAGTGATCAAGGGCTAGGCAAGTGATGGAATTGTTTGCTAGGACAAACAAATCCAAAAAGAGAGAATAGAGACATTATCCAACATGCTCAACTTAGCTAATTAATTGCTTGGGAGGAAAGATCCCACGGAAGATTTGAGGTTCTCTCATATGAATGAAATGTGGTGGTCGTTTCTTTCACCAAGCCCAATATACACACTAAACTTTGTTCTTACAACATACATTATTAGAAGAGCTTTCCATAGAGGTTACTCTTGTGAATAATAATATCAACAATCCAAAATTTTAAAAATTCTCGAACGGTGGCAAACTTAGCCAAACTATGTAGAAACGACCAACTTGCTATAGTATGGAACTTTTGGTTGACTCTGTTTTCCATTTCTTGGAGCCACTCATTATGCTAAACATATCTCCAAAGTCCATTCCTTGAATCTTTTGGGATACCCCACAAATCACAAGGACTATATTTGTCATGATCCTACAACCTCTAGAACATGCGGCATGTTGCTTTCTTTGAAAATGTTACCTCATAATCTCTGACAACCACCTCATTATCTTTTAAATACATCGTTACTCATGCAGTTTACATCTTCTCATGAGTGTCATATGTTTGTCTATGTAAGCTACATCATTAGTACAGATTTGTAGAAAGTTTGTCTACTTATTGGGCAGACTTTCCTGATGTTTAATGTTGTACAAGCATTTTGTATTTTCTTTGAGGTTTAAATAGTTGGACTTCCAAGAAGTAGCATATAGGAGCTTGATCTAGCACCAATGCTGAATATTGAGTGGTTGTGTTAATGCTTAATAACATTTTCTATCAACAAACCAAGCATATCAAGATTGACTTACATTTCACCAGTGACATGGTTTTGGTTGGTTCATTACAGACTCGTTATGTTCCGAATATACAAACAATTGGCATATATTTTTACCAAATGCCCATATACACTTTATTTTCTGTTTTTACAATCCTAGCTTCACGTCTATCATACTATTTAGCTTGTGGGGGGGATGCTAGAGTATTATGTTAGTCTCATCACAGCCTGTTAGTCTACCATCTTCTTATAACAAACTTAACAACCACCTAACTGCTATACTGTACGTATAAAATAGAACTTGTGTGCTTGACAGATATGATAAGAAATACGATACAAACACTTTTTTATCTCTCGTAATCTCTTTCAATAATTTCATGCCTTTTTAACTTGAATCCAAAGTGAAATCTGCCCTAACTATCAAATAAAGTGTGCCTCCCTTCCAGTTCCAAGTCCTATACTCCTATAACTATTTTGCATATCTACCTTCAGTTAGGCATTGTTTGGTAAAAATAAGCTAGGTTTTTGAAAAGCTACTCTCACCAGCTTTTTGATGACTTATTATTTTTTTATTCCAAATATACCCCTACTAAGTTTTACACGACCAATTTTTAAGCATGCATTTTTTTTGTCATTTTACGGTCATAAGCTACCTTATCAGTTAGTTTTCCAAACGCATCTTATTCATCAGCTAGCTTATCAGTCATCAGCTACCTTATCGGTCATAAACTAGCTTATCAGCTAGTTTGCCAAACGTAGCCCCTAAGCTATCCATGGAATCCCAAACCCCACAAATTTATCTTAGAGACAGATACTTATATTGTGTTGATGAGAATATAAGGTGGAATTAGAAGAATGTGTGAATATTGGAGTAAGCAGGTAACAATATAATTCATATAAGCATTCCTTAAATTACGTCTACAAAGTCACTGATTACAGTTTGGATTCGAATCCTCGTTATATTTTACCCTTGTTTGAATTAAATATGACCTGTTCTGAGAACAATTATTCCAATTTAGAGTTTTAGACCCCCATGTATATATTATATAATACAGAAAAAGACAAACATACAGAATCTAAATAAGTAACAATGAGATGCGAAATTATTAATTGAAGAATAAAATGAAAAAGGCAAGTAAGTGATGGAGAAATAAATACCGGAATATACTTGATCTTACGGCGGGGAGGGGGAGGCTCTTGTTCGTCAGCTTCCTTGTTAGAAGTGGTATTGTTATGGGTAATTGGCGTCCATTTATAAAGCAAAAGATGAGAAGCATCAACATTGTTATTACCATTAGAAGAAGAAGAAGGATTTCCATTAGATTGATGATGATGTTTATTTGAGGAATTGGAATTTGAATTGGGAGGTGTTACGTGGATCCACTTCTTCTTCCACTTCCTCACGGGACCTGTAAACACAGTGGCTGGTCCGTAACGAGTTGAGGAACGACCGAGTCGACCTCCAACTCCTTCCATCGATCGATACTTTGCTGGTGGTTTTCTCTCTTTCTCTCTGCAAAGGGGGCTATGGACCAAAATACCTTTTGGTCCAAAAAAAAAAAAAATAAATAAAAAGGTAATTAAGTATCATAAATTATATTAGATGATGTCTAAATTAAACTATAATCTTGAATTCCTTTAAATTTTGTATTTTATAGATTAGAATATTATAAGATTGAATTTATATTCAATATAATTTGATATCTTTATTTTTATCGTTATCAAATTACATCTAGATTATAAAATTAGCTTTTTATTTAAATGGATAATATTAATTGATAATAATGGATAATATTAATTGATAATAAATATATAGGTTATATTAGTAAGAAAGTCGTCTCATTATAATAAATTGAGTCGATTGAAAGAATAAGTTTAATGCGGTTAGTCCATTGAAAACAATAAAAGGTAAATAAAGAGTTGATTACCTTTTATAATATAAGAAGACATGTAAGACATAAGTGACTCTGAAATTTAAAGAAACAAGTATATATGTACATTATTGTTAATTTATTAATAAATTAAAAATATCTAACAAATTATTAATTATTCAATGATTTTTCAGTTTTGAGTATCTTTAAGTACAACCACATTATATTTTATCGCAACAGTTTTTTACGGTTTGAAACATACACAATACGTTTTACGATTTGAGAACATACTTAAACCATATATACGTTGCGGGTGTTAAAGCAGGATGCCAAATTGACCTTAAACCACACCACACCACACCGTAAGTAGATCTTGTTCTATTTGAGACCAAACAACAGGCCATATGATCTTTGAAGACAGCAAAATGAACACAATTTGTCTAATAAAGTGAAAATTAGTAACCAGTGCCATAATGTTAGCCGAAAACAAAGCTCGTTCGTAACTCAAATATATATTATATCAAGCTGATTAAGCCACAAACGTAAAAATGACTAAAATGGGCACGGGGTCGAGAGGAACAAGGGACAAATTCTACTACTATACAAGCGTTGACCACGAAGCAACTCTCTCAAAGCAAACCACGAAAACGCTCACGAGAAAGTCCTGACATTTTAATACTACAAATGATTCGAGTGTACACTATATCGTTGTTGAAGTCCTTTTTTTTAAGATTCACCAAACTGCCGATCCTGGATGATTTGCCCGAGGTTTGTGTATAACGCTCTTTGCTCCTCGTAAGATAGATTCATTACAATCTGAAACATTAAACACGATAAAGATTTTATATTCCCTTAATTTTTTAAAACAAAAAGTAGGCGTAACGAAGGGTATTATCGCAAACGACCCTCTGACAGATCTTATGTTTAACCCGTTTTTCCAATTCTTTTTTTTTTTTAACAAAAAGTGGGCATAACGAAGGGTATTCTGGTCAAACGACCCTCTGACAGGTTTTTGTTTTAATCTATGACCTTCTGACAAGTTTGAGAGAATGTAATTGCTTTAACAGAAGAATGTCACTTCCATATACAAGAATACGTGGAAACCTGTCAGAAGGAAATGGATTTAAAAAGCACTTGATAAGCATACCTGGTCGAAGATCATCGCAACTGATACGCTTTGAGCCACGATAAACGATTGATGGTAGATGTATGCAAAGACAGCCATCACCATCTGCATGCATAAATAGTTGAGAATTGGAAGACAGAAACATATATATGGAAGCAAGAGGCCACAGAAAAAGCCATGGCTGAATAAAGTATCATAGAAGTAACTGCAATGCTGGAGGATTTTTGGTGTTTGGTCGGGAACGATGAATTTTGGTTAAAAGATTTAGGGTAAAATATCTTTTTTTAAGGTTTGACCAGGGGCGGTTGACCCCTAGTCTGGTTGTGGATTTGCCCTTGAGTGACTGTCTAGTTTTCGATAAGAAAATGCTTCTTTTGATAAGACATCTCTCTCAATCTTGCGAATAATACGGAGTTCATAATGGTGCCCATTATCTCCTCCCTCCGTCCCAAAATAAATGTCGACAATTGAATAAGGCGCGCATTTTTTACAATTTTGTAATTATTACACCTTTTAATTAACTACATGACAATTTTACCCTTAAATGATAGAGGAAGTAGTAATGGATCTCTTCATCTTATAAATAAGGGTAGAATTGGGGAGTGAACATTTGACGCACTTTTAGTGTTTCCTATTTGTGAGAAAGAATTAATTTAGTTCTCTCCAAAATCTCTATTTTATCATAGCTATTGGATAATGGATATACTTTAAAAATCCCGGGGCTTGTGCATCTCTACTAGTGGCAGGGAAACACGTTCGACCACTAGATGATGCCAAATTAGGAGAATTTTGTGAACCCAAATTGATATCATAATTTCTTTTGTAATGATGTCTATGGCAAAATAAGCAACTTTTGTTTAGAAAATTTGTCTGAAAAAAGGAAACATTGCAATTTTTCATGGGGAGATAGTATATAAAGACTACCAACACACCTGACAATCCATTCTGTCTGTAATTCCACCATGTCCAGGAATGCTATCTCCAAAATCCTATAGCAAAAAAAGATACGATACAGTTAAGAACATTTGCAAATCTAGCACGAAAATGAGCAGTTAAGAAATGTAGAGTGATTCACCTTGATCTTGAAGGCTCTTTTAAACCCACTAGCAAAGAAGCCGCCAAAAGGTGCAATAATTGAAGCAAAAAGTCCAAGACCCAACGCATGCCATTGCACAGGGAGAACTTCCATCTCCGTCCATGGAAACTGGAAAAGCGAAAAGAACGAAATCTTTACTAACGGTATGTGGATCTACCACAATGCTATGTACAAAGTAAGCCTCAATTAAGTTTAAGCAAAATCGAATATAACCAAGTGATATATATATAGGGGTGGGTTCAAATGTGAACCACTTTTTGGTTGTGAACGTGAGGACAGCCGAGAGCGCGACACGTGGCGGATGACTAGGCACCACGTTAGATCCACGGCGGATGACTAGGCGCGATTCATGGGAGGGCATTGAATTAAAGGGAGGGGGACCACACTCAAAGGCGCCACGTGTCGCGCTCTCGGCTGTCCTCACGTTCACAACCAAAAAGTGGTTCACATTTGAACTTTCCTCTATATATATATATATATATATAGAGAGAGAGAGAGAGAGGAAAGTTCAAATGTGAACCACTTTTTGGTTGCAAACGTGAGGACAGCCGAGAGCGCGACACGTGGCGGAGACTAGTCAATAAAGGCGGCTTTGAGTGTGGTCCCCCCCTTCAATTCAATGCCCACCCATGAATCGCGCCTAGTCATCCGCCGTGGACTAGACGTGGCGCCTAGTCATCCGCCACGTGTCGCGCTCTCGGCTGTCCTCACGTTCACAACCAAAAAGTGGTTCACATTTGAACTTTCCTCTATATATATATATATATATGGGGGATGAAGATACAATATAAAATTGGGAGGCAAGTGATTCTTTGGAGCTTCAAGCAAGAAATTTGACCAAATATTTACGACCAAATCAACCAGAAACCAAGTTTATGCAAGTCATTTTAGCCAGAAAACCGAAATTGCTTGTCTTGTACTGTTATACTCCCTCTGTCCCAAAATAAGCGTCCACAATAGAAATGGCACACAGTTTTAGACATGCATAATGCTTACACTTTTTAGTTAACCAAATGACAAATTTACCCTTGATTAATTTCTCTCTCATCACAACTCTTAAATATTTGTGAAGCATTAACTAAGGATAAATTTAAGAATTTGGTTATCTATTTTTGAAACTAGACGCTTATTTTACGACAAACATAAATAAAAATATTGACACTTGTTCTGGGACGGAGGGAGCATAAACATTTCTTAACTTCATTGAATCACAGACTTCTGTGTGCTTAAATTTTCAGCGGTGCATACACAAATTTTCCCTTTTTAGAAAACACGAGTTGGGTGATACGCCGCCAAACACCAAAAAGAAACTGCAACAATTGATAGGAATCTACATGTAGGGGGTAAATATGTTTATATTCTTGGTGGTGATTAGCTTTTAACTTGCAACACATATGCTAGATATAACATTTGACAACATACATATTTAAGCAAGCTGAACGAGGCTATTTCTATTTAAGTTACCCATTCAGGAAGCCATCCAGGTAAAATAAAGTTCTCCGGCGTAAACAGCGGGCCAGGGTCACATTGGAGCCAACCAGTTGATAGGTCCTGCAGGAGAATTCACAAGTCAATGTCTTAAAAGAATAACAATTATACTTCTTAACATAAAGAAGATTTTTTAGCCAAACAAATTACCTTTCTAGGGCATGTAAACCACTGGAACCGACCAAAAAAATTAGCAAGCTGCAAAATAGCCAAGGGCACATAACTTAATACCAACATGTTGTCATATCATAGCATGTCAATGTCCAAAATTTATAAGCTTAAAACAGACGCAATTACTTGAGTCTATTTTAAGGTGACCTTTCACTAACATTTTAGTTGTAATCAATGAAGTTTCTCCTATAAAATACTTCCAAGACTATTCAGCAGGCAATTTAATAAAATATCACATTCAAGTCGATGGCATGAATTCAGATGAGAGACTGCTTACCACAAAGGCAGATATTATTGTTGTAACAGATGCTCCAATAAATCCCTCCCAAGTCTTCTTTGGGGATAACTTGATCAATGGGGTTTTTCCAAAGAAGAAGCCAACGATGTAGGCAGCAATATCATTGATGATGATTAGTGATGCAGGCAGAAGGAACCTGTGTTACAGTTGGATTGCATTAATATTTTTGCTTAATGATAAGTTCTTCCTTTTGATTACTTATGTAAAAACATTATGGAGCACAAATTGATGGATACCAGAACCTTGGACCTTAGCTCATAAATACTCTTATAAAGAAGGATAAAAAGAGTCATTATCAGCAAGTTCCTAAAATTGCCTTTCGAAATGGGTATTATACCAATTTTCATTTTGATCAGAAACTTGAAGCAATCTTCTATCATTTAGTGAGAGAAAACTAGAAAAGTGCATATCTGGCATTTTTACTTTTATTTTGAAAGGCATATCTGGCATAATTAATGTGAGACAGGAATAGTTTAATTGTATTAACAACGTAAAGCATAGAGCATTACCAAAAAATCCCTTCAAAGATATTGGCTACTGTGAAGGCAGACTGTGTGAAAACCACAATAAGGATCATATGTGTCCATGCATATTGGCCAAACTGATATTTGTACATCTTCTTCTTTAGTGAGAGAATGAACCACACAAAACCTGAACCAATACAATAAAAGAGACTCTAATTAATTAAGTTTTACTAGGTCATTTTGAAAAGAATAATAATTATAGATATCTTTACCAACCTGCTATGTACAAGAAATAACACGTAACCATATGATATTTGATAAGGTTGCCCACAATTTTATACAAAAACTTGTCTGTTGTGACGGTATTGACAAGCCGCTGACTAAGAATGCGACCATATACAAATAGCATAGCTGTGAAGAAGAAGTGCCTGAAATGGACACACAAACACTAAGGTTGTTTTTCTTACCAATTTAAAATGCCTATATCCTGCCAAAAACAAAATCAGCATACTACTGTAGGGTTATTGTTATTACCAATTTAAATGCCTAAACCCCGGGAGCCGTTTGTCTTCGTTTGCTTTTCTTAGTAGACCGAACAGCTCTTTCGCCATGTAAATTTGTATGATGACAACCGTGGCCCATATATAGAGATGTCCCATGTAGACAACAAATATAAAGCCACCAATCATCCAAATACTTGAATAAGCACGGATCAACATTGACTTATACTTATTTTGATCATTGACAAGCAAGTGGGTTCCATTCGCTTGGCCTACATCAGCTGGAACCTGGTATTTAACAGATAAAAATCGATGAACCTATGATTCTCACTTACATATTACAAAATATTGAGCAGTCAGAACCAAACCTTGGTCTCAAGTATGGTTAACGTTGAATGAAGAGATGATTAAGATGAAACTTAACTACTTGCTTTGTATATTACAACTTTATGCTGTTGATAGCCATAAACGAGCTTGAAAACACGAGTTTTACAATGAAACTAGACAGGAAGGCATTGTCCCAATACCAAAACTTACTTATCCACAAACTTTGTAACTAAAGTACCAAAGGGTGACCACTTGCACCAAGACTTCTAGACTTTGCAAGTGTTTGGAGGGAAGTATTTGTGTTTCGTCTTCCCCTTGCATTTTGCAACGAGGTTGTTTCCATGTGTATAGGTTCTCAATTTAGGATTTCAAAGACATTAGTCAACATGCAGAAACTAAGGGTATTCTTGCCTTCTTGGTATGAATTGCAAGCTTTGACCTTGAGCAAGTAAAAGTAATTGTATCATCGATCAATGATAGTTGCATGCTTACCTCATTGGAACCCTTACGGCGTCGAATCCGTGGGGATTGTGTAACTTGTACAGTACTACCGTTCTCCTTTATCATGGTCCCACAACTAAAATGTATGCTTGATCAACAGCAAACCTGAATGACATAATGCGAAAACCCACTGGTGAGATCAAAATACAGAGTGATACACTCGATATATGAAATAACATAGTTCTTGCTACAATCTAGTATGTTGCCTAAAAACTTGTCATGATAATAAACTCTTATCACTGATACTATCACACAGCATGTAAATAGATAAACTATTAGATGGGATGCAAACACATTAGAGTATTATGTTAAAGAAGAAAATAATAAGCTTAGTACATATGTTACCAGGATTTGAAACTGTTTGTGAAGAGACAAAGCATGGTGATCAATTACATCACCAGTGTTTGTACTTGCCAAATGCAGATTCAATTAGTATAAGCTTTTTAGTTAATCCCCTAACCTTTATAAAATGTGTAGGGAGCATTGCATCCATGCTTATAAGTTATATCTATAGCCAATCAACATCCTTATAGAACAATTGCTGAATTGCATGGGTTCTGTTTATAACATGCCCTCATGCTATTATTGTACATCAAATCCCCTTTCATGATATAGAAATCTAGAAATAAATACATTTAGATGAATCAAATAGCGTGGACTTTGCTTGCAAGTTCATATTAGTAGGAGCCTAGTCCATTAGCTCGCATGTTAACCGATACATGCTGCATGTTTTTGTGGTTTAGTTAGCCTAAAGTTAAGCAGTTGCCTTGACCGATACAATACAGACAAAAGAAATAAATTTACTTGTTAAGTATGTCAAAAAAGGCATAATTAAAACCTTAGCCAAGTCAAAGTCAATATTGTTTCACATACCTTGATCAAGTTAGCATATTTCAAAAACCGAAATTAACGGACAACAAAAGTATAACACCAGAACAAAAGTAATGATTACCATCAAGTGACAAAGGGGTATATAGCCTATCTTCAAGACCATGGGTGTATCAATATCAAGTTTGACTAATTCAAAAAGAACAACAAATATATACTTACAGTTTATTTCTAGCATACAAAGAGGTCAACTCAGTTCTCAAAACTTAATACCAATTTTTTCAATCCATACAACACAAGCCCTAGTATTCACCATAATTTCCCACAGCCACAACCTCTAAAGACATTACTAGAATGTTCTTTTCCAAACTTTATACAATCCAGCAACATTAAGTCATACTTAAATCACACAGAAACACATCAAACTTAAACCCTAAGACTCCAAATTGAGCTTCTTCAAGCTAACTTAAAAGTTTTCAGAGTTTCAAAGTTGCTGAATCATTCAGACATTATATAAACCATAAA
Organism: Centaurea solstitialis; assembly: GCA_030169165.1. Lineage (NCBI taxonomy): Eukaryota > Viridiplantae > Streptophyta > Magnoliopsida > Asterales > Asteraceae > Centaurea > Centaurea solstitialis. The sequence goes on from CM058040.1 coordinate 56,613,004, forward strand.
CAGAGCTTTATTAAGTACTCAATAGCATTAACATATGGAAGATTAAAACTTGGATAAATTCATGATCATGCGGTATTGAAATCCAAAAACGAAACCATAAATTATCGAATTAAATGAAAATCAGCGAGAGAAACAAACCAGCAGTCAAATCTGAATCCCTGGAAGCGAAATCAATCTGCAACACTTTGCACAAAGTTAACAGAGACACTTGCGCACACATGTAGATATATAGATATAGATATAGATATAGATATATATACACACAAACAGATACACAATATATGTGATATATAATATTGTGCCCACCACCAAAAAGAAATAAAAAATTTGTGCTCATGAAGATTTTGAAACTAATGATAAATGCATTATTAGTCCAAAAGTTTAAAGTAGTTTCATGTTTGCACCCTAAAGGCAAATGGATCAACCTTCGGGACAAGTTGTGCCCATTTAATTGAATAAGAAAGGAAAGGACAATTACTAGTTAGGTTCAACAGTAGATAAAAGTAAGTCTTTAATTCATCGTGATCTCTTGGTTAAGAGTATGGATAAAAAAACATTATATACTTATTTGTTACTCATAAGTCATAACTTAGATTATGGATGAACGATTTTTTATTATTTAATTTGATTCTCATTACCCAGTTATATATATAGTTATATAAAGTTAGAGCTTATTTTTTTATAATGTTATCATATATTGTGGTATATTGATATGAAATTTGATTTTTATTTTCATGTCCATTGAGTTAAATGTGAAGGTTTTTTGGTAGGGATTTATGGCCTCGTGGCCCACATTTGTGGACCCTACAAGCAAATCCCTATCACTTGTACCAGTAAATATATCTTGTCTCCCCCTAGATTCGAACCCGAGTCGGGTAACATTTTAATAGAAAACGTTTACGGATGAGGGGTGGCCACTAGGTAAGATGAGGTTAGAAAAATGAGCTTGTAAACTTTGATTTTGATTATGTGTTGTTGAGAGATGTGTATAAAGAGAAAATCTTTATAATAAATTACAATGATTGAATTATAAATTATTATTATATATACAAACTTATATTTTAGTTGTATTTTTTTATGATTAATTATTTATAGTTTAAAATAACTTTTTTGTCATTTCCTAAATACCAGTTTAGTTAACCACATATTTACCTTTAAAATAAATACAATATTGTTTAAATTATATAAACATAGACAATAAACATAAACGTATATATTAGTGAAGTAACTCATTTTATATGATTATTTTATTTAACATATAGATGATCAAATAATATTTCAAAAAAGGTGTTCTAGCAATAACCATTTAAATTCAAACGTATGAAATTAAAATACAACATACTTTTATTATCTCAAACAAATACAAGTTTTTATTTCTAGGAAAGTTTAATCTTGATTTATTTTACATCAACCCTCACCAATAATCACTTGAAATTAATGACTTGCTTTTGTTTTATAACTTTTATAAAAAACTTAATTCTTATTCAATAATTATTTTTTATTAAGTTAAATTATTTTGTAGCATACCATTTTCGTTAAAATGTTTTACATATGCTTAAATATGCTAACTAATATTGTGGAATCAAAATGTTAGTTAGAATCGAGTAAGGTCAAATAATGTGTGCTTATAAAGGAATGAAAAATAAAATAGAATACCCATGTGTAGGTGGGAAGTAATAGACAAACGACTTTTATTTTATTTGATTTTCTATTTTCACAAATTTGTCCCTTTTTTTCTTTTATTAAATTTGTACCCCCTCTAGTTTTTTCCACTTCACAAATTGAGTCCATCCTTTTGTTACAATTGACACACATTAGTTTGTTTTAAGGTTGCTTTAATTTTTTTAAAAAGCTTCTAAGTTTGTTTTAATTACAACAATTGAGAATTCTCGTGACATCATTGATTTTGTTAGGTTTGGGGAACCAACAAAAGAGCGAAAATACGTTAATTTAGACTTTGAAAAACATAATATAAAAAGATAAACTTTTGTTAATAGTTTATTGATGTATCGATCTCTAATAATTTGATTAAATCTGAGTAATAGGAGACATACATTTAGTTTTTTTTTTAGTTATTTGAAATAGATGAAACTAATAGTTGAGAGTGAAAATTTATCATTTTGTATAGTAATAAATTACAACCTGTAAATCATGATTTGTTTGTTGACATTATTGAAGATTTTTAAGTTAGATATTGCATAAATATTATCATCCTACATGAAATGGTATACACATGTATTTGATGACATGTATACACATACACCCACAAGAACAACCTTGTATCTTCTTTCGTTGGTAATCGTTAAGGCATTAAAACGATTATCATGTGTTAGTTCCTCTAGTGTTTCAAATGCTCTCATAGTGAGCTCCATACACTCTTCCTTGGTCTTTTATCCTTCTTTATCTGATCAATTCATTAACTGTCCAATATGATGGCGTATTCTGATTGATTAGTGTTAGGCACAAGAATTTGTGGTATCAAAAATGGTTCGGTGCACCTTGATAAATCAATAAATTAATAACGTTATTATTAGATACACTTTAATAAGAAATAGAAAGCTATTTAGTTAGTTCACTGCTTTTAGAGCCCACAACTGTAGACATTTTCTCATGGAAATTAACTAACATTTTGCCTTATTGTTTGAGAATAAACCCCACTTCTTGCATATCAATCAATGAACTAGGGATTCATGCAAAACATCTAGTGTAATGCATATCTTCTTGTTGTGTATGATATCATATTCAAGTGTCATCATAGCAGCAATTAAAAATGGATACAACATTCTCACATCCGAGCAACAAGGTTCTAAATGGTGTAAGGCATGGTGTGACTGCGAGACCAAACCTCAAGCCTTAGGAGCCATAGCGTTTTTAAGGCGTGACTATGACGTCAAATTTCTAATTCATATAAAATATTTATATATAAAGACACATGTTTTGTACTGTTATTCAATAAGTCAATAGTAATAAGTGACACAGGGGGGGATACGCGGAAGGGATCGACAAGCGTCAAATCCAAAAGGATAACGAGTCTAACAACGTAGATCTCGGAAAATAAGATAAAACTCTTAAAAACAGAGATAAAACTCTAAAAATAATTTTATTGATCAAAAGCTTCAATTACAATAAAAGTAATAAATCTATTTATAATACTAAACTAGAAAAGATAACTATGAAATTAAACTCAAATCTAATCCTAAACCAATTATAAAACTAATCCTAAATTAACTGGAATTATAAAAGATAATTAATAAATAAAAGAAATAAATAAAATAAAATTATGGATTGTATGGGATGGTCAACGAAGGAAGCCATCTCTTCCGTTTTCTATTGTCGATTTATTCTTAGATCTCCAATAAGGCAATAATGAAACCTTGAGATAAAACAATTTGTGCAGGATAGTTGATAATACATATGCAAGATAAGTCGCGTAAATAACAGTTTCTCGTCTTATGATGTATGATTTCGGGCCTCATTCGGGAACGTTTTCTTCTTTTGCAATGATCTCTAAAAATCTTCATTAATGCTCGAAATATCCCTGTATCAAGTCAGGGTGACTGTCTGACTGATACAAGAAGGTTTCGAGCGATGTCGAGTAATTTAGAGACATTTGGAAATGACGAAAACGCTCATAAAACAAAAGAAACCCAGAAGCTTGCGTCGAAAGATGAAAAACCGTCGCTTATGCAACTTATCTCGCGTTCCTAGTCGTGCACTTATTTTGAACTATTCCATACAGATTGCGTTTATTTGTTTGTTTCATTATTAGAAATTGAAGACCAAAAACAGAAACAACTGAGGATAGCATGCGACCTATGTCACACCAAACTTGCGTGCAACACTATTTGTTCAAAATATATCTCCATGCCAACCCTTCCATGCTATCTCACATCATCCATCCTATCCATGCATCCAAGTGAGAGAAAGCTATCTCAAATCCATTATCATCTTCCTTTTCTTTATATTAATTATCTTTATTAGCTTTTCTTTTAATTGTCTTTTTATTTAGGTTAACATCATTATTTAGTTTTCTTATTGGATTAGGTTTATAGGGGAAGGTTCAAACGAGAAGCATATCAATTTAAGAAAAAGCGAGAAGCAATCTCAGCCACTCATCTTGCGGTTACGGTGGACGTGATCATGGGGGATTGACGCGATTCATGGGAGGGTAGAGATTATTAAAGGGGGGGGACCGGTCAAAGCCACATTTGTTGATCGAGATGAGTGGTTGAGATTAGGCCTGTAAACGAACCGAACGTTCATGAACCGTCCGTAATTTTGTTCGGCGGGAAGTTCATTTATGTTCGTTCGTTTAATAAACGAACGAATACGAACAAGATTTTATGTTCGTTTAAATAAACGAACGAACACGAACAACGTTCTCGTTCGTTCAATTATGCTAGTGAACGTTCGGTTATGTTCGTTCGTTTATGTTCGTGTACCATCGTTCGTGAACTGTTCGTTTATATTCGTTCATTTATGTGTGTTCATTTATATTAGTATATATAATAAAGTTTTAAAAAATACTACACAACCTCTCTCCTCTCGAGTAAAAACTTCTGGATGTTAATCAAGAATATGTAGGATTTTCTGTTTGTTCATCTTCGTTTGTTAATGTTCGTTCGCTTATGTTCGTTGACGTTCATTTGTGTTCGTTTACGTTCGTGAACCGTTCGTTTAAGAGTTTAATGAACGAACACAAACAAACATGAACATCCTTATGTGCTAAATGAACGAACACGAACATGATTTTTCGTTCGGTTAAGCGTTCGTGTTCGTGTTCGTTTAAACTTAAACAAACTAACATGAACATGCCCCGTTCGTGTTCGTTCGGTTCGTTTACAGGCCTAATTGAGATTGTTTCTCGTGTTTTCTTAAAAAGTTATAGTTTTCGTATGAACCTCCTCTAGGTTTATAATTTAGTAGTTATCTTTATTCTAGTTTAGAGTTATAAATAGGATTATTTGCTTTCAGTTGTAAACAGTTTATTTCATTAATACAATTCTTCTCTTTTGAGAGTTTTTAGAGATTATTCTCTTGTTTTGAGTTTCACATATCGTAATTCTCACCTATCAAAAGGGTTTAGACGTTTGTCGATCCTTCCGCTAAACCCCATTACGTCAATAAGCAACTTAAATTGGGTTGTATATTAAAAACTAGCAAATAAAACAATAAAAACGCAAGGAAAAATTAAATATCGCATTAAGAGAACTGCGCACTAAGCCATGACATGCCACGAGCTTAACGTGGCCTGAGACACAAGCCTTGGCGCGCCATGGTGGTTGCGCGACAAGTATTTTATAACAGTGCCGAGCAATCAACGAACCATTTCTCATGGGTTTAATACATGCCCAATGTTACAAGATATGATAATTATGTGGTATCAATTACATTATCTTAATGTCATTAACTAATAAACATATATAGAATCTTGTTTTCCTTTAGTTATCTTGACAACTTTACAATGGGAAATCACAAAAGTCGTCAAAGTTATTTGGGATAAAGATGTATGTTCTAAGTTTACTAGGTATAGATTAAGCTGTCATACAAAGAAGCAGGAGCCAAGATTAACGTTGAGGAATACCTAGGACAATCCTTAGATTCTTTGGTTGAAACCAAGTAGTCATAGATTTAGATTGATCCCAAAAGAATAAGGCTTTGTAAACATCATCCTTGTTTTTGTTTTTATCAATAAAAAATCAAATAAAAGAAATTACGAAAAGAAACCATAACAACGTGTTCACATGATCTTATCTATTGTCCTTTGTTTTAATTTGTTTCGGGTTTTCTTTTTATATTTTATTTAAAAAAATTCCGGTGAGGAGTAGTACGAATATGCAGAGATATCAAAAAAAACTAAATAACTGGATAATCATTAAAAAAAAAGACTATCCATTGTAAATTTTATCTTATTTTTTTATATTTTATATTGTTGACAATTAACTTGAAAATGTGGAATAAACTAATGACATACATGTATTATGTATACATATCTATATATAATAAAAGAGTAACTGGACTGTCACGTGTCGCATTCAAATATTAAACTAATTTACCTAAGATATGAACTATTTTTATTTTTTAAATTATCCCATATATTACACGGGATCAAATCTAGATGTATTATATTCTAAGAACTATATTAATTAAAATATATTTACTCAACTATGATGAAATTACCAAATTAAAATTAAGATTAAGATTTTCAATTAGTCAATAGATAAAAAGAAATGCAATACTTATAAACTATCATACACTTATTCATAAAAAAATCAATATCATCATTCATATTTACTATATAACTAAAAACTAGTTTTGTATCAATGCAACGCCATAAATTTTGGTTTTGAAGCTAAAAATTTGAACCCCCAATCCTGTTTATATTTTGTGTCGTCGATTTTATTTGTATGGGTTTGTATTGTCTTAACTTACAAAAGTTGATATATCAATTCAAAATTTCAAAGTTAATATAGATTATTGGTCAATGATTTGGAAAGAGAATGGCGTGTTACCATCATTTTTCATGTATTCTGATGTATATATTAGTTAGTTTTATGGGTTGTTTACTGTTCAATTCAGTTTAGTTAGTATGGAAAATGTGAACTAAACCAGATAAGTTGGATATATAGCTCCTAGAACTAAAATCAAACTGTAGGTTGAACTGAACGTCTAAATCTAAATAAACATTTACTGGCGGTTGGTTCACGGTTACCCGAATTTATGAAAAATATAGTTTACAATAAATGTTCAATTAGATTATATGCACATTATATCCACTTGCGTTCAAGACTTCAACTATTTATAGGTCCTAAAATCCAAAACCGAAATCAACCCATGAAGACCGAATTTTTCTTGGGGTTTATTTTCAATTTCTGGTTACCGGTTTAAGATCAAATGATTCGGCTCGATTTGTTGAATACTCCTAAAAAATTTCTTAGAGCATCTCCAATAGTTTTGCTATAATTTTTCTAAAATAGATAATGAAAGATCAAAATCTCTAAAACATTTCTTTTTCAAAATTCTAGATAACTTTTGTTATAAATGAAATAACTGTATTGGTCAGGATCAACAATTTTTAAACTTCTATGTAACTATTGACTTTTATTATACCTATAGGGAGTATCACTAACAACACCCTTTAGAGAAATCTCTATATTTAGAGAAAACCTCAACCTTTTTTATTTTAGCAAATGGTATAGCAATGCTGTTGGAGTATTTTTAGCAGAAAAAAATCCAAAATTTTCTATTATAGTAATGTTGTTGGAGATGCTCTTACATAGATTAAATGGTCTATTATATCATAAAAATAAATAATTCTATTTTTTTTAATTGTGATTACAAGTAGAATGGAAAAGGTTGCAAAAAAAGTTAGACCTTTCACTTTCTTATAGAAGAGAAAAAACAAACACATTTAAGTTTTTCTCCGTCACAAAACCCTCTCATAAACATCCAAATTCAAACTTCCTCATGCTTCTTAATTTACTTTCATATCATCAATCAAATATATATATATATATACATATCTATCTCATTTCTTGATTTTAGTCACAAAAATCAAGAAACAAAGAAAGAAACCATTGCATACCCATTAATGGGTGCAAGTCTTTGTTGCATGAAACCATCACAAGCACCTCAAAACCCTACAGAAAGAACATGCTCTACCATTAATGTCATCATCAAATCACCCGAAAGGGTTGCAATTCGAACGAGAAAAAGAGTTTATGAAGCAGAAGATGATGATAATGATGAAGAAGAAAAGAAGCGAGCGATTAAAGGTGGTGTGACCCTTAAAGATTGGCTTTTGAAATCACCAAACAACAATCTTGGTGATCATCATGCAATGAGCCCTTCTAAACTACAAGTTTTGAATGCAAGATCACCAATATCATCGCATCCCATCATGAGTTCTCCCGAGGTCCGGAACATGGAGTTTTATACACCGAGGATTAGTTTTTCTTCAGAGAATGGGGTTGGGACATTGGAGAAGGTTGATGAGAATGAGGATGAAGATGAACATGAAGAAGAAGAAGAAGACGAAGATGGTTTGAGGCTTACTCCAATATTGAAGAGAAATGGGAGTCAAAGTTGAAGAAGAAAGTTTCATTTAGGTTTCCTCAAGAGGCTGATATTTTTATCTTTTACTCACCTCAAGAAAATTTCAAAGACAATTGATGCTAACTCCTTTTGTAATTGTGGATTTACGGACCAATTGTACACAGTTTGACTAATTTTATGAGATTCTGAAGTCAACAAAAAAAATTATGATGGCTTGAAGGGACTTGAATGTAAGTAGATCAACCTTTTTCTTCCATGGTCTTGTTTTTATTTTCAAGAAAAGGCAATATTAGTAAGAATAAAAACACATTGTTGAATAGTAGGAATCAATGTGTTCCAAGCAATGTTCGAAAAAGCTCGCCGCAACAGCCGCCATGGCGCGCCGTGGCTCAAGGCTTGTGTCTCACGCCACGTTATGCTTGAGGCACGCCATAGAGTATTGCGCGGGTTTTTGAAACCTATTATTTGATTTAACTTGTTTTTTAATGTCTTATTTGATAGTTTTTGTTATATAACTTAATATAAATGGTTTATATCTATGGTTCATTGAGTAATACTAGTAAAACATATGTTTATGTGTATAATATTATATAGGATATAGAGATTTGCCGTCATAAGTCACGCCTTGGAAAACGCCATATCCTCGCCGTGGCTTCCAAGGCTTGAGGCTTGGCCTTGCCGCCACGCCACGCCTCACGTTATTTTGAACCTTGGTTCCAAGTCCTTATTTTACATGTCAAGTTTAAAGGTTTTAGTTAGTCACACATTAAACCATAATTTGTGAAAACTCATGTTCTTTGAGTTCATTTAGAGGAAAAATGGGAAGGAATAGTAAGGAAAATAAATGATTGTGTCTTTCCAAAACTTTCATGTCGTCAAACTTGACAAGAAAAGAAAGAAATTATAAACCGTTAGACAAAACAAAAATGTATATTAATCTATAATGCCATCTCATTTCTTTCTTCTATTTCTTATTTATTAATATGAAGATTATTTTCTTTCTTTTCGCAACACAAATAAAAACTCTTTTTTTTTTTTTAACTTTTTCTTTATTTTCCTTTCCTTCCATTTATATTATTCTCTTTCGTGAATCCAACTTAAATGAGTTTTCGAGCCAGATTTTGAAAGCGTGAGTTTCTAAATTTTTAACTCAATCTAACATATTTTAGTTCAGAATGTTATACTCTTTTATAAACACTGGTCAGTATACCTGCGCGATGCGGCGGGTAATAAAATTTTATTTAAAACCACATTTTTTTAGTCCAACAGTGTATGGGTTATCGGTATATCCTAAATGAATTATCAAAGCTAAGGAGTTTTAAACCCACAAAGAAAATGGATAAGACCAAATGATAAGACAAATTAGATAAGATTACACCAACTGAACAAAATTACATAAAAATCAATAATATGAACCAGATCATATCGACATGGTTGTGAAAACCGGACCGGCCAGTTGAACCGGGAACCGGCAACGAAACTGGTTCAATAGAACCGGTCAAACCGCTGGGCATTGAACCAGTGGGAACCGTTTGAACCGGGAGGTTGAACCACTAAACCGAACCATTTTGAACCGCTTTAAACCATTTTTTTTTCTTTTTTTCATCTACTTCCTAAATGCAGGGTTAGTATGTCCATAGACATAGTTATATGAGATACTTTTATTGTATTAGTATGCTATTATATTTGTTACACCTTTTTATATATGGTATTCTAGGAAATGAAAATAATATGAAGATGATGTACTTTCCAAATATTGTATTTAAGTATTTTCTTATGTTGAAAGTGTTACTAAACTTATTTATAATTTTTTAGAATAATTATGACGTCATCCGATTCTTTAAAACAGTTCGACCGGTCTGACCAGTTGAACCAGTGAACCATTAGGACAACCGGTTTGATGACCGGTCCGGTTTTCAAAACCTTGCAAATCGAAAACACAAATTATTCAAACTCAAAACAAGTTCTGATCCAATAAACTGGTTCCTAAACATCAAACATAATTTCCAGTAACATTGTCCTTGTTTATACAAGAAAACATGAAAAATCAAATTAATGTATGTCACAAATTAATGAAACTAAAATCAAGTTTTGATCCAAAAAACTGTTGTCTAAACATGTAATACAATCTCCACTAACATCGGTCTTACCAGAATTGCGAGTGACTGGTCGGAGAGTTTTGCCAATTACCAGAATCTAGAGTGAAGGATCCATAGAGAATGAGCAGGTGATGGTGATTTGTGTTGGGAAAGTTACCATTTTGAATCAGGGGTAGAGAATGAAACAAGGGCAAAAATGGAGAAGGAGATGTGGGGAAGAATACGCAGGGGGTGGCAGAATCAGGGGTATGAAACGTGGGAGGAAGAAGGAAGGTAGTTTTCAATTTATGCATCCAAGGTTTTGTACATAGTGTTTTTGCAGTTGTAAAATTGAATAATTTAGTTGTTCCTAAAAAAACTAATTAAGAGTCTTATTAAAGTGTAGATATAAAAAAATGAGTAAATTGTGGATTTGGTCCCTGTGGTTTAATAATTTTTTTGACCATGGTCCCTAAAGTATGTTTATCTTGGATATGGTCCTTGTAGTTTTCATTTCGTTTTGGCTATGGTCCCTCTGACTAACTCCTTCGTTAACTCCGTTAGTTTAAGGACTATTTTTGTAATTTTCTATTCTTTTGTTTTTTTCTTGTAAAAAAATAAAAACACTATTTTTAAACACACAAATTTATATATATATATATATATAATGATATTAAAATAAACAAAATTAAATATTATTCTACGATTTGATTTTTTTAAATTAAACAATAAATGATATCATATACAATTCAATTTTTTTAATTTAAATAAATAAAATCATATCTAATTTCATTCGCTCTAAACAAAATAAGATAAAGTTTTATGATCTCTTTGAACGAAAAAATGAATTATTATAATTTGATTTAACTTAAATTTTTAGCTATATTAAATTATAAAAACATATCATCTTCTACTGTTTGAATTAAACAATAAAAATAAATGTGTTTAATATAAAAAATATTTTTAAATAATCAAATACAAAACAAAATATTAAGATTTGTTTTTATATATGTTAGTAACAATAAGTTTGTGTGTGTATGTACATGTTTGTATAAGCAATATAATTAAATTGATAATTTATTGTTTTATATTTGATTATTTGAGTTTTTTGAATAATTAGTTATATTAAATACATTAAATACATTAAATTTTATTATTTTATTCAAATGGTGGAAATGATATGGTTTTATTGTTTTTAATTAACTAAAACTTTAATTTAAACAAACTAAATTATAAAATCGTTTATTATTTTATTTAGTGTGAATGAATAAGATTTGTTTTTATAATTTAATTTATTAAATTTAATTAAATTATATGTGATACAATTAATTATTTAATTAAAAAACTGAATTTAAAAATATGCTCTTATTTATTTATTTTAATACCATTATATATATATATTTATATATATATATATATATGAATTTGTGTGTTTAAAATATTGTTTTTAGTTTTTTACAAGAAAAAAGCAAAAGAATATAAAATTACAAAAATAGTCCTTAAATTAACGGGGTTAACGAAGGAGTTAGTCAGATGGACTATGGCCAAAACGAAATGAAAACATAAGGACCATGGCCAAAACGGAATGAAAACCACAAGGACCATATACAAGATAAACATACATTAGGGACCATGGTCAAAAAAAACTATTAAACCACAGGGACCAAATCCACAATTCACTCTAAAAAAATTTAATTCATATGAGTTTAAAATAAAAAATGAGAATGTGAGAAGTATAAAACTAATTATTGCATATATATTTGATATTTAATACTATGATTAAATCAAAAAATATTCAATATTAGGCTCGTTTGGAAGGTATTGACGAGACCTATACAATGATATAATTTGTAATAAAAGAAATGTATTTTTTAATTCATTTTACTTTGTATACTATTATTTGTGTTAATATGATAAAGTTTAAAATGAAAAATGAAAAAGTGAAGGATTAAAAGTAAACTAAAAAATTAATTAGAAGGGTATTAAGTGTAATGTTGAGAAACGGTTTTCTTGACTAAATAACCGATTTTTTGAGTTATTTCTTATATAATGAGTCTATGGAGAAGATCATTAACCTAAGTAGCCTGAAAAAGTTTTGAGGAAATACAAAAATGTCCAATGCTCTAAACCTTTATTAAAATTTAAGGTTTCTCACAAACGCCCTGGATTGACGAAGAGAATTACTCTCTTGTGATAAACATTAAAATGTTCTGCTAGTTAATTATCCTAGTAATTTCCGAGGAACTGGAAAATGCAGCTCATTGATGTGGTTGATATATATCTATGGGGATCTAGATTAAGAGATATATAAAAGTACTTGATGAAATTAAATTGACCAAGTTAAGTAACTCTAAACCACATATTGCGTTTTCAATAAAGCTGAAAACATAAATCTTGCCCTTGCGTATTTATTTAAGAAAACAAGTTCCAGATTTTCAATGTGGCTTAATATGTTGATGTATGAACATATATAGACATTCTTGATGAAATAAGAGAAACCACAAGCTACTTGAAATCTGAATTTGAGATAAAAGATCTTGGGAAAACTTGGTTTTTAAGCTAAGACACCGAGTTTGTGGAATATTAATCCACCGATGCATATGTCCCAAAATTGATCAGGCGATTTAATATGGCCAAAACGCATGCGACTAGCACTCCCATGGTTGGTCAAAGTGTTTGATATAAAGGAATATATATTCCGTCTAAAGGATGATGACGAAGAGGTGTTCGGAGATGGAATTCCGTACCTAAGTACAATAGGCGCATTATTGTACTTCAGATAATACACTTGACCATATATTATAGCTCAGTGAACTTGTTAGCTAGATTTAGCTCAGCGCCTATGCAATGTCATTGGAAAGATATCAAGTTAATACTTTGAAGCCATTGACATGGGCTTATAGTTTTCCTAAAGAAAGAAGGTTAGGTTGATAATGGAATTTCAATACTTATCTATGAGCGACTAATGTAATAGTCTACTGGTAATTATTTGCTTATACTAGGTATCTATCTGACCCATATAAAGGTTCCCATATTGGATAATGAATTATCATAGGGAATATGTTGATTGCTTGAAAGTAAACCATGCAAACCTTATGTAACTACCTCTTTGAACGATTATAGCAATATTAAGAGTGTACATGATTAAGAACTATCATTACATATATCAGAGGAGTTAATATTATGGGTTAAACCAATACCATACCCGCATAAATGAAAATAATGCATCATGTATCAAGTAAATGAAATTAAGATATATCAAGGGTAATAACACAAAGCATATTATGCTTAAGTATTTATACTATCAGCTATAACAAACTATCCGCTAGATTTAAGTAAATCAATTAAGATGTCAGAAGAATGTGACATGTTTTACCAAATTATTACCTAAAACCATATTTGGGAAACATGTAGAAAGTATTTTAATACTAATGTTCCCATAGCTCCCTTGATTAATGCACAAATCAGGGGGAGTAGTAGACAAAAGGGGGAGTCTACTACGTATGTGATATTGGTATGTTGTGCTCTTTCCTTCACCCAAGGTTTTATTTTCCCCACTGGGTTTTGTTCCTTGGGGTAAGGTTTTAGCGAGGCAACAATGTTGATTTCTTAACTCTCATGATTCATGTACAAATCAGAGAAAACATTAGACTAAAGGAAAAGTCTATACTGCAAAGAAACTGGTGTGTTGTACTCTTTCCTTCGTCATATTTTTATTTTTCCCACTGGGTTTTTATTTTGGCGTAAGGTTTTAACGAGGCAACAGTCGCGCGCCACCACTCCTTTGACTCGGCACAAGGGGAGTGTTGTAGGATAAATGTGCCATCGTCTAAAGGATATGACGATAAAGTTATAGATACATATAGAGATAGAGATAGATATACTAGAGTTAGATTATAACTGAAATATCTGGTATTTATCTACTTGTATCCATCCCTATATAAAGGGCTTTTGATTAATGAGAATGATATCTCTTGTCTCTCTATTCTTTGTTGTTCTATTTCATATTTCCTTTAACAGTAATATGATTAATTGAAAAGTTTCAACAAGAAAACAAATATATGATAGAATTACAAGTACAAATATATGTGTCTCTTTCTTTTGATGGTTTGGTTATATGCTTTGGCTTTTCTTGGTGTAAACATGGTTTAGAATCGTCCCCACATCACCTATGCACATGATTTCTCTTTATGGTTGCAAATCATCCACTTTATTTTCCAAACAACAAAAGCTTTACAACCAATGGTCGACAAAAGGTTTTAGTTTCACATAAAATCGAATTAAACCCACCTAGATTTTTACTCTTATTTCAACATAAAATAAATAGTTTTAGCACCCCCACTAACATTTGAGCCAATATTATATAATGTTATACAAGTTAAAGAGGAGAGTTCAATTACAAACCACTCTTAGAATACAAACCGTGCAACCCACTTAATCACCATGGATTAAAAAAATCAATGGTGAAGATGAACCCTCTCCTATTTTTGGTATGTGAACTTTTTAATGCCAAATATAGTTTATATTAATCTTGGCCATTGATTTTTTTAATCTATGGTGATTAAGTGGGTTGCACGATTTGTATTCTAATAGTGGTTTGTAAATGAAAGCACCTCTATATATTTTTCAGGTATGAAAGATCGTTCACTAAACATTTTTCAGGCATGAAAGATTGTTCACTAAAAATTTATCAGGCATGAAAGATCGTTCATTAAACATTTATCAGGTAAGTACTTATTAAGTTGTCTTGCAGTGCTTGTGGCAGATTGGTTATCGCTCGGGGGGTTCATAGTGCCCTAACCGAGTTCGAGCCTTCCCGTCCGCATGCATGGAGACATTAAGTGGGGCCGTGTTTAGCCCCCAAAACTGCCGGTGATTAATCGGGCTTTGGACCGGACACCCTTTCAAAGAAAAAGTGCTTATTAAGTTTCATGTACTTCACCAAGTGAGCAGGGTAGAGCTTGATAATCCTCCCAATAAAGAAGAGACATTTACCTCATAAATATTTACCGAACAATTCATTTTGATATCGAAGAATGGTACCAATACCTCATAGTATAATTAAGATGGTGACTCATGCTTACCTAATTAGCATTTGATATACAGCCCTTGTAATGAGTTTATTGTTCATTTAAAAGCACACCAAAAACCTTAATCGTTTGTGCTTTCTAACTAGGTTACCAAAACAAAATCCTAAAAACAAACACAAATCTATCAATGTACAAGATAACAAGAACGTTTAGTATTTCTTTTGGTAAACATGAACATCCAATACAACTTGTGCGCACCTCAGCTAATTCCTTGGGATCCAAACTATAACAGCCAGGAAAATCTCATGAGCAGAAAAGTAGCATATACCAAAACGCCTATTGCTGGTGACGATTTACAACGGGTTTATTTTTTACACACGCGAAGATCAAGTTTTTTACGCTAAAAGTATATGAAAAGTCATCTGCAACAATTTTGTAGACGAAACAAATCAGCCGAGGGAATATTTTCTTTGGAGGTCAAGTCTTCCATAATGCGTCCAGGCTTAAGTCGTATGCAAACCACACGACGACCACCGAGCATGCATTAATGCTAACGGATCCACAAGCAGCTGAAGCAGAATAAATTGGGAAAATAACGTAAGTAACAACTAACAAACCAAACCAGACCCAGTAAATCTCACTCGAAGACGGTATCTGAAAGGTAGGATGTAAGCAAACCTTTCCTATGCCTCAAGGGGTAGAGTGGCGTGAAGCAAAGGCGGATTTAGAAACTTTTTTGAACGGTTTGAGACAGTTATTAACATAAAATAAAAACAAAATTAATTACAAGGACAGTCAATTAAAAATGACATACAAGTGGTTTTTTTATAACACTCGAGTTCGTTTTTTCCTTCATTTCTGTTTTTGTTACCATTGACACTACCATATTAAGCAAAGAGTTGGGATTAATTTTCAATACAAACCTCTCATTTGTCCCTTAAAACCACATAGCTGGGACCGTTGGTTTTCTGTATCTTGGAAATCCTCCTCAGAATTTCTGCAAAAGCGCTCTTATCCTGCAACGGCAAGTTTTTTTGTTGGATGATACTTGACGAATGAAAATGATCACCAAATAAAATATTTGGGGCAAGAAAAATACATGAATATTTTCGACAGTACAATAATTGTATATAGTAATCACACACATGTTTTTCCAATAGTTATATATTTTGAACTGTTTCTCCAAAGGTGTGCTCGGTATTCAGACGGACTAGACTAGACATGGGAGAGTGTGATACACCGGTGAATAAATTAATAACAAGGTGTTAAAGTTTTAATTTGACATGTGTAGTTTACTAATTACCAAATTTGTCCCATCTCCTGGATTCTTGTTCCACCTATTTTAGCAGGGATAAAAGAATGCATTTTTGTCCCCAATCAGGTCCTATCCTGTTACGGTCTAATGTTGCACCAAACATGGGATAGCAAACGCATTCCAAATGAACTTTCTTTCCAAACTGACAGTGTTCTCGAATTTGGGAAGAAAAGAAGAAAAAAAAAGGGAAGCAAACGAAATGAATTTTTTTTATTTGTATTCTTAAGAGGGAAGGGAGAGGAAGGAAATGCAAGGAAAGAAAATTAACTTTTATGTTCTTAAAGAGGAGAAAAAAGAAAGGAAAGGTGTCACTTTTACAAATATACCTTACTTATTTTACGTACTGTAACATGGGTACCGGGTGGATGTGTAATTCTATAATATTTTTTATTGCTATTACTTTTTTTTCCTTCCCTTTCCTCCAACATTTGGGAAGAAAATCATCATTATCTTCCATTCCTCTCCCTCCTAAAAGAACTCGAAAATACGAGATTTTTCCTTTTCTTCGTAAAGGACTCGATAACACAGCATGAAAGACGATATGGAGATTATTGGTTCACATGACGGGGAAAAAAATCAAAGTACGGCAACAGGCATTTTAAAAGTCAACATAACAACAGTAAAAAACTAGAAAAATGCATAAAATGCGCACCTCTTTAGATCGCAGCCTGGATTTGAACTTAGCAACAAGATCCTGTGTGGTGACCGGTGCCTTGTGCAACAAAACTGCCCTAATTTCATCTTCCGTCACAGGTCCAGTAGACAGGGGAGCTGCTGGTTTTGAAGAAGATGATGCACCTTTAGCTGCTGCACCATTTTTGGAAGCAGAAACCGGTTCATCCTTCACAGGTTTCACCTCCTGAAACCCACAAACAATAACAAAAAAAAAATTAATTCAAAAACAAATTTACAGCTTTAATGCTGTAAATTGAATATGAGACGAAAAGCTACTGGTGTACATTTTCGGTTTTCACTTTCTTTGGGGCTGCACCATTTGCTGGTTTAGCCTCTTCACTGCTTTTCCTCTTTCCCTTGGATGATTTGGACGAAGATGGGGTTCCTCGAGCCGATCCTGTAGAAGTTGGCTTTGCGGGGCTGTTGTCAACTGGTTCTTCTTTAGGAGGATTGTTACGTTTTGAAGGACCATTGTTGGCTTTTGGTGCAAGAACAGGGGAACTTTCATCTTCGATCTAAAATAACAACCATATTTTTAAATTATATTCCGATATTCCCAACCAAGAAGAAATAAGAGAAACATGACAAAGAACGAATGGAGCTCCCACAGGTAAGCTAGAAGTTTTTAAGCAAGAACACTTTGTAATAGGATAGTAATGAATTGGGTTATCAAACGATTATAAGGATCTGGATTTTACTAAATGGATTTAATTACAGGTTGGGCAAGGTATCATGTTCATAATAAATATTTTTATTGCTATTATTTTTTTTCCTTCCCTCCCCTCCAACATCTGAAGCTGGAAGCCCAGAATCTTTTTTTATTTGTACCCATGCCGACTTTGATGTAAAAGAATATGTAACAGATACCAAATTAGTGTTAGCCTAGTGGTAAGGCTTGGGCACTGCATAGTGGTGAACCTGAGTTCAAGCCCTGGGGGACACATTTTGAAGGTACGGGGGCTTCGACCCCGGGCTGCATGCTTTAGCAGTCGGGCTTCGGCCCAAAAATTGCCGAGGATTAGTCTGGGCCCAATGTGGTCTGGGATACCTCTTCCAAAAAAAAAAAAAAAGAATATGTAACAGATTAGTTAGCATTAATCACTTGCTAATTGTTTGCTTGTAAATTTTAGGGTTTGACTAGGAATGATCCAACAACTCAGATATACTATATAAAAAATAGTTCATAACATAACTCAAGTGCAGCCCACGTTTGTGCAGTTAAGATCATTGTAAATGGAAAGTACATCTGATAACTAAATCCTAGCATTATTTTCCCAAACATGAGGGTTTACATGCAAAACAGGTTGAATTGTATCTCATCTTTAAGCCAAAAGATGAACGCCTACTTATCCCAATGAACTCTTAGATACATCTTTAGTGGAATGGCAAATGTTTTACAAAATATTAAACTTCGGCACCGTGTGTACAAATAGAGCCTTAAATGCAAATTAAGAATAAGATCCCCATAAATTTTAATATTTACATAAGGGAAGAAACTTACATCATCATCGTCATCGTCGTCATCTTCTTGTTCTGGTTCTGAATCATTCACCCCATTATTTTTCCCAAGCAGCTTCTTCAACTCTTTTCCAGATTGGCTCAGTCCTCCTTCCTCTTCTTCATTCTCTTCCTCATCTTCTTCATCCTGGTGGTTATATTTAACAACATTCAGTCAAATGTCGCAATAACAAGTTTTATCAGTCTAAAGTGTAAACATATATTACACTTGGCAACTAACATAGTACACAAGGACTTTAAGCATATTATGATGTAATGCTACATACAGATTCCAATATATCATAGCTAAAAACCTGACACCATGAGGCCTATTTGAAGTTGATGTATTGCCCTTTAGTCTCTTTTTTTTCATAACTCACCAACTTTACAGTGCTCTTGGCATACTGCTCAAAGGCCTTCTCCAGGTCAAATGAAAGTTTTTCATATACTTTTGTGACTCAGAATTACAGAATACTTTATCCTGAACCATTGTATATTTGTCTATTTGACTCCAACAGAAAAGATATAACAGAATCCAGAGGGAGTTTTCTTCAACATGAATCAATAAGAATCAAAGAAACACAGAATAGGCCTACTTTCGATAGGTAGGCTAGCTCTCCAAGATGCCTAATTCAATCCTAAACTGTCTGTGATAAGAAATTAAGCATGATAAGTTCCTAGCAATCAACTCCTCTTATAGAACTCCCTGGTTATGAGAATACATAAGTTTCCTTCTACCCGCAGAACAGATCAATACAGGCTTAGACACATGTGAAAGCCTAATAAGATCTTCATGAAATGGATAATAACTTGTTTACTGATTTGACATTTTACTTGTTGATCTACTAAACCATGACTGCATTACAGATGCTTCTACCTTTTCTCTAACAATCCTACCTGTTCTCCTAACACATAAAACCCAACTACTGGACTTCAGTTTTTAAGTTTATCCTGGCAGTTTACCCTAAATATAGCAATGATTTACCTAATACATGCTCACAAACATAATCTTTAGACACCTTTCAGTAACTTAGACATGTTGAGGTTCTCTTGGGACTAGGGATACAAGGTACAACAGAATATTAGAGACGAACATACTCAGTGAGAATGCTTTGATCCAACTTTGCATACACAAGTATTTTGCTCTAGATGTTCAGATAATCTACCAAATGATGGAAATTGAGTGAGGATCTTTGTTTCCGAGAAGGTTTGTAGTTGAATAAAGTATTTCTCGCATCCATCTTTCTATTGGAATTTCAAGCATTTTTTAAGTTTCCACTTTTCCATGAATCAATATGCCACCACCTTCTTGCCCAAAAAAGAATAAGAAACAAACCTGCTTAATTTCTGGAGGGGCAGGGATTTCAGGGCCAAATCTTCCCGTTCCTCAGGATCATTACCTACAGCTTCATCGTCATCTGTGAAAATCTCCTCATGCTCCCAATCATCACCTGCAACAACAAAGATATAACATAGTTTCATTTCTCATGATGGACAATAAACCAATACAACTGCTAATTCATAGGAATCGAGCTTAATACTTGCCATATCGACAACAATGCTTCATGAATTTTATTGATAAAAAATTTAGAAATAACCTTGCAATGTTCAAGTGAAGCAATACTATTTAACAAGAAGAGAGTAAAAGGTAAGAGAGTAAGAAGTAATCACCCTTCTCAATATCGTCATCATCAAAATCAAGATCACCGCCTCTAGGACCTTCCTCATCATCATCACCTCCTCTCTTGTTGAGCCCAAGTCTGTTTTTTCGTGCAGACTCTTCATCTTCATCTTCTTCTCCACGGTCTGACACATTCGCCTCCTCATCCTCAGTGTTGTTCTTTTTACGCCCTCTCCCACCAGCAGCTCCTGCTCCACCACCTTCCTTGTCATCAAACCTCTCAACTTCACCAAAAGCAGCAGCACCATTGTTTGCTGCTTTCATCATCCATCTCTGATAACCATCTGCAGTTTTCCTTCTATTCTTTATCTTTTCTTCTGCTTCTTCAAGCGTAAGTTGCTTGTATTGCGCAACTTTGTTAAAGTTGTACCTAAAGATCAAATGCAATAAATATACATGTGTTATATAGGACTAAGTGGAAGGTAGAAGTATTAACGTCCAACACATACATACGAATCTTCAAAAGTATTAATTGTGCATACCATGAGCCAGCAGGAATTGCAACAAACTCCTTCCCCTGTAGCATTAGAAGGTAGTATGTTGCCGTCTGTGCACCCTCAAGAACACCTTGATACTGGAATTGACCAGTTTCATCCTCCAAAAGCCAAGGTTTGTTCTTATATTTCTCCTACACAATTGATCCAAGCATCATATTTGACAACTGAACCAGCCAGGATGCAAGAATGAAGTCCACTATATTAATAACCATACACCTCAAGAACTCATTTTGTAATCATAAAGGTATCTAAAAGCAGAATAGCAAACTGCATTAATCATCTAGTAAGGCATGCATATGATTTATCTGTGCCTTTTAAGTTCCAAAATATGCAACCCTGCACCCATGACCTATTTAATATTTATAACCAGAAGAGAAGATTTAACCACCAAGAAAGTACAAGCAATTTATATCTATGCTTAGAAAGTAAATATACCCGTAGATTATCTGTGATTTGACGTCCTTGTAATCCTTCTTTCTGGAGAGACCACTTGTTGTCATTTTTCTTCTTTGAGAAACTCGGTAAACCAGTCACAAATCTTCCTATGAAGTAATTCTTATCGCTGGCTGAACTTGCCCGGACATTATATTCCTATTTAATAGAATTGAACAAATATGAACCTAATGTCAATAAAGCTGGTATTAGAAAATAAGATAACAAACACAAATACACAATGCTTCTCAAAAGGATTAATCACTATACACAAGCACATTACTATTGTCATTCTCAGTTTAAAGTCTTATTCCCCCTAAGAATGTTCCAGCTAAAGAGGTCCCTTTAAACATAACTGAGGAGTTCTATACAAGTCGTATTTTCAATTTAAAAATTAGATAAAAGGTAAAACATCAAGAGTTTCAAGGATGATAATGTACTTTTACAATTGATGATTTGGAACTTGTGAAGGTTGCACGATACGGTGCAAGTAGAGAGCCTTATATTTCCACATACTAAAGGTTTCCTTTTATTATCACCTCTCAGCTTGTTGTTAAATGGTGCAAAGGGAGTACGTCCTAGACTTGATTGATCAACACTTTTACCAACACAAGTTTTGGTCAAAACCACATTCTGAGCCATCCAACACATGAGCCGAAACTCACACTAACTTCTAAATAGGCAATACATCACCGTTTCTGTGTTTCACAAGTGAATCCTAAAACTGAACATTGTAATTAGCCGGTAACAATATGCATATAATATAATCCAATTAAGGGGTCAAAACCAAACTGATCTAGATAGAAGCACACAGAGAACTACAACGGCCAACCGCCCATCTCAATTTAAACAAAAAGTTTGAAAACCAGGACCAAACTAATATAACTTTCACAAAGTGCTCAGCTATACACATTCAAACTAACCGATTCCAAAACCACTTATGCAGCTCTCTTTAGCAGACTGATTAGAAGTTACAGGTGAAAATTAAGACTATCACAATACAATCAATCCTTTACCCCCTATGTGTCTAAATATTAAATGCAACAAACATAACATTAGATGCACACTAATCTGATTACTATGGTATAATAAGGTGTTACTGCAGATACATGTTAAAATGATTAAAAGGAAATAAACGGTTCTAATGTTATAATTTGAAAACTCAAATTGAAACAAACCCTAATTAGACGAGTGACGGTGGCGCCACAGTCTCGGCACTTATCCTTGCGCTCAGCCATGGTTTTGCCACAAGTCACACAAAGCGTCATGTGTTTACAGTTGCTACCGTACAACTCCACCGTCGATCGACAGCCGTCACACGACGGCTTTAGCATCAAATCGAACGACATATTTATCTATCTCCTCCCTGCAAAATCACAAAACTGCGAAATTTGAGGTTAACGGAATCAACGATTGGAAGATGAAGTAATTGAATGTAATCAATCTAATCAAAATTGGCAAAGCATAGAGTGTGATTATTGGAAGAAAACCTGGTGGATCCGTTAATTTTGAAAATGGGATGAGAATTTTGGTCGTTAGGGTATAAAAGAAAGAGAGAAGGTGTGATTTGGGGAATTTGGAATTGGAACACAAAAAGAATAAAAACAACGCAAGTCCCTCGCATTTATACGGGTTATACTTTTTCGGGTCGACTTCGATCCGGCTGAAAACGGGTATTAGTTATTTGACCATTTTTAAACTCACTGTTTATCTATATCTATACTATTTTATAAAGCATTTGTTCACCTAACTCTTAAAAACAACCTTTAAAGCGTTATGTACTGCTGTTTGATGCACAATACTTAAATTTCAACATTACAACTTACTAATGCATCAAATCTGTTGTACACGTAATGTATGGGCCCACTTTTCCTTTCCCAAGATGACTTTTCAAAGACTCATTAAGAGCATCTCCAATGGAGGTTCTTATAAGAACCTCCTTTTTGCACTTTTCATTGCCACCTCATTTCCACCTAATTAAAACAAGAACTCATAAAAAATGTCACAATGGTAGTTCTTGTAGTTCTTACAAGAACCTCTTTTTGTGGGCCCCATGCATTTTTTAAACACATAATTTTAATAATTATAAAGTTAAGAGAAAAAAATGAAAACTAGTAACATGTCACTTCATACCAAAGATCAAGGTAAGAACCAAGGTTCTTATTTAAGAACCTAGAAGCAAATGGGTTCTTATAAGAACTCTCCACAATGGTAGTTCTTACAAGCCATTGCACTTTTTGCTTGTAAGAAGCTAGCATTGGAGATGCTCTAATTGCTATATGCATCAGACACATTTTCTCCAATCTCCAAAATAACTCTTCAAGTCACATTCATATACGCATGATGAGGCTACTCATTCTCCAAGGTGACTACTCATTCTCCAAGACGATCCAGGGCTTTTTATACTCTCTAAAATCGATTTGTTTCATTTTTGCATAATCGATTAGGTTCATCGATTTGGGTTTCGTTGTGTAGA
The DNA here is from genome assembly GCA_030169165.1 of Centaurea solstitialis. Classification (NCBI taxonomy): domain Eukaryota; kingdom Viridiplantae; phylum Streptophyta; class Magnoliopsida; order Asterales; family Asteraceae; genus Centaurea; species Centaurea solstitialis. Next base: position 56,636,740 of record CM058040.1, read on the forward strand.
GTTGAATCCACGATAGAATCAGGTGCTAATTCTGGTTTCTTTCTTTGCGTTTTTTTTTTCAATCTTTGGTTTCGTTACGATCCAGGGCTTTTTGAATTGAATTATTTCATTTTATTAGGTTCATCAATTGGGTTTCATTGTGTAGAGTTCAAATTCATGATCGAATCAGGTTCGAATTCTGGTTTCTTTCTTTACATTTTTTCAAAAGCTCTTGTTTGGGTTTTGCAATTTTTTGTTTCTGGTTTCTAGAGGCTGGTGTTTGCACACTCGATTTGGGTTGTTTGCGCAAAATCAAATTTCACGATTGTATCAGGTTGGAATTCTACAATCGATTTGGGTTTCTTTCTTTGCACATTTTGCAATTTCTGGTTTCTACTGAAGGTTTTAAGCTTGGTATCTTGTAAGGAATTTTGTTTGAGATTTTGAGTTCAAATATGATGGTTATTTTAGATGTAAATTTGACAACCCGTTTGTTCATATGGTTAGTTCCCATTTAATTGGCATTACAATTATAAACTTCAAATTTAAAATAAAACTTCTGATTATTTCATACTTTGACCAAACCGTTAATTATTTGCTTTTTGAAAATGCCTAGATGTTTTTTTTCAATGTTGGACCATTGATTGTGATCTGCTAGCACATATGATTTGAAGACAAATTGGTTAGATATATACTTAACAGATTTCTAATATCTCATATGCATAGCCTAAAAGATGTCACGATATGCATAGCCTAAAAGTAATGTCAAGTATATTGTTTTGGTAAGAAATATGCTTAGACAGATTTCTTATATCTCATTTACCGGTAATCAGATTGATATAATTGAAAACAATATTTTGCAGTAGGGACTTTTTACTTATGACTTAATGAGCTTAATGACTAAATCGGTTTATTTGCTGAGACATTTTAGGATGTTTACCTGTGGCTTAACGAAAAAATAGTTGGCTTATTTGCACAACCCAAATTGTTTTGTTGTCCAAATTCAGACGTTGAAATGACACTTACCCTTTTTGAAAATACAACCTGTTATCTCTCTCCACCTTTTTTTAAGGATGTCCGGGCCAAAGCCCGACTAATCCTTTACAATTTTGGGGATAAACATTACCCCATTTAAATGTCTTCAGGCATGCATGCGGGAAGTCTTGAACTCGGTTAGGACGCCATGAACCCTCAAGTGATAACCAATCCACCACGCCACAACACTGTTCACATCTCTCTTTACCTTATCCTCTACAATCAAGCATCCTCCATCTCTTGATTTCAAAATAGAAATGATGCCACCGGTTACTGATTTCAGATAAAGATAATCACTGAGCTTTAAACTCTTATCTAGACCTCATGCCTTAGAGCATTTGTTCATGGAGATTTAAGCGTAAAAAATAAAACTCTCATTAGAGAAAGGAAGAAAAAGAAGGGGAAAAAGAAAAGAAACAGGAGAAGGAAAAAAGGGAGAAAGAAAAGAAACATGTAGAAGAAACAAAGGAGAAAGAAGTTGGAGAAGAAATGTAGAAAAGGAAGTAAAGTTATCTGGTGGGTATTTTTGGGAGAAGATGAACAAGAGAAGGGACTGTTTAATATATGTATAATATAATAAAGTTTAATTGTTTAGTATATGTATTTGATTGTATATTAGTAATATATTCTATACATTACAATGTAATAAAGTATAATTCTTATGATATTATGTTTTGATGTTTTGTATCTAAGAAATGTCATCTAACTTAAAAATAATAAACACTATTTAATTTATGGTAAGAGGTAAATTGGTTATTTATGCCATTCAAACTGTCGATTCAACTAGAAAGTGAACAACAACTTTTTATCCAAACAGATAATTTATCGAGACAGACAACTTAACACTCATACAAGGCTTAATAGAAAACCTGATAAATAACCCATTATTGGTTATGTTAATTACAAGAAGTGTATGAATTTTTATAATAAAATGGACTTATTTCCCCCTTAATCTAAAATTTCCTTAATTGATAAATTGGAGAGATTGAAAAATTGTTGTTTAATTTTCATTCATTAGCATGATTTCAAATGGACTCTTGATCTTTTTGATATTCTTTATGAATCACGAAGGAAAAGAGAAGTTATTTGGTAAATACCGATTTGTACTTTACATGCATTTATTTGAATTTTCACCCCGCCGCATTGCGCGGGTAAACTACTAGTCTATACTATATATATAAAATTCTATTTCAGTTTTTTTCAACATAACTGATTTCTTCAATTTTACAATTTTTGAAGCCCTATGTACAATACTATAATGCATCAATTGGAAACCGACTCCTTCTTACTCCACATCTTCGTACCCCACGTTTCTCTCCCAACTCCATATTCAAGTTTTCAGTAGCTTCCTTCACATTGATACAATGCATCAGATTGAAATTGAATTGCAGCTATATACTCCACCTCTTCTTTCATCAATTTTTCAAAACGTTTGCTCTTGATGCCCTAACTTCAATTGTCTTCAATTCTTCTTACAATTTCGGTTCAATTGGTTTGCATTCTACTTATAATTTCGATTTTATTGCTCATATCCCTATAACCATCTTTAATTTCGTTCTATTTGCAGGGAAGACTGTTCTTGGGGGCACTCTATTCCAACTTCTCGATCAACATATTATTTTGAACAGCAGGTACCCAAAAAAAATTTAGTTTTGATGAACAGAGATTTAACTACGTGAGTTCATAACCGTTGAATCTTGATATTTGCTTCAATTGGTTTTGGTTCTTGTTGTAATTTCGAATTTAGGGCTCCTATCTTTTAGTCGAATCTTAATTTATTGATATGGTCTTATATGGTATGGTTAAGTTGCAGCACGTCGAATCATACAAAAATTAACTTCTTAATGAATCGTCCTCAAAGTAAGGTGTAAGGTGTTTTAATCACATAGTGTGTTGGTTTCATTTAGTTATTTATACTGAACTCATCAAATGGTGCGGATATTATGTTATTTTTGTTTCTTAGGGCTTCTAATAGAGCTGATTTGACTTTGCGAGTTTTCGTCCCACAATGATGCTGTTATCTTATGGGAAATTAGAGGGTTGGATTGTTGAATCCCGTGATTCCATCCGCCTTCTGGTTTAGGTATGGTGATCCTCACTTTCTTAATTTTGTTTTAATTTTTTTTGAATATCCAAATTCTATGGTGTCATTGTTTTTTTTTGTATAATTTATGAGTTTTGGTTGATTTGAATTGTTTGGTTGGATTTTTTGTTTTGTTTACTAGGTACCAAATGACGAAGTTGTAGTTAAGTCGTACCTCATCATTTCAAGGTTAGAGTTGCATAACTTCTGTTGGTTTCTCTATCAACGGTTTTCTCCCTTTTTTCTTAAAATCACCTTTTTGATTTTTTGGCTTATTAATTGTAGGTTATGAACAATTAAGATATGGAAGCGGTCGAAAGGTCAAGGCCAGTACCAAACCTTCGAAATAGAGATATTATCGCAACCAAATGGTATCTTTGTTCTTGATGTACCGATGTCTTGCTTTAATGTTTCTCATCAAATATGGTTGCTTTTCTACATTGCACACAAAGGATGCTTGTGATTTGTGAACTGGCCATTGAAAATGATAAACATGTCTAAAGACCTATATAGTTAACATTTTAAGTATTCCTGTTTAAAAACTCTTGCAATCTTGTTTTGCCTTTTTTCCCCTGCATATGCACAAGAAACTTCTTTACAGAAAATTAAGAAGAAGGAAGGATAAAAAAAAGAACATTTATATGAATTAATAGGCTGCAACAATTAGTATTATTAGCTTTTTCTAACTTTTGACCAAGGAAAGAAAACAATCCAATGCTTCTTTGGCATTAGCTGGCCTCTGTACATTTGAAATCGTAATATTTGCATTAAAATGAAAATTCATGTGTTGAAATAATCTTTGTATGTTTCTAATCCTCTTTTTTTCAATAATTGCATTTATTATGCGTACATGTTTGATTACCTGAATTACGATTTATGCATCATTTGTGATTTACAAATGATCCAGAAAGTATTTAATTAAGAATGTTACCGCTTTACCAAATCATTCGGGACAAATTGAAGCTCAACCGGTTTATTATACATAATATATATATAGGGGTGGGTTCAAATGTGAACCAGTTTTTGGTTGTGAACGTGAGGACAACCGAGAGCGCGACACGTGGCAGATGACTGGGCGCCACGTCAGATCCACGGCGGATGACTAGGCGCGATTCATGGGAGGGCATTGAATTAAAGAGGGGGACCACACTCAAAGTCGTCACGTGTCGCGCTCTCGGTTGTCCTCACGTTCACAACCAAAAAGTGGTTCACATTTGAACTTTCCTCTATATATATATATATATATATAGAGTTACCTTATTTTGAAAACTCATTAATTTGTGGAAACTTTGGAAACCATGTTTTCCACCAATCATAATCCATTTTCTTGTTTATTTTTGGTAATTTTATTTATTTTATTTTTGTGATGCTTAATTATAGGAGTTGGTGGTTATGATTTTGAATTTTGCAATTAATCTTGTCCATTGATCCTTCTAATCAATGGTTTATATGAGTTTCCAAAGTTTCCACAAATTAATGAGTTTTCAAAATAAGGTGACTATATATATATATATATATATATCATTAATTCATTCTAGGAGGAAAATCAACGCTATTTAGTGCCTTTACGTAAGGAAACAATATGGGTTTGTATTGCTTTGTGAGGTTGAGCATTGTTAAGTTAGAGAGAGTTACTGACATATAGGAAAATTAATTAATATGTAAGAATTGTTAGTTTCTTTGGTGAATTCATGATAGTATTGTCGTTTTAAGAGAGTTTTGGTTTTGGTTTAACAGTTTAACATTTTGTCTTGGTTAATATTTGCTTATAAATGATTGAGTTTGACTCATTTAACTAAGAATTGAGGGTTTTAGGTTGATTTTTAGGGTTTAAGATTTTTATGGTTGGGTATATTGGTTTGAATTATGGAAAGTGTTGATGTAGTCTGAAGAAATGGCTGAAGTTGCCACGGTAGGACTTGTTGTTCTGAAATCAATGCTGAAGAAGCAGAAGACAAACGAGGAGTGGGCTTTCGCTAAGAAGCAAGAGGTTGAAGACTTGAAGAAAAAGAGTGCTGCTAATAGGAAACTGATCTTCAACAGGGCTAAGAAGTACAGTCAGGAGTATGAAGCTCTGTGATAGTTTTCCATCTATCTTTAGGTTTATGTGCTGCAACATTTAAGTAAACTAAATGCATATGTGGTTCTTTAACTACAGCAAAAGGAGCTGATTCAATTGAAACGTGAGGCAAGGTTGAAGGGTGAGTTTTATGTGAATCCTGAAGCCAAGATGTTGTTCGTCATAAGGATTCGTGGGTATGCATCATTAAGCCATATACGTTTCTGTAATTTTATTGTAATTCTATGCAAATGCTAAAAGCATCATTTTATTGTAACGTTGAATGTTCAGTATCAACGCAATGGACCAAAAATCAAAGAAAATCTTGCAGCTCTTGCGTTTGAGACATGTGAGTTCCAATCATCCATTCGAGGGTTGCTATACTTTCAATCTGGTTTTTGATCAGATACTGAAAATGTGGCCTCCAGTTCCTGCGGGAATAACACCGTCCCAAATTTCATTGGTTCATAAGGAAGATCTTATAATCTGGCCTCCAGTTACTATCGCTCATAACACCTCTATTTCAAGCTTCTTCTTACTTACGGAAAAAAGAAAATTCGTGATATTACGGATGCTCCTGTGGATCCCTGGCCGTTTGAATCGCTGTTTGAAATAGAGGTGTTATGAACGATGATAACTGGAGGCCAGATTATAAGATCGTTGTTTGAAATAGAGGTGTTTTGAACGATGACAACAGTTTTCACAATGGAACACACCCTTAGGGATGTGTAACCTTTCCATTATGTATGTTTTTATCCTCACAATATTGATCCTACTAACAAAGATTAATTATTGGAGATGATCCTTTGAATGTTTTTCTCATCTCATCTAGAAATGGAAGCTCATGTACTATTAGAGCTTGTTTCTTTCAATCTGGAAAACAATTTTGCTTTATGTTTTGTGTATCTTTCTGTTTCTTCTCACTGTCATTGGTATCTTCATTTTAAAGAAAAAGTGTCCTCAGTAATAGTGCTAGCTTGCTATTGAAAGAGATTGTTAGTGTTATGTTTATAAATAGAAGTTGGGGGACCTTTTGTGAAAGTTGTATATTCTTAGGGATGAGGTATAAATACCTCATTGCCATGTATTGTAATCTGGACGTTCATTTTTGGAAATCAATGACATCATGACTTTCTCTCAATACTTTCTCTCTCTACATCTTTCTTTCTCTTGTTCTTGAGTTTGCATCACAATCTTACTTAGATTGTGATAGATTTGGATTCATTTGCACTTACAATTGGTATCAGAGCAGGATCTACTGCATTTTGTTGAAGATTCTCATGGATTGAAGTGAAGTTTTTGAAGTTTTGAAGATTTGAAGATACTCAACAATGGAGGTTTATGAAGATTTTGAGTTTTTGGTTGATTTTTCATGAATTTAGGCTTGAATTCATGAATAATCATGATCTTTGATTGATTTTGTATAGATTGAGATAGGTTTAGTGGTGAAATTGAAGATTTACGAGTTAGAAGATGAAGAAAGTTGACATATTCATATGTCTCGAGTCATAGAAAGGTAGTGTATCTTCATATATCTCGAGATTCATATGTCTCGTGACTTACTGTACATGTCTCGAGACTTCAAGATGGCATCTCGAGACGTGGGTTGTTAGTACTCGAGTTGAAGTCACGAGTTATTAGTTGGAGTATAAGTCAAGAAGGATATCTCGAGTGTTTGTTCTAGTGGTGTGTGTTGAAAGGCGTGATAAAGACACGAGATAACATCTCGAGTGGTACTGTTTATCACTCGAGATAGCTTCACGAGGGTTCCTGTTCACATCTCGAGACAGTATCTCGAGGGTTCCTGTTCACATCTCGAGACAGTATCTCGAGAGTTACTGTTCACCTCTCGAGACAGTATCTCGAGGGTTACTGTTTACATCTCGAGTCATCAACTCGAGGGTCATTACTCTTTTACTCGAGACAGCATCTCGAGTCTTTGTTCATATCTCGAGTCAATCATCTCGAGACTCACTATTTTCTTCTCGAGACAGTATCTCGAGAGTAATCATACATATCTCGAGTCCACTCTCGAGACATCTCGTCGCTATCTCAAATCATTCAAGAGGTTGAGAATCTAATAAATCAGTAGAAGAGATCCTGAAGATAAAATGAATCCTGCAAGCAAAAGAGAAGACATGGCAATGGGATCTGATTCCAAAGCACCAGTGCTATTCAAGGATGAATATGAGTTATGGGTAACAAGGTTCAGACTGTATGTAAAGAGAAAAGATAAAGGAAATCTGATTTTGAAATCTATTGACTATGGACCAAAACAATTACCAACACATTTGGTTCAAGGAGTAAGAGTGGTGAAGGAGTTTGAAGAAATGGATGATGCAGAAAAAGCCCAATATCTGATAGATCTTGAAGCTCAAAACTGTCTAATTCAGGCAATTCCAAATGATATATACAGAAAACTTGACAGTTATGATGATTCAGCCAAATCCATATGGGATCAACTAGAGAAGATCATGCTAGGATCTAAAGTGGGAAATCAGTTACGTATTACAACTCTGATGGATAAGTATGAAAATTTTAAGATGAATGAATCATTGGAAGATGCTTATGATAGATTTGTCATATTAATGAATGATATGAAGAAGAATAGGATCCACAGATCAGAGATGGATTTCAGTGTAAAATTCATAAATAATCTTTCATCAGACTGGAAGCCATTTACCAGATTTGTTAAGCAACATAAAGCTCTTAATGAACTCAAAGTTTATGAGGTGTTTGAGAATCTAAAGCTGTTTGAAGAGGAAGTTGAAAAAGCTATGTTTGAAAAGAAAAAGAAAGAGAAGGCAGAAGAAGAATCACTTGCTTTGTTATCTGAAAGAAAGAAAGGGAAGAGTGCAATAAAGAAGGGAAAATCAAAAGTATTTGAAGTTTTGGATGATGAGGATGATGAGGAAAGTGAAGATGAAGAAAGGGATTTAATGTTTCAAAGTCTGCTAACTCTAACAGAGGCTTATAGAAAGAAGTATTATAGCAAGCCGAATTCAAACAACAGAAGATTCTCATCTAGAGGAAGGGGTTTCACCAGAAGTGCTTAAAATCAAGTACAGAATTTTGCTCCAAGAGGTCAAGGTACTTATGTAGATAAGTATGCTACAAAGGGAGTTGAAGAAGATAAAGAGGTTGCTGAGATAGTTGAAGAAAAGAAGACAAATGAAAACATAACTTGTTTCAAGTGTGGGAAAAAGGGTCATGTGGCTAGGATATGTCCTGCAAAGCTATCTAAAGTTGAGATTCTGAGGAAGAAACTGGAACTGGCAGAAAAACAGGAGCAAGGTTTGGTGTTAATGGCTGATGATGAGGAATGGTTAGATGTATCTGACACTGAAGATCAAGCACAAATGTGTTTCATGGGACTGATGGAGGAGGAATCTGATGAAGAGGAAGAAGAAAGTTCTGATCCTCAAACGGTAAATGATTCTAAATTTATTGAATTTAAAAACAAATTGCTTGAAATGACAAATCCAATTCATATGAAAAATCAAGAACTTGAAGTTGTCATTTCAAAGCAAACTCAAGAAATTACTGAGTTAATTCAACAAAGGGATAATCTTTCTTCTACAGTTGACAAGTTGAATGACTCAGTAAATGAGCTTGAGCATCTGAAACAACAAAATCAGGTTTTGAAATCAGAAATTGAATTTCTAACTCTCGTTTTAACATCAGAAAAAGATAATGTTTCTTCTTTAAACAAAACAATTTCAGAATTGAACTTTAAATTGTACAAGATTGGACAATCTGAGCACACATTTTTTCTAAATAAACCATATGCAGATAGAGATTTATTCTCAAAAGAAGGTCTTGGCTTTATAAATCCTCAATATTTGAAAAAGGCCTTAGAGGAAAAACCTGCATTTTATAATCTCACTGATCTGAGAATGAGTGCTACATTTCCAATTTTAAAAGGTTTTGAAATGAAAGAAGAATTTTCTGAAATGCAGGAGATAAAGAAGCATGATCCATTGTATCATGGTGATAAATATCACAGAGTGAAATTTGTATATAGTTCTGATAATCTCAAAATTAAGTCCCCAGCAACTCTGGATTCTTCAAATGTATTTTTACAGTCAGAATCACAATGGGAAAATGATGGTACTTTAAAGCCATATGTTCCAACTTTAGAGCTTGAAAAGAAAATTTCTGAGTTGGAAAATAAAATTCAAGAGTTATTACAACAAAATGAAGTTCTTATTTCTAAAAATAAGAATTTTGTAACTTGGAACTCTTCTGAGACTGATTCTAAAAGTTTTGTTTCTGATATACTAGATGAATTAGTTTCATCTGTTTCAAACTCTATTTTTGATATACCTGATTCTAATTGTGATTCTGAAACTCAAGATTCATCTTCAAAAATATACACTGAAGGTTTAGATGATATTCAAGAAGACATTATTAGAGTTGTCACATCTGATGGATATGTTGAATATAAGGAATCATCAGCAATAGCATCAACTGATGTTGTTACACCATATAAATTGAAATCAATTGATAATTCACAGTCTGTCATATGTGAATCTTCCAAACCTCAGTGTGTAATTGAATGTCAAAATTCTCAGTTTGGTGGGTTGATACACGGATCTTCTTCTTCTGTTTCTTCTAAAAGTTCACACAATTCTGTTAAAGATGAAGTTCTTTGTTTAAACAAGAAACATGAATCTGAAAAGAAACAATTTGAAAATACCATAAAACAACTGAGAGTAAGACGTGCACGTCATAAATGTGATTCACAATTTTGGTTTAGCAAATGTAACTCTTTGACAAAAAGTCATGACAGATTAGTTGAAAGACTATCTGTGTATGAAGAGGGACTACATTATGCTGGTAAAAACCAAAAGATTAAATCTCCTTTAGTAACTGAGGACTACATAAAGTCTGTACGATTTACTCAGGGTGTAAAATCAATGTTGCAACATTTTCAAAAGCAACTTGATTTGGAAAAGAACAACACTAATATTGATACACCTGAGAAATCTGAGAAAATTTTTACTCAAGTACAGTCAAGTTCAGTCAAGCTTAAACCGTTTGATATTTGTGCAAATGTATCTACAGAGGATGTGAGCCACGCACTGAAGTCAAGACAAAAGAAGAAGCTAAAGATTAGGTCTAGAAAGCGTGTTCCTAGTATGCAGTATTCATCAAGTTTTGTTACTTCTACTAATAGACGGAGTTCATTTTCATTCAATAAGAATCATGTACCTTTTAATAATTCAAGCATAAATAAAAAGGCTACTATGATTTCTTCAAATTCTCAACATGCAGATGAAACTCATACTATGCTCATTAATTCTTCTGATCTTTCTTCTTCTGTCTCTAACTTCTTACCCTTCAAGAGATTTATTGTGCGTCAAGGCATCAAATACTTTTTGGATCCAATTTCAAGAGTTTATAAGAATTTTTCAGCTAAAGGGCCCATTTTTAAATGGGTTCCTAAATCTGCTTGATTTTACTCTTTGCAGGCCAATCATAAGTGGTACCTTGATTCCGGGTGCTCCAAACATATGACTGGAAGAAAAGAGATCTTGTCAAATTATAAAGAAGAATATGGTGGATCTGTAAAGTTTGGTAACAATGAATTAGCTCCAGTGGTTGGTCAAGGTGACATTGTATGCAAAGATATTACTATTAAGAATGTGGCTCATGTTGTTGGTCTAAATCATAATCTCTTCAGTATTGGCAAATTTTGTGACAAGGATTTGGAGGTAAATTTTAAGAAAAGGCGATGTGTTGTCAGAACTGAAGAAGGTAGAGAGTTATTAGTTGGTTCTCGACGAACAAATCTCTACACTATTAGACTTCAACATAAGCTACAGTCTTCATCATCTTGTCTTATTACTAGATCCTCTTTAAGACAAGCTGTCTTATGGCATAAACGATTATCTCATTTGAATTTCAGATACATTGATAAAATTGTTAAACATCAACTTGTATCTGGAATTCCAATGATCAAATTTGAACAAGAGGAAATGTGCTCTGGATGTGAAAAAGGCAAAATGAAACGTGCATCTCATCCTCCCAAACCTGAACAAGGATCTAAATCTCCTTTGAGTCTGTTGCATATGGATTTGTGTGGGCCTATGAAGTTTCAAAGTTTGGCTGGTCGTAAATATATTTTGGTTATTGTTGATGATTTTTCAAGATATACTTGGACGAAGTTCTTAAAAACTAAAGATGAAACATCATCTCTTATTATCAATTTTATCAAAGCTGTTCAAGTACAACTTAAACGTCCAGTCCAAACTGTTAGAACTGATAATGGTACGGAGTTCAAAAATAGTGTTCTTAAATCATTTTACAATTCTTTTGGTATTACTCAAACTTTTTCTGCTGCAAGAACTCCGGAACAGAATGGGGTAGTTGAACGTAGAAATAGAACTCTCGTTGAAGCAGCTCGTTCTATGCTTGCTGAAAGTCAACTACCTCAATACTTATGGGCTGAAGCGGTCAATACTGCTTGTTACACACAAAATCGTTCAATTATTCATAGGAGATTTGGTCAAACCCCCTATCATATTTTGTTTGGCCGTGTTCCGTCTGTTGGACATTTTAAAGTGTTTGGCTGCAAGTGTTTTGTTTTGAATGAAACTGAAAATAGGGGTAAGTTTGGGCCTAAGTCTGATGAGTTGTTATGTGTTGGCTATTCTGAGTCTTCAATAGCATACAAGGTACTGAATAAACAGACAAGGATAGTATCTGAAAGCATCAATGTTCATTTTGATCCGATTACTGAATTATCTTCAGCCAATTCATCTTCATCTGCTACTAATCCTGTTGTGAATGCAGATTCTACGACTCAAGACTCTTCTATGTCTTCTGAATCATCTCATGCTTCTCATCTTGATTATTTGTTTCAATCTGTATATGATGATTTTACTAATGCTCCTTCTTCCTCAACAGGAAATGCACTTGCATCATTACCTCTCTCTTCATCTTCTGATTCAGTGATAAATTTATCAGTTTCTGTTGATACACAATCCTCTGACACATCTTCCTTGTATGTGCCTGAATTTTCTTCTATGCATGCTCAGTCTACATTTGCTGATCAAGATATTCCTTCATCTTCCACTATAGATATTTCTAATGAAATTCTTGAGCCTTCCACTACATTGATACCTGTCGAGCCTTCTGTTTCCTCACCAATTGACATTATTGAACCAGCTTCAATCAATGATCAAACACCTTTACCTCATACAGTCAAATGGACTCGTAGTCATCCGATTGAACTGATTATTGGTGATCCTATGTCAACTGTCAAAACAAGAGCTGCAACGGCAAATGAATGCAATTTTTCAGTTTTCCTAAGTGATACTAAACCGACTCGGGTTTCTGATGCTTTGCAAGACTCTGACTGGGTCACGGCCATGCAGGAAGAACTGAATCAATTCTCAGCTCTTAAAGTGTGGAGGTTGGTGAAGAAACCTGACAACAAGAAGGTATTGATTACGATCAAACGTTTGCTCCGGTTGCTCGTCTAGAAGCTATTCGCATGTTTCTGGCATATGCTGCGTATAAAGACTTCACTGTCTTTCAAATGGATGTCAAAACTGCGTTTTTGTATGGTCATTTAAAAGAAGAAGTCTATGTCTCTCAACCGGAAGGCTTTGTTGATCCTGATCATCCAGATTATGTCTATGTTCTGGATAAGGCGCTTTACGGGTTGAAGCAAGCTCCACGGGCGTGGTATGAAGAATTGTCATCATATCTTCTCTCAAAAGGTTTTAAGAAAGGTTCAGTGGACTCCACTTTATTCATCATGAAAGAAGGCGATCATATAGTTGTCATCCAGGTGTATGTTGATGATATTATTTTTGGATCCACTAGCAAAGACTTGTGCAAAAAGTTTGAAAACATCATGACACAAGAATTTAAGATGAGCATGATGGGTGAGATCAATTTCTTTCTTGGACTGCAAGTGAAACAGTTCTCTGATGGCATCTTCATTAATCAGTCAAAATACATTTTTGATCTGTTAAAGAAGTATGATATGTCCACTTGCAATTCAATTGGTACTCCAATGGCAACGGGTAATAAGATTGGACCTGACCATGAAGGAAAGGATGTGGATCTTCGTACATATCGGGGTATGGTTGGTTCCCTAACGTATCTTATAGCTAGTCGGCCTGATATCATGTTTGCTACGTGTGTGTGTTCTCGTTACCAGGCAAAACCAAAAGAATCACATTTGGCTGCTATTAAACGGATTTTTCGATACCTAAAGGGAACTCCATATTATGGGTTGTGGTATCCAAAAGGTCTTGGTTTTGAACTTCAAGCATATTCTGATGCTGATTATGGTGGATGTAATATGGACATAAAAAGCACATCAGGTCATATACAGTTATTAGGAAACACGTTGGTGTCTTGGGCATCAAAGAAGCAACAGTGTGTCTCCACTTCAACTGCTGAATCTGAATATGTTGCTGCTGCAAGTTGTTGCTCTCAGGTACTATGGATGCAGACACAGTTACGGGATTATGGATTTGTGTATAAGAAGATTCCTATATACTGTGACTCAAAAAGTGCTATTGCTATTTCTGCAAATCCAGTTGAGCACTCCAAAACCAAGCACATTGATATCAGGTATCATTTTTTGAAAGACAATGTGGAAAAAGAGAATATTGAGCTGTATTTTGTTAACACTGAATTTCAGCTTGCTGATTTATTCACCAAGGCTTTAGATGAGAAGCGTTTCAAGTTTCTAATCTCTAGACTTGGTATGATTGATAAAAAGATTTAAATATCCTATAGTGGGTAATTGTTTATATCCAGGTTACCTTGCTATACAATTTCAGAATTAATTGTATATCTCTGTATTCTGAATATCTTCAATTACATTGTTATTTCTTTCTTTTTATTTTACCTTTATTTTCTTTCTTAATCAGCTCTACATTACATATGTTTTGTGTCTGCTAATCTGTCTTTCAAGTACTTGCAACAGCTCAGGGGGAGTATCTGATCTCAGTCTACTGGTATGTGTTTAAACTCATTCAGCTGATTCGGGTATGCTCAAGTGTAGGGGGAGTGAATATATTATACATTTCAGGGGGAGTGGTAAGTTTGTTTACTTCCCTTAAGTAGTTGATCAACTCTCGAGATATTACACTGTTCATGTCTCGAGTGGTGTCTCGAGTAGTGTCTCGTGTATGGCAAATCACCGTGACTATCTCGAGTGTGTCACGCAGGCATCTATCTCGAGTGTTTATCTTGAGTGCCTATCTCGAGTGTCTATCTCGAGTGTGTCACGCGAGCATCTATCTCGAGTGTCTATCTCGAGTTGATCACGTGTCTATCTCGAGCACTTATCTCGAGTGACTATCTCGAGTTACCATCTTGAGTTGTCTCGAGTCTCTTTCCGTGTCTAATTCTTATCTCGAGACTTGTCTCGTGACTATCTCGAGACTCTTCCGTGTCTGATTCGTATCTCGAGTCCGTTCAAATATCTCGTGACTCTTCATTTTTGCGCGGTTTCGAGTCTGACACACCAATCCAAATTAGACACGTGGCACTCTCATCATTTTCAAATCTGATGCTATATATATCTCATTCATTTTTTATATTCAATCTTTCTGGATATTCTCTGCTCGAGCGAATCCCTTTGAAGTCGAAGATCATTGTTTTTATTGTTTTAGCATTTCTGTAGTGTGTGTTCTTGTAATCGTATCTCGGGTTTCTACGATACCTATAGGTACTCATTCATAATCATGTACCGATTAGGATAGTAGACAAATTGTTTTGTAATAACTAATCGATAACATGGAGTTAACACTTTGGGTTTGTTTCTTCAAATCTCAAATGTTTTAATTAGTGTGAATGATTCTTTGTTCGAATCATGTGGACATGGACTAATAATCTGATCTCATATGACATTCAAATCAGTATATATTGTTGAACTTAGTAAATTCACATTATAAATCAATCATAATCTGTCTATCAAATAACTTTACATTTACCAGATTTATCATTAATAAGACAATTATATTAACCTGGTTTAAACATGTAATGGTGTATTTACTAAGTTCACAATAATCTTCGTGGTCATGTGCTTGGAATCACAATGTCTAGTCTCACACCCAATGGATTATTTTTCTCAAATCCATGTTTTTCAAATCAAATGTGTGAGTCCCTTGAGATTCCTCACATACTTTCAGAACGAACTTCAGTGCATCAACCTCATCTGGATGCTGATAGGCAGTTATTACAGACTGCACTTTTTCTTGAACAACGGCCAAACAATGTGGCGTATTCTCTGTTTGCTAAGACCCATGCTCCAGTGATAGCAGAGATTCTGAAGAACCATCCATTATTTGTTACGCTAACCAAAGAAGTGGCAGTTCCATTATCGTATGTTCAACAAGCGTGGAAGCTGCTAGAGTTCCATGAGACTGCCGATCGGAGTAATTACACGACCAAAGTTGATCACTTCACTATCAGCTTTGGTCTCAACAAGTTCAGACATCTGTTAGGATTTCCTTCTGCCAGAAGTTGGCCTGGTGCAGTTCAATTTGAGCCATTTGATAGTTTGGATGAAGCATTAGCTAGTGTGCGCTCTATAGGGTATGATGGTGAATTACGGTCTTCCTCAGCATTCAACAAGTCTCATTTGCCACCAACATACAACACTTTGTTCACCATTCTCAACCGGTGCTTAACTAGGAAGAAGACTGCTCATGACATGGCTACGCAATCGATGATTCTGTTGTTTCAAGGAGTGCTGTTTAATCGTCACTATCACTATGCAGCACTGGTTTTTCATGACATTCAAGAGCTTAAAGGCCGGAAAGTTAATCATTTGGCTTATCCTCGGTTTCTTAGCATCCTGATTGCGAGTGCCATGGAGCAGAATCCGGAGATACCTCGAAGACTTTCTTCTGAAAAAGCCAAGTCTTTCCCATTTCAGTCTATTCGTTATCCACCAACAGTATTTGCTCCAGAAGTTCCATTGTTTAGTGAACTTCTTGCCTATGCTGATCAGGAAGTGTCGAGTGTTAGAGCATATAGGTCCCAATTTGCATCTATGGTCCAACCAGAACCGGCGGGACCTTCCCAGGGTGCCATCCTTAGAGGTGAAGGTATAGAACCTAGGGACCAGCGATCACGGGATCTTGGTCAGGGTGAGCAGAAGTAAAATACCGAGAGGGGACTTGGTGGGGATCTTCCTGATCAGCCAGCTCATTCTTCAACAGGGAATGTTGCTGCTCAAATAGGCCAGATCAGCTCTGAGGTGCCTATGGATGATGTATTTACGGCAGCTGATGATGATCATGCGGTTAATCAGCCTTTCTTGCAAGAGGAACAAGATGATCAACTGGTTGATTATGAGTTATCACCTTTAGACTTGCATACTCTCGAATCTTTTGGTGAACATGATGTTGAGCTGCCGCCAGTGCATGATGATACTGTTAGGAATTATGTGCAGAAGTTGACAAACCAGAAATCACACATCCAATGTTACAAGATACTTGAGGGTCACACCTGTGAGAACCTATAAATCGAGTAAGCTGAATAAAACCTAGAAATGGAGAGTTTGGATTTATAATAGTCAATTATAAATCAGTTGGGTAATTTCAGTCAGAAATCCCAAAGTTAGAGGGTTGTTAAATTAATTAAGATAATTATATATTTATTAGTAAAATAAATATATAATAGATAATCTAATTAATTAAGGTAATTATCTAGAAAGTCTTTTCTTAAAGAAAAAGAAAAGAAAAGATAATTATTAAGGAAACTGAATTAGATAAGGATTCTCCATCTGATTAGCTATAAATAAAGGCCTTAGGGTCCATGGTTTATTGTCTCAATCAATTACCAGTTAAATAGTTTCCACCAAAAAATTCCCTCCTCTCTCTCTCTCTTTTGGCGCCACCCACTTCCAAAACCAGTTCGGTTTTTCCGGTTGCTCGGGTTTTTGAGTTCTGCTAGAGGAACGCTCGTAGGGTTGATCACCGGTGGATTATTACTCAAGCAATCCAGGTAAAAGTCTTACCCTTTTAAATGTTTAAATAGATTAGAACGAACGATCGTGGTTTTCGGGTTTTTATCCAAAATCGCTTCCGCATACTTAGTGTTCTTCGTGTCAGTTTGATTCGGGGATCACAGAAAAACCCAACAGTGGTATCAGAGCCACAGGTTTAATTATCGTTTATCTAATTTTGTTTAAAGATCCGTTATAAAATTATTTTAGTTGTATAAAAAATTGGATTTTTATCAGTTGGTATAAAAATTGGATTTTTATCAGGTTGTATAAAATTGGATTTTTATCAGTTGGTGTAAAGATCCGATTTTTTATCAGTTGGTATAAAGATTAGATTTTTATCAGTTTAGATAAAAATTCGATCTTTATCAGTTTTGTATAAAGATTGGTTTTTTATCAGTTTAGATAAGAATTCGGTCTTTATCAGATTCGTATAAAAATTTTTATATCAGATTTTGTGTAAATTTTATCAAAAACTTATTTAGAATAAAAGTTTTTTATTAGTTGGTTATTCTGATCATCGAATTTTTATCACCACCGAAAACCGCAATCGAACCGCCAATGGGCCGATGGCCGAACCGTGGCTTGATCGCCACTGAGGCCATGCTTGATCAGCCACTGATTCGTGGCACGATCAGCCATCAGGCTGTGGCACGATCAGCCACTGAGCCGTGGCTTGATCAGCCATCAGGCCATGGCACGATAAGCCATCAGGCCATGGCACGATAAGCCATCGAGCCATGGCACGACAGCTATCAGGCCATGGCACGATAAGCCATCGAGCCATGGCACTACAGCCATCAGGCCGTGGCACTACAGCCATCAGGCCGTGGCTTGTTCAAACCACTGAGCCATGGCCCGACAGCCATCAGGCCGTGGCTTGTTCAAACCACTGAGCCATGGCACGACAACCATCAGGCCGTGGCTTGATCAGCCATTGAGCCATGGCATGACAACCACCAGGCCAATGCTTGATTCACCACAGCACCGTGGCTCAATCAGCACCGAACCATGGCACAACCACCAGATCGGTGGTTGGCCGGGTGTCGTGAGACCACCAGTAGCCGCTGTCGCGGCAGTGGTCGACGGCGGTGGTTGTTCCCGGCAGTCGAAGGGGTGGTTGTTCCCGGCAACCGCCAGCCGCCTTGGGGCAAACCCTAGGTGGCGGCGGCGTTTGTTTGTTTTAATCGCCGGCAACGACGCGTGGCGGTGGCGTATTGCTGCTGCTGACGTCGACAGGCGGAGGCGATGGTGGTGGCGCGTTTATGCTACTGCTGTCGTCACGTCGGTAGCAACGGTGGTTTGTTGTTTTATTACGACGCGAGCGGCAGTGATCGACGGCGGTGGTCGAATCCGCCTAAGCCGTGGCTGATCCACCAGCGTGGTGGTGGCCGAACGATGGTGTTGTTGTTGATCGATCGCGGATCGTCGACCTACTCGTGAATCGCCACCAGTTTGGAGGTGATCGATGGCATGATTCGATGATTGCAACAGTTTCTGATAGAATCCAACTCAATCACTTGTTCGAGCCCAAAGTTATCAGTCTGATAACGGCCCAAACCATGTAATTTTTGGGCCACGTTCTTGGCCCAATAAGACTTATTGGGTGTTTAAGCTTTTAGCCCAAATTAGAAATTATTTAAATAGTTTTTTATCTAATTTAAATTAAGGAATTTTATTTTCCTAGTAAATTATTAAACTAAGATATTTGACCCGTTTCTTGGTCAAATTGGCCTGATATCTTTTTCGACCGGTTGATCGAATCAAGACACAGATCACGGGCTGATGTTCCGACTAGTTCGTTCGGAACAGTCAGTTTAATTAAGTTAATTAAAAGCGGATATTTTTGGTGAAATTGATAGTGGCTTATAAAATTGATTTATAGTTTATAAATCTAGAAATTTTATGAAAAGCAATTCGATTTTAAAATATCAGTTTCGATTTATAAAACAGTTTGATTTTATAAATCAGTTAAAATCATGGTTTGTGATAAAATAATTTTAACGGATCTAGGAATTGTTTATATGCTTATGTATTGCTTTATATAAAAATTGCGTGGTTGAATATTTATATATATATATCTGCTTAGTGTATATTCAGTAATTATAGAGATTGCAATTTAGACCCTTGATCTATTTGGGGAGGCCTGCGTGCCACTTACAACCCCGGTAATATGTAAAATGACCCTTAGGATAGATTTTCTTCCTAAAGTTCCGTCAAAGATGCCGAGGCCAGTGGGAGCTACGCGAGGAGATCGGCGCTATGCGGGGAGATCGGAGCACAATAGTTTTTAGGTCATTTTTGGTCCTTTAGGAAATAATTGGCAAACTCTATAATTGCTTATTTATTTTAAACTGCGTGGTTGTGATTATTCAGTTTTCTCGTGATTATTGATATTACATGCCTAGGTCTTATCAAACGTTTTTAAATTAGGTTTTAATTTATAAAACTAGATTAAATCACGAGATCAAGTAGGTTTTAAAAATCAAAGTCACCAGCTTTTTCAAAAAACCTTTTACGGTAGATTTTATTTTGAAACCTATAAAATTGTAAATAGATTGTTTAAAGGCAAGTTGATAAAACAGTTAGTTTTGGGCAACTAGCATGCCATCAAAACAGCTAGTTTTGATTAGAAAGTGTGCTTTTAAAACAGTTAGTTTTAATTAGCAAGAGTCTTTTGAAACAGTTAGTTTTAAAACAGCGTATGTTTGAAACAGTTAGTTTAAACATCAGTTTCTTTCTGTTTAAACAATCAGTTTTCCAAAGTTACAATTTTTCTAAATAACTGGACATTAAAAGGTTTTTCAAAAATTATTTAAAAACCCCGATAAATCATAGATCAGTAGTGCAACCCATCTAGGGGCACCTCAGGCGTAAGGTACGCGGGCGTTCTAAGAAGAACACACCTTGAGCATCCGCGTTCAAACCCCAAGCTAGAGGGGATACTACGACTCTGCGAATTATCTCCGTGTTGTATCGGCCAGAGTAAAAGTGTCCAAGTCCCGAAATGGTGAGATCTGTTTTGGTTCTTATATGTTTACCGGGTGGTACCGGGCCAAAAAGCACTTAGAGGGACTGAAACATGTACGGATAATTACCGTTGTCCCGAAAAGATCTAGGAGTCATGTCAGTTAGATGTGATTGGTAAAAGTCCTTACCTACCGAAAATAATACGTGGGCCTGGTGGAGCAAGAACGTTACGCACATCAGGGCGTATGAAATAAGGATCCTAGTCCAATAAAATGATCATTTAAGGGTTTATTGATATTTATTGGAAATTAGTCTATTCACAGTTGTTAAAAACCAAAGTTTTAAAATGTAGATGGCAAACACAGTAACCAACACAAACAATCTTTCCCTCCGCTCCATCCTTGAGAAGGATAAACTCACCGGTTCCAATTTCCTTGACTGGGAGCGCAATCTGATAATTGTGCTCAGACACGAAAGGAAATGGTATGTCATTGAAGAGCCTCTAGGGGACCTCAGTGAGTGACCATGTCATGAAAATGAAACGGCATATGAATCACTGGAGAGACTCGGTCACCCAGTTCGTTGCAACTAGCAACGGATACTATACTCAACTCACTGTCAGAGGATTACAAGCCTTTTGTAATCAACTATAACATGAATAACATGGAGAAATCAATAGCCGAATTGCACTCCATGCTTAAGACTGCTGAGTTGAATATGGGAACCAAGAACAAAACCAAGGATGTGTTGATGGTGAGGGACGGAGAAGTAAAGAAGAAGCATGGGCATGGAGGCACCAGCAAGGGAAAAGGTCCAGTTCAGACACCCAGAGTGCACCCAAGGTTCGTGAAAAAGGCAAAGGCAAGGGCTAGGGCAAGAAAGTTAAAACCTAACAGAGTAATGACCGAGAATTAATACTTCAAGTGCCATGAAGTCGGTCATTGGAGGTATAACTACCCGAAGCGTTACGAAGCAGGTATAAACACCTCAGGTATTCGTGACTACTTAAAATGAGTTGACACCTAGAAGTAAATGTTTAATTGCAGGTGGTCATTAAAAGTGAAGTGCCCAGATTGCAAGGATCAGCATACAAGTTTACTTTTAGATATTATCAAGACAATTTTAAACTTTTATGATTTAAAACAATCTTGTTTTTCCAAAACTTGGATTTTTGGGTTTTAAATGATTATCGGTTTTAAAATTTAAAATTATAGTCTTGATTCAAATATCTTTATGCATGATATTTTGAATCTGTATAAGTCAAGTTGGATTGATTCAAAATTAGATCCTAGATGTTGCCTATTACACTAACAGTATTACTTTAATAAAGTAATGTATATGAAACTGTCAAAGCACACGAAGTACTATAATGTGTTTTGAATAAAACATTTATGAGTAAAGGATTATGAAAGTTTTTTTTTTCTGATCAGAATTAATTACTCATATGTTTTAAGGAATTTAGGATATTATCCCAGATATCGTTGATAATATCAGTGTTTATAAAACTAGAGAAAATTCCAAGTTTTGGAAATAGGATTTGAGCAAAGTCCAGTTTTATAAATAATAAAATTCTAAAGTGACCATTACTTAAAATAGATGACTATTGACTAAGTCAATAGTAAATTTTGAGTAAAAGTCAGTTTTCATATAGGTTAGTGGGAGCCCAGTTTATTCTCTATCCAGTTTGAGATATAGAATAGAAAATTGATTATTGATTCAGTATATCTAGGAATTATAATCCAGATAGGATACAAATTCACCAGATATAGAATCTGCTCCTTTAGTCCAAAAAGGGTGGATCAGTAATTCAAAAATTAGATAAAGCCGTGATTGACTTTAAAAGAGAATCAATGATCAAGTGTGTTGAAATAACTTAGTAAAAGAGTACTAAGGTATCTTTTAACCATAAAATATTATAAGAGGCCAAATTAAAATTTCCTGCAATTTGCCAGTTAGGTAATTGGAAATTTTATCCGATTTCAGGTAGAAATCGTTCATCTACACAGCAGCTAAGAAAAGTTGCAGTATAGCTTTTACATATTCAGGGTAACTCGGAGTTTGTCCAGATCTCCAAGTACAGGGAATATGGTAAAAGAAGTCTAAATTTGTTTTATAGTGTTAGCAAAACAAAATTAGCCGTAACAAGTATAAAATATCAGTGGGTATTAGACTTGTAACGTTTTTGGTTATCACTTTGATTAGACCGGTAAACATTAATCAAAGGGTTTTAAACTGAAGTTAGGTGATACTTCAGTTGAGATCAGTATTTAACAAACGTTAAATAGACACAGTAAAAGGTAATTAAGAGATGCTATTAATTTTAGTTATTACAGAGCGTAATATGAACTATACGAAAATTAGTCTCTTAAATTCGCTTTTAAACTTTGCATGTTTTGTAATCCAGAATGAGACTAGTTCCCAGTCTTTCATTCGAAAATTGTCCGTGACAACTTATTGTGGTGGGAACCCAATAGGGTATTAAAGTCATTGTGAACTTCTGGGTAGTTATGATCAGGGGTTGAATAACAGCTACAAGTGTTGTAGACCAGAAGTTGCACAGATATTTGATAGAGCAGCAAATATCGGACGTGATCCGCGGTTGAGAATTACTTCTTGGATTTTTGTCATAAGTAAATCTCACAGTGGTTGTCCCCATTACCTGAGGTATCTGGTTTGATGTCATGAGGACTGCTGGATACTTAGTGCGTCCAACCGCTACGCCGTAACAGGGTGGCTATAAAAGGCGTAACTAGATTCAGCGGAAGCCGTGGTGTTAAATGCAGATATGCAAGATGGGATTTGCACCTCTTCTCAGAAGAGAGATATTTCTGGGCCCCTTGACTGACTGAATAGACTGATGAAGTGCATGGCCATGCCCAAACGAACTGATTAGTTCTTTGTCGTTTACCTATCAGTAGAGGTCGGATAGTCGAGAAACAGAATCTTGAGTATTAAGAGTTGACTCTATCCAAGCTCATACTTAAAGATGGAATATCGTAATGCAAAGGGAAAAGCCAAGTTATACCCAATTTATGAACATTTGTTTCATAAATGTTATTCCCTTACGGAAATGTTTAAATCACCTATCTGGGTATAAGAGTTCTTGTAACCTGGTTAGCCTAAGTGCCTGTCTAGGGGCCTCCTTAGGTCCGTGTGAACAAGGCGGTATTGCCAACTTGCACAAGTGGGAGTCTGTTAGGAATTATGTGCAGAAGTTGACAAACCAGTAATCACACATCCAATGTTACAAGATACTTGAGGGTCACACCTGTGAGAACCTATAAATCGAGTAAGTTGAATAAAACCTAGAAATGGAGAGTTTGGATTTATAATAGTCAATTATAAATCAGTTGGGTAATTTCAGTCAGAAATCCCAAAGTTAGAGGGTTGTTAAATTAATTAAGATAATTATATATTTATTAGTAAAATAAATATACAATAGATAATCTAATTAATTAAGGTAATTATCTAGAAAGTCTTTTCTTAAAGAAAAAGAAAAGAAAAGATAATTATTAAGGAAACTGAATCAGATAAGGATTCTCCATCTGATTAGCTATAAATAAAGGCCTTAGGGTCCATGGTTTATTGTCTCAATCAATTACCAGTTAAATAGTTTCCACCAAAAAATTCCCTCATCTCTCTCTCTCTTTTGGTGCCACCCACTTCCAAAACCAGTTCGGTTTTTCCGGTTGCTCGGGTTTTTAAGTTCTGCTAGAGGAACGCTCGTAGGGTTGATCACCGGTGGATTATTACTCAAGCAATCCAGGTAAAAGTCTTACCCTTTTAAATGTTTAAATAGATTAGAACGAACGATCGTGGTTTTCGGGTTTTTATCCAAAATCGCTTCTGCATACTTAGTGTTCTTCGTATCAGTTTGATTCGGGGATCACAGAAAAACCCAACAGATACACCCGTCTATCTTTACACTCCGGTCGAAATGGATCAACGACTTACTATCTTGATGGGTTACGAGTCTTCTGGTTCAGTCTCATCAGATGACACTCAACTAATTCCGTCAGATTCTGATGCGGTGTGTGACATGGATGCACAGACTGAGGAACTGGCTGATTCTGGTGATGATGATAGTGATGATGATGATATGCTTGATCAAGGCTCGAGTCGATTGTTGACTCATGGTGAAATAAGGACGGATGAGGGAGCTTTAGTTGAAAATCTGGATGTGAGAACGAGTGATGGGGACGCAGAAAAAGATGGTGAGTGTGTGACAGGGGCCAGAAAAGAAGTACAAACCCCTCCCCAAGCCGAGTCTAGCTGGGTAGCCACAACTTCTAGGGGTGAGCATATGTTGCCACCACCTATTGACCAAGACATGAGACTCCCACTCATGCAATGCACAACCCAACCAAGACACTCTACCGTTTCTCAACAAATGGTAGTTTCATCTTCACACGGGGATATACCACAACTTGTACCTATTCCTCAATTGGAGGTTGGTGGTACCGACACAGTGAGGCAGCTGCCCCCGCCCACGACTTCACTTGTTCACACATCGAGTCTAGGTTCACTTGTTTCTAACACATCTCATTCTTTGGCTAGGACACAGGTGCAAACCACCTTTGCAGGAGGCTTCAGTAACCCTGCCGGAACCACCGTAGTAAGTTCTGCATCTGTTGCGGGCTTGCAAGGATCGGAGGGAAATCCCATCAGTGTTAACATCACGCCAACGCTGAACATGGGTTCCTTGAGTTCTTCTCTTGGATCAACGAGAAGTCTCAGTGACCTCGGTGTTAGTTTACCCTCATCTACTATTATCACGGAGCTTAGACAGCAGTCTACCATTCTAGGTTCTTCCTCAACACCCATTGGTAGTTTCTCATCAGCAACACCTTCGGCTTCGACATCAACCACAGTGCCCTTATCCTCAGCTTCAACTGCACCATCTACTTCAGTACCTCCTCAGCCTGGATCCTCTTCCTCGCCTGATGTTGATCTATCCCGAATTCATGTTGTTGCCACTGCAAATCAGCTTATTACGCGTTCCATGTATCGGGCGAATAATGAGCAGATGGCTAATGTTATTCAACAGCAGACTGCTAGAATCTCTGCATTGGAACAGCAAGTGGCTGCTTTGGTCAAGGGTAAAGCTCCGATGCCTGATCCTCCATCTCAGCCTTCTCAATCAGCGGCTGATTCTCTGACGATTCCGAAGTTAAAGGGTTTGTTGTTCTCTAAACTCTTGGAGTCGGGTTCCGCTGAGGATCGTGATCTTGTGGGTGTTTTACAACAACAAACTGCTCTACAACAACGTGCCATTCAAGAACAACGGTCTCAGGCTCATCTGGTCACTCACACCGAATTTCAGCAATTCCAAGCGACTCTTGATGCTTCTCTCACAAAGACATTCACTGAGATCAACAAGATGTTTACTGAAGGGTTATCTCAGTTGTCGGATCATATTCTCGGCATAGAGGAGACCTGTCAAGTGGCTGCTAGACGGCCAACTAGACGGCATGATGATCAAGATGATCATGACCATCATGAGGGGGAGAGGAAACGTAGAAGATTAGAAAGTGAGCCATCTAGGGAACCGACCTCTTCTAGAGTAAGAGTAGTTGATCGTTTTGAAGAGAGGCCACCGAGAGAAAAGCAACCGGCACGACATAGAGATGCAATTGTTCTGACTGGAGGCCAAGAAATGGATACTGAACCTGCGTTGCAGTCAACATTGGATTTTCTGAGTTCTGTACAGGAAGAGATACCGGCTGAGGGTGAAGAAGAAAGAGGAGTTAGATTTTCAAGGGCTTCTAGTTCTATGTCTGAAATAGATAGAGTTTTAGCGCTTCTTGAAAATGTAGCTTCTGATCTCAGAGATTATCAAGTCCCGAATGAGGAGATTAATGATGCAAGATGTGCAGAAGATAGTAAGCTTAAAGACATGTTTGATGATGTGCAGTTTGATTTTGAAAAAGAAGAACTAGTGGAAGATGTGGAAGGACCTATGCTTGAGGAAGTGTTGCCACAGAATGATTTGATGCCAGTTGATCCAAAGAAAGTGGAGCTATGGGAAAGAATGAAAGCCAGTTCAGGGAAGTTTTTGAAGAGAACAGAATGGAATAGGTTCACAAGAGCTACAGGAAAGTATCTGGAAGAGAGGTATAAGAGCAGATTCTGTTACCATGAGAGGAAGTTGAGTTATGTAAAGCTGTATGGGATTGAAAATTTGAAAGAAGAGTTGAGAAGAGAGTATGTACATATGCGGAAGGTGAACAAGCAAAGAAGAGAAGAGTTAGTATCTGATTACAAGTTTGTTGCTGTGAAGAGTTACAAGACTAACAAGCTTAGATCTTATTTCTATCCGGTAATCACTTTTACAAGAGATGATAGAAAAGAGTATGTGATTACAGAGGCAGACTTTCAGGATGTGAGCTTTGATGTAATTTTTGGGATTTTGTATGATCTCAAAGGAAAAGCTTTTAGATCAGAGGAGGAAATAATTGCTCTAACAGCAATTGTCAGGCATGTCAAAGCATCTATCTCCTTAGCTCATTTGTATGATTTTCAGTTGGGGTTAGAGAATTGGACATCAAAGCTTTTCTGCCACAAACCCTAAAGAAGTCTGATTGGAGATGAAAAGGATTTGGTTTTGTACACTGTGTTCTATGATGCTGATGAGACTAAGATTTCATGTGTATATCCTGATTCTCTGGGTAACAAGAAGAGAATGTATTCACATGAAGTGATGTTATTTTGTGATGATACTCTGAAGATGGTGATGGATGGTCTGAATACTAGGTTACAAATGGATAGACATAATGTTCATGACATTTCAGCTGCAAACAAAGTGTTAATCAGACATTTTGTAAAAGAGATAGTTAGAAGACTGAAGCTTAGAAATGACATCAGATTTGCTGAAATCAAGTTTAAGTTGAGAAAACCTGCAGTGAAGCAAACTTGAGTGAGTTGTTGTTAATTTCTTTTGAATGTCCCTCCTTCTTTTATAAAAGGGGAAGATTGTTAGTGTTATGTTTATAAATAGAAGTTGAGGGACCTTTTGTGAAAGTTGTATATTCTTAGGGATGAGGTATAAATACCTCATTGCCATGTATTGTAATCTGGACGTTCATTTTTGGAAATCAATGACATCATGACTTTCTCTCAATACTTTCTCTCTCTTGTTCTTGAGTTTGCATCACAATCTTACTTAGATTGTGATAGATTTGGATTCATTTGCACTTACAGATATTAATGGTCCTAACGTCCTTTTATGCATATGTATTATTTGGATTTATCACATTTAAGTAGGTAATGGTACGTGCTCACGACCTTCATGTTTGATTCTTCTTTACCTATGCGATTACAAGTTGTTATGCACCAACAAGAAGTTGGGTAACGGATTGTGTTTACATGCAGAAGCTTGTTTACACATCAGTGATTTTGGCAACCATAAGCTAGCATATTCTTTCATAATTCAATTGAAAAAACCGCATTTGGTTAGCCATAAGCTAGCTTTTTGAGTGCTACTTGAACTCTTGAAGTAGTTTTCTACAATCAATTTTAATTGATTTATTTACTGTTTACTGTTTACTATTTATAACTTTATTTTTAGTCATTTACTAATTTGTTTTATATGGACTCTATTCTGACAATTTTACCAAACAAATTAAGAAGACAGATATGTTACTCACAAAGTTTTAGAGTTCATATCAAGCCTTTGGTTGTACAAGACTACAAGTTTTACATGTATAAAGATGGAAATTGTTATGAAGTAATATGTTAATTAACGTCTGGATCATACTCTTAACTGCATCTCCTTCATATGGCCTTCTTGTTGGTTTGCTGTCAAGATGCTCTAAGCAAGAATTGAAGTTTTTAATCTTTTTCCCACCTCTATAAGCTTATTCTTGCTAAGTGACATTAGAGCAATTCTTTTATGACCTCTTGATATTCATTCAAATGTCATTTTTTTAATGTTTTAGCATATACCAACTTCATTGTCTTGTTCATTGATTTAAATTCCATTTCATATGTCTTTTATGATTTCTAAGGTGCCTTTTCTTTTTGTGTATCTGCATGTTAAAGCTATTGTGGTTGTTATATATAGGATGTTTAGAAACATGGGTATATTCTTGAATCTTGATCACTAGGGTTAATTAGAATCATAGGACCGGTGTTTTTCCATGAGGACCCCCAGCTTGAACATAAAGTAAAAAATGTTTTGCTTAATTTGAAGTGAATGAAGTACCAAATTCATCTAGAAATGTGTATTCATCTTTCTACTACTTTAAAATGCCGTATAATTGCATTTATGCAGGTTGGGCGTTCAACGTATGTATCTGCAAATATCTTTACAGTTTAAATTGGTTCCCGATCCAGGCACCATGGTTACCGCTTCGTGGTACCGTGCAGCTACCGTTGCTTTAAAAGGCGAGTTCAATGCAGGCCAGTAAGCACCATCTGTAGCAGGCTACAATTTTGCCGACAGTTCTGCATAACAATCAAATAAATAGGGATTTCTACTTCTGCATACATTGCATAAAGCCAAGAGAGCCATTCAAACATTCATACATTTGATAGGGTAACACTTCTTCAATGTGAATTAATTAAGTGGCGTATCTTAAAGTTCAATGCAACTTCATTTTCATTTGTAAGTTCCCTTCATCTAAGCCTATTCCTATAAATAAAGGGCCATTCTAGAATAGAGTAGAACCGCTGGTTTGATTGTAGGGTCAACAATTGTTGAAACTTTGAAACAAAATGCAACAATTATAAAGGTGTAACAATGACATGATTCTAAAATTACTTGGTATTGTTAGGGTAAATATTTTATTTTTAGGATGAAGGGATATGATTTATTGGTCAACAGGTTGAATGTTGTCTAAAGAAATAAAAATTATTGTAAAAATTGAAAGGATACGCAGAAAATTGAAGTTGGGATTTGTTTTACTTTATCAACATTGAAGTTAGGATATGATTTATCAACATTAAAATTGAAGGGATAGGATTTGTTTTACGCAGAAAATTATTGGTCAATTAAGACTTGACAAGTGACTATCGTGTGACAGGGAAAACCCACATGGCCCCTACTCTTCTGGTCATTTTAAACCATTTTGACTAATCGACTATATTAAACTTTTTATGTATATGCTATTAAATTTGTGATATAAGATCATATAGATTAAAAAAAAGTGATGCCAAGAAACAAGGAAAAGGAAAAAAAAAAACTGAAACATGATAGATTTCAAGTTATTGGTTTCAATTTCGAGACATTTCATGCCACATTGTGCACAAGTGCCAAGACATGTTTTTTCATTAAAAGGTGTATTTCCCGCAGCATCGCGCGGGTATACGTACTAGTTAGAATAAAAAATCAATATGGGTAAACTAAAATGGAAGTCTTAAAAATCAAATTCATTAATATTTGGATATTTAATTCTATAGTTAAAGTATTAAATACCTTTTACAGTAAACTATATTTTTAGAATCGTGTAATTGTGATCATTGTAAGACAGATTCTTTTTAAAGAGAGATTAAAATCTTATTTCACGAAGAGTGATACTGATGTTTGGAATTTAAACCAGTTAAACTATTTTATAAACTCTTATAACATCTAAATACATGTAATTATTTATTTTATCTCTCGAAATGTAATATGTTAAATTATAAGAATATCAATTCATTTTAGTTAAGTTATTACATCAAAATATTTGAGATATGGATAGAATATAATGAAATAGAACCACTTTTAAGATGTGAAGCATGGTAGATTATATACTATGACAACATGTATTAGATTATATTTAATAGTTATATGCTTAAAAAATAAACTATTGTTTTTAAGTTAGAGTTAGACCATTGAAAATGTAATATTAATTTTTGACAGGATCTGAATCTTAATATCAAGAACAGAATACTTAATCAAAGAAGTTTGCGGAATAACACTTTGATTATAATAACAGAACAATGAATTCAAACAAACTGTGTATATTGATCTTAATAGCTTAATGATTACAACTACAAGCCCCAATCTGTTTGAACAGGCTCAAAACAGACGTGCAATACTTCTCTATTGCAGGGATTTCAAGAACAATCTTGAGGCTCTTAATTCTAACACAAAAGCTATCAAAACTCGTATCTAACAATTTTCAACCTATTAGCTATATATACGACATAACAGATTACAATAAGGAAACTAGATTTACAAGATAATCTCTAAAATATCTCCAAGCATATCGTATCTTGTCTATATCTTCAAGTCATCACAATCCTTTCCTTATCGTCTTCTGATAGCAGTAGTAAAAACATAAGCAGGGTTAACTTTGCACCAGCCGTGTTAACTCCAAAATCAGCAATGGTAATCTTCAAGAGCAGTGGTAATCTGTAATGGCAGTGGTAACATTGATCTTCAAGCATTCATCACATACTGGCAGTGGTAAACTTCAATCTTCATCAGCAGTAGTAACCTTCCAATACCAGCAGTGATAACCAGCAGTATTAACCTTTATGAGAGCAGTGGTATTAGACTCAACAATCTCCCCCTAAACTTAACTTCTCAGCATGAGGAGCTAAGTTTCTGAGTCTTCTCTTCAAATAGGTTTCAATCTTCTTCACCAGCAACCTTGCAGCTCTTGTAGGTTCACCTTTTGTACTCAGACTTACCTTCATCATACACTGCAGCCTTTGAATATCAAGTGCATCAGTTTCACACTCTTCAAAATAATACTCCATTTCTTTACCATTGACATTCAAGCTGTATACCCTACATTTTTCAAACCATCTCCATTCCTTTATCTCCTCACAGTTCGAATTCTTTACACCTAGAAGTCTGAAAGGTTCAAATAACCAAAACAAACATTCTAGTGCAAATTTCCTCTTCTTGGCTTGATCAGGATTGTCTCTGTCATTCACAGCTACTTTGATCACAGTGCATCTTTGTTCATACATCTCCTTTAAATTCTCCCTTGTGCATTCATCCAAGATACTTCCCCATTCAGCATCATACAAATCTGATCCATCATCAAACTGGACAACATATCTCAGATCTTGATCAACTCCCCAACCAACAACTTTCTTCTGCTTTAACTCAATTACTTCTTCATCAAAATAATGAGCATTCAACTCTAGCAGCTGTTCTCTTAATCTTCCAATCAACTCCTTATCAAGTTCAGACAAATTCTCTGATTTCTTCTTCACTTCCAGCATGCTTCCCATCATGATTGGCTCAAAGTCATATCTTTTATCCATTAGGAAGAAGCTCATTCTTTCTTTCTCAAAAGTCACTGAAAACACCCTATTTTCATAGGTGTTCCAGGAAATAGCCTTTCCTTCACCAATGCTATCATCCTGATCTCTTTTTCTGTTCTTCTTGAGTTCTGCTTTTGTCTGTGAGAAAGCAAACATAATCTTCAAATCTTCTACCAGCATCCTTGCTTCCTCAAAATCTTCAATTTCTTTGGTGCAAGCTATCTCATACATTTTCTTCAAATCACCTTTGGACAGCTTTCTGAAGATCCCAATCTCACTTGCAAACACTTCATTTGTTCCATCACTTCTGAATATTTTGAAATAATCTATCTGATTATTATCAAAGTATATCCACATAGAGATGTTTGAAGGTTCCTCCACTTCCTTACTCATCTTAGGCTTTTTAGCAACAGATTTCTTCCTTATTGCTTTTGATGATTGTGCCTCTTTCTGATTAGACACCTCAACCTCCTTCACAACAGCTTTCTCAGCTACCTCATCCTTCTTTACAGATGCCTCCTTCTTCTCAAGAACTTGAACACTTTGTTGCTCAGAAATCATCACAAGTTCTTTATCCTGTTCAGGCTTACCTTCAGTGGTAACCTGTTCATTGATCTGATCTCTCTTCCTCTTTCTTTGAACCAATGCCACCTCTTCAGTTTCAACCTGTTGATCCTCCATTGCTTCCAAATGCATGGCTTCTCTGGTGACATTGTACTTTTTCTCAATCTCATCCAGAGTCCATCTGGAAAAGAATTGGAATGGCTTTCCAAGAGCAGTAGATAAAAATCTCACCATAGTTCTCCTCTTTTCAGTTTCCTGCTTTGAAATTGACTTCTTCTGAGTCTTTTTCACAGGCTTTTTCTTATCAGCTTTCTGTTTTCTTTCTTCTATCTCCTTGTTCACTCTTTCTTGTTCTTCCAAACCTAACTGTCTGGCAAGAGCCTCTGAAGCTTCATATTCCATAATCTTCCTTTTTGCTTCATCAATTTCAGAGTCAGAATCAGACTTTGCTTCTTCAATCATCTTCTCTTTTCCTTTATCTTTAGGATCAACAACAGGAAGATCCTTCTTTTTCACAATCTCTGATTCTTTGATAACTACACCCTTAGTAGGTTTGACTACTTCAGGCAACTTTACTAGCAACTCAGCAATGGTAAGATCATCCTCATTGATCTCTGGTTCAGTACTAATAACTGCAGGTTCATTTGCAACCTGAGTGTCTTCATTCACAACATCTTCTTCCAAAACAATCTCAGCCACTGTTCCAGTCTCTTTCTGTTCCTCCCCCTTGGCTTCAGTCTCCATCTCAACACCTTGTTCATTCACAACATCTTCTTCATGCACAGACTCCCCCTTAACTCCAGATCTCTCCCCCTTTGTGAATTGAACCAACGTATGATACTTCTTCCTTAGAGCTCGAATAGTACCCTTCATGGAGGCAATAGAAGCACCCTGAGCTTGAATGACCCTTGCTTGCTTTACCAACTGTGCTTCATGCAGTTTGAGCATATCATGCTGTGCAGTGGCCAACTCCTCCAATGTATCAAGTCTGGCTGCATGAGATCCATGTTTCTCATCATGAACAAAGAAGTTCTTCTCAAAGGCCTTCAAATCCTTGGCAATGGTACGAAAATTTTCCATCAATTCCTCATGTGTAAATCTGCTCTCACCAGGTTTAGAAGTGTTAACCTCCATTACTGGATCTTTGAGCTTTTTGACTTTAGTCTTCAGCCTTGCTGAAGCACTAGAAGCCCCCTTGGTTTCTTGGCACCTGGGTCCTCCATGTGATTTCTCACTAGGAGTTGCCGTGGTGGGGGTCTTACTTATGTTCAAACTGGCCTGATGCACACCTTGTGCAACATCAGTAGTTTGAGCCTCACCAACCACATGCCCATCATTCTCCTTAGAGGGCACCTTCTTTATACTTGAGTGGGGCTGCACTCCAGGGGTATCCCTTTGGGTAGAATCAGAAGGAGAGTGCTCCAACTGTTGGCTTATAGGCTTTTGGGGTTTAGAACCAGAGGAGGAAGGAGCTCCTCTGTTCTTTCTCTGATATTTTTGAAGTGTGGGAGTGGGGGTTTTGTCAAAGGACTGAGGGATTGTATCTGTGATAGGTGTGTGGGTAGGTCATCAGAGGGAATGCCTGGTTGTGTAGGCTGCAAGCCTGATGCCTCACCTTGTGGGTGGTTCACTCTCATCATTGTAGAGAACAATGGAGTGAATTGGTCATTGGAGCCTTCTGCAGGTCTCTTCATATTGGAGAACAACTTATGACCAAGAGCAGAGCTCTTATAGATGTTTCCAAGTTTAGGTACAGCCGTCAATTCATTTGTAATCACTTCTTGGACAAATCTTGGGAACATGAAAAATGTTTTGACCTTAGAGTTTGGAATGTTCTCAAGATTGTACACAAGACTATCAAAAATCATTTGTGAAAAATTAAACACCTGTTTTGTGGCTAGACAGACCAAAGCAGAAGCAATAGTGCTGCTAAACTCACCAAAACTAGTGGATTTCTTTGAAAAACAGTGCAACAGGGTATGCACAAGAAATCTCCATTGAGGGCAAAATTGACTCTTAAGATATTTCAAAGATGTTTGAGAGCCTGTATATCCCATTTTTAAAAGGTTTTCCATGATGGTTCGAGTAGAGAGCATAGATATACCTCCTTCATCATTTAGTTGCAGATGATGTCTGATCTTGGCAGGGGTAAGGGTGAGAGACAGACCACAGATAGTGGTTTGAATACGTTTGACTCCATCTTCTTCCTGAACAACTCCATTCATCCAGAAGTCTTGCATATGTTGAATGTAGATGGTAGGAGTGATTGTCGCGGCATGCGCAATGTGAGATGATGCCAAGAAATCAACTATATCCTCGAAACCTTCAGAATCTCCACCCTTGGAAATATATCCAACCTTGTTATGATCCTTGACAAAAGTCAATGAAGCCATTAGCAATCGAATAAGAAAACCTAAACAGATGATGAAATCGAATCGTAATCTCGAATGCACGAACACTGAGAGAGAATCAATCGAAGAATTGCAAACGTTTCTGAGAACAAAAGTGTAGAATAGCCGTTAATGAAAAAGGCGGTCAAGTTAGGGCTTATATACTACACTTTAGAGCAGGGGTAACTACCATTAGCAGTGTTAACAAACACAAGGTGGGCTAGGTCAAATAAGCAGTGGTAATTAACGCTAGCAGTGGTATTTGTCAAACTATTTTAAAAGCAGTGGTAAAAGATACCCTCAGTGGTAATGACACGCATTAGGTTAAAAGCAGTGGTAATCACATCAGCTTAATTAAAAGCAGTGGTAATACCTCAGAATAACTAGCAGTGTTGACAAGCGTGTGTGTGAGCAGGGGTAAAACACAAATGCATAAACAGTGGTAACGGGCGATTGTGCTAGCAGTGTTAATGGGCGAATGTGCTAGCAGTGTTAATGGGCGAATGTCTAGCAGTGTTAATGGGCGAATGTCTAGCAGTGTTAATGGGCGAATGCGCTGGCAGTATTAATGGGCGAATGTGAAAGCAGTGTTAATGGGCGATTGTGAAAGCAGTGTTAATGGACGAATGACTAGCAGTGTTAATGGGCGATTGTGAAAGCAGTGTTAATGGACGAATGACTAGCAGTGTTAAAAACTTTGTAAGAACAAGTATTTCACTCCATGAACTGAATCTCCATGAACTGCTGCACTGAAATTGATAATAAAAACTCTATCTTACTGCTTGTGAGCTTTCTGAAACTCCTTCTGCCACATCAAAGAACTTATCAACATTTACAAAAGATAAAAAGAAAGGAAAGATATACAGAGATAATACAAGAATAATTGTAACAAGAAGAAGGGTTATTCAGAGTTCATCATTCCAACACTTGTGACCAAGAATATGAACCTGCCTACATCAAAGGCTTTTGTGAAAAGATCTGCATATTGATCATCAGTGTGGACTTTTTGAACTTGAATTAGCTTCTTTTCATTACAATCTCTGATAAGATGGTACTTAATCTCTATATGCTTGGTCTTGGAATGCTTGACAGGGTTATTCACAATGCTAATAGCACTGTTGTTGTCAATGTATATAGGTGTCTGTAAGAAAGAAAGACCATAGTCCTGCATCTGATTCTGAATCCATAGGACTTGTGAGCAGCATTGAGAAGCAGCTATGTATTCAGCCTCAGTTGTTGATTGTGAAACAGTGGTCTGTTTCTTGCATTGCCAAGAGACCAATCTTCCTCCTAAGAACTGACATCCTCCTGATGTTGACTTCCTATCCAGGTTTGCTCCTCCATAATCACTATCTGTGTAGGCCACCAAGTCAAAAGAATTGTCATAAGGATACCAAAGTCCCAATTTAGGTTGACCCTTGAGATATTTGAATATCCTCTTGACTGCATGTAAATGTGACTCCTTTGGCCTAACTTGAAACCTAGCACACACACAAACAGCAAACATAATATTAGGTCTGGAAGCTGTAAGATACATTAATGATCCAATCATGGATCTGTATTGATGAACATCAACTTCCTCCCCCTCAACATCAGCAGTGAGGTGTTTGTGAGTTTCCATTGGTGTGCTTGCTGGTTTTGCATCATTCATTCCAAACTTTTGAAGCATTGTGGCGACATATTTTGATTGATTGATGAAGATACCATCTCTTTTCTGCTTGACCTGCAAACCAAGAAAGAAAGTTAGTTCTCCCATAGAACTCATTTTAAACTTCTTGTGCATTAGTTCTTCAAACTCCTTGCACATGTCTTCCTTTGTTGAACCAAAGATGATATCATCTACATAGATCTGCACCAACAGCATATCAGTCTTTGTTCTCTTGATGAATAAAGTCTTATCAATGACACCCCTCTCAAATTTGTTTTCCAACAAATATGAGGACAAGGTATCATACCAAGCCCTAGGTGCTTGATGAAGACCATACAGTGCCTTCCTCAACTTGCAAACCTTGTCAGGATATTTAGGGTCTTCAAACCCTGGTGGTTGACAGACATAGACTTCCTCATCAATAGTGCCATACAAGAATGCACTTTTCACATCCATCTGATAGACTTTGAATCCTTTGTAAGATGCAAAAGCCAAGAATAGCCGGATGGCTTCAATTCTAGCTACAGGTGCAAATACATCATCATAGTCTATTCCTTCTTCCTGAGTGTACCCCTGTGCCACTAGTCTGGCCTTATTCTTGATCACAATTCCTCTCTCATCTGTCTTGTTTCTGAATATCCATTTAGTGCCAATTACTCTGTGTCCTTTTGGGAGATCCACCAAATCCCAAACATGCTGTAGGACAAATTGCAGTAACTCCTCTTGCATAGCTTCTATCCAGCTTGGATCCTTCATGGCATCTAACACTTTCTTTGGTTCATTCTGGGAAAGAAAGCATGACAACATCCCAGAATGAGTATTCACATATCCAGCTTCTCTGCTTTGCTTCCTTGTAATCATAGGAGAGGCCACATCTCCAATCACTTGGGAAGCAGGGTGATTCTTTTGAGTTCTTGTCAGGTGTAGGGGTTCTTCAGATAGGAATTCCCCTAGATTTGAATCATCAGGACTAGATTCTGAGGGATCTGGTTGAGTGATTTCACTTGTATCCCCAGTCTCATTTTCCACATTGCTTTCAAGCTGTGGAGTCTCTTCAGTCTCCTTGTCTCCTTCTTGATTCTCTGAAGCATCCTCTTGTACTTCAGTCTCTGATTCTTTCTCTTCTGAACTGATGGTGGATTGAGGAAACAGAACAAAAGGTGTGTCTGTCTCCTTTTCCTTGATGATAGGACCTGTATCAACTGCATTGCTCATGTTCAAAGAGTTAGTGAGTGAATCAATGTCAAATAACCAGTCTGGACCAGTCCCATGCACATTGGGAGTGTGTTCATTGAATTTGACATTGTCACTTTCCTCAATTGTTCTAGAAACAGTATTGAAAACCCTAACTGCTTTGCTCTGTATTGAGTATCCCACAAAGAAACCATCATCAGATTTACTGTCAAATTTCCCTAGGTGAGTTTTGGTATTTAAGATAGAACAAGGACACCCAAAAGGTACAAAGAATCCTATAAAAGGCTTTTTGTTTTTGAATAGTTCATAAGGTGTTTTTCCCTTGGACTTGACCACATGAACCCTGTTTTGCACATAGCAGGCAGTGTTAACTGCTTCTGCCCAAAAAGTGATTGGTAGTTTAGAATCTGCTAACATGGTTCTTGCAGCCTCAATCAGTGTCCTATTTCTCCTCTCAGCAACTCCATTCTGTTGAGGAGTTCTAGGAGCACTGAATTGTCTTTCAATACCTTTTTCCTCACAAAAGGAATTCAAATCAGCATTTTTGAACTCAGTTCCATTGTCTGATCTAATGACTTTCACTCTAAGGTTCACCTGATTCTCAACTCTCTTTACAAAGGGTTTGATCAGTCCACTTGTCTCATCCTTTGTTCTTAGAAAGAAAACCCAAGTAAACCTAGAATAATCATCTATTATCACAAGACAGTATGATTTCTTGCCTATACTCATTACATTGGTGGGTCCAAATAAATCCATGTGCAATAATTGAAGAGGAGCAGAGATAGTGTTTATTGTCTTTGATTTGTGAGAAGCCTTGTGTTGCTTGCCTTTGAGGCAGGCTACACAATGATCATCAAGTGTGAACTCTTTTGGGGGAAGACCTCTGACCAATTGATTTTTGACAAGTAAGTTCATGGTCTTAATGTTCATATGACCCATCCTTCTATGCCAAAGAGAGGATTCAGTCATTGAAGCTTTTGAAAACAGACAGTTCACAACTTCTGATGGCATACCATTTAAGTCTAGACAATAAACATTATCTTTTCTAGGTGTTCTCAATAAAACAAAGCTCTCATCAACTACAAACTTAGGAGAAAGAATTAAGCACTCTGTGTCAGTGAACAGAGTGAAAAGTTTCTTATCACACACCTGAGACACACTCATCAGGTTGTATCTGAGTTGATCCACATAGTATACATCTTCTAAGGTTAACTTACCTCCTGTAACCTTACCTTTCCCTGAAACCTTACCTCCTTTTGGATTATCTCCAAAGGCAACATATCCTCCATTGAATGTAGTGAAATCTTCAAGAAAGGATCTATTGCCTGTCATGTGCCTAGAGCAACCACTGTCCACATGCCATAAGTTCTCATTCCTGTCTGGGTTGCCCTGCACATAAGGGAAATAGGTTAGTGTCTTGAGGGAACCCAAGCCAATATGGTCTTGGGTTCTCCCTTTTCATTAACATAATTGACCTCTGTCAATCTGTTAAGCTTTAAAAGATAATCCTTGTTAGGAATCTCATGACTTGAGTACTTAGTTACAATGGGTTGTCTCAGTGAAGAATTTGTAGTGGCAACATTGTTTGAGATACCACTGCTGCTATTGCTAGCAGCAGTGTTAACCTCTATATCTTTTTGGTTGTTACCACTGCTTTCAGAAGCAACACTTTCATTACCACTGCTTGTGGAAGCAGTAGTATTGCTTAATGAGGCTTTTGGTACCCATTTTGTAACTATCTTCACAGTCTTCTTTTCAACCTTTTTCTTTTGGACACTGACTTTCTTTTTAGGTTGATTTTTTCTTTTCTGAACCAATTATCTTTTAACAATAGGTTTTGGAACAAACCCTCTGCTATTATACTCTGTCCTTCTAGTTTGGAACTGCTTTTGATTCTGAAAATTAACCCTTTGATTTTGAAAAGTCATTCTTTGATTAAAAGGGTTATAGTAGCAGTCCTTAGCCAGATGGTTGAGATTGCAGCATATAAAGCAGGGTTTTGGTTTGTTAATCTTGTTCAGATCAACACCATGAGTTTGAGCCCATTGGTTGTTCCAATTCCTTTTGTTTCCTCTTGGTTTGGCACTTGTTTGAGGCTGTTTAGAAGTACCAGGATCACTGTCATTCTTATGAGTGGGTTTATCACCTTTGACACTAGGTTGTGAAGTTGCAGGTTCCTGGTCAACTATTTTCTCCTTCCCTTTCCTAGAGACTGTAGCAATCTTACTGGGTACAAAGGGCATACCACCCTTTTCATTGGTGAGGATTTGATTTTCCTCAGGGACAGTCGCTTGGGATTTGTTTTCAGTCTTTTCCTTTTGTTCTTCCTCATTATCACTGCTTGAGGGATCTACATCACACACTCCTTCTCTCAGTTCCTCTCTGTTTAGTCTATCTAGGATATCTGTGGTAGGAGGAATATAGGTGTGATTGCGAGGTGGAGGAG
Source organism: Centaurea solstitialis (assembly GCA_030169165.1). Classification (NCBI taxonomy): domain Eukaryota; kingdom Viridiplantae; phylum Streptophyta; class Magnoliopsida; order Asterales; family Asteraceae; genus Centaurea; species Centaurea solstitialis. The sequence continues at coordinate 56,676,296 of CM058040.1, forward strand.
TATTGTGATATCCTATCCCTCTTTTGAGTTCATCATGAACTTGAGCCTTTAGAATTTCTTCCAAGGCTTTAGAGGACTTAGAGAATTTATCAAGATCTTCCTTAGCCTTTTCTAATTCCTTCTTGACAGATTCTAAATCCTCACCAGACTTTACTAATTTCTTCTCAAACTCCTTTTTCTCCCACTTCCAGTAATTGTAGTCATACTCAAACTGGAGTTCATTCTCTTTATAGGACTTGATTTGGTCCTCCAGATTCTCAATGACTATCCTATACTCTCTTCTATCAACTTCCATTGTCTTGATGGTATCACTCATAGTCTGATTGTGATCCCTATACTTCTTAACAGTTTCAATACAAGAATCAGAACATAATTTAGAGGATACCTCTGCTGGAAGTTCAGGTTCAGTAATTTTGGCCATCAAAGCATGATTCTGGATGGCTTCTTCAGCTTGATCACTCCAGTCAAATCCCATGCCTTCTTGTGATACCAAGGCTTGAGAAGAGTTGGAATTTGTGCCTCTGTTGGGTCTTGGAGCATGTGCTTGTCCTCCATTGTTGGCTTGTTGATGAGTACCACTCCCTTTGCACTCTCTGACAAAGTGTCCAGGCTCATTGCACTTGTAGCATCTCACCTTTGATTTGTCAAACCCAGCAAGGTCTCCTCTTTTGGCATCAAAGTTGTTCCTGCCAGTCCTCCTTATAAATCTTTTCATTCTCATAGTTAACATGGCCATCTGCCACTTGATGTCCATCTCCTCCAAATCATCAGCATTGATTTGTTCAAGATCATCATTGATCAGAGGAGATCTTACATGATTGGCAAGGAATGCTTCCAAGACTGCATCCCCATTAGTATCCTGTGACACAGATGATTTATCATTAGTACTGTCATGGTTATTATTAGCAGGATTAATATTAGCAGTACTAGCAGTATTAAAATTAGAAGAAGGATTTTCAGAGGAATAGAGAGCAATAGTATGTGAGTATCCAGTTGGTCTTCTTTTGGCCTCTACTTCAGCTTCAAAGATCCTGAGATCATTGTATAGATCTTCAAGCTCCTTATCCTCCAAGTCATCTCCTTGTCTGAATGACACAGTGTACATAGTCCATTCCTCACTCAGAGATCTGAGGAATTTTCTATTGACTTCATCCTTCTCCATCTTCACATCTACATTGGCAAGTTCTCCAATCAGTTTGTTGAACCTGTCAAAAGTTTGAGTCATGGACTCATTCTTTGTAGAAGTGAAGTTTTCATATTGTTGCTTCAATAGGGCTATCTGATTTCTCTTAGAACTTTTAGTTCCAGAGAATCTCTTCTCCAGTGCAATCCACAGTGATCTTGCATCAGGGCAGGTACAAAACTGGTGTTGGTATTCATTGGGAATGGCCAACAGCAGAGTGCTTAAGGCTTTCATCTCAGTCTGCTTCCTCTTTTTGTCTGCATCAGATTTTGGGGGTGCTCCAGCAACAGCAGGTTCAGGGACACTGGGTCCATGTTCAACAACTTCCCATAAGGCATAATCAGTAAGAAGCATGTATTGCTTAATTCTGATTTTCCACATCTCAAACTCATTGGGTTTGAGCATGGGGACTTTGGACACAAGAAAAGAATCCTGGGAATCCATTGATTAAAAAGTATTCTGAACACAAGCTCTGATACCACTTGACAGGATCTGAATCTTAATATCAAGAACAGAATACTTAATCAAAGAAGTTTGCGGAATAACACTTTGATTATAATAACAGAACAATGAATTCAAACAAACTGTGTATATTGATCTTAATAGCTTAATGATTACAACTACAAGCCCAATCTGTTTGAACAGGCTCAAAACAGACGTGCAATACTTCTCTATTGCAGGGATTTCAAGAACAATCTTGAGGCTCTTAATTCTAACACAAAAGCTATCAAAACTCGTATCTAACAATTTTCAACCTATTAGCTATATATACGACATAACAGATTACAATAAGGAAACTAGATTTACAAGATAATCTCTAAAATATCTCCAAGCATATCGTATCTTGTCTATATCTTCAAGTCATCACAATCCTTTCCTTATCGTCTTCTGATAGCAGTAGTAAAAACATAAGCAGGGTTAACTTTGCACCAGCAGTGTTAACTCCAAAATCAGCAATGGTAATCTTCAAGAGCAGTGGTAATCTGTAATGGCAGTGGTAACATTGATCTTCAAGCATTCATCACATACTGGCAGTGGTAAACTTCAATCTTCATCAGCAGTAGTAACCTTCCAATACCAGCAGTGATAACCAGCAGTATTAACCTTTATGAGAGCAGTGGTATTAGACTCAACAATTTTTGAGTAAATTTCCAAGTTGATGTTTTTAATCAATTCGAATATTTAGCTATTATCTTATTTATTTTAAAATAACATCTAAAATATTTGATAAAAATATATGTCAACCATTTAAACATAGACTTGTGAGACGGAGACCTCTATTTATATCACCGTGGATATGTGTTGATCCTCTATTGATGGCCAATATGATAGATTGTATTGTAGAGGGGGGGGGGTTGAATACAATCAACACAGTTTCTTATGGTTGACAAGTAAGGAGGGAATAGTAAATAGACATCCCTCTTGTACTTTTTGTCAGAAAGGTAAACCAAATCCTTTTTGTGCATATAAGACAAGAAGACAAAACTAATATTCATAAAGAACAAGTCACTGATCAGGCCTTAGGATCGCTGATCCCTGGGAAGGATTAGGGAGGCGCTGTGACTTGTCATCATCGAACGTCATGTATGTGTAGTCAGCTAGCTGTCACTGATTTCAACTTCGGATCATTAGCATCACTGACTCTATAATCAGCTTACATCAATAGATGGTGCCGATGGTTTTCCTAGTGACATGACTGTTTGTCTTCAGAGAATACATTAGCAGTTATTAGCTCTCGCTGTCATTGAAAGGAGTCAGTGACAAGCTATCGCTGATATCATTTATGAACCATGCTCAGCAGTATGGATCTTCAGTGAACAGACTCGCTGTAGTTCCCTAAGCATCTATATTTTGCTAAGTATTCTGAGATGAAAGATAAAGGATCATTGATATTTCATAAGGTCTTAGGAAGACTGGATCAACAATCTCCCCCTAAATATCAATGATAAGACAACAGGGATGTTGTCTTTTTCTAGTAGCTCAGAATTCATTCTAAGTCTAGAATCAACAGTTAGGAAATAAAACATGTTAAAGGTACTTGTTCTATTTAACTGTTAGAAGAAAAATCTTTTTCAGTGAAGGATATCAGGGATAAAGAAACACTTGTATTTCATTTCATTCAATGTAAGAATTACAATACAGAAGGAAATAAGATTACAAGTCACTGAAAGAAACAACAAACAATTTACATAGATCAAACTAGTCTACACAGATTAAACTAGTCTAGAGGTTCATCTTTAACCCAGCAGTGATCCATGTTTTCTTCTTCATCGTCTTCTCTTTCTCAGCCAATCCTGGAACTTCACTGACTAGTGAAAGAGGCATCCATCCAGAAGATGAATGGGAGAGAGCAGGGAGTACATACAAAGTCGTTGATTAAACTTTGTATTGTACTTTCCAGCAAATCTTCTCTATCTTTGAAAGAGGCATCCATCCTGATGATGAATGGGAGAGGGGCATTCAACCAGGAGACACATACTCCTGTGTCGAATACAGATCCTGAATGATGAGAGGATCAGCCTCTAAAGAATGAAACACCAGCAATCATTACTCATTTGAGTTTCTGATCGCCGATGTTTTTCCCCCTCAGCAGGTGCCACTCTACTTTCTCCCCTTTTAGGCTGATAACCTATCTCCTCCCGAGACTTGGGTTCTATATTTGAAGAACCGGGGAGACAAGCCAATACGGAGTAGAGAGAGGAACCTTCTTCATTAGAAGAAGGTATCCTGCAAGAGGAGGGGAAAAGGGAAGAGAAGAATCCCTTTTAGAATAAGGTATCCTGTAAGATTTCTCCCCCTCAGATACAGCACCAGGTGCTGTAGCTGAGAGTCAGGATCCTTTTTCCTTGGTCTAGCCGCAGTGGCGGAGGACATGAATGGCAGTGGGGGGCTATGGCCCCCCTAATTTTTCTTCCTAGTACATATAATTATGCAAATAAATAGGAGTATAGCAATGCTTTGTTATTAAATTATATTAAATGGGCCCCTCCACTATATTAGTAAATAGGCCAACTAATGTTTTAAACCCAATAAAAAATAACCTAAAATATTTTTTTTTTCAAAAACAAAAAAACCTAGAATTCTTTTGACTTACCTACGATTCCTATTTTCACAATCACATATTTGTTTTCCAATCAATTTTATATTTATTTTATTCAAACTAAAAACGCATACAGTGGCCTTAATATCTCACCTTACTTGCTTTAAGCTTAACCAAATCCAAGTGATCGGTGGACCTTTAATCCTTATTGTTAATTGGTAAGACTAACCCTTATCTTTAATTATGTTTTTGTTTGTTTTTATATTTAATAATTTAATCATCTGGTATTCTAATTTGTTTATCTATGATTCTATTCGTTTTTGTTTATGTTTACTTGTGCAATGTTAAATTTGTGTAACTTATATGTTAAAAAATAAATTGTAGATCAACATGAAAAAGCAAGCTACAATTCATGGGTTTTTTTTAAGAGAAAACATACAAGTTCTTTTCAAAATACTGAAGCGATGGCGGATACTGAAGCTATGGCAGATACTGAGAACACCCCTGCATCTAGTACCCCAGTTAATGAGAACCCCCGAAAAAAGTTCAAATAGAAAATAATGATATTGATCTTACTTCACTGAAACGAGATCCCGGTTTGCGTCGTCAAATTTACGATTATCATGTTAATCAGCGTGATACAGTTCGACGAGCTTATGTAAGTCTTGGTCCTCTTCAACCGATACTTTCTGCATATCCTAAATCTGGACCTGAATCACATAAACGGAGCTTTCAACCATCTTGGTTTAGGTTATATCCTTGGCTTGAATATTCAAAGACTTCAAATGCCGTATTTTGTTTTCCATGTTTTCTGTTTAACAAGCCTTCTGGACCTGGATACTACGGCCAACAAGCATTTACGATAGATGGATTTCAAAATTGGAAAAAAGTTGGGGGGAAGAAATGTGTATTTTTGCATCATATGGGAACCGACTGCACATCTTTCCATAATGTTGCACAAAAGCATCGGATGATATGTTGAATGAGGCACAAGATATAAGGAACATGTATGAGAAATTTACAACAGAAGAACGTGAGAAGAACAGAAAAAGATTGATGGCTTGTATTTATTCAGTTCGTTGGTGTGCGTTTCAAGCTGTTGCATTGAGAGGTCATAATGAGAAACCAGATTCCATCAACAAAGGTAATTTTCTTGAAATGTTGGAGGCAATTGGTAATTTTAGCACTGAAATTAAAGAATTATTTCATAGTGCCCCTAAATACGCATCTTATACATCACCGGTGATCCAAAAAGAGATTTTGAACCTTATTTCAAGTAAGGTAAGACGAAAGATTTGTGAGGAGATTGGTGGTGGAAAGTTTTGTTTACTTGTAGATGAAGCACGAGATGAGTCTCATAGAGAACAAATGTCCATTGTTTTGAGATTTGTTAATAAAGAGGGCTTTATTACCGAACGTTTCTTTGGGCTTGTTCATGTTCCTGACACTACGGCACAAACTCTCAAGGATGGGATTTATTCTTTATTGTCACACTACAACCTAGATATCAAGTCCGTTCGTGGCCAAGGTTATGATGGAGCAAGTAACATGCGAGGTCAGTTTAAGGACTTGCAAGCATTGATTTTAAATGATTGTCGATATGCATATTATATTCATTGTTTTGCCCATCGATTGCAACTAGCATTAACGGCCTCCTCACAAGGAGTTATTGCATTGCGGAAATTTTTTACTCAATTGTCTTTTGTTGTCAATGTTGTTGGTGCTTCTTCTAAGCGTAGTGATCAACTAAGAAATGCACGAGCCGAGGAAATTGCGTACCTAATTTCTATGGATGAGTTGGAGACTGGTAAAGGTCTAAATCAAATTGCTACATTACAACGAGCCGGGTATACCAGATGGAGTTCTCACCTCAAATCGGTTTCTAGCTTAATTAAAATGTTTAGCCCAACGTGTGAGGTTTTGCTTAAAACTATTGAAGAGGGTACCAGTTCAATTAAAGGAGATGCAGATTCAGCATATGAGACTATCACGACATTTGAGTTTGTTTTTATTTTGCATCTCGAGAAGGAAATTATGGAGATCACTAAGGTTCTATGTCAATCTTTACAAAGGCGAGAGCAAGACATACTTAATGCATTGAGGCTAGTTGCATCTACTAAATTGTTGTTGCAAAAAATGAAGGATGAAAGATGGGGTGATTTGCTTAGTCATGTTAAATCATTTTGTCAGGTACATAACATTGATATCCCAGACTTGTCTTCTTCCTATTTTAGCCGAGGGGCTCGAGCACGTAAAGAGCATAGTGATCATACACTTGAACATCACTATCGAGTGGATATTTTTTATGAAGCAACTAATTGTCAATTAATGGAATTAGATCACCGGTTTAGTGATAGTTCGATGGAGTTGCTTCGCCTTTCATCAACTTTAGATCCTAAAAGTGTGAATGAGCCTTTTCGAAGTGTTGATATATGCCAACTAGTAGAAAAGTTTTATCCGGAAGATTTTAGTGACCGTGAGAAACTAGTTCTGAAGATGCAACTTCCACATTATGAGGTCGATGTTGTTCAACATGAAGATTATAAGCAGTTGACATCTATTTCAGAATTGTGTCAATGGTTGGTAAAGACTAGAAGAACAACCACATTTGATCTTATTTATCGGGTAATCAGTCTCATACTTACTTTGCCGGTTTCTACTGCAACAACAGAAAGGTCATTTTCAGCAATGAGTATTGTGAAAACAAAGCTTCGAAATAAAATGGAAGATGAGTTCTTGAATGACTCGTTGGTTTTGTTTATTGAAAGAGAAGTTGCAGAAAAGATTAGCTTGGAGGAAATTGTAGAAGATTTTAAAGTTGCAAAAGATCGTCGAGTTCCACTTTAATGCAAAAGGTACAAAATAATCACGTTTTTGGAGTTTTAATATATTTTAAACCTTCGTTAGTGTCTTTTTTGTGATTTTAAAAATATATATATCTATCGTATTGAAATATATCAAACTTCTTTATGTTATACACTTTTATGAAAGATTTGGCTTGGCCCCTCGGCTTCAAAAGCCTGTGTTCCGCCACTGTCTAGCCGAGAGATTTTCCAGAAGAGTGTAGAGCATGGCTGAAGAAACTTGAGCAAATGAGATATTCCGCAAAAAAAGAAAGATATCATAAGTATAAAACAAGTAAGGAAAGAGGAGTCTTATATTGTTTTAAAAACTTATGTTTGAGAAGGAGAAACCAGAAAAGTGGTTTTATTTAAAGAAGAAGATGAGAAGACAACCTTAATGTAAGGTTTGTGACTTACCAGACGAGGAAGAAGGTCTTCTAAGAAAGAGAGAAGATTTGAACTCGTTGTAGTGCAAATCTTGGAGAGATGGAGAAAATATGGTAAGTGAAGATAGAAGTAATCCAAGAGTGGATTTTATAAGGGAGAAGGATACCGGAAGGTCCGATTTTGGCGCGCAAAAGTCGATGGGACGTGGAGCAAGTTACAAGAAGTAATTATGGTGGTTAATTAAAACTCGCCGTAAAATTGTAACCGTTTGCATTCACGCGCCCAAAAGTGTCTTTTCGTTAACAGACACGCGCCTGACACACGTTGGGAAGTAACGTATGGTGCCACAAAGTCAAATCAACTAGATAGAGTTAGTAGAGGATGAGTTGATTCAAACTTGATCCAGTTTGATGAGTAACCTTAATCATAGGAATGTGAAAGGTTATCAGCAGATGGAAAAAGTCTTCTTATCACATAAAGTGTGTTAAGGTAGGTGAGATCACTGAAATATGAAGTAAATACAGTGTCTCAGCAAACAACAGAATCATCAGTGACTTAAGGATGATCAGGGAGATCAATTCATTTCATTTAGAAGAATACAGTACACTGGAAAAATACATAGAGTATGTACAGAGAAAAATCTAGTAATGCAGGATCCTGAACGTTAGGCATCAGGGTTTAGCATTCCTAGCTCACTGATGAGTTGGTTGAACCGTTTCTCATCCAGCGGTTTAGTGAAGAGGTCAGCGAGTTGATACTCAGTAGGGATGAAATGAAGTTCAACAACGCCATTCATCACATGATCTCTGATAAAGTGATATCGGATCTCAATGTGCTTTGTCTTCGAGTGAAGGACAGGATTGTTGGCGATGGCAATCGCTGAAGTGTTATCGCAGTAGATGGTTATATTTGATAGCTTGAACCCATAGTCCTGAAGTTGATTTCGCATCCAAAGGACTTGAGCGCAGCAGCTACCAGCAGCGACGTACTCTGCTTCAGCGGTTGATGTGGACACAGAATTCTGCTTCTTGCTTGTCCAGCTCACCAACTTACCACCAAGTAGCTGACAGCCACCAGTGGTGCTTTTTCGATCTATTTTACAACCTGCAAAATCACTATCTGAGAAAGCAGTTAGATCGAACCCTGAGTCCCTGGGGTACCAGAGACCAAGGTTGGGAGTCCCTTTCAGATATCTGAAGATGCGCTTTACTGCCTTCATATGGGACTCCTTGGGATCAGCTTGATATCGTGCGCAAAGACAGGTAGCATACATGATATCAGGTCGGCTCGCTGTAAGATATAGCAGTGAGCCGGTCATTCCTCTGTAGAGAGTAACATCAACAGATTTCCTTCGGAATCCCTGTCGAGTTTTAGAGGAGGTGCCATTGGTGTTTTCATAGCAGAGCAGGTAGTAAGCTCGAATTTAGTAAGCATATCACGAACATACTTACCTTGAGAGATGAAAATACCCTTTTCAGATTGCTTAACCTGAAGACCTTCTTTGATGAGATAAGTAGTTTCATACCAGGCTCTAGGAGCCTGCTTTAATCCATACAGAGCCTTGTTTAGCTTGTAAACATGAGTAGGATGTTTTGGATCAGTGAAGCCTAGAGGTTGAGCAACATAGACTTCTTCAGTGAGTTTCCCATTGAGAAATGCACTCTTGACATCCATCTGAAACACTTGAAATTTCATATGAGCCGCATAAGAGAGAAAGAGTCTAATGGCTTCAAGTCTAGCCACAGGGGCAAAGGTTTCATCATAATCTATCCCCTCTTCTTGTCTATATCCTTGTGCAACAAGACGAGCCTTATTGCGAATCACAATGCCATTTTCATCAAGTTTATTTCTGAAAACCCATTTTAGACCTATGATGGTCTTCCTGGATGGCTTGTGAACAAGGGTCCAGACAAGGTTTCTTTCGAACTCAGCGAGTTCTTCTTGCATCGCTGAAACCTAAAATGGGTCAGCGAGCGCTTCTTCAATTTTAGAAGGCTCAATTTTAGATAAGAAACAGACAAAGAGACAGTGATTACTATCTTGATGTCGAGTTCTTACTCCAGTAGATGGATCGCCTAGGACTTGATCAACAGGATGATCTCTAGTCCATGTTAGAGCAGGCGGCTGAGGGACAGTCTGAAGAGGTTCGGCAATGACTGTAGAAGATGATTCTTCAGTGACTGCATCAAGTTGAGGAGGATCAGTGACAAGAGGAGCTGATTCAGATGATTCCGAAGGTGACGGAATGTCCTCCTGAGAAGTTGTGGGGGCAACTTGAGATATAGGAACAGCAGAGTAGACTGGAGGATCCTGAGGAATCTCAGGTATGTCTTCAAATCCATCAGGGATTGGAGATGGTGTTCCTGCAGTAGGGATGTTAGTATCAGGGCTTCATTTTCAGGGACCTGAAAGTAAGAGTTAGCCCATTGATCTACATCATTATTAGAAGGAGAGGAAGAAGAGAAGGGATTAGATTCATCAAACTTGACGTGAATGGTTTCTTCAATGGTTTGCCTTCGTTTGTTGAAAACACGATAGGCTTTGGATATAGTAGAGTATCCAACCAAGAAACCGTCGTCAGCTTTGACATCGAACTTTCCCAGAGCATCTCGGTCGTTCTTGATATAACAATTGCAACCAAAGATGTGGAAGTACTCAATGTTCGGCTTTCTTCCTCTGATGAGCTCGTAGGCTGTCTTCCTGAACCTTTTCACGATTAGTGAACTGTTCTGTGTGTAACAGGTAGTGTTGACAGCCTCAGCCCAGAATTGAATAGAAAGATGGGAATCAATCAGCATTGATCTTGCAGCTTCAATCAGCGTGTGATTTCTTCATTCAGCGACCCCGTTTTGTTGAGGAGTTCGAACGACAGAGAAGTTCTGAGAGATCCCTTTGCTGATCAGGAATTCTTCCAGGACACTGTTTTTGAATTCAGTGCCATGATCACTTCGTATAGAACGAACAGTGATCTGATTGTACTTCTCCATCCGAAGAATGAAGGAAATGATCAGCTGAGGAGTTTCACTCTTGGTTCTAAGGAAGAACACCCAGGTGTATCTTGAGTATTCATCCACTATCACCAAAGTGAATCGTTTTCCACCCATAGACTGAATATTGACAGGTCCAAAGAGGTCCATGTGCAATAGATGAAGTGGAGAGTTGATGGTAGAAACTTGCTTGGATTTAAAGGAAGCTCTAGTCTGCTTCCCTTTTTCACAAGCAGCACAAAGAGATTCCTTTGCAAAGCTGTTTTCAGGGAGACCTTTCACCAGGTTGCTGATAGAGAGCTGGTTGATGGTCTTGAAATTTAGGTGGGAGAGACGTTTGTGCCAGAGCCAGTTGATTTCAGAGGAGGCCCTGGACATGAAGCACACATTTTCAGTGGACGTGTCCATGTTGATGACGTAGACATCATGGGATCTTTGTCCTCTGAGAATGACTTTATTGTGCTTGTTCTTCACTTGGCAGCTTTTCTTGGAGAAAGAGACCTTGTGATCCTTATCACAAAGTTGACTGATACTCAGCAGATTGTGAGTCAATCCTTCAACGTAAGATACCCTCTGAAAGGTAGTCTTTCCGTTGGTTAAGGTACCATAGCCACGAGTGATACCTCTTCCTTCGCCACCGAATTTGACTGAAGGGCCAGCTTCTTCTTTGAAGTCAATCAGCACATGTTTGTTTCCAGTCATATGCTTGGAGCATCCGCTGTCAAGATACCAGATTCCCTTTTCCTGTAAGAGAAGGAAGAGTTAATTGGTCTTGGGAACCCACATAAAGTTGGGTCTGTAACAACTCAAATCCAATTTTCTAAATTTAACGGAAATAGTTAACGAAAGTAAATAAAGTAACCTTTGCAGCGGAAATAGTAAAAGGTTCAAACTTGAATTTGAATTTCATTTAAGAAAAACAACCAACAATTTAAGTAAATCACAAACCCTTTCTAAAATGAGATACAATGTATCTGATAAATTCACTTCAAAATAAAAACAACAAAATCCCCAACATTAACAGTCGTTGTCTCTTTAACATAATTTAACTGAGCCATGGAGCTGATCGGAGCTTCAAGCCAAGCCCTTCCCTTGAACTTTCCCGTAGGAACCTGCAACTAAAAGAGAAATCCACAGACGGGTAAGCTTGAAAGCTTAGTGAGCACAAACCACAAACACATGAACATTATATCACAAACCACAACGCATATGAGAACTAGACATGTTATCACCAATGTCCTTACGGTACACGCCGGTAAGAACCATGCTATCACCAATGTCCTTACGGTACACGCCGGTAAGAACCACATACATACTGATATCAGTTTAACACCATGACAATACCCACGGTGGCCACCACCACTACAACGGATAGGCCATCACACAACATGCTAGTCTCATAACCACATCCGCATCACATGCAATTTGTACATAAGCCACGTATAAGGGTTAATGTACTCACCTTGAATAACGTCACCACAAATAGTGTCATCACACCACACAATTGTCATCAAGCACCTAAACCAAAACAATACATGGTTCACATAAACAATTGCTCGAGAATGACACGTAAAACTCCCATACCGAAAAGCGAGTCTTAGCCATAGCTAGACTACTCCAATTGCCCCCAAATTCTACCCAACATTATCTTAGAACATCCCTAAGATAAGCCCCAAGCCAAATCCTGAAAAAGACCGCACACGAAAAATTCAAAAATCAAAACAGTGAGTTACATGCTGTTAAAAAAAATAGTGAGTTACGCGACCTACTCCCGTGACCTCAGGTCGCGGGGTCAGGTCGCGCAACTTTCCTGACCTGACGAACTTCGCGACCTGGCTACGGGAAACACCCCAAAACTCATCCTTACGACCATATAACTCAACAATGGTGTTATTGAACACCCCCATACCAATATAACACAAAATAGAACAACTAAAACACATTACTAACATGAAATAACTCAATTCGATCATCAATTGATCACCAATTGGACCACAAACCAACCACACAAACCCTAACTCCCAAAACCCCTAAAACTCGACTCAACTAATCGAATAAGCACAAATAGGATATTACCTTGGGTTAGGAATTTGATACAAACGCAACCTTGATGATCAATTTCAACCGAAACATTTGATTGAGCCTTCAATTGCACCAATCCCTTGAAGCACACAACCCTCTCCCTTTTCTCCTTGGAAGTCGACTAACACCCAAATTGGGGAATTAGTCTTCCAAAGATCTTACATACATGTCATCTACGCCCTCAACTATCGAAGATGACGCCCTGGTCCCTGCACCGGAAAGTTACACATATAATCCACATTAACTTTAAACTTAGCGCTCCCAGTTAAATACACCACTTTGGGAAATGGGGCGTTATAGGGTCCGTCAAGGTCAGCGAAGAAGGAAGAGTCATCAGGGACATAGATGACTGAATATTCAGTGGCCTCAGAGATTATAGCAGCAGTAGGGGTAGAGGCAACATCTTTTGTCTTAACTGAAGTTTCAGTTCTGACAGAGTCAGGGATGATAACAGTCTCAGCGAGTAAAGGTTTATTTCCTTTGGCAGACTTATTTGCCTTAGGACCTTTCTTTACCTTGGCTGCTTTTTCAGCCTTGGTAGTATGGGGACACTTGCTAGTAATATGGTCATTTTGACCACAGTGATAGCAGTTTCTATAGGTCTTAGATTTAGAGGGACCCTTTGGCTTTTTAAGCTTTTGGTCAGCAGGACCAGGTCCAATAATGCCAATATCTTTGGTCTGAGGAGGAATGGGAGTCTTCTCCTGAGGTTTGGTTATTAAGTCAACCTTGATTCTAGGAGTGAGACTTTGAGCAGATTTCTTAGCCCCAGATCCTGTAGGACCACCACCTAAGACTTTAGAAGCCTTGTGGTTTTGAATCTTAGATTTGGAAGGAAGGGTTGGAAGGTCTTTGCTATCCGAGTTCATATGAGGCTGAACAGGGAAAGCAACATCATCTTTAGAGATGGGAGAAGGATTCTGAGGATTAGAGTCAGAACTAACAAACATGCCAAATTTTAAATACGATTTATCAGAGATATCTGTAGCATGTTGTTTTCCTTTAACAAAACCTAAGCAGGTTCTATTCATAGGATGACGCTGGGTGGCAATAATTTCATCCACCTTTTTAGATGCATCAGCCCAACTTTTAAAAGTGACCTTTTCCGAAAGTAGCTCAGCAAGAGCTCTTTCTTTATCAGCGATGGCCTGTTCTCGTTCAATGCAAAGAACTTGGTTTGCATGAACTTGGTCTTTGTAACTAGCCTCATAAACAGCGAGCTCTTTGAGTTTCTCATGACACTCTTTGAGCTCAGTCCTAAGGTCAAAGTTGACCTTTTCAGCAGAGGACTTGCCATTTAATGCATTGAACAGGTCGATGGTTAGAGCATCCATCGCTATCATAGCATTAGAAGGAGAAGGAGTGGATACATGAAGAAGATCAGAGGTCATGACAGAAGTAGCAGTGACTTCTTCTTCAGGGATGTCTTCGAGCTGTGCCATAAGAGTTGGCTCGGGGTCTTCAGCGATGGCCATCAGACATGTCACCTCGCTGGTATCCTCTTCATCAGAGGATTCATCCGAAGATTCATCCCAGCCTTTTCCTTCAGCGATTAGACCTTTGCCTTTTCGCTGGTATTTTAGCTTTCCGTCCTTTCCGTCCTTTCCATCTTTGTAAGCCGGTGTAGAAGATTCAGCGAACTGATTCTTCTTGTACCTGCACTCAGTGGCAAAGTGTCCTTTGCCCTGACATTTGAAACAGGTAGAGGTAGCCTTATCACCAGAGGAGATGTCGGGCTTGTTAGTAAGAGAGATCTGCTTGGGATTACGGAAGTTTCCTTTCCTGCCAAACTTTTTGAAATGCTTAGTGAGAAGAGCAAGAGACTCGTTTAAATCTGTCTCATTATCAGAGACAAGATCAGAGTCAGAATCATCTATCTCAGTGATAGTCACTGTTGAGACAGGGGTTTGAGAGGGTTGAGAAGCTTCAGAGAATAGGGCAAGAGATGTACCTTTCGCATCATCCTTGGTATCTCTGATGAGATTAGTCTTCAGAGACTTGGTTTGCTCATGGTTGAGCATCATACCATATAACTCACTAAGAGTTATAGTCTTAATGTCCTTGGACATTTTTAGACACATGGTGTAAGTTTCCCAATATTCAGGGAGGGCCTCCATGAATTTGGTGATTACCTGCGAGTTAGAGTAGACAATACCGTAGGTCTTCAGATCTATCAGAAGGCAGTTAAACCTCTGATGGGTTTGGGCCAAAGTTTCACCTTTAGCAGCGATGAACTTCTCATACTGACGTATGAGGTGAATCTTTTTAGATTCTATGATAGCGTCAACACCCTCATATTGGATACAGAGAGTATCGCATATCTCTTTAGCTGTCTTAAGCTTACTGATGGAGTGAAATACTTCATCAGGAAGAGACATAGCTATTAGAGATCTTGCCTTGGTGTCAACATTCACCAGGCGCTTATCTTCGTCTGTCCAGTTGGACACTTGCTTAACAAATGTTCTTTCAGGAGCAGCGGGAGTGGTGGAAGTAGCAGCAACAGCTGATACTATAGAAGTGGGAACATATGGTCCATGCTCTAAGAAGTAGGGGATTTGAGGATCGGAACCAGAGAGAAATAGTTCAATTTTTGACTTCCATAGAGGGAAGTTATCAGCATTGAATCTGGGAGGCTTTGCCAGAGATCCATATTCAAAGTATGTGTCTTTTGGAGGATTGGCCATATGGTGGATCTAGAAACTATGTTTCTTTTGTGAACGGTTAGGAAGAAGAAAGAGGTTTCTAACCGCTCTGATACCACTTGTTGGTCCTCTATTGATGGCCAATATGATAGATTGTATTGTAGAAGGGGGGTTGAATACAATCAACATAGTTTCTTCCACTTAATTCAGTTCACGACTTCTATGGAGCCTTTGTGTGAAACTGAAGTAGATTGTTTGTTGAAGAGGATCAAGACTTTGTCAAGATCCAAAACAATCTTTAAGTTTAAGACACACAGCATTTGCTTATGCACTAAGCAAGAATTAGAGGGTAGAAGATAGAAAGAAAAAGGATAGGAATATTGAACATGGACCAAAGGTTCGGTGTTTGAAGAACACACTATGTTCATATTTATACCCCATGCATTAAATGCATGTTACACCCAACTTTACACTTGTCATGTAAAGATTGGGGTTTGGTGTACTATTGTACCATAAAATAAAGCCCATGCTTGGTAGAGTCATGGTCTATGGTAAATAGATGCCTTATGGTTGACAAGTAAGGAGGGAACTTTAAAGAGACATCCCTCTTGTACTTTTAGTCAGAAAAGCAAACCAAATCCTTTTTGTGCATATAAGACAAGAAGACAAAACTACTATTCATAAAGAACAAGTCACTGATCAGGCCTTAGGATCGCTGATCCCTGGGAAGGATTAGGGAGGCACTGTGACTTGTCTTCATCGAACGTCATGTATGTGTAGTCAGCTAGCTATCACTGATTTCAACTTCAGATCATTAGCATCACTGACCCTATCATCAGCTTACATCAATAGATGGTGCCGATGGTTTTCCTAGTGACATGACTGTTTGTCTTCAGAGAATACATTAGCATTTATCTGCTCTCGCTGTCATTGAAAGGAGTCAGTGACAAGCTATCGCTGGTATCATTTATGAACCATGCTCAGCAGTATGGATCTTCAGCGAACAGACTCGTTGTAGTTCCCTAAGCATCTATATTTTGCTAAGTATTCTAAGATGAAAGATAAAGGAGCGAAAGACGGGATCAACAATATGTAATTGTTCAGACTGACTTGTTTACTTAAAATAAATGATTAATATATTTTATTTTTTTAATAAAAATAGATTTCATTTAAAAAATACCAAATTAAAAAATAAAATAAAATCAATAGGATTGCATGGTCTTTCTAATCTTATTCTTTACACCAATAATTACAATAACATAAGTGTTTCTTACTGGAATAAGATTAGAAAGACTGAATATTGAATCTAGAGTAAATTATGGATTTGGTGCATGTGGTATTTATTTTTTTACTACTAAGATCCCTAAACTCAATAAATTATGGATTGGGTCATTGTGGTATTCAATTTTGCATTATTAGGGTCCCTCCTATAAATGGCCATCTACTTTCGTTGTTAAAGTAAAGGGTATTTTAGTCTTTTTAGTATTTTCTTTACTTTAACAATTTTTTATTAATATTTTATTTTACATTTTTTAATCTTTATCTTCCCCGCATTGAAACTCAAAAACAATGGAACACATCACAACACCTTCAAGACTTCGACACATAAATCTTTCATATTCAACTCGTAAATTTTCATCTTCACAACATGAACAATAATGAACATCATTCAGTCTACATCTTTTTCCAAAAAAATGTGGTCTACAAACCCCAATTTTGTAACACCAGATTCCAAAACTCATAGATTTTCAAAATTTTGAGAAAAATTTCATTAAATACCAAAATCCCAAGTCAACATAATTAACAAAAAGGATTCACACCATCATTAATGTAATCATAACTGAAAACCAAGTTTAAACGATAAAAAAAATGTTTTTAAAAGAAACAATGTTCAATCAAGCCATTCCGGAACTGTCCGTGTCGCGAGCTCAAAGCGGGCCTTGTCCTTGTCCATGCTCGAACCGGAACCTGAGAAAAAGGGGAACAACTAAAGGGTAAGCAAAACGCTTAGTGAGCACTTTAAACAAATACAATACATCATGTGAAATACATTTGCACATATAACTGTCCTCCGTTTCAAAAATACGGAACTGATCACGCTTCGTCTCTGACGAGAACGATACTGTCCCCTCAACCCATACGAGTACGAGGCTGTCTCCTTATCTCTTACGAGAGCAAGGCTGTCCACACACATAAACATATGATTCACATCCACACATATTTATCTGCCATCATATACAAACACATTCACATAACATAATGTATAGGTTAGGGTACTCACCTGATAACCAAAAAGCTAACCGGAGAATGCAAACCTGAACTCGTAAATTGAATGATCTATAGTTCAACCTACAAAAACTTACGTCTGATTACTCGACTGACTGATAAAAAGGTACACACCGACTCGCTGGTTAAATTAATCACGTGTCACTAGAGTATCATGCCCCTAAAAGCCAATTTTTTTCTCTTTAACCTTAAACCAACCTAACTCTCACCAATCCTCTTCTATCTTATTTGACACCTTAAACATGCATTCCTACATGCATATTTAGTTGGCAACTTTCACCATTAATGGCTACATATCAATTTATGGCCTCCGGCCTCCTTGACTCTTTCTTCTTTATTATTATTATTTTTTTAATGCAACACATGCACATCGAGAATTGTTACCCAGATTAATATACCACTACTAAATTAACTCAATAAATAAGCATGGCGAAAGATTATGTTTCTCAATCTCGAAATATAATACCTAGGCCAGAAACATAAAAACCAAATAACCATTATGACGAACTTTTATAAAACGAAACCCAACTCGATACAACTTAACTAAACCGATAACTTACTTGGCCGAAAGATAAAGACGATCTATGCACGATTAAACGAAACGTTACAAAGAACCGAATTTCTAGTAGTCCTTTTATTATATCTACTAGAAACTCTAATGAAAGACGATCTATGCACGATAATTCTTTTTAGATAAGCATGTCACAAACTTTACAACTAGTCCTTTTATTATAATTAAGTTCATAAAAATAATCCCCAACTTCCAATTAAATAAAACAAATCTTAAACTACTAACATCCTTTCTAAAAAGAATCAAAAAGAAATACAAATTTAATACATGAATCAATTTCAAAATCATAATAAATCAAACAATGAATAAAGTAAAAACATAATAAATCAAACCATGAATAAAAAACCTAAATTAAACCAAAAGTATGAGATTCCACAAACCCAAAATAAGATCCTAAACAAACCATATCGATCCTAAACCCAGAAATTGTGGCTATCTAAAAGTGACACAAATGCAATACGAAACCCAAAAATTGTGGCTATCTAAAAGTGGAGAAAAAGAAAAACGGAGAAAAAGCAAAGTGGAGAAGAAATTGTGGTTATTTTAAAGTGAAGAAAAAAATTGTGGCTACAAATCTTCATCATCTCTTTGAACTTCAGCACCACCATCGTTCAACACCCTTCTTTGACTCCCCTACTTTATTCATTGTTTGATTTATTATGATTTTGAAATTGATTCATGTATTAAATTGGGTTTGTAGACCATATTTTTTTGGAAAAAGATGTAGATTGAATGATTTTCATTATTGTTCATGTTGTGAAGATGAAGATTTATGAGTTGAAGATGAAGATTTATGTGTTGAAGTCTTGAAGGTGTTGTAATATGTTCCATTGTTCTTGAGCTTCAATGTGGGGAAGATGAAGATTCAAAAAATGTAAAATAAAATATTAATAAAAAATTGTTATAGTAAAGAAAATACTAAAAAGACTAAAATACCCTTTACTTTAACAAAGAAAGTAGATGGTCATTTATGGAAGAGATCCTAATAGTGCAAAATTGAATACCACAAGGACCCAATCCATAATTTATTGAGTTTAGGGACCTTAGTAGTAAAAAAATGAATACCATATGGACCAAATCCATAATTTACTCTTGATATTTCAAAAATATTTGTTACAAACGTATTAATGAATTTTGTATGGTTTAACTTGTAAAAAAAATTATACATTTTTAAATGTAATTTAGTTTAAAACATTATTCCTTAATTGAATAAAAAGGTTATAAAAATAAGTACAAGGAAATAAATATAATTTCTAATTGTACAAAATATAACTTCAAAACTAAATTTCAAAGTGGCAACATTTTTTTATAGAGAAAATTATTTATCTAGCCAAATACACAAATACATTTAACCTCCTACCCAATATCTTCAATTCTACCCAAAATATCCAACCGGTCGCTATCAGGCGTTCGGCAGCCGCTATTAGCGGCTCTAGCGAACTTTCCGGCCAATATCAATTTTCCGGCGACCGCTACCGGCGTCATCTCCTATGGAACCCCACTGCCGCTCACATATATTCAACACACAACACACACACACATATATACATACAACACCCATTGAAACAGCGGCACGAAAGAATAGCGGCAACCATTCTCTCCTTAGCGGCATAGCTCCATATATACACACACACATATACAGCTCCATATATATATATATATATATATATAGAGAGAGAGAGAGAGAAGAAAGTTCAAATGTGAACCACTTTTTAATTGTGAACGTGAGAACAGTCGAGAGCGCGACACGTGGCGGCTTTGAGTGTGGTCCCCCCTTTAATTCAATGCCCTCCCATGAATCGCGCCTAGTCACCCGCCGTGGAACTGACGTGGCGCCTAGTCATTCGCCACATGTCCCGATCTCGGTTGTCTTCACGTTCACAACCAAAAAGTGGTTCACATTTGAACCCACCCCTATATATATATACTCGCCGGAAAATTGATAACGGTTGTGTTTTGGCCGGAAAATTCGCCGGATCCGCTAATAGCGGCTGCCGGACGCCGGTAGCGGTCGCCGGATAGCGGCCGATTGGGTATTTTGGATAGAATTGGGAGAGATTGGGTAGGAGGTTAAATTTATTTATGTGGTTGACTAAATAAATAATTTTCTCTTTTTTATACCATTTTATACATTTTTCTATTTCGCTAATCATATTTATTATGTGTTAACTAAAAAATATGTACTGTACTACTTTAAGTTTATGAATAAGCACCTTGTAATAATATAATTTACAAAATGAAATATGTACATTTAATGTAATTTTAGTTATTAGTTATTAGTTATTAGTTATTAGTAGAATGCATGTATAAAATATAAAAGGAAAAATTAAGTGAATGAATTTTATCTGGCTATAGATTTGTAAAGTTCAAATTAAAATATATCGACAATTTAAAGAGTTTGATGGTCATTTTATATAATACAATAGCAAAAGGTTTGTTTGTTATATGCCAATTTCTGTAGAAGAGATTTATGACAATTTTTGTAAGAGGGATTATTGCATTTTTTGGTGATGTAAATACATTGATAATTTAAAGGGTTTGATGGTCATTTTATAGAGAATTGTAGCAAAGGGGTCTGTTTGTTATATGACAATTTTTGTAAGAGGGATTATTGCGGTTTTTGTGATGCAATGCTTAACAATTTTTTTGTCGGATGTCAACTCAAATTTGAAAATAGAAATGAAATGGAAACCATAGTGACAATAAACTTAAATGTTAATCCATAGGTACAAGATAA
The DNA here is from genome assembly GCA_030169165.1 of Centaurea solstitialis. Classification (NCBI taxonomy): domain Eukaryota; kingdom Viridiplantae; phylum Streptophyta; class Magnoliopsida; order Asterales; family Asteraceae; genus Centaurea; species Centaurea solstitialis. The sequence continues at coordinate 56,697,054 of CM058040.1, forward strand.
AAAGCATTCACAAACCAATTAGATGAAAATCGTAGTTTAGTCTAAAACTAATATAGGTTAACACTTCAAAACCATAGTATACAATGTGTTTTGGTGAATTAATCGTTTTTTAAAATGATATACATGGAGTTTGAAGATGAAGCATTAATAACAATTAACGGCTTTAAAAAACCAAGTTCTAAACTCTTTTATAGCATAAAATCTCCATTGTTTCTCTAGATCGTTACTTGAACAATGAATGATTGTATTATTTTGTTTATGGAGTATATATAGTCATAGAATATAACAACTATTTTAACAACTTGCAAAATCATCTTTCTCGTCTTTATATCATACAACTTGTTGAAGAAGATCCAAAAGGGTACTTATTCAAATATTCATTAAATATAGTTTGATATATTACATATTAAACTCAGAGGAATTAAGAACATGCACTAGTAGACACCACAAGAGCATTTGCAATGGGACAAGCAACTCTTACAATCAGCAAGCTGGGGATATGAACCAGTATTGCAATCGCATTGCTTCACACACTTGGATTTGGGGGTATTAGCCCACAAGCACCGGGCCATACACCTCATGATCGGTGGACACTTTGGACAATCTCTCCTCAACGCGTTCGCTATGCAGTTCCTGCAACTCCCACCATTTGTTGAGCAAGCTCGAGTGGGAGAACTGATGGTCCATGCTATCAGCAACACCAAACACAAAACCATTCTTATCGACAACTTCCTCTTCACATCTTCCATCACTTTGAAAAATTACAAATGAAGCGTCTTTTTACTTCGTTGACTATAAACTATAGCCTCTATATGACAGTTTTATATCAAACTTTGATGGGGATAGTGCATTTATAAACATTAGTCAAAGTAGATCCAACGGTCGAAGATTTATTGTTGTTCTAGAGATTCGTATGGATAGTTGTATTGTAAATACAATTGTTATTATCACTTATGGCATTGTGGATTGAGACTAGTATGGATTTTATAGCTATGAAAGTAAGAAGTCCTTGAGTTAAATGCTTCAATAAATTCCATTAAATGAGATATATTGGAATCTAGTCTTCCTTGGGTTGCTAAAATGAAACCTCTCTCTCATTAACTACAATGTTTTTCTTTTATCATCTCATCCTTAGTTTGATTCATAGAGTACATATTATAAAATTGGTTTTTATGGTTTGTCAATATTAAAACATTTTATTCATGCAATTTTAAATTTATAAGATCTTTTTTAAAATTCACAAGATAACCATGGTGATTTGTAAAAACATTTGGATTTGACTCTTCCTCTAATAATCGTCTACAATAAATACTCATAAAAAGGTACTTAATGGATTTCTCAAGTATTTAGAGTTTCTAATGAATCTTCCTCTACAAAACATTAAGATAAAATTGTGGAAAAAAACCAAACTTTTAAATTTTAATAGTCTAACATTAATAAAACATTAAGTACAATTATTAACGCATTAAGAATTAGGTTTATTGAGATTTATTTGATTAAGAAATGTCATGAGTAAGTGGACAAAGTAAATGTGAAATGAACTTCATACTAGCAAAAACTGTTTAAATATTTTAGTTTAAAGACCCAGTAAACATGCTTTAAGTATTTGCATTGTTTTAGTTATTTTTTTCTTAAATGTGAGTTAAATATATGAAAATGTTGATATAGGTATAACTAACGCCATCCACAGCCATACCATCCATACCACCTGCATAGGCTGCCACCTCAGCGCCACATCAGCTTTACCACTACCTTACCATTACCATACCATTCACCCACACCCGTACCACTCATACCACCTACATTATTTAAATAATAAAATATGTATATATATATATATTATGTATGTATATGTATGTGTGTATGCTTTACCACCGGTGAGCATTCACCGTTCGCCCAACTCACCGCTCCCATACCGTCAACGCGCGGCGGTGTTACTGCTGGTATGGGACCGGTGCAGCTCCCATACCGTCCGCGCTGCGGATGGCCTAAGGGTAACTTGAGATATTAGTTTGTAATTGTAATAATTTTCACATATTTGAAAAACATCAAAACAAACTTAGTTTTTTAATGTTCAAAACAAGTTTCAATTTTTCATTTTTATATATACATCTTTCTGTATTACATCACACAAGTATACAACTAATATATCTCATAAAAGCATTTATTTAACATAGAAGTTTTTTTATTCACGAAATGAAATGGTTTAATGATGTATAATTACACGATTAACAATTTAAGAAAAAATATGAATTGAAAGCAAAATATTAATGTCTCTTGACTTCTAAGTCATTAATGATCATATTCGAGGAGTCCTCGATCCAAAGGGGGTAATTTATATATTAAAAGTAAAGCATAAAATATAAAAAAGTTGGGTTGGGCAAATTTGATATTGGGCCTAAATCATTGGGTTGGTCTCCAGAATCCAGATAGTCAAATTGGGTTTCCAATTGGGTCAGCCTCGATTTAAATCAGTCTTCTTAAAATTTGGTTGGTCGGTCCCCATTTTGTAAAAGAATAATACCATTGGCTATAGTGAGTTGAGACTTGAGAGAAGGGAAATGAAAATAAATGTGTGAATCTCTTGTTTGAGAGAAATGACGTTTATTTTGGACGGAGAAATGAAATCTTAAGAAATTGGTTATAGTGTAAAAAGTAGAGGAAATGAATAATCTCCGGTTTAAGGAGAAATGACAAGAGTTGGCATGTGACAAGTGTAAACTGTAAAGTGGATGCCATGTGGAGGACCCCACACCCAATTCTCTATATTTTTTTGATGCTACCTAACAAAGGATCAATTCTAATTCTCCACTCATTTCCATTTTTTCCCATGTCCATTTCCATTTCTCCTCAATTATTTTCTCTGTATCAAACACGCCCTAAATTCAGCAACTGGTTTCACTCTTTTGGGCTAGTCTCTAACCCAACTTGGCCCTTAAATATTTTATACACAAAAGTTTATCCAACTTTTATAACTCTTATTTTTTAAAGTGACAATTAAAATCAACTTTAAATATTACTTTGAAAATATCTTAAAAAAACAATTCTTGAAAACTCGTGAAAAACTTAAGTTATAGTTTTCTTAACCTTAAAACATTGCATACTAGCTTCCAATTTTTGTTAGACTTATAAATTGTGGATCATAGGTCAGGTTGTTGCACTTTGGCCATCTCCAAGTCAGCTAAGACAACTTGTTACTAGCAATTATGTGGTATTTATTAATGTATTTTAACTTTATCATGTTAGTTTGTATGTGTTTTTTTATTCATCACTAGTAAGAGAGACGTTTCTTATGCAGTTATGGATTATTGAATAAGAGACACTTACAAACAATTAATTTAACGACCGAGAATCTTATCCCAACAAGATAGGTAAAAATAGTGACTTTTGTCGACGCCTTATAGTTTGTAGCTATTTTTATTTATTATAATAATAAAACATCGTTTACGGATTATTATTTTACATTTTTTACAACAAATTACAATATTCAAATTATCTTTTGAAATCAAACAATATCAATGAGCATATGAAAGGTATACTATACACATCCTTCACTATTGTCTACGATGTATAACTTTGTAAACCAAGCTATAGAATTATTTGTGTACTTATTATAACTATCATTATAATATATTTGGTCAATTTTCATCTTAAATTTCTTATCACTTTCAGCAAGAAGAATCATGACCTATTGAAAATACAATCACAATTTCTTGTTTATAAATAAATATATATATATATATATATAGAGGAAAGTTCAAATGTGAACCACTTTTTGTTTGTGAACGTGAGGACAACCGAGAGCGCGACATGTGGCGACCTTGAGTGTGGTCCCCCTCTTTAATTCAATGCCCTCCCATGAATCGCGCCTAGTCATCCGCCGTGGATCTGACGTGGCGCCTAGTCATTCGACACATTGTGAACCATGTATTTTGTGTTAACTTTGTTAACCAATTTAAACCCTTGATCAAAATAATCAATGGTTAGGATTAATTTTCTAATTTAAAAAAAAATTAATGATTCCTAATTCAGGTTACCGTCATCTATTATTGGTAACCGTCCACACAAAACCAACTCCAAAGATTGAATCTAATTGGTTAATAGTAGGTTAACAACGTTAACACAAAATACATGGTTCACAAACGAAGGTAACTCTCTCTCTCTCTCTCTCTCTCTCTATATATATATATATATATAGGAGAAGGTTCAGCGAGAAGCATGTCAAGTTAAAAAAACATGAGAAGCAATCTCAGTCACTCATCTCGCGGTTTACGGGACCGTCAAAGCCGTCTTTGTTGACCGAGATGAATGGATGAGATTGTTCCTCATGTTTTTTTAAGTTGATATGTTTCTTGTTTGAACCTCCCTATATATATACATATATAAATAAAAATAGAGAAGAATACAGATTTTTGGTTGTATGGTTTGTTAAAAATTAAGATTTTATCATTCCGACTTTAATAATTATGGTTCTGTATTTATAATTTTTATTTTGTTGATGTTTGTTCTTAAGACTAATAACTCCGTCAAGTGGTTTACTTTTAAGTGTAGTGAACGAAAACAACAAGAACGAAAAAAGTAAATACTTGTAAACAACATCGATGAAAAAGCAATAACTTGTAAAATTCACATAAGAAAATTGTAATTTTAAAGGCGTAAAAATGAAAGCAACTTCCAACAAATTCATAAAAAGTTAGTCTACTCCAAAAACAACTAATGTTCAAAAATAAATTTTGAGGTTTGTTAATGGATCCGACTACTATCAAAAATCTACTTTGAAAAGAGTTTAATTAACTTTACTTATAGATGATGATAGAAAGTTTTTGTCATCAAGGATCTTTCCATCTTTTTAAAGAGACTTTAATATTTATTTATAGATGATGATAGAAAGTGTTTTATCATCAAGGATCTTTATATGGAGAGACGTAACTTCCAAATCGCACACAACATTCGCAACGATTGTTCTCACCTCATTTTTTGTTAGTGTTTCATAAAAAAGATTAAGTAAAACGCAACAATTTTCTCATAAACAATAACGTGTAACTAAGGGACATACCAACATGACTTACATTGCATACGCATGTAGCCGAAAGGTTAGTTGTGCATTTCAATTTAACCTCTTTTTTTAGAAATTTCATTCTAATAATAGTCTGATATTTAATTTTATTGTGACGCGATATCTTATAATATATGTGATAATTTCTTTGATGATATTTTATTATAAAGTAAATGATTTATTTTCATGAAACTTCTTTGAGATTTTTATTTATTTTTTTTTTGAAAATATTATAGATTTTTAAGTAATTAACAAGAAAAATGAATATATATCAAATTTAATCATGAAAAGGAAATTACTGTTTGTTTTAGAAAAAGAGTTAAGATATCAATATATCATCTTTAAAGTTATCAAGTATTTTTAACGAACCTGATTCAAAAGGATGAAAAGGATATTATGATGTGTGTTTTGGAATATATTGAATAATAATTGTGGCTCCTTATTGTAATGCATAATAATCATTTATGACCCGATAATTGACTAGATTGTAAACAATTTGTTTGAGAGAACAACTAGTAACATCATTAGTCCTATATCCTTGTTGCGACACATGATTCTTTTTGGCTATGTCCTTGTTGAGAACATTAATCATTATCTCGTTAGTTGCACAAGTAACATGTGTGGGAAAATTGCTAAAGTGATGGGCTCTTCATAACATACCTAGAGTAGACATTGGACCTTTTTGGCTTGATAAAACATCCTTCGAGTAGATGTCCTCTTATTGATTTTGGATGGCGGTTCCCTGATAAGGACTTTACATGATTTGGAGTTTCCTTAAATAAACAATGTATTTCAATAAACCTCCTATGAGTGGGGATTTATTTTTCGACATCCAATTGATGTCATTTTATTGGCTATTTGCTTGGGCTAACAAGGGTTTCATTTATTTATGGATGGATTCATGTTACAACCATGGTGGTTAGATGGGTTCATTTGGCTTTTGTTGTTTCCTTTATGATACTCGTGGCTTTGTTTAAGTGTTTTGCTAGTCCTCGGTTTCCTTTGTTTGTTTGAGGTTTATTTTCTTTTGCTTTTGCGTATTGCATTAGCAATTAAAATTGTAACCTGGTTTACTTTAATATATTTGTTGCATTAAAAAGTATAGCATCACTTGTGGTGGAAGTCCAAGATTTAAATAGTTGTTATTAGAATCTAACTGACTTGTTTGTATATTGAATAATAGAAGAGACAGGGGGAGAAGTTAGTACTCTATTATTGTAAGTGAGACATGTATATCCCCTTTGGGATTATCTAGAGGAATCACTACCCAAATTGCACATGTTAGTAGAACAAGGAAGAGTTTTAAAGGAAAATTTGTAACAAAAAGAATAGCGTAGTTTCAAGAAGTACATATGACTCAAGTAAGGTTTATGTGAAAACATTCGTGTTAGCTACATATGATGTTATGGGAGTATTTAATACATGAATGGAGTTGAGAGTAAGGTCACAAGGACGTTGATTTTGTAAAATAAAACAACGAATATGTTAGTATGTGATTGTTTTACCGTCAGTGAAAGAATGGTAGATTAAGGTTTGAATTGTTGGTATTATGTTGAATGCCAAACAAATACATCGTAAGTATATGCAACGGTAAATGAAAGGAAATGTTATTTGATTGAATTAGAATACTTTAAAAAGAATGACGACCATTGGGTATTCTAGAATGTTTATTTTCTTAATTAAATTCAACTTGACTTTAGTTTTAAAAAGGAATAATAAAATTCAAGTGTTGGTTTTATAAAAACCAATCTACTAATGTTTATAAAATGAAACGACCTTAAGAAGTGGGATTTGATTCCTTTAACAAACTGAACGTGACAACATTTGTATTATAATCAAGTTAAACAAAAACAATTAAAGATCATACATCATTGGGAATTATAAACTATAACCAATTTAATCATTTTCCCATTTAATTACAAAAGGTCAAATTGTGTTAGGAAGGTTTCTATACCAATATATACATGAAAATTTAGGGAGTGATTGGTTCATTTTAGGGAATAAGAATGGGAATGAAAATGGGAATGAAAATGGAAATGCAGGAGAATGGGAATGAAAATGAACATTGTATTGATGCTGCTTGGTTAATCTACTATAATCAATGAAAAATTGTTTCATATTAAAAAAATATTTTTCTCTACTTTCAAAATACAAAAGATGTTTCATTTAACATTAAAAGATGGAATGAACATGTGGAAAAAAGAGCTGAAGTAGAAACTTTTTTTTTTTTTCCATTCCCTCCAATTTGGTCAGGAATGAAAATTAATGAATCTGCAGGAATGATTCTGTTATATAATATCAGACCAAGCAACAGTATTTATAATCATTCTCATTCCTTACCCTACAATACCCCCAACCAAACACCCCAAGGCTATGTTTGGGAAACTAGCTGATAAGGTAACTTATGACTGATAAGGTAACTTATGACTGATAAGGTAGCTGATGACTGATAAGTTAGCTGGTGACTGATAAGGTAGCTGATGAATAAGTTACGTTTGGCAAAAACTAGCTGATAAGGTAGCTTATGACAGTAAAAGGACAAAAAAAGACATACTTTAAAATTAGTAAAGTAGAAAGTAGAAGGGTAAATTTGGAATAAAAAAAATAATAAGTGTCATAATTACAATAAGTCACCAAAACGCTACTCAAAGTAGCTTTTCAAAAAGCTAGCTTATAAGTTAACTTATAAGTCAGCTTATGGTCCATCCAAACATGTAACTGACTTATAAGGTGACTTATAAGCTAACTTATAAGTTACCTTATTTTTACCAAACGATGCCCAAGTCTTTGATCCATCAATAATAGTCATAAAGTTAAATTGATAAAGTAAATGCCTTTAAATTGTCACCTTTTCCTTTCCCAAATAAATGTTTTATTTATGTTTTTATCTGTTTTCAATTAAGAGTCCGTTTTATAAAAAAAAAAAATTAAATAACTAAAAATTTTAGATTTTACCCCTAACAAATACACAAATACTAAAAATTGATTAGATAGAGCTTTATAATGGACTAAAATATGTAATGAATACTAATATTTCAAATTAGATATTATTTTTATGGCAAAAACTTATTTATGGGAAAGATGATGAAATATGACTTTTAGATGAGATTTCTAATAAAAAAGTGAAAGGAGTTGATTAAATATTATACTAGTAAAAGTATTACCACATTACAAATTGGACCTAAAAAGTCGAATATACCCTCAATGCCTTTCTCAAAAGTAAGGGCAAGAAACGTCATTTGCACCAACAAATCGACCATGAACAATAAGATCCATAAACGCCACAAACTCCTTACACGATCGGAGCTCCGTCTGACACCGCAAAAACGGCGGAAAAAACAACCAAAAGCTCGTCACCACCACCAAACCCAACGCCAACCCGCCGGAAACCACCGCCGGCAGCCGGAATCTTCCCTTCACCTCCCTCTTAACCAACACCTCCAAACCAAGCAACGCACCATGGAGCACGAAGAACCACGTGACCTCCCACGTCGGCTTCAACCGACCAAGGTAGTAAAAAATCAACTCGTGCATCAACCCGGAGACGACAAACGAAGCCATAATCGCCGGAAACGAGGCAAACCTCTTCGGTAAAAACCTGCCGGAAATCGATCGGACGGGAAGGTACACGGTAGGGTGTAGTACACCCGTGACCATCAGATTCCACCTCTTTCCCCAAAAATCTTGTAGAGAGGTGGTTAGGTAGGGCTCGTCAAACTGCGGCTCGAGCTCGAACCCGACTACGGCTCTAGCCACATACGCAACCAACGCTAATCCGACATCTAGAACCACATAGATGTGAACACAAAACAGAGCCATTTTGATTAACGGATTGAAGCTATCCGCGTAATTATAGAGGTTAAGCAGCATCAGGAACACCATAAACTTGACGGAATAATTCACCGGCGATTTAACAGATTTGATTCCTTTTTTGTTAGATCCGGATCCGGATTCAGATCCATTAAGTTCTGAATTTTCTCCATTGTTGGAAGAGATTTTGATCGGCACGCAAGCGGAGAGGAGGAATTTGTGCCAAGGGAGGGGTGGATTGGAAAACAGAGGGCCTTTATCGAAGGCGAACAAGAGCAATTTGAAGTTTGCAAGCCAGGTGATGAAGAAGGAGGTTGTACCGGAGAAATGAACGGAGGTAAGGAAGAGAGGGAGGTAGAAGAAGATGCAGAGAACGGGGAGAAATGCGAGTAATCGTGTTTTACCTGGTGGAATAAGAGTGGTGATCTTGTTGCAGTATAAGATGGAGGCTATAGCTATGGACCATACGCTGATAACGTTGAACGTTTCGCCATGGAAGTCCGCCATTGATGACTTCTCCTCCATTGTTGTTGTTGTTGTTGTTGTTGTTGTTGTTGGTTGTGAAGCTATATATATATTATTTTGTAAGTTATTTATTTATGTCCACCACCCAAAGAGAGAAGCAACAGATTCCAACCTTTGATTAGTAGACGTTTTTTTTTTTTTTTTTTTCTAAATTATGTAAACATTGTCAGAGTTCAGAAAAAGAAAAAGACTTTATAAAAGACAAACTCTAATTCAGAAAATTCTTTTACGGAATTAAAGTTAATATATTTATAATTTTGTAATTGAAATTTGAAATCTCATGTATGAATTTCGTTTTATTGAATTTTATTACTTATAAATAAGATATATGATCGGATAAATCATAAGCTAGCTTTTCAAAAAATTACTTTGAGTAGTGTTTTAATTACTTATTATAATTATAAGACTTTTTAATTTTTTTATTCTATACTCTTCTATTTTTTACATTACTAATTTTTAAATATAACATTTTGTTATTCTACAGTCATAAACTACCTTATCAGCTAGTTTTTGTCAAATGCATCTTATTCATTAGCTAGCTTATCCGTGACAAAAACAAAAAAAAAGTGAGATTGGGTTTATAATAATAAGTTTTTGAAGATATAAAGTAGAGTAAAAAATGTTTTATTTTAAGATATTTTGCTCGTATTATCATATTTTGTTATATGTATGTTATATATTTATGTATATATTTATGTATCACTGTCAAGATCAAAAAAATGAGTATTTTCTTAATTTCTATAAAGTTATGGTTCAAGTTTTTTCTTTTATTCGTTGATTCCCGATCATGTTAAAAGCATTTAATGTGTATACAATATGAACAACTTTTTTAAAATAAAACTTAATTTAATGATATCTTTATATATTTTCATCTCAGTTTCATGTGTATTTTGCTGAATCTTCAATTAATTATTAAAAAAAGTTTGAAAATAACAATTTAAAAATTTAAAATATTTAACTTTAACCGACTTTTTATATAAAAAAAATATTTTATATATTTAACAGAATATTACTTTTCTTAAAACTTTAATTTTAAGATTTTTTATTCATAATAATTTTTTTTTTGAAATAGCATAAAGACTTATTACCAACCAATACCAAGAAACAACATCAAGATACAAAGAGGCTCTCCATAGCAGTCAACACAATGAATGGAAAAAAATGAAAGTTGTACCAAAATTAAAAAAAGGAACAAAACACACCCAACCCAAAAATGACATAGCAACAGGCCAACGGCTTATGACGTAGAAGCCGAGTGACTAAAAACTAACACGCAGGAGAACCCAGACAACCAATACGGGCAGAAAAACGAGCCAGAATTGACGCCAAATGAATTACTCAAAGCCATCGACCAACTACCCGGACACAAATCTTCATGATAACAGTTCCCATCATTTGTTACCGACCTGAAAACAGATTACAATAGCCCTTCTTCGGACGTTAGGCAGCAGCCTATCATCAATTTTCCTACAAGTTCATAGGGTCCGAAAGCCACACTCTCCAATCCAATCGCACTTCTTTGATCCGTTGCGTTATCCATTCAAACACTCTCCTTTGAAATTCAACCAACTTCTCCACCAGGTCTCCAATTGTTTGATTGAATACCATCATGTTCCTGTGCGGCCGAATTAGATAAACAACACATCGAATGGTAGCCTCCCATCTTGTTGTACCCTTTGCGCTAAATCCACTACGCGAAGCTAATAGAAGTAGATCACCTAGAGATCATGTGGATGAGACATCTAGATTCCACCATCTCCCCATGAGCAACCAAAGGGCATTTACCTTTTCACAAGAAAATAAAGCATGAGATACCGTTTCTACCTCTCGATTACATCGTAGACATAGTGTGGAATCCAAGTCGATTCCACACTTGTCCAACGATTCTCGACAAGGTAGCCTTGCGAGATTAGCTCTCCAATAAAAAACATTAATCTTTGACGGAATTGCCTTTACCCAACTTGTAGGGTCTCCTCTACTGCCTACCTCTCTCATACCCGACCTCTTCTCATCTAACACAGTTCTAAGCACCTTGACCGAGAACCCACCTGACGGATCCAACTTCCATACAAACTTATCATCCCCTACTAAAACGGGTTTTCAAGCGACCTACATAACTCCAAAAACTCACTATCCTCTCTTCCTAACGGTGGTCTCCTCCAACTCCACTTCCACACCCACACCTTTCCAACGAAACTCCCTCTATCCGCAACTAACGCCTCCTTACAAGTCTCTAAGTTATAAAGCCTTGCAAATCTCTCCTTTAACACCTCCCCTCCTACCCAACGATCCTTCCAAAACTTAGTACTTCGCCCATTCCTAACGCCCTTCTCAAACGACCCTAAGAAATTGCAACCCACGCTATCTAAGACCTTACCCATATTGATGACAAACCTTCACACCGAACTCCCTCGACTCCCACTCCAAAACCCAACTCAAGACCACCTTTCTCACCATTAATACTTTGAATGATCTTTCGCCATAAAGCTCCCCTTTCATTTAGGAACCCCCACCACCACTTTCCAACTAAACTCTAATTCATTTCTCTAAGACTGCCAACATTAAGACCACCCTACTCAAACGAATCTAAGACTTTATTCCACTTCATCCACGTTCTACCCCTCTTTGATTCCTCACTACCTCCCGAACATCCCCCCAAAGAAATCTCTTCTCACTCTTTCTAAAGACTTGACCACATTCACCGGGGCATGGAACAAAGAAAAATAATATAGGGGCATGCTACTAAGAACCGATTTTACCAAAGTTAAGCGACCTCCGAAGGATAACCACTTTGCTTTCCAACCTGAAAGTTTATTCTTGAATTTGGTGATTACTTTTTCCCAATGTGAAACTCTTTTCATCGAAACTCCCACCGGTAGGCCGAGGTAAGTGAATGGTAACGATCCACTATCACACCCACCTTGCCCAACCTAGGACTTCTTCCTCCGGTACACGTATGCCGAATATGTTGCATTTATTTAGGTTGACTTTGAGGTCAGATACCTCATAGAAGCACCTCAAGAGCTTTACAAGATTGACAATATTCTCCTCTCCCCATTCACTAAAAATATGACATCATCCGCATATTAAAGGTAATAATACAATAGGAAAATAACTTGATCCTGGTTGTAGCTATTTTTAGAAAAAAACATATTCGAATTCGAAGAATTTCAAACACCCACTTATAATTTCTTCAATTTGATTTAAATAAATTAATCAAATAAAACTTTTCAAACATTAGAAAGTATTTATTTTCTACATAGTAAAGTATATGATTAAGATGGTCTAACTTTATTATCATACAAGAATAATTTATAATAAATACATGTCAAATGTTTCTATTTGTTTTTATTAACAGAAAAACACGTAACATGACAAACTATTCTTGTATACGGAATTGAATGTCAAATAATAATTATTAATTTTACACCGAACATATTTTTTCATTCGATTTCTCAGATTTTTTGCAGTCTTTTTCTTATAGTTGAATAATAATCCCCTAGAATTTAAATAATTTGCATTCAACACCTTGACTAGAATAGTTTTTTCTTGCGGTACACAACTTTGCTTAATTCAAATAAATGCCAGAATTTATTTGTATTTGATTTAATCTTTTATATATTTGAAAAATATTGATCAATTTAGTTTTAGCTAACAAGAAGAGATATATATTTACTGTTAATTATTCATCGTTTTAAAATTTTAATTGATTAATATTCTTTTTAACGTAATCCGCTCTCTTATTTTTAATCGTTTTTTTGTACTCGGATGCTAGCTCCTCGCTAGTTTTGTTATTAAATTTGAGTCGTCTTGTTAGGTTAGTGGCCTTGTTGAAGCTCTTTGCTTGATGATTCTTTTGTTGTTAAAAAAAATGACTATTGCATTGTGAACCATCTTTTTGAGTTATCTCGTTTGCTAAATCATGCCTTAAAAATATGAAGGAAAAAAAGTCGATATTAATTGATATGACTATGGAATTAATTGATGAAACCTTGCTTCAAAAATGGCCCTAATTAAATACATTGAAAAACTCAAACATGTTTCTAAAAAGTATTGAAAGAATTAAATGATGAGCTTTTTCCAATCAATTGTATACTTCTATTTCATTATGATACTATACAATCATCAGGCGCTCATCCATGACCCGACTCACTTCTTTTTCTCTCTCATTTTTAACCCAAACCCACCATTTGACCCGCGCATCCATCACCCGTATACCCAATTAACCATTGTCAAATTTTACACATTAACCCCCTGAAATTATAAGCTTTATTAACTTTATACCTTTTACTTTTCAATATTTCATTTTACGTTTTAATGATATATTGTGTATTGGCTAAAAGACGTTAAAAAATACGTTTTAATTTTAACAAATTACGCCATTATATTCGTGTCGACGATACGATCGAAATGAACCCAATATTGAATATTTTTTGATGTAGTTATTTTATTATATACTATATATACGTTCCAACTTATAACCGACCCAAATCCTATATCCATTTTCATATTTTCGTATTAGCTCGCTAAACTTAGATTTTATAAGGTTTATTCACATTACACCTTTAATTTTCAATATTTCATTTTACGTTTTAGTCATATATCGTGTATCGGCAAAAATACGTTAAAAAAATACGTTTTAATTTTAACAAATTGCGTTATTATGTTCGTATCGTCGATACGATCGAAATGAGCCTAATATTGAATATTTTTTTATGTAGCTATTTTATTATATACCATATATAAGCTCCAACCGACCCGAATCCTATGCTCATTTTCAAATTCACATATTAACGCTCTAAACGTATAATATTTATTAAATTTATATCTTTACTTTTTTATATTTCATTTTACGTTTTACTCATATATCGTATATTGGTTGGAACATGTTAAAAAAATATGTTTTAATTTTAACAAACTATGTCATTATAATCGTATCGTCGATAAGATCGAAATGAGCCTAATATTGAATATTTTTTCATGTATTTATATATATATATATATATATATACGCTTCAACCGACTCGAATCCTATTCCCACCTTTAAACTTACATATCAGCCTCCTAAACTTATAATATTTATTCCCTTTACGTTTTTTAGTTTTCTATATTTCATTTTACGTTTTAGTCATATATAGTATATTGACTGAAATATGTTAAAGTGTCGGTAGTGATGGGTTTTGGTGCGGTCCTCGTATCAAACTGACACGAAGAACATTGTGTATCCAAAACCTAACTAGATTAAGATACACCGTAAACCATATGATCAAACTAATCCAAAGGTTTGAACTTTATCAAACCTAACTGGTTTGATTTACGCGGAAGCGACGAATTAAAACCCGAAAAACATTCACGGATCTTATCGTTAATTTTATTAATCCTAACAATTAAAGGTTTAGAATCGTTACCTGGAAAGCTTGAGATAGATCCACCCGTGATCAACCATACGAATGCTTCTCTAGTAAAGCTAAACCCGATGACAACCCGAAAAACCGAGCTGGTTTTTGATGTGTCCGGCGCCAATAAAGAGAAGAGGGAGAGAGAGATTTAAAGGAAAAACTGGAATTGGAAATAATGAATTCCTTAAACTGGTAAAGCCTATTTATATGGAAGGAGTTTCCATATAACCAGGTTACCTTATAATTATCAGGTTATCTTATAATTATCCCTTTTCTTTTCCTCAAAGAAAAGAATATTCTGGATAATTATCAACTAATTAATTATTAATCTATTATATATTTATTTATCTAATAAATATATAATTTACTTAATTAATTAATAACCCTTTAACTTTGGGTATTCTGACTGAAATTCCCAACTGATTTATAATTAACTATTATAAATCTAATCTCTCCATTTCTGGGTTTATTTAACTTATTCGATTTATAGGTTCTCACAGGTGTGACCCTCAAGTGTCTTGTAACATTGGATGTGTAATCACTGGTTTGTCAACTTCTGCACATAATTACTAACAGACTCCCACTTGTGCAAGTTGGCAATACCGCCTTGATCACACGGACCTAAGGAGGCCCCTAGACAGGCACTTAGGCTAACCAGGTTACAAGAACTCTTATACCCAGATAGGTGATATAAACTTTTCCATCAGGAAATAACATTTATGAAACAACTGTTCATAAATTGGGTATCTTGGCTTTTCCCTTTGCAACATGATATTTCATCTATGAGTATGAGCCTGGAACAAGTCAACTCTTAATACTCATGATTCTGTTTCTCAACTATCCGACCTCTACTGATAGGTAAACGACAAAGAACTAATCAGTTCGTTTGGGCATGGCCATGCACTTCATCAGTATGTTCAGTCAGTCAAGGGGCCCAGAAATATCTCTCTTCATAGAAGAGGTGCAAATCGCATCTTGCATATCTGCATTTAATACCACGGCTTCCGCTGAATCTAGTTACGCCCTTTATAGCCACCCTGTTACGGCGTAGCGGTTGAACGCACTAAGTATCCAACAGTCCTCATGATATCAAACCAAATACCTCAGGTGATAAGGATAACCACTATGAGAGTTACTTATGACAACATCCAAGAAGTAATCTCAACCACGGATCACGTCCGATACTCGCTACTCTATCGAATATCTGTGCAGCTTTTGGTCTACATCACTTGTAGCTGTTATTCAATCAACTGATCATAACTACCCAAAAGCTCACAATGACTTTAAAGCCCTATCGGGTTCCCACCACGATAAGTTGTCACGGACAAATTTCGAATGAAAAAACTGGAAACTAGTTTCATTCCTGGATAAAAACATGCAAAATATAAAAGTGATAAAGAAACTATTTTTGTATAGTCCATATTACACTCTGTAATAATAACAAAAATAATGGCATTTCTTAATTACTTTTATGATGTCTATTCAACGTTTACTAAATACTGATTTAAACGAAGTATCACATAACTTCAGTTTAAACCCTTTGATTAATGTTTACCGTATTAATCAAAGTAACAACCAAAATAATACAAGTTTGTATCATCTGATACAATTTACTTGATTATGCTAATCTTTGTTTTGCAAACACTTTTAAACAAAATTAGACTTTTCTTTACCATATTCCCTGAACTTGGAGATACTGGAATTTAGAAACTCTAAGTATCCCTGAATATGTAAAGTTAAACTACAACTTCCCTTAGTTGTTGTGTAGACGAATGATTTCTACCTGAAATCGGATAAAATTTCCAATTACCAAACAGACAAATTTCAGGAAATTTATTCTAGTGTTTTCAACACTTTCTAGTCTAAAAGATAATTACTATCTTTAATAACTATTCCAACACATTTTAATTATTGATTTTTCTCAAAAGTCAAGTATGACTTTATTTTGTTTCAAAGTCTTCGAAACTTCTGTTCTACCCTTTTGACTGAAAAGTAGATAGTATATCTTATGAATTTACATCCTACCTGGATCATGAATTCCGAGATATACTAAATCAATAATTTTATCTTTTATTCTTTATCATAGACTAGATAGAGAATAAACTTGGCTTCCACTAACCTATATGAAAACCAACTATTACTTAAAATTAACTATTGACTTAGTCAAAACTTGATTTATTTACTCAATTCTATTTCAAGTAATGAACACGAGAATTTTAACATTTGTAAAACTTAACTGAATTTTATTAAATCCTAATTCCGAAACTTGGAATTTTTCCTAGTTTTATAAATACTGATATTATCAACGATATCAGAGATAATATCCTAAATTCTTCTTAAAAAACATATGAGTAATAAATTTTGATCATAAAATACTTTCATAATCTTTTACTCATAAATGTTTTATTCAAAAACATATTCCTATAATTATAGTACTTCGTGTGTTTTTGACAGTTTTCATATACATTACTTCAAATTATTTTGATTGAAGTAATACTGTTAGTGTAATACGCAACATCTAGGATCTAATTTTGAATCAAGTCAAATTTGACTTAATCAGATTCAAAATACCATGTATAAAGATATTTAAATCACGAAAATAATTTTAAATTTTAAAACCGATATCCAAAAAATCCAAATTTTGGAAAAACAAGATTGTTTTAAATCATGAAAGTTTAAAATTGTCTTTGATAATATCTACTTGCATGCTGATCCTTGCAATCTGGGCACTTCACTTTTAATGACCACCTGCAATTAAACTTTTGCTTCTAGGTGTCAACACACTCGTAAACTAACAAGCGAAAGTGATAAACTGAAGCATTCACGAATACCTGAGGTGTTTATACATGCTTCGTAATGCTTCGGGCAGTTATGCCTCCAATAACCGACTTCATGGCACTTGAAGTATTGAATCTTGGTCATTACTCTGTTGGACTTAACTTTCTTGCCCTTGCTCTTGCCTTTGCCATTATTATTAACCCTGGGTGCACTCAGGGTAGCCAAAACTTGGCCTTTTCCCTTACTGGTGTTCCCATGCCCACACTTCTTCCTTACTTCACCATTCTTGACCATAAGCACATCTTTGGTCTTGGTCCCCATACTCAACTCAATGGTTTTCAATAGTGAGTTGAGTATCGTATTCGTTGCTAACTGCAACAAAACTGGGCAACCGAGCCTCTCTAGGTGATCAGTGTGCCTTTTTATTTTCATGATCACTAGCTGAGGTCCCTTTGGCCATCTTGCACGTGTTTAGTGCTCTACAGGCATCATAACGCTCTGTGCGTGCTTGCGTCTGAAACATGTCCGTCAACTGGCGGATCATGTCATAGGCATTAGTGTTTATGAGCCCCGTAAGAAAATCTGGGCTCATAGTCGCAAGCATAAGACGGCCTATGTCCAGCAAATCATCGGAATGTTGTTCCTCACAGTGACAGCATCATTTGCTGGAGGGGCCTTCGCCTAGAGGTTTTTCTAGGACATACCACTTTTTCTCGTGCCTGAGTACAATCATCAGATTGCGCTCCCAGACGAGAAAAATTAGACTTAGTAAGTTTGTCCTTTTTGAGAAGAGAAAGATTATTAGTGTTGGTAATAGTGTTTGCTATCTACACATTTTAAAAACTTTGGTTTTAGTAACTGTGAAAGACTATTTCCAATAAATATCAATAAACCCTTAAATGATCAATTTATTGGACTAGGATCCTAATTACATACGTCCTGATGACCGGTGTGTTCACGTCCCACCAGGCCCACGTACTAATTAGGTAGGTAAGGACTTTTACCAATCATATCTAGTTGACACGACTCCTAGATCTTTTCGGGACAACGGTAATTATCCATACATGTTTCAGTCCTTCTAAGTGCTTTTTGGCCCGGTACCACCCGGTAAACTTAACAGAACCAAAACAGATCTCACCATTTCGGGACTTGGACACTTTACTCTGGCCGGTACCACCCGGAAATAGTTCGCAGAGTCTTGTTAATCCCCTCCAGCTTCGGTTTGAACGCGATCGTTCAAGGTGTGTTCACTTACAACGACCGCGTACCTTATGCCGGAGGTGCCCCTAGATGGGTTGCACTACTGATCTATGATTTTCGGGGTTTTTAATTACTTATGAAAAACCTTTTAATATCCAGTACTTTGAAAAACTATAACTTTGAAAAACTGATCGTTTAAAACGCAACTGATGTTTTAAACTAACTGTTTCAAACATGCACGCTGTTTAAAACTAACTGTTTTAAAAAGACTTGCTAATTAAAACTAAATGTTTTAAGAGCATACCTGCTAATCAAAACTAACTGATTTGATAGCACACTGGTTGATTAAAACTAACTGTTTTGTCAACTTGCCTTTTATAAAGAAAAACAATCTTTTACAGTTTTCATGTTTTTTAATAAAATCTACCGTTTAAAAAGGTTTTTAAAAAAATGGTAATTTTAATTATAAAACCTATTTTAAAACATATTTGATAAACACATAATTATCAAATATCACGAGTAAATGTTCACAACCACGCAGTAAATATATCAACAACCACGCAGTTTAAAAAAGACTAATTATAGGTTTGCCAACTTTGTTCCTAGGGACCAATAATGACCTATTTTCTAAAGAACTTCAAAATCCTCACGTAGCTCCCACTGGCTTCGGCACCTTCGATAGAACTCCGGAAAGGAAAAACTCAGTTTTTCTCGCTTATCTCCCATTGGCCTCGGCATCCTCGATGGAAGTCCGGAAAGAAACACTAAAATTAACTATCCTAAGGTCATTTTTACAAAGGGGTTGTAAGTGGCACGTAGGCCTCCCAAAAAACAAGTCAAGGGTCTAAGTTGGCAACCTCTATAACAGATATAAAATATATACGCAAACAGGTATATTATTTAAACAACTACGCATATATATAAAGCATAAAATAAGCAATATAATAAAGCAAACCTAGATCCGTTATAAATTGTCTTGTCTCATTTATCGCAAAAACTTGGTTTTAACTGATTTATAAAAACTAACTGTTTTATAAACCGAAAAAATAATATTTTATATTAAAAATGATTTTCTTAGAATTATAAAATAAAATTTATAAACGATAAATTCATTTTATAAAACGAAAACCATTCTTAAAAATATTCACCTTTTATCCAAAACTATATCAAACCGGGTATTCCGGACTAACTGGTCGAAATACCAAATATTAGCCCATAAACCGTATCGAGGTTTGACCAACTGGTCAAAAATGACACCAGACCATAAAACGAGTCAAATATTTGGTTTGATAGACATAATTTCAATAAAAACTTCTAAAACAATTTTATAAGATACAATTATCTAAAAAATTAATTTGGGTAAAAGGCCTAAAACCAATTAACCCTCTTGGGCCATAAACTTGGTCCAAGATTTCTGGGTTTTGGGCCCAACAACAAAATTGACCCATTTAGATGAAAAACCCTAGACGTAACCCTGTGATCAAACGATAACTTACAGTTAAGCATGTGATTGCCACCGTCATGACCGCAATACACGGCTGCTGTCGCTGTCACCTGGTGGCTAACGGCAGCGATGGTAAACGACCATCACCATCGTCGCTGGTCGGCGATTGATACGTATCACCAACCACGCCATCATTGCCTTCCGAATGCCGCCACTACTCTTCTGTGGCTGGCGATCGTGTGGCTCCGGTGATGACAGTAGCAGCGACAAACTATCGCCGCCGCCTTCGCCACCGAGTGATTAACGGCAGCAGTGGCTAGCTGCCACTTGCTGTCGCCGAGGTCGATTTCGATCGCTACCGCCGCCATCCACAGCCGCGGTGCTACGGTTGAATTATCGCAAAACGCCACCACCACCACGCTGGTGGTGCGGCTGCGGTCAAACCACAATCCGGCCATAGCCGAGTACGGTGCGGGTCTCGCTCAGATCCGATGCAGCCATCGCCGTGTGCGATTCGGTTACCGGGGTACCACCATCGACCATTGCCACCACCACGCTGGTGGTTCGGCTTTGGTCGCCGTCGATCGTGGCCACCACCAATCTGGTGGTGTGGCCTTCGCGGTTACGGCTTGGTGGCGGTTCGGCCACCATCTGGTGGTTCGGTCGGCCGCTGCCGCCGTTCCGCCGCCGTCGTTGTGTTATGGCCGGTGATTGGTTAGATGGTTCGGTGGCGATGTGCCGCCGTACCACCACCTATCACTATTACCCCATGAGGTTTTCCGTGCTTTCAGTTTTAAACGTGATAAACGAAAAAATAAAATAAGACTGATAAAGATTAACTGATTAATAAAACTTTTACTGATAATCATTATCTAAACTGATAAGGATTACAAAAAACTGATAAAAATTTTAAATTATTATCTAAACTGACAAGGATTTAAAATTTTATACGAAGGTGATAATTATCAAATCTTTATACAAAATTGTTAAAGATTAAACTAATAAAACTTAAACACTTTTATCGAAACTGATAAAGATTTAAATTTTATACAAAATTGATAAATATCAAATCTTTTACAAAAACTGATAAAGATCTTAAACTGATAAAAATTAATTCTTTATGCTAAACTGATAAAGATTGAATTTTTATACAAAACTGATAAATATCAAATCTTTTACAAAAACTGATAAAGATCTTAAACTGATAAAAATTAATTCTTTATGCTAAACTGATAAAGATTGAATTTTTATACAAAACTGATAAATATCAAAACTTGATAAATATCTAATCTTTATCCACAAGAAATCATTTAACGGATCTAATAAACAATAAACTAAAATAAGCGATTAAACCTGTGGCTCTGATACCACTGATGGGTTTTGGTGCGGTCCTCGTATCGAACTGACACGAAGAACATTGTGTATCCAAAACCTAACTGGATTGAGATACACCGTAAACCATATGATCAAACTGATCCAAAGGTTTGAACTTTATCAAACCTAACTGGTTTGATTTACGCAGAAGCGACGAATTAAAACCCGAAAAACATTCACAGATCTTATCGTTAATTTTATTAATCCTAACAATTAAAGGTTTAGAATCGTTACCTGGAAAGCTTGAGATAGATCCACCCGTGATCAACCATACGAATGCTTCTCTAGTAAAGCTAAACCCGATGACAACCCGAAAAACCGAGCTGGTTTTTGATGTGGCCGGCGCCAATAAAGAGAAGAGGGAGAGAGAGATTTCAAGGAAAAACTGGAATTGGAAATAATGAATTCCTTAAACTGGTAAAGCCTATTTATATGGAAGGAGTTTCCATATAACCAGGTTACCTTATAATTATCAGGTTATCTTATAATTATCCCTTTTCTTTTCCTCAAAGAAAAGAATATTCTGGATAATTATCAACTAATTAATTATTAATCTATTATATATTTATTTATCTAATAAATATATAATTTACCTAATTAATTAATAACCCTTTAACTTTGGGTATTCTGACTGAAATTACCCAACTGATTTATAATTAACTATTATAAATCCAATCTCTCCATTTCTGGGTTTATTTAACTTATTCGATTTATAGGTTCTCACAGGTGTGACCCTCAAGTGTCTTGTAACATTGGATGTGTAATCACTGGTTTGTCAACTTCTGCACATAATTACTAACAGGTAGCTACTGTTCATGAATCCGGTGCGAAGCCCGGGCTTATCAACTAGTTAGGTTAGATAGGTGGGATGATCTAGAAGATTGGCGACTATTGCGATGTTTTTTCAGATTTTTGTTATCTGTCAAGTACAAACGACTTGATCAAATATTAACATAGATTCATATTTAACGAAAACCAACAAGAGGATCTTTTATGTGGATCCCCCATTAGAACAAAAAATTTTCTTCTTTTTCTTATATTGAAAACAAGTTCTTCTTTTTCTTATCATCCATTTTTTTAAAAATCCTTCGAAAAGATTGAACTAGGCTCAGAACACATTGGTCGAATTTGCATGCCTTTATCTACCTTAAAGATGCCCCCACTAAGCAAAAATTCTTGATTCGCCATAGTGGATCATACTATTAGAATGACTCAAAACATTTCAATCGAAAAATGAATGCGTGATTTATATCATCTTAGCTACTAGCCTATATACTTTTTAACAAATGAACCCCTCAAAAATTTACATTCTAACTTCCTATAAGATTCGTGCATGCCCACTTTACATGAAAAGACAACTTACGTTTACACTAAGTAATTTTAGGTCTCTAACTAAAATCCACATCTATATGACACTGAACATTCAGTCAACCAATTGTCATGATTTGAACTTTTAACCATGCTTACTGGAAAGCCTTAGTTGGTTGTTGAAAGTTAATCAACATCATTTCCATGTCTTAACAAATAATTATAGGATGAGTGTTTAGACCTAAAACTTAGTTGATTATGTAAGGGGCTGTTCGGTTGTGGCTTATTGAGCTGTATGGTGGATATGGCTTATTCGCTCAGCCATATCTATGTGTTCGATACCAACTTATTCGCTCAACTCATAGTTGAATTGGTCAGCTAAAAAACTAAGGTCATATACACTCGACCATTAAAAATCCCCTACAATTTCCCCATCCACCCTCCTCCCCAAATTTCTTCCCATAGCCGCTCTTCACAGACCATCACCACTCTTCCCAAATACTACGAGGTTGTGATGATAATAAAGTTTGAAACTGAAATGAGAACTCATAATGATATTGCAATTGAATAGCTGATTGTAGGTAGATTCTTTATCCTCCATTACTTTGGTGGCCCTTTCTCCTCCATCTACTACACATAAATACATCCATGGAATGGCCAGGCTCCAGTCACCGGCGTTCTCATTCCAGCACCACCTCCTTCTAGCGTTCTCATTCTATCGTCGATCAAATTCCAGCTACTGGTTCTCGTTCTAGTGTTGCAATCCATTGAATCTTCTATAACAAATTTCTGTTGGGATTTTTTATACATCTACATTGTATTCGAATCCTCATTAAAACCCTAAAGTATTATTCCAAAAATATGATCTATAGTCATTAAAATCGCCGGCCAATTTCTAGGGTTTTTTTTACTTCAAATCTTCGATTTAAGAAAATAATCTTGCATGTATCTCAAGGTTTCAATCGACCAAAATGGCAGATTGGAAGTAATCAGTTTGGGAGTAATTACACATTTAATTAAATAGTATATAAATTATCTAACATTTTATCAAACAATTTGTCTTAATTCAGATTATGATAGATCAAGGGGTAAAATGGTCATTTTTAATATTCAGTCTGTTTATTTAGTACAACAA
This sequence comes from Centaurea solstitialis, assembly GCA_030169165.1. NCBI lineage: Eukaryota > Viridiplantae > Streptophyta > Magnoliopsida > Asterales > Asteraceae > Centaurea > Centaurea solstitialis. The sequence goes on from CM058040.1 coordinate 56,721,083, forward strand.
CTGAACAACAATTTATATGTTATCATATAAACAACTGTATACATACAGATCTTAACAGAAAACGAATCGAAGAACACCTAAATTGAATTAAGATAGAGTTTTAATTGGGCTTTCATGTGTAAGACTTTTTTTAACTAGTCAATGGCTTCAAGCCCATTTAAATATCTCAATTCTCAAACCTCATCAATATTAAAAACTTTTAAATACATGTATAAAAATAAACGAATAATTAACATATTTTTGTTAACCCCCAAAGGTTGGCTTAACTGATAAAAGTTGAGTGATAAACTTAAGAGCATCCAAATCAGATATTTTATTCTAAAAACAGAATAAAATTTTAACCTTTTTGTAAAACATATATGTTAGACAAAATTCTTTATTTTGAAAAAGTAATTTAAAGCAGTTTTTATATACAAAATGGTAATATCTAACTTTAACAAACCTATATAAAATGCTACTTTTCAATAAACTTTTTATAAATAGTAATTTCTAATTGCTAACAGTGAATAGAAAAACATTATTATCTTAGTTCAAGGAAAAAAACATTACTATCAATCAGTATTTAGTTGAATTCTATGAATAAATGTGTTAAACAATGTATTTTATTGTTCAAGGTTGCTTCTTGAAGCCTCAAAAAGCCTATATTTGTTTCGGTTTTAATAATATTGTTGTCTTTAAAAAAAATCTTAAACAATAAAAGATAACAAATAAAAGAATTAGAGTTTTATCAACGTTGATAGAAACGATAAAGAATTTTATAATCTGGTGTGTTTTTTTCTTCTTCAACTTTTGTTAAAAATGCCATAATTATTTGGTGTATATTTATTTGAAAATTGAAATGCAATAATAATTTGATGAATCTTTATTTTGTTTTATTTACTATTCAAGCGTGGCCACGTCCATCCATGTTTTCTTTGTGAGAATGTTGACATGTTTCACGTGTTCAGCTTCCTGGATACTTGTTTTCATAATTATTATCCGTATATATAATTGTATACGGTTTATAGATAGAATGTTAGGAAGGTGTTACTCAATTTTTTTTAAAGATTTTTCTTTGAGCTTATATATATAGAGTGACTTAGAATCAGGTGAGACCAAGCTGCTATCGTGAGACCGCATGAGACCAATACCTAACGTATGAAACTTCACAAAAAACACCGTAAATGTACATAAAACTCGAATACGCAGACCTAAATTAACTCTATATAGAGTCGAGTTATTTTGTAAATTACTTTTATGTCTTAGGTAACTATTGGTTTTGAGTTGGATTATGCACATCAACTAATCTTTTGAATATATGATGACTGTCACGTGTTGTGCTCTCGTGAGCCAAAAATGATATTTTTTCCGCCTAAACTTGAACCTGAACGCATTTTTCACTTTCGGTTCATTTAAGTCTATCGGATTGACACATGTCATCTTATTTAATCCCTTAATTTTAGTTATTTAGTTTACTCTTAATAGTACTTTTAGTTATTTATTCCTACACCATTATCATATAACATAAAAATTGTATATTATAAACTAAAATGCATTAAACAATACATTTTTTTTTTACAATTTATACCATTATAATCGTCTTCTCAATACATTTGACATGAGCCCAATATTTATTTTTTAATCTTATTATTAAATATTAAGAATATATAAGAAGTAATATGTTATATATTTTCTTACATTTTCATTTTTCATTTTATACCTTTATCATATTAAAAATATAGAATCATAGATTAACTAAAAGACGTTTATTATTATTTTTTAATTTTAAATTAAAAAAACTTGCATAGCATGACACAGAAGTATAGTCTAGTTTCTTGTAAACAAAAAAACCGTAACAATCAGTCAATCATCATATATTCGAAAGACTTAGATATTTACAATAAAACTAGAAGAATCAATAAGAAGAATAAAAGATAGACTTTGGTACTAAACTTTATATGTTTCCAAATGATTCTTGTGTAGAGACTTCTCACTTTCTTGTAAGACATTCTTTGTGCTCATATAATCTTACAACTTCTCGACACAAATGCCATAAAAAGGTGAGAATATATTACTATATCAATTCAGAAAGCTCATTTTCAAATAAAATATCTTTTTTTTTAGTGTAGAAATATGTCTTAAGTTATGTCAAGACTAATCCCAATAAATTATAGCTGTCAGGGACGGACCTAGAATTTTTTTTAACGGTGGCACCATTATAAGGAACATTTGTAGAGATATTTTTTTTATTAAGTCAATATTGGTTGGTTTTCTTGATTTTTAAATGAAAAGTCTTATGTTCAAGTTTTGTTATTACAATTGTTTAAGAAACACTGATAAATATGATATTAAAAGCTAAAAGCCAAAAAAATTAACTCTAACAAGATATGAACCCATGACCTCCCTTTTGGAAAACAAGGAACTAACCAACTCAGCCAAAGAGAGTTTGTGTCTTTATTGCAGTTTTAAAATATATATGGTGGCACATAACAAATTAATATGATGGCACTTTCACGACTTTTTGCACTGTAACGGATGAGCATACGGTGGCCCGTGCCATCGTGGCCACCACTGCAAGTCCGTCCCTGACAGCTGTAACACATCAACCTTAATAAACTCAGTGGCTATTGGCTACAATTGTTTGGAACGCATAGAATTGAACCTAAGACAAATGAGATATTCCATCACTTTCCCATGAACCCCACAAGCACTACCCTACAACTTTTAGAGTTCACAAATTGTCTATAGCGCATGAAGAACATAATTAAAACTATTAAATTTCAAGTATTACTTAAGCATTAAATTAAATAGAGTAAACCATAAATTTGGTCTATATATGTGGTTTGTTGAAAATAACACTGTTTATCTATGCAGATTTGAAACTCCAAAACGATCATCAATGGTTTTCAAAAATGTTTGTGCTGGGATTATGATACTGTTGCTGAAATACCACTGATAACACCAAAATTATACATGTTTTGGTCGTACTTAATTGTCTGATTTTACACCATTTCCACCATTTCTGATCTGATTACTCAAGTTTTGGACTGATTCTCACTTTTGTAGGTTTTGGAGGCCGTGGAACGGAAAAGTACGAAAAAGGCGAAAAATCGTGGAAATTGGACAAACTCAACTCAGTAGCATTTTCGCGTCCGCGAGCTTTCAAGTTTGGCGTCGCGAAGCTCGAAAAAAGGGAAAACCTAGGGTTGATTAAGTGTCTCGCGCCGCGAGACGGCAGCCTCGCGATCGCGAAACGAGCTCCGACTCCCCATTTAAATACTGGCCTCCTCCTTCAGTTAAAAATCATGAATCATCTGACATTAATCGAGTACAAATCATTAGAGTCTTAGTTTGTGAGAAAAAGAGAGAGAGAATTGTGCCGATACGTTACGGAGTTTGGTTCTCGATCATCTATCGTTGTACGGTCGGTATAATGTCTGTCTCTATGTTTGTGTTTGCTGTTTTCGTAATGTTTAGTGAGTAGTTTTATTTAGTGGTACTTATTGTGGTAGATGAACCTTGTGGATGATGTTTTCATGATTTAATGTTTATTGGTTTGTTATTGGTTTATTGAATGTGATTTACGGTTCCGGTTTGATTCGTATTGTATGGATATTTGAATTCGTTGGTTGGGTGTATCTGTTTGACCTAGATAGATAGATCCGATAGGTTAATCAACCTTTCTTGACCTCCCCTTCAGAAACCCGGAGAGTTGTGTTAGGTGGTTAGCTCGGACCGAGAGCAGCCAGATAGTAGGATTCCGTGCAATAGTGATAGAATTGGGTGACTGGTACTAGATTGCCTGACAGTCAGTCTATGTATTGGGACTAGGAAGACCAACCTAGTTGACAACCGTAATCATCGCATGTTAGGGTGTCTCAGACTTAAATTCTTACAATAACCAATACAACCATATCTTTGGCCAATTAAAACATCCACTTGGGGAGTCGCTATACCATGATAAGTACTACTGTTTTCTTTCATATAGTTTAAATCATCTTCTTTTTGCTTTCTTAGTCAATTAGTTGTTTAATTAGTTATCTTTTAATTAATCAAACCATTTTCCTAAAAACCCCCAATAGCTTTAGATTAACTAAACTAGCTAAGATTATTAGTCTACATAACTTGACCGTTCCCAGTGGTAGATACGATACCTGGACTTTCCTACACTATATTACTCACGATCAAGTACGCTTGCCTGTGAATGTGGTAACAGTGGTTAGGCATTAGAGGTTAAAACTTGCTTCGCTTTTTATATACGATAATTACCGCATCAAGTTTTTGGCGCCGTTGCCGGGGAACGGTAGTTGTTAGATTTTTAGTCTTTATTAGTTTTGTTAATTGACCCTTGTGAGGGACTTAATCCCTTGCAAGCTTTTCGCTTTCTAGTTTTTAGTTAATTGCTTTTATCTCTTTGTTTCCGGCAAGTTGCCCGTAGTCGTTTGTTGAGTTGTCAGGATGGCAGACGATCAACCCATGTGGGGTAAGCGATCTAAAGTGCAATTTACCTCGAGATCCGCAATAAAAAAGACAGATGATAAAATGGTGGAGATCAACAAAGGACTGATCAAAATGATCGGTACCATATCATTTGACGGAGAACCAAGCGAAAATCCATTTCAACATCTTGAAGCGTTCGAGGACATCTGTGATCTATTCAATACTAAGGAGGATGAGGTAAAACTTCGGATATTTTCCTTTACTTTGACAAAGAAGGCGAAAGACTGGTTTAAAAGATTAACCCCATGATCCATCACAACCTGGGAGGATTTAAAATCCGCCTTTTTGTCAAGATACTTTCCCATTTCCAAAGTAAATAAAATAAAAGCTGAAATTCGAAACTTTAAACAAGGAAAAGACAACCTTGTGAAAGCTTGGGAAAGGTATAAGGATTTATTCTTAACGCTTCCAAACCATGGTATTGATGATGATGAGATGATGAATATTTTTTATGCCGGGTTAACTAACGATTCTCGATTAAGGTTAGACTCATCTTGTGGAGGTATCTTTCCCTATAAGACAGCTAAAGAAGCACGTAAACTCTTGGACGATCTGGAAGCACACTATCTGGATTGGTCCACTAATGAGGAAGACATACTGGAGGAGAACCAATCGACGCAGTTAAATGGGATTTCATCATCCGGTGAGCCGCCAATTAAATGCACGAAATGTGGGCACGCTCACCCAACGGAACCCTGTACTTGGGAACCTACTCCTCTTTCGCAATCTGAGCCAAGTAGCGGAATAATCGAACAACTGTTTCGTCAGTTTTCACCAGAACAAGGAAAGATGAGTACGGACGTCGAACAACAAATCCAAGAGTTCGTAAATTTTGTTGCAGGAATACATAAGAGCATATACCAGTTCCTCCGAGAAGTCAAGGGAGCATTTCCTCATGTGGAAATAGACGAACAAGCTGAAGTGTTTACCACCACGAGAGGAGGTAAGGTAGTTATAGGACCACCTATGCCCCAAACTGACCAAATTCCTAATTTGCAGGTTGTCGAGCCGGAAGTCGAATTACCATCACACCCGACAAAGGAACTCAGGGGGGAAACAGTTAGGCCAAAGGAGTCTGCAACACCACATGTGCCTACACGAGTACCATATCCTGCACGATTACAAAAAGAAAAGAAAGAGGCCCAATATCCTAAGTTTATTTAATTGATAAAACGAGTATATATTAATGTGCCTCTTGTGGACTTGATTGTAGGTGTGCCAAATTATGTGAAATTTCTCAAGGAGTTGGTGGCTAATAGAGCAAGGACGGGAACAGAAGAAATAGCATTTCTAAGTGCAGAATGCTCAACCATACTTTCCGACACCCTCAAAAAGGGTGATCCAGGGAGTTTCACTATTCCTTGTTATTTTGGTAAAAGTGTTTCGTGTAGAGCCTTAGCGGATCTAGGCGCTAGTATAAATCTAATGCCTTTATCTTTTTACCAAAGACTTGGATTAAATGATTTAAAGAGCACACGAATGACCATACAACTAGCCGATAGATCCATAAAATACCCTGTAGGAGTGGTTGAAGATGTCATAGTGCGGGTAAACAAGTTTGTTTTCCCCGCTGATTTTGTGATCTTGGACATAAAGGACGAGGTTAAAGTTCCTCTAATCCTTGGCCGTCCGTTTCTCAACACGGCCAGTGCCGTTATCCATGTCGCCGAAAGAGAACTTAGTCTAGGAATTGGCGAAGACCGAATCACTTTCTCCATTGATGGGACCCTAGACTGTGATAAATCTATAAATAACCTAGGCAATGTGGATGATTTCACTGAACCTTTTGAAATAGAGCTTAATGATCATCTTTTTGAATCAGGTGAATTGGAAAAAAGCTTCTCCATCGAGAAAGGAAAGGATGAAGTCATGGGGGGAGAAGAAGAGGAATTCGAGGAGATAAGGCAAGAAGATAAAGTTAGGGTGAAAACCTCTTTGGATGAACCACCGAGTTTGGAGTTAAAGGACCTTCCCGAGCACCTCGAGTACCAATTTCTTGAAGGTAAAAATTCTCTCCCCGTAATCATTTCCGCCTTGCTAACAGCCAATGAAAAAGAAAAGCTTATTGCGGTTTTGAAAAAACACAAAAAGGCTTTAGCTTGGAAAATCTCGGACATTCCCGGAATAAGCCCTTCTTTTTGTACGCATAAAATTTTAATGGAAGATAATTTTAAACCGTGCATGCAAAAACAAAAAAGGCTTAATCTGAAAATGCAAGAGGTTGTAAAAAAGGAGGTTATCAAGCTACTTGATATCGGGATCATCTACCCTATTTCGGATAGCCCGTGGGTGAGCCCTGTTCAGGTGGTTCCTAAAAAGGGAGGACTCACCGTTGTCACAAATGATAACAATGAGTTAGTGCCCACCCGTACTGTCACCGGGTGGAGAGTATGCATAGATTATAGGAAGCTGAACGATGCCACTAGAAAAGACCATTTCCCTTTGCCCTTCATAGACATGCTTGAACGATTGGCGGGAAATGAGTACTATTGCTTCCTGGATGGATTCTCGGGATACTTCCAAATCCCTATTGATCCCGAAGATCAAGAGAAAACGACCTTTACCTGTCCCTTTGGAACATTTGCTTATAGGCGCATGCCTTTTGGGTTGTGCAATGCACCCGCTACTTTTCAGCGATGCATGACTGCCATTTTTCAGGACATGATAGAGGATTGTATGGAGGTCTTCATGGATGATTTCTCTGTTTTCGGTAACTCTTTTGATAATTGTTTAAACAGTTTAGACAGGGTCTTAGCTCGTTGCGAGGAGTCTCACTTGGTTCTCAACTGGGAGAAATGCCACTTTATGGTAAGAGAAGGTATAGTTCTTGGGCACAAAATCTCAAAAGACGGTTTGGAGGTGGATAAAGCCAAAATAGAAACCATATCGAAGCTTCCTCCACCTACAAACATAAAAGGGGTTAGAAGTTTCATAGGTCATGCCGGGTTTTATAGGAGATTTTTTAAAGATTTTTCAAAAATAACCCGACCTCTAACGAAACTTCTTGAAAAGGATGCACCTTTCATCTTTGATGAGAATTGCATATATGCGTTTGAAACTTTAAAACATCATTTGACGAACGCCCCTATTATGGTTCCACCTGATTGGGATCAACCTTTTGAGATTATGTGCGATGCGAGTGATTATGCCGTTGGTGCAGTTCTTGGGCAGCGTATAAACAATCACTTTCAACCGATTTGCTATGCGAGTCGAACTCTCAATGATGCCCAAGAAAACTACACCACGACTGAAATAGAGCTTCTAGCGGTCGTTTTTGCCATTGAGAAGTTCCGATCCTATCTTGTGTTGTTCAAAATCATAGTGTACACGGATCACTCTCCCCTTAAGTGCCTCTTTGCTAAGCCAGATGCTAAGCCCAGACTCATACGATGGATACTTCTGTTGCAAGAGTTTGATATAGAGGTAAGAGATAAGAAAAGCGCCAAAAAACTGACTGCTGATCATCTATCTCTCCTGGAGAATCCAGACATGGATTCCGGGGGCATTGAAGTCATTAGGGATAAATTCCCCGATGAGGACCTCAACATGATTAAGACCGTAGGAGAGGACACTATACCTTGGTATGCAGATTTCGCAAACTATCTTGCCGCCGGGGTTCTTGTTAAAGGTATGACTCATCAGCAAAAAGGTAAGTTTTTCTCATACCTAAAGCATTATTTTTTGTTCAAGCCCCACTTATTTAGAATAGGACCCGATAGGATGCCCCGTCGATGTGTCTCAGGCCCTGCTGCTTGGAACATTCTCGATAATTGTCACAAAGGCCCCACAGGAGGCCATTTTGGAGCCAATCTCACTGCCAGGAAAGTCCTCAAATCAAGATTTTATTGGCCTACGATTTTCAAGTATGCTCACGCGCTAATAAAATCTTGCGATGCTTGTCAAAGGGCGGGCAATATCACAAAGAAGGATGAGATGCCTCAACAGAGCATATCCGTTAGTGAAGTGTTTGATGTGTGGGGGATCGATTTCATGGGACCCTTTCCCGATTCCAAAGGCAACAGATACATCCTTGTGGCAGTCGACTATGTTTCCAAATGGGCCGAAGCAAAGGCTTCACCCACAAATGATGCTAAAGTAGTTGTTGACTTCGTGAAATCTCTTGTGTGTAGGTACGGGTGTCCGAAGGCGATCATAAGCGATAGAGGAACTCACTTTGCAAATTACCTCTTGGAAAAGACCCTCAAAAGGTATGGCGTACATCATCGGTTCTCAACCGCCTACCATCCGCAAGCAAATGGACAAGCAGAAAACACCAATCGGGCCTTAAAACGGATCTTGGAAAAGACAGTCGATAACAACCCGAAGATATGGTCGCAAAATCTTGAAGATGCACTATGGGCATATCGTACGGCTTATAAGACACCAATTGGGAGCACCCCGTACTGGATGCTTTACGGGAAAGCATGTCACCTACCATTCGAGTTCGAATACAAAGCACCGTGGGCATTAAAAAAGGTACATTTGGATGATATCGCAAGTGGGAAGGAATGATTAATAAACTTGCATGAGTTAGAGGAACTCAGATCTCTTGCGTACGAGAACTCGAATATCTACAAGGAACAACGAAAGAAATGGCACGATGCACATCTAAAGGAGGTAAAGGTGTTCAACGAAGGAGACAAGGTACTAATGTAGCAAACTCGTTTCAAATTCTCCCCCGGTAAGTTAAAGTCACGGTGGATAGGTCCATACGTTGTTTTGAAAGCTTATCCCTCCGAATATGTGGACCTAATGACTGAAAGAGGACAATTCAAGGTAAATGGTCATAGACTAAAACTTTACAATTAGGACGACCCTGTCAGAAATGGCGAGGTCTGTCATCTTTCTGAAAAGCCTATTACCTAGTTGTTCTCCCGAGTCAGGCTCGCGACTCGTTACAAAAACAAGCGCTTCTCGGGAGGCAACCCGTGTTTTTCTTAGTTATTTTGGTTTTCGGGTGTTTTCTAATCAATTTTGCAGTGTTGGTCAAAGGAAATCACAACTCGATCAAATTTTGACAAAAGCCAAACAGAAGCATTTTCGAGATCGCGAAGTTTTAACGTTCGCGGAGCAAAGCGGGGAAGCAAGGTAAGTTATCTTTTCTAGGGTATTTTCGCGATCGCCAAATGTCAGGTTTCGCGATCGTGAAGGAGCAAAAATTCTGAAAATATTGCAGCAATTTCGACTTCGCGACGCGAGATCCTTGACTTCGCGACGCGAAGTTCGGAACGAGAGGTTTAAATTCAATTTCTAAAACCCTATTTTCAATTTTTCTCCCATTCCCTTTGGTTTTTCTCTGCAATCCTCTTCCCATCCTACGATTCCATGGCGTCAAAGGTATGTGATTTCTCTCTAAATGTTTTAATTTGAAGATCATTGTAAGCCTTAGTTGGTTAAGTTGTGAATGTACCCAAAAGGGGGTTTTCTTTGGTTGGGGTTTCTTTAATGTATATGAGGGGAATGTTTCTTGCCTTGATTTGTTTGAATGCACACACTTGAGTTGTTTTTAGCTTTATAATTATGAGATATGTTTCTACTCAAGTGTGGGGAAGGGAGATTATAAGCATTGTTGTAAATGATATACATGAATTTTGCTTTTGTAGAGAGCTTCATCTTTTCGCAATGTTCGGGACCATCGGTGCTTATCTTTTGATTCCGATAACATCCTATGAAGCGAGAAGATGTCTTTGATGATTGAGCTTGACCGCTTAAAAAAACGAGACATTGAGATCGGATCAATAATAGATTTACACTTTGTTGATGAGATTGGGTTTGGGGATCGGCTTTCGGACCTTTTGAGAAGGGAGTACCGCGATCGATTTGGCGTCGTTCGCTTCGTAAGCAATGATTGGGAGAAAGCACTGAAAACTCAAGAGCCGATTTACTATGAGCTTGTACTGGAATTTTTGGCGACATTTGACTTCGATTTGGAGGCTTACGATGATGACAGATTCGATGGTCAGTGTGTAAAATTCCGTTTACTTGGGGAATGGTACTTCGTCACATTACCTCGGTTCGGAGTATTGCTCGGACTTTTCATGGCTGCTCAGTCGAAGTCGGACTACTTTTGTCATTATTTCCTTAACGGTGCTTGTGAACCTAGGACCGAATTCTCGGGTGCGGAGTTTTGGGCAACCATTAGATTGGGACCCTACCTACAATCCAACACCAAGGAGAGTTCTATCATTCTACCCGAACACGTCTTCTCCATCGGATGCTAGTTCATTCACTTGCTTACCGAAAGGCTATCAAGGAGAAGGTACCGGAGGGTGATCTTTGGCTTCTTTCACGGTTGGTCGATTGAGATGCAATCACAAATCTTTCTTTTGTGATGGCAAAAATGTTTCAAAATACCATTAAGGTACATGATAAGGCCGGAACGGGTCTTTGTGGAGGACATTTCATTACGGTTATAGCGGAAAAACTGGGAGCTCTTACGTCGGAAGTTTGTGCGACTCTCACCAAGTTATCTCATTTGGGAATTCTTGATAAGGTTCTTTTTCGTTCAATGAAGCTACTTGCACCGGGGCCTCAAAGGGGTACTTTTGTTTGGATTGGGGATGCCGCATCCCATGAAGGGCCGATCGGTATGGCTACTTCGCCACCTCAACCAACCTTTCCGGGGCAATCGAGCAATCCACCGCCGACAAATCAACAAAGTCAACAAAGTGGATCTAGTGATCAACAAGGATCGGGGTCTATTCGTGGAGCTATTCAGGAGTTATCGGAACAGTTGGGAAGCGAACATCATGATATCATGGAGCGACTCGACAGGATTTCATATGACATGTATGGTGTTCGCCGGGAATTGTCGTGGGTCACCGCGTCAATGAAGGAGTATTTTGAAAGCGTGGGACATGCTCCCTCGGCTCCTCTTAAACCTCATCCCATATGGCGTGACGGTGATGACGCTCCCGCTGGTTACTCATCCTATGATGAATGGGCTTTTGAAAACCGTAACTGATCGGTTTTATTTGATTCGATTGGGTTGTACTTTACTTTGAACTTTAAACTGTGTGGTTTTGTTTGGTTGAACTTCTTCTTTATTTTGTTTGTTTGGTTTGCTTAGGATTAAGACTTTTAATTGTTTGCTTAGTTGGTTTATTTTTATTTTGTTCTTTTTACTTTTTCTTTTTCTTTTTGGTAATAGATACATCAGTTTATGATCTTGCACCGAGCACGATTCTGGAATACTCTCTCTTAGATCAGATCACGTCACATAACCGGGGAAGTTTCTCTTTTTCCCAATTACTCCTTAATTGTTTTGATTGTTGCATTGAGGACACTGCAAATTTTAAGTGTGGGGAGGGGGTTATGTAGACTTATCTGTTTTAAACGGGTTCACTTTTTGCTTTTTGATTTGTCGTTTTTCAAATTTTTGAAAGCTTTGAGACTTGACCCCAATTTTTTTCGAAATCTGAGATTGTTTTTGGAACTTAGTTGCTTGCATAGAAGAACATTGAATGAGATTATTTGAGTAAAAGGATGCCTTGGAATACCAATTGCCATGAGTGCCTTGAAGAACAGAAATCGAACAACAAACGAATGAATTCAAAGAAATTCAGGAAAATACTCTTATTATAACAAAGAAAATCTCTCAAAACTCTGTTACAATCGTTTCCTACTCTTAATGCTTTCTTGATGATTATAGCTCAATATCAAGACCTCTATTTATAATAACACCAACTTGTGTTATATTAGGAATCTAATTATTAGGAAACTAAATCTCATTATAATACCTCCTTGTATTATAAATATCTCTTAAGATTTATCCTATAATTTCCTTATCCTATAATTTCCCAACTACCGAAATTATTTACATTCACCCCCTAATTTCGGAATGCAACTCGTAAGGTCATCGATACCTAGAAGCTTTCTCATCTCATTGAACTTCACTTTAGCCAATGACTTCGTTAGCATATCTGCACATTGTTCTTTCCCATTGACATGTTCCACCATAATCTCCTTTGCTTCGACTAGCTCTCGAATGTAATGGTAACGGGACTTTATGTGCTTGCTTCGACCGTGAAAGACTGGATTTTTCACCAACGCGATTCCTGACGTGTTGTCAATCTTGAGTGTCACTTCTTGTGCCTCCGATCCAGTCACTTCTGCGAGTAATTCACGAAGCCAGACTGCTTGGCAACTTGCTGAACTAGCAGCCATGTATTCCGCCTCACATGAAGATAATGCCACTGTTTCTTGCTTTTGCGAATACCAAGTGATGGGAGATTTTCCCAAGTAGAAAATATGACCGGTTGTACTTCTCCCGTCATCCAGATCTATATTGTGGCTACTATCGCAAAATCCAACCAGCTTCGTTGGTTCTCCTCGAGCATAGCGAATTCCGTATCCCAAGGTTCCTTTCACGTACCTTAGTATCTGCTTTATTGCTGCCATGTGAGATTTCTTCGGGGTTTGAATATATCGACTTATAATACCTACCGCGTAAGACAAATCGGGTCTTGTTTGAAGTAGATATCTCAGTCTTCCAACTAAGCTGTGATGTGACTTCGGTATCTTCCTCGCCTTCTCCTTTCGAAAACTTCACATTAGGATCCATGGGAACTAAAGTGGGGTTGCAATCGAACATACCAGCATCCATAAGTACCTTTTTCGCGTAACCGGCTTGGGTGATTAAAACATCCTCCTTTCTTTGATAAACCTCAATCCCGAGGTAGTATGTGAGCACACCCAAATCTGTCATGTCAAACTTCGTACCCATGGCTTCCTTGAATTTCGATATAATGTCCGGACTCGTTCCGGTAACAACGAGATCATCAACGTACACTCCGACGATGATAAAATCAGCACCTATGCTTCTTCGATAAACTGCTTGTTCTTGAGTGCATCTTTGAAACTTCATATCTTTCAAGATTCTGTCAAGCTTCATATTCCAAGTGCGAGGCGCTTGTCTTAGGCCATACAAGGCCTTGACAAGTTTATATACCGAATCTTCGTGTCCTTTCTTCACGAAGCCTTCTGGTTGGTGGACATACACTTGCTCTTGTAATTCACCATGTAAAAACGCCGATTTTACATCGAGGTGATGCAATTCCCATCCTTTCGAGGCTGCAAGAGCTATTAGTATTCGAACCGTTTCAATGCGAGCCACCGGTGCAAACACTTCGTCGAAATCAATTCCGGGTTGTTGGAGATATCCTTTTGTGACGAGTCTTGCCTTGTATTTGCTAATTGAACCGTTTGCATCTCTTTTGACCTTGAAAACCCACTTTAATCCAATGATGGTAACATTCGAAGGTCGCGTTACTAGCTTCCACGTGCCATTCTTTTCGATCGAATCAATTTCTTCTTTCATTGCTTTCACCCACATTGGATTATCCTTAGCTTCATGGTAACTTGATGGTTCGTCATCATTAAGTGATAATAGTAGATGAGTGTTTTCAACCAGAAAACTCATCTCAAAATCGTCATATCTTCGTGGGAGTTGAGGAATTCGATTAGACCTTCGTTCTGTAGGAGGGTCATGAGTTTCGATCGAATCATGATTCTCGGTTGACTCGTTTGGAGTGGATAGAGGTTGCGAATCACTTTCACTGCTGTCCTCACCCGTTCCCGATCCTTGTTCATTGCTTCCATTGCTAGCAACTGAACCTTCTCCCGTGTCAACAAGTCCCGACCAGTGTACCCAAAACATACCGGGTTTTAATGTCGAGTCTGTCTCTTCTTCCCAGTTCCAATTAGAGTTCTCATCAAAAATTACATCTCGCGATATGATGAGTTGACGACTTTTCGGTTCGAATAGGCGATAAGCTATAGATCCGGCTTCTGATCCAAAGTGGATTGTTTTCTTGGAACGATCATCCAGCTTCTTTAAGTGAGTTCCAACAACTTTTGTATAAGCCACACATCCAAACACCCGAATGTGCTCGACATTCGGCTTGCGGCGATAGTAAAGCTCATACGGTGTCGCATCTTTCACCGCTCTTGACGGGATCCAATTTATGATGTAGGTGGCATGATTCACGGCTTCTCCCCATAGATAATTAGGAACTTGTTTCGCCTTCAACATGCTTCGAGTCATCTCGAGAATAGTGCAATTTCGTCTCTCTACCACGCCATTTTGTTGTGGCGTGTATGGAGCCGTGAGATGTCTTATCATTCCATTATCGTCGCATAAGTTGTTAAACTCTCGTGACGAGAACTCACCTCCTCTATCCGTTCGTAGGACTTTGATAGAGTTGTCGGTCTCTTTTTCAACCATCGTCTTGAACTTCTTGAAATAGGTTATTGCGTTTTCTTTCATCAAGTAACTCCACATAAAACGTGAGTAGTCATCAATTAGAACGAAGACATACCTATTTCCGGCTATCGTAGATGGTGAAATTGGTCCGCAAAGATCTCCGTGTATAAGTTCCAAGGTCCTCGTAGCTCGATACAAAGAGGTCTTTGGGAAAGGTTTCCGTGAGTGTTTCCCGACTAAGCATGACTCGCATAGTTGGTTACCTCCCATGATGAGTGGTAAACCCGTAACTAGCCTTCTTTTTGTCATCATCGTGATGGTGTCAAAATTCGCATGCCCAAGTCTTGCATGCCACAACCATCCTTGATCATCGAGTCGGCTATGTAAGCAAATCGGTTTTCCCACCGTGATCTTTGTCTTATAGAGTCTGTTAACTGACCTTGTTACCTTGAACAGTAGTGTGTTTCGACTATCAAACATGAGCAAAACATCATCTTTCATATAGACCTTACACCCGCTTTCTGTTGCTTGTCCCAGACTTATAATGTTGGCTTTAAGATCTGGGATATAGTAGATGTCGGTGAGCAGCTTTTGTTCGCCTCTTTCTCCAATAAATAGAATGGACCCCTTGCCTCGAATTTCCACGCATGAGCTATCACCGAATTTCACTCTTCCCCCTATCCTCTTGTTGATTTCGGTGAAGAAAGATAGGTTTCCCGTCATGTGATTGCTCGCTCCGTTATCCAAATACCATATGTCGCCTTTCTCATTGTGGGTTTCGTACCTGCTTGGTATCACGTTTTCTTCGTTTAGAAGCACCGTTTCGTAGAGAATCTCATGCATAAACAGATGTGGATCGTGGTCTTCAACTTCGACGACATGAGATTCGGCTTGTTTGGCTTTTCGTTCCGGGCATACAGACGCAAAGTGACCAAATTGATCACATCTAAAACACTGTATCTTGGAACGATCTTTTGCTTTGCCTTTTGACTTGTCGAACTCGCCATTGCCGATGGGTGCAGAACGATTTTGGTGAGGAATCTGTCGGCCTCCACGACCTCGTCCCATCCCGCGGCCTCGTCCGCTTTTACTCGACTCAGGGTGTCGAGTGTTCGATTCCGCTTTGTGGATCATCAACTTGCTTTGGTTGCCGATAGGTTCGTCTTCATGAATGCGTTCTTCATATGCTTTTAGTCGCCCAACAACATCTTCGAATCCGACAGTCTTGAGGTCAAGAATCTGCTCGATTGATGCCACTATGTGAATAAATCTCCTCGGTAGGCTCGTGAGAAATTTCTTGACAAGCTTCTTCTCGTCTAGTGTTTCTCCAAGAGAGGCAGATTTCGACGCGATTCCTGATAATTGACTGGCGTATTCATCAATCGTGCCTGTCTCCTTCATCTTGAGATTATCGAACTTGGCTATCAAGGATTGTAGTCGCGCCTCCCTTACTCTATCTGCTCCAAGGTTTCGACTTTTAATGGCTTCCCAAATTTCTTTCGCCGTCTTCATCGTACCGACTTGTAAGATGAGATCTTCGGGTATAGCTTGGAAGATTACGGCGATAGCTATGTTGTTCTTCTTTGGGTCGTCTGCTCCTGGATCGACGACTTCCCAGACTTGGTGTACGTTCAAGATCACTTTCATGCGGATCGCCCACACCGTGTAATTTGTAGAATTTAACACCGAGACATTGAAAGAGAATGATGAAGGATCTTTCGAGCCACCGGGAGGTGGTGGGTTTTGTCCCGAACCACTATCGATACCACCAGTCATTGTCGTTGCTTGGGGCGTTGATTGGATTCGATATCACTGCTCTGATACCAATTGAAGAACAGAAATCGAACAACAAACGAAAGAATTCAAAGAAATTCAGGAAAATACTCTTATTATAACAAAGAAAATCTCTCAAAACTCTATTACAATCGTTTCCTACTCTCAATGCTTTCTTGATGATTATAGCTCAATATCAAGACCTCTATTTATAATAACACCAACTTGTGTTATATTAGGAATCTAATTATTAGGAATCTAATTATTAGGAAACTAAATCTCATTATAATACCTCCTTGTATTATAAATATCTCTTAAGATTTATCCTATAATTTCCTTATCCTATAATTTCCCAACTACCGAAATTATTTACATGCCTCACCTTATTCCTTTGAGAGTTTGAGCCTAATTGTTTATTATTTCGTGAGGAATGCCGACTTTGATCCAAGGTAGAACTTGCCACTTGAATGCTTGTCGAGACCACATAAGAAAAGTTTTTATCACCATTGCACTGATAGAGGCCTTCGTTTCTAACCCTTTTAGCCTTCGCTAGATAACCTCATCTTAAGGTTATTTAATTTGCCTAACCAAATTTGAAAAAGTACTCACCATTAGTACTTTAACCCTTGAAACCATTTTGAGCCTTAGCCTTTCATTTCTTTACCCTTATCACCATATATCCTTTAGCCTATCTTTTTATCTATCTTTTGGTCGTGACTTAAATTTGAGAACTTGAGATGTTGTGATCCATATTTTTCATATCTGACAAATAAGAAGGGATTGATTTTGAGCGGAAAAGAAAAGAAAATGATGACTCAAAAGAAAAGAAACATCAAAAGAAAGAAAAGATTCAAAGAAAAGAAAAATCAAAAGAGTCAAATGTGCAAAGAAAAGAAAAAAATTCGAGCCACAGATAAGCAATATGCTTAGGCCGATGCTAAAAGAAAGAAAGAAAAAGCTCATCCCGAGAAAAAGTGCATAATTCCAAAAGTCAGATTTTTCTTAAAAGTGTTGGATCATTACTGATTGAGTTTCTTAAGTTTTTGTTGCAATTCTTAGTCACTTACATATCTTGTATCCTACCCTTTACCCTTAGCCTAACATTACAACCCTAAAGTCCTCTTGACGGTTGACATCTTCTCAGTGGTGGAGATTAGATTTGGTGACAAGCTTATGCATGCGGAAATTAGTCGAGTATTGGTGTGATCACTTATCATACATACACTTTTACCCCCGAGAGATACACTTTAAATTATCATTCATACTTTGTGAGGGTAAAAGGTTGATCTTGGTATCCGATTGCTTGATATATCTTGTTTTTGTTCGACTGTGTGAGTATTCTTTGTTTTCTTGGATGATCTTGGGTGGAGATAATTTTGGCGTTATTTTTCTTATCTTTCAGTCTTTTGATTGAGGACAATCAAAGCTTAAGTGTAGGGATTTTGATAACACCAAAGTTATACATGTTTTGGTCGTACTTAATTATCTGATTTTACCCCATTTCTCACCCATTTCTGATCTGATTACTCAAGTTTTGGACTGATTCTCACTTTTGTAGGTTTTGGAGGCCGTGGAACGGAAAAGTACGAAAAAAGGCGAAAAATCGTGGAAATTGGACAAACTCAACTCAGTAGCGTTTTCGCGCCTGCGAGCTTTCAAGTTTGGCGTCGCGAAGCTCGAAAAAAGGGAAAACCTAGGGTTGATTAAGTGTCTCGCGCCGCGAGACGGCAGCCTCGCGATCGCGAAACGAGCTCCGACTCCCCTTTTAAATACTGGCCTCCTCCTTCAGTTAAAAATCATGAATCATCTGACATTAATCGAGTACAAATCATTAGAGTCTTAGTTTGTGAGAAAAAGAGAGAGAGAGTTGTGCCGATACGTTACGGAGTTTGGTTCTCGATCATCTATCGTTGTACGGTTGGTATAATGTCTGTCTCTATGTTTGTGTTTGCTGTTTTCGTAATGTTTAGTGAGTAGTTTTATTTAGTGGTGCTTATTGTGGTAGATGAACCTTGTGGATGATGTTTTCATGATTTAATGTTTATTGGTTTGTTATTGGTTTATTGAATGTGATTTACGGTTCCGGTTTGATTCGTATTGTATGGATATTTGAATTCATTGGTTGGGTGTATCTGTTTGACCTAGATAGATAGACTCCGATAGGTTAATCAACCTTTCTTGACCTTCCCTTCGGAAACCCGGAGAGTTGTGTTAGGTGGTTAGCTCGGACCGAGAGCAGCCAGATAGTAGGATTCCGTGCAATAGTGATAGAATTGGGTGACTGGTACTAGATTTCCTGACAATCAGTCTATGTATTGGGACTAGGAAGACCAACCTAGTTGACAACCGTAATCAACGCTTGTTAGGGTGTCTCGGACTTAAATTCTTACAATAACCAATACAACCATATCTTTGGTCAATTAAAACATCCACTTGGGGAGTAGGGGTGAGCATAACCAGGTACCCGACTTTTTTTTATGGAACCGGAACCGGCGGTTCCTGGAATAAAGGAACCGGAACCGGTTCCGATACCGGGTACCCGGTGACCTGTTTATTTCTATTTTTTTCAAACACTGCATACATCATAAATGTAATAAAACATCAAGTTTCACGAATAAATATGACAAAACATAAAGTACGAAGTTAAAAATATAATAATCCCATACAAACTACATGTAAAGTCTTAACAATAAATCCAAAAAATAGTGAAATAAAACATGAGTCTTGAGCATTGAGTCTTGAATCTTGAGGCAAAATGACTTCAATAACACTTCATGGCAAGTCGTCAAACACCTAATAAGACACGAAAAAAACAAGTTCATAAAAGATCTAAGTTACGGCAAAGAAGCAAGTTTGTAAAACATCATTTTATAAAGTAGGATATTACCTCAAAAAGAAAATTAGGTGAGGGTAACAAACGTCTCATCTAGATCATTACGCCAAATTTCTAAAATGAAAAAGAAAGAACACAAGTTAGAACTTAGAATGTTAAAATTAAAATGATGTAAAAAATATCCAAATAAATAAGAAAGAAATAAATAAATTACCTTCTTCATATTTGTTCACATCCTCCAAATATTGTTCAATGTCAATACATATTCTTGATGCCCTCTGTTGGGAACCGGAGGCACAAACATACGCAGCGGATAATAAAAATCCGATTCCCAATCGAGGATCCAATCCTAAACGATACAGACACAATACAAGAATGTTTTAGTGTATTTACCTTTTGCGAAAAACTCCGGATCGCTAATAGGGGATACACCGCTACTGGCACCGTTCGAGACTGATTGCTAGACCACCGTGGATTATCCCGAAAAACGACTCCGTTCACCTACTGAGTTTGGGCGCCGGTTTTGGGGAGAGAGAGAGAAGAGAGAGAGAGAGAGAGAGAGAGAAAAAAGCTTTTCTTGGGGAATAATTTTCTGATCTTTATTCTTGTTACCCCTAGGCCTTTATTTATATGGATAAACCTGGCAGTGTTTGATTCCATATATAATTCCTTATAATTATCTCTTTAATTAATCAAAAAGATTAATTATATACTTTAGATAATTATCAATTAATTAATCCTAACTGATTAATTAATTACAAATAAAATTTCTTTATCTCTTTAAATAATTAATAACCAATTAATTATTTCTCACATATTCCAAACATTCTCATTTTGGTGTGCAGCGGTGTGACCTACCAGTGTCTTATAACATTGGACACGGTAACCCTGTTACTGTCTCGCACATAATCCTAAAAGACTCCCACTTGTGCTAGACACGTAACTGAACTGTCACCATTAGCCTAAGGAGGTCCCTAGCCAGGCACTTAGGTTAACCAGGTTATAAGATCTCTTATATCCAGATATACAATTCAGACTTGAATTTGTACACAGGTTCATTCCTTTGCACACGATATTTCTAAAATGAATTTGAGACATGGAGTGGAGGATTCATTTCTCAAAAACAAGTATTTCTTGACTCTGATTCAGATTGCATGCAGTAACGGATATTACTAAATAACAACCGTTATTTTATTCGAGCGTGGCTACGCGTTTTCTGCAAATCTTAATCGTCAAGGGGCCCGGAAATATCTCTCTTCTGAAAGAGGTGCAAATCCCTTCTTGACTATCTGCATTTGGATCCACGGCTTCCGCTGTATCTAGTCACGTTCCGTATGGCTGCCCTGTTACGGTGCAGCGTTAGAACGCGCTAAGAATACAGTAGTCCTCATGCTCCCAAACCAAATATCTCAGGTCTAAGGACAACCTATCAAGTCAATGCTTATGACTGGGGCTCCATGAAGCAGACTTGAAACTGGTCACTTCCAATACTCAAACACTCTGATGAGTATTTATAAATACTTGGTCACATCGCTTGTGCTTTTATTCTTTGCTTTGAATAAATCATCAAGTATTTATAATAGCGTTAAACTCCCTATTGAAATTCCCATTTCAATAAGTGGCTACGGAAATTTAGATTTCATACAAAACTTTGTAAAATCATGGATATGTTAAATATGCAAAAACAGTTTAACTTTTGAAACAACCATGAATTAAAACCTCCATTATTTCTATCACACTGTGAAATAAAACTTTACATGATCTAGTGTCTCAAAATTAAACTACTGTAATAATGATAAACTAAAAACTAGCTACTGGTGTCCAGGTACTGCATCCCAATGGAATTTGCATGAGCCTCATGCTTCACCCTTGCTAGCGGCTTTGTCCGCGGATCTGCGACATTGTCTTCCGTCGGAATCTTGCATATCCTTACATCTCCTCTTCCAATGATCTCTCGGATAAGGTGATACTTTCTGAGCACGTGTATAGACTTGTGATGCTCTCTAGGTTCCTTAGCTTGCGCCACGGCTCCCGAGTTATCACAGAATATATCGATCGGTCTAGAGACACTGGAAATGACTCTTAGATCCGATAGAAAATTCCTCAGCCAGACAGCTTCCTTTGCCGCATCAGATGCTGCAATGTACTCTGCTTCTGTAGTTGAATCTGCAATCGTATCCTGCTTCGAGCTCTTCCATGAGATCGCGCCTCCGTTTAGGGTAAAGACGTACCCTGACTGTGATCTAAAATCATCTCTGTCGGTCTGGAAACTAGCGTCAGAATATCCGATGACCCTAATTTCATCCTCAGATCCTCTAAAGACCAAGAACATATCTTTCGTTCTTCTCAGGTACTTGAGAATGTTCTTGACAGCCACCCAATGAGGTTCACCCGGATTCTGTTGATATCTGCTCGTAACACTTACTGAGTAAGCAACATCGGGCCTAGTACATAACATGGCATACGTAATCGATCCAATTGCCGATGCATATGGAACCGATTTCATCTTGTCCTGATCTTGACTAGAAATAGGACACTGTGTTTTACTTAACACTATGCCATGTTGCATCGGGATAAATCCTTTCTTGGACTCATCCATCCTGAATTTCTTCAGAATTTTGTCAATGTACGTACTTTGGCTAAGTCCGATAAGCCGCTTAGATCTATTTCTGTAGATCTTTATGCCTAGTATATAAGCGGCTTCTCCAAGGTCTTTCATCTGGAAACATTTCCTTAGCCAACTTTTAACACTCTGTAAAGTTGGTACATTGTTTCCTATGAGTAGAATGTCGTCTACGTACAAGACCAAGAAGGTTACTATGCTCCCACTGAACTTAGTGTAAACACACGGTTCGAACTCACTTTTCGCGAAACCAAACTCTTTGATTCGCTCATCAAAGTGTAAGTTCCAACTTCGAGATGCTTGCTTTAATCCATAAATGGATTTTAGCAGCTTACACACTTTATTAGGATTCTTAGGATCTTCAAATCCCCCTGGTTGTTCCATATAGACGTCTTCTGTTAACTTTCCATTCAGAAAGGCTGTCTTGACGTCTATTTTCCAGATCTCGTAATTAAAGTACGCTGAAATGGCCATCAGAATCCTAATTGACTTTAACATGGCTACTGGCGAAAAGGTTTCATCATAGTCGATACCATGAGTTTGCGTGAATCCTTTTGCGACCAATCTAGCCTTGAAAGTGTGCTGGGGTAAATCAGTCAACTCCCATACTTGGTTGTCATACATGGACTGCATCTCGGCCTTCATGGCTTTTTGCCATTGTTCAGACTCACTGCCTGACACAGCTTCTCCATAGGATGTTGGTTCATTCAAGTCTCCATTATCCTGAGAGACTAGAAACCCAAGATACCTATCTGGTTCTTGTCTTACCCTATTGGATCTGCGAAGGTCCTGTGTTTGCACTTCCTCAATCGGTTCTGATTGAGGTTCAACATTTTCATGTTGAATTTATGGCTCAACAATTGGTGTAGTGTTTTCTTCGTCTACTACCTGTAGATCTACATCCTCTCTAGTGTTCCCGGAACTGAGAAACTTCTCTTCCAGAAATTTTCCATTTCGAGCAACAAAAACTTTGTTCTCTTCAGGGTTGTGGAAGTAATATCCCACGGTGGTCTTGGGATATCCCACGAAGAAACACTTGTCGGATTTGGGCTGGAGTTTTTCTGAGGTAGGTCGCTTGACGTAAACCTCACAACCCCAAATTTTCAGGAAAGACATTTTGGGTTTCTTACCCTTCCACAACTCGTATGGTGTCTTTTCTACCGACTTTGTTGGCGCTTTGTTCAGTATATGTGCTGCTGTTTCGAGCGCATGTCCCCAGAATGTCACTGGTAGCGTAGAGTGACACATCATCGATAGTACCATGTCCAGCAATGTACGATTCCTCCTTTCTGACACACCATTCATCCGAGGTGTATACGGAGGTGTGAGTTGTGATACAATCCCACATTCTATCAGATGATTGCCAAACTCTTTGTAAGTGCAAGAAACAATGGATCAAATCAATCAATTCTCATTTCATGATGTAATGTTTACAATATGAACATTCTCTCAAGATATTCTCTCTCTAAACACACACATATGAATATTACAAATGAGCTCCTACCTTCAAGACTCCTACTAACTCTTTCTAACACACTATATATACCCTTGACCTCAACACTTACTAACATTGACTTTTCTAACTAATACTTTGACTTTACATATTAATGCTTTGACTTTGACTTTGATGCTTGACTTTCTTCTTTGACTTCCATCCTTTGACTTTGTTTGACTTGAATATTGATTCCTCATCTTGAGATCTCGGATACAATAATATTTGCTCTAACAATCTCCCCCTTTGTATTCGAGATCGCTCTTAAAAATGAGCTCCAGCTTTAATGATCTTTTGTCTTCATGTCAAACAAACTTTTTCGGTCACAGATTTCAAACAACTAACAATCTCCCCATTTATACACGCATCATCTTCAGAACAAAATCTTCAATCTTGAAAACAGATCATCAAAATCAACCAGATAAGCTCAACACATAACAATCTCCCCTTTTTTCAAATAACATCTTTGAATCAACACTCTTTAACTTGAAGCAGTCTTCATCAAATCCAAACTTCCCTCTTGAGGTCAAATTCAGAAACCCTTCTTGAGGTAATCAAAGCCAATGGTCAAGGATATTTAGGTTCTGAGCTTTGACACTACGTGTACTAAGCTCTTCACCTTCTCAATATAAATCCATCATATCTTCAAACTCTTCAAACCACTTTCTCAACTTCAGCAAATCAAACCATTCTTTCATCAACCTTCATAACTCGAACTCAATCTTTAAATCTAAAGGCTTTTCAACCCTTAGATTCAAAACATTTAAACTTTGATCTCTCTTTAGCTCCCCCTTAATACTTGCTTTCTTCCCTTAACTGTTACTTCACAACACATTTCTTCACATAAACCCTCAAAACTTGAATGAACCAACATCATGAAATCTTCAATCGACCATACTTGTTATCTTGAACTCTTCAAATCAACGATACTTGATGTCTTGAAATCTTCAACACATATCATCCTGAACTCTTGCACATATATCCCATATCGTCATCATGCTTTTGCAAATGTCTTTGATAGAACTTCTCTCCCCTCATGATGGTTAGGAGAATCCTGAGCATCATGAACGATCAAAGACATCATCATCAAATATCTCATTCACAGGAACTTATCCCCTCAAAAGTTGGTTTACCATTCAAAGAACCATATGTCCCCCTCAATCTAACATCTCATCCATATCAGAGTGCTCCCCCTCAAATCCAGCTCAAGTTGCTCCCCCTCAAATGATGGGTAATCGGCTAACATAGAAGCACATTTAGCAACTATTGACACAACAATTCATAGAATTGTGTGGCCTATTTTCAGTGTTGGAAAAAAGGGTAGCACTGATAGGACTTCCAGTCATCACTGAATCAAAGTTATAAAACTAAGTTCTCAGATTGTTCCGGCAATATCACAAAGATATGCAATTGGAATCACAAAGACTCGTGCAAGTGTCAAAGAAATATCATCATATCAATTAGGCTCAAATATTGATTCAACCTGGGACGCAGATTGAAAATCAATGACTCTTGTGCATAGAATATGAAGTTCGGAGACCGGAGAGGATGTCTTCCTTGTTTCAATACCTAAATCTTCCGAGTGAAGATTAGATAAATGATATGCTAATTCTCCGTGAGAATTGAAACAAACATCTTTTAAGAGATATTTGAGTAGCTTGGTGGGGTGACACGAGTTATCGACACTGGGTCCATGTCTTGTTTCAATATTCATCTCCAAAGAATCGAGAATGAATAGATGATGTGGTTACCCGGATAACTGTATAGGTTTGGGAAGGATCTTCTTTTATTCTTTTTGATCCTGTCTCACACTCACCATTTTCTTTTAACTCCCCCTACACTCAAGCTCTCGGACATTTTACCTCAATCACACCCTCACACACTAGGTCTAACCTAGGGTTGTGTTTCTTGGGTAGATCCTCCGGCTCTGGATTGATCATAGAAACTTCTATATCCTATCACACATAGTTAATATCATGAAATGATATTCTTTGAAACGTTGAGTATATTCATACCAGAACGTGATATGATGGTGATTCATATGTGATACAATATGTATATGGGAAACATATGTTGAACAGAAATAGGGAACATTTGTTGATGAGATCATATGTTGAAGAAATTCATTCAAATGCTCTAACAAATGATGATTGATTGTAGAAATTAAAAATCTTGATCGTGAATTCCAAAGAACAAAATTCAAACGCTAAACATATAGACTCAGTAAGCACAGTGTATTCAAGAAATGAAACAATGATTAGAAAGTTTAAATTGTGAAGAACAATTCACAATTAATAATCTGAATAAGAATTGAATCATTGAGATGAAATAACGTGCATTGAAATCAAATAGGAATTCAAGCGAGTGTATTTCCACCGAATAATTTCAACGAATATATGAGATGTGGAAATAACTATGTCAAGAAAATTATAACGCGTGGTAATTCGTGAAACGATGTAAAATCGGAAAGAAACTAACACAAGTAAGTTCCTTATGATGAATCCCACGGTTAACACAGTTAAGCACAAGTTCTAAGCTAAGGGTTTTGAGGGATACTTACATTGAAGCGCATAAAGGAAGTACGGGTCCTAAACTGAATGTTTAGAAGCCACCAAGAATTGAAGATCGGGTCCTGAACTGAATTATTCAGGAGCCATGAACCTGCAAAATCAAGACAAGAAAGATTTTGGTATCCACTTGAATGTGGATCCTCGAATGTTAGATGCATTTGATTTATAAACAGAAATCTTGTAAATCCCAAATCTATCATCGATATAATCATCACATACAAAATCATTTCTTGGAGAGTAAGAACCATATGATGTTCTTTTGGAGAGACTAAGAAGTTTACTTCTAGAATAAACGAACTCAGACTTACCAAAAGATGTATCATGAAAATATTTTTTCTTTTGAACTTTCGGTTCCGAAGCAAATGATTTTGTATGAGCTACCTTTGTACTAGATCCCTTAACTTGCCAAATGAACTTACTATTTGAAAAACGATGATTACCTGAATAATCAACATGACGATCATAGAAGAGATTTGAAGTACGAATCTGACCACTTGAGTTGACATTACTCAGTGAAGCACTATCCACATTTCTTGAATCATGAGCTTTGAAAGTTGTGTTCTCAAGTTCTTTCACTTTGGAAGAAAACTTGTTTCTCTCTTCAAGAAGATCATCAAGCTTCTTCTGCTGATCAGATCGCATTCGTTGCTCATTCATGATATTAGTCGATAATTCAGATAACTTGCTTGTAAGCTTCCTTATTTCAGCCTTAAACACTTCCTTTTGATCCTCAAAATCTGCTTCCACAAGACTTGGCTTCTTAGGTTCAGCGATTATCTGTTCTAAGACACTCTTTTCATGTCGAAGAACCTTCTCTTTTTGTTTAAATTGATGTCTTACATCAGATAACTGATTCTGTAAGTCAACAATTTGTTTTTGAAGCTCAATACATTTCTTGTTATCAACTTTCCTCACTGTATGAACACCTTGGATTTCTTCTTCAAATTCATGCATCATGTTCTGATATTTCCCGGCACGAAGACTTGGTTTCTTCAAAGAATTCTTCTTATCTAGGATAATCTTCCTCTCTAACTCAGATATTTTCTTTGAAAGATTAACACTTGTCAAATCAAATACCTTTCTTTCTTCTAATAAAGTATTTTGAAGGTCAGAAACAGTCTTTGTAAGCTTCTCAATTTCTGTTTCAAACATATGTCTTTCTTTCGCAACCTCTAGTTCCACATTTTGCTTTTCCTGTCCAGCTTTGTCTTCTAATAATTTCTGAAGATCAGCCACTGTCCTTTGAAGCTCTAAAATCTCTTGAACATATTCTTCTCTGTCTTTTGCAAACCTGCTTCTTTCATTCACCAGATCATGTTCACTTTCATACACAACTTGTTGTAGAATCTGGATTTGCTCGAGAAGCATCT
Source organism: Centaurea solstitialis (assembly GCA_030169165.1). Classification (NCBI taxonomy): domain Eukaryota; kingdom Viridiplantae; phylum Streptophyta; class Magnoliopsida; order Asterales; family Asteraceae; genus Centaurea; species Centaurea solstitialis. Next base: position 56,748,427 of record CM058040.1, read on the forward strand.
CTCTTTCAGCATTGTGCTCATTCTGCTCTTTGAATTTAAGAGATTCATACTCAGATTGAGTCTTTTTGAGAAGATTTTCAAGATCCACAATCTTTTCTTCTAAAACTAATGTAGGAACATAAGGTTTAGCTTTGACATCTGATTCTTGAGAAGAATTAATATCAGGATAAACCAGAAAATCAGAAGAATTAGATGAGTCTTTTGATTTGATTCTCAGAGTGTCTGAATTATATACAAACTTGACCCTATGATATTTAGGTTCATAATATACAGGATCATGTTGTTCAATCTCTTGCATATCTGAGAAATCTTCCTTCATTTCAAAACCTTTTAAAGAAGGAAATCTGGTGCTCATTAACATACTTGTAAAATCATAAAATGCAGATTTCTCCTTAAGAGCATTTTTCAACACATTTGGATTCTCATAACCTAAACCCCATTTAACATCAAGAAAATCTTTGAGTGCACAGGGTTTGTTTAGAAAAATTGTCCGTTCAGAAACACCTATTTTGTGAAGCTTCTCATCTAAAAATTGAATTATCTTGTTTGATTCCTTAATTTGCTTTTTACATTGAAGCTTTGTCTCTGCAATTTGTTTTTTCAAAATCAAGCTCTTTCTCTTTGATCTGATTTATCATTTGAAGCTCTTTTTCTTTAATCTGATTTTTCATCTGAAGCTCTTGTTCTTTAATATGATTTTTCAAATGAAGCTCTTTTTCTTTAAATTGAGCAACTGCTTTTGCAAGCTGTGTTGTAAGACTGGCCTTTTCACGTTCAAGTCTCTTCGTTTTATCCCAATCTCGTTCATACTGAATCTCATCATCAGAATCCATTGTTATCTGCACAAAAGATAATAAGGATCGTCAACAGAAACTTCGATTAGAAGTGTAAGTAGTGCACAAAAGATTTATTTCAAACAAATCAAAAAATTCCGAAGAAAATGGGTAAAAAATAAACTTGAAGTACTAAAAATGACAAAACCAAGAAGCTTAAACGACTCACAAACTTGATAACACACGTACAAGGACTAAAATTGAAAATAGAATGAAAAGAAAACACAACACAACTATTTAATAAAAGAAAAAGAAAGAAATAAAAGAAAAGAAAAAATAAACAAACTTGCAAGTACACAAGCTCAAAAATAGCTCAAACACATTTAAAAACACTCAAAAATAAGCCCAAGACTCGAGATACACAACATGGCTCGAGATAGGGAAGAAAAATGGCTCGAAATACGAAAAATTGGCTCGAAATACAAGTGACACGCGCTTCCAAGCGCCACACACGCGCTTCCACGCGCCACACACGCGCCACACATGCGATATCACGCGCCTGACGCGCTTGTCACGCGCCTGTCTCGAGCAGGGCTGACGTCAGCGTGACGATGTGATGATGTCAGCAAGCGGTCAGCGCCTTCTGACTCGTGCGCTGACTGCTGACCGAACCTCTTACTGGCTGCTGACCGAGAATCAATCGCTGACTGGAGCATCTGACCGCTGATCCATGCTCTGACCGAGCGTCTGATTGACCTTCTGATCTGACTCGAGCTCTTATCCACAAAACTATATGCTGACTCGAGTTCTGACTGATGCTTTTGACCTCTATCTCGAGTCTGACCCACTTTTTTCACTTACCAAAGCCTTAAAACACACCAAAGATAGACTCGAGACATTCTAACTTGACCCACAAACAACTTTTTGCAAAAAATACTTAAAATTTTGGATCAAACACCCAAAAATTTCATCTTCTTCCCCAAGAAAAACTCAAGAACATGAAGAACACCTTCAATCCAAAAAAAATTTAAAAACACAAAATTAACCTCTAAAACTAAAAACAAATGGTAGATTCATGTCCAAAAACACTTTTTAAAAACAAATCCACTCAAAAACGAATCAAAAATACATCAAATCACTAAATCACTCATGAACTCTTAAGAACATAAACTCAAATTTTCAAGAACGATTTTCACAACTCTTCACCAATTTTGATAAAATTCGAATATGTTGCTCACCTCATGATTACAAACAACTTTTGTGAAACAACACTCACCAAAAATAGATCAAACTCATCCAATTTTCAAAAATTTATCAAAAACTCCATGGATGAACTTTGAAGCTTTTCAAAAATCAAAACTCAAATTTGAGTACAATTTTGATCAAGATTGATTGGAGATGATAAGAAAACACACTAGAAACACAAAAACACACACAAATCTACAAGATCTACAACAAAATCTACAAATCTACACAAAAAATCTATAAAACCCATTTCTTCAAAATTTCTTCAATTCTTCATCAAATTTCTTCAAATCTTCATCAAATTGTGCACAAATCTTCTGCCATAGCTCTGATACCACTTGTAAGTGCAAGAAACAATGGATCAAATCAATCAATTCTCATTTCATGATGTAATGTTTACAATATGAACATTCTCTCAAGATATTCTCTCTCTAAACACACACATATGAATATTACAAATGAGCTCCTACCTTCAAGACTCCTACTAACTCTTTCTAACACACTATATATACCCTTGACCTCAACACTTACTAACATTGACTTTTCTAACTAATACTTTGACTTTACATATTAATGCTTTGACTTTGACTTTGATGCTTGACTTTCTTCTTTGACTTCCATCCTTTGACTTTGTTTGACTTGAATATTGATTCCTCATCTTGAGATCTCGGATACAATAATATTTGCTCTAACACTCTTGACTAAGCTATTCGCCTCCTCGATCTGACCGTAAAAACTTGATCTTCCTGTCAAGTTGATTCTGTACTTCATTCTGATTCTCTCTGAATTTCTCAAAGCTTTCAGATTTATGTCTCATAAAGTAGACATAACCATATCTACTGAAATCGTCAGTAAATGTGATGAAGTACCGGTATCCTCCTCTTGCCTTGTAACTAAATGGTCCACACACATCTGTGTGAACTATTTCTAACAAGTCAGAAGCCCTTTCATTATCCTTGTTGAAAGGTTCTTTTGTCATTTTGCCAGATAAACATGATCCGCAGTTGTCAAAAGGTTTGAAATCGAAAGTGCCAAGAAAACCTCCTTTTAGGAGTAGTTCAACGCGTTTCTTGTTTATGTGGCCTAAACGACAATGCCAGAGGTAAGTCTGATCCTCAATATCTTTGGATCGTTTACTTATATGATAGATTTCATTATTATTGTCTTGCAGATTTACTGTATACAGACCATTCACGGGTGTAGCTTTAAAATAGAAAATATTATTTTTAAACACAGAAAGCATTTTATAATCATATTTGTAATAAAATCCTTGGTCTACCAATAAATCAAAAGACATAACATTCTTAATCATTTTTGGAACATAATAACAATTTTCCAGTTCCAAAACTAGACCCGAGGGCAAAGTAAGACTATAAGATCCTACAGCTTCAGCTATCAGCGGAGTGCCTTCGCCAACTCGTAGGTTCGAATGGTCCTTCCTCAAAGTCTCTCTTCTAGTGAATCCCTATAAATGATTACAAATGTGGTTACCACTGCCTGTATCAATTACCCATGATTCATAAGAAGTGATTAAGCAATCTATCATAAAGATACCTGGAGCATCGGGTAAACCGATCTCAATCTGGTCGATATTCATCGATTGCTCGCAAATATCCTAGCTACCGCATTCTGGGCAACTCAGATCTCCCAGCTCATCAATCCAATCTGTGTCCATGAGTTCAGCAGCTGCTGCGGGTTTCGGCTCCAAACTGGCCAAAATTTCCTCATGAAGCTTTGCCACGTCTCTCTTTGGTTCTCCAATGTATGCACTAACTGTGGTACGTATCTCGTTCGTGAGAGAGAACCATATGAGATGTACTAGCTCCTCCTGAACCATCTTATATCCCATGCGTGACAAACTTTTAAAGAGTTTCCTCATTTCCAGAAGATGCTCTTTAACAGATTGACCCTTTTCCAGTTTCAGAGAATAGATCTCTTTCATGATTAGATACTTCTCACTTTTCTTATAGAAACCTACCTGGTTTTCTATATTCTTCACGACCTCATGGCAGTACTTAACTCTTTAATCAGCCGTGAACTCGGGTGAGGTAGAGAAAGCTAGAATCGACATTACATCAGATTCGTCAGCCATGAATTTAAAGTATTCAGCAAAATCCTTTTCAGAAGAATTGCATATGGGTCGTGAGATGGGTTTCTCTATCACGTATCGCTTACCCTGTGCATCCTAGACATTGTCAAGGTGCATTTTCCAGACTAGAAAATTTAGTCCTGTAAGCTTCCATTTACTGTTGATGAGGTGGAGCGATTCCTCAGGTGTATAAAACGGGACTACAGATTTAGACATCTACATAAGAATAAAATTCCGATTTAGTTTAAAATTATAAAACTTCTAATAAATTATAACCCTTAAATTAATTTATTAGACTAGAATCCATATCTCACATGTGTCGGCAAGCATGTGATCATGTCAGGCCGACTAATGTGATTTACGGTAGGTAAAAACTTATACCAATCGCATTTTAATACGAAAACACGACTTCTATATTGTCGGGACATCGGATATTCAATCCGTGCATATTTAGTCCCTCTAGTGTAATTTGGCCCGGTACCACCCGGTGAATAAATAATTACCAAAACAGATCGCACCACCCGGGGCCTGGACATACTCTGGCCGGTACCACCCGGAGATAATTCGCAGAGTTTTTATCCCCTCCAATTTCGGTTTGAACGCGGGCGATTGAAGTGTGATTACTCGCAATGCCCTACGTACCTTACACCGGAGGTGTCCCAAAAGTGGGCGATTGAAGTGGGTTGCAGTTACTAATCTATGATTTTTAACAAGGGTTTCAAAATTGCCAGTTTTGAAAAAACTTGGATCCAAACACAAACTGTATTTGTATCCATCTTTGTTTTGAAAAACATTCGGTTTATATTTAATTTTCAAAAACGTTATCGGACAACTTCACAATTAAATATAAACAACCACGCAATTCAATATAAAATCAACCACGCAGTTAAAAGACATGTCATAGTCTAAAACCCTCAAAACTATTGTCGTTTTGTGAGCCAACACAAAACGACGGTCTCAACCCTAAGTGACGGCAACACACAAGGCATGAACTTCTCGGCGCTCCCACTGGCTCCAAGATCCATCGTTGACTCCGTGCTCCGTCTTCGGTTTCTTGATTCTTTGGTTATTTTACTTATTAAAAATTACATAATAAAAGTGGGTTGTAAATGGCACGCAGGCCTCCCGTAACCAACAACAAAAAAAAATATACGCACAATTATCAAAACACAACCACCGGTCAAAGGGTTTGACTATGACATCAACAAACAAAATCTTAACTAGATTCTATTTTATTTTAAAATTAATTAAACTTAATAAAACAAAATTCAATCCTTAGGGTTTCAAACCTATCTGGTTCAAACCCTTACCAAAACAAACTTAACCATACTGATCGTGAACCGAAAAACAGCAACCAAGATCTGTCAGTCACCGATCGCGACGCGAAGCTTATGCTCGCGGCGCGAGACCTCTACTCGCGGCGCGAGCTGGTTATCTGTTAATTGACGACGACAGCAGCCCAAAAGCCACCGTCGCCGCCCTCTTAACGACCGGAAAACTAAAACCGGCAGTGGCCGACACCCCATTGCGGCGGTTGTCGACCACCGCCACTACCACAAAACATCGTCGCCACCATTAATCCACCGGCGACAGCAGCAGCTTGGCGCCACCGCCGTCGCCGTGTTCGGCGGTCAATCAACAAAAACGCCATCGTCGCCACCACCACAAATGGTGGTGTGGCGGTCGATTAGGAGCACGACGGCAGCAGCAGCAGTCGCCACCACCACCGCCGCCTCCCGGCGCAAACGACAAACCCACCACCACCGTCAACGACAGTGGCGATAGCCATCACCGCCGATCGGCGGTTTGATCCTCAATCGGTCGCCGCCACCACTCGTCGCTGTGGTGCGGCTTCCGATCGTCACCACCACCTATGCCGTCGCCGGCTTGGTGGTCGAATCAAATACCACCAACACTACAATCGGTGGTGTGGTGGTTGGTTTGCACCGTAACCCCGTCGCCACCACACGGCTGTGTGGTGGTTGTCTACACAAGAGCCGCCGCTACCACCAATCGGTGGTGCGGTGGGCTTTGGTGCGACGGCCGGCAGCCACCACTAGCTGTGGTGAGCCGTCGGTGGTTTGGTGGTTGTCCCGGTGGTTCGGTTGGCTAACTGCCGCCGTTCCACCGCTATCTTTTCCGATTAGTTAGGTTTTTCAAAAATCCAATTTTTACAAACTTAAAAAAACATATAAAAATCAAATTTTTTAATAAACCTAAACAATATGTTAAACCTGATCTGTAGGTTTTAGGAAGTGGCTCTGATACCACTGTTGGGAACCGGAGGCACAAACATACGCAGCGGATAATAAAAATCCGATTCCCAATCGAGGATCCAATCCTAAACGATACTAATAACACCAAAATTATATACCTGTTTTGGTTGCGCGTAATCGTATGACTTTACCCCATTTCTCACCCGTTTATGATCATTTCATGCACTAATTGAGCTTATTATTGATTGTGAAGGATTTGGAGGCCGTGGAACGGAAAAGTACGGAAAAAGGCGAGAAAACGTGAAAAATGCACAAAGTCAACACAGAAGACACTTGGCAATCGCAAAGTCCTATATTTGGCACCGCCAAGTGCGACTGAGTTGAAGATTAGGGTTAAATTAAGTGTTTGGCGTCGCCAAGTGGGCAGTCTGGCGATCGCCAGATGGAGCCTGGTCGTTTTTCTTTAAATATCAGCCTCCTCCTTCAGTTCTGGACATGAGTTTTGAAGTGCGATACACGAGGGGAGTACAGAGGAACGAGAGTGAGAGTACGAAAGGTGCCGATACGCTGCGGAAGTCGATCTCTGATCATCTATCGTTGTACTATCGGTATCATGTCGATGTCCACTTTTGTTTATGTTTTTGTTTTCATTATGAGTGAGTAGTCTATTAGTAGTGCTTGTCATGATAGATGAACCTTTGTGGATGATATTTTGCAATTAATGTTTATTGGTTTGTTTTTGATTAATTGAATGTCGTTTATGGTTCTTTTCTGATTATTGTTGTTGTGGCGATTTGAATTCACTTGGTTGGGTGTATTTGTTAGACCAAAAACAGATAGACTCCGAAAGGATAATCAACCTACCTTAGCCTGACTTGGACCATAGAGTTATGTTAAGGGGTTACTTTGACCAATAAGTGACCGATAGTAAAAGAGCCATTGCAATACTGATTGGGAAGGGTTTACCGATTCTAGATTGTGGACCAAACAATTTAGGATTGGAATTAGGAGGACCATATCCTAGTTCATAGCCATAAATTGCACATGTTAGGGTGTCCCAGACTTAAATTCCTACAATAGTCAAAACAACCAAACCTTCGACTTATTCTTGTCATCCATATTGGGGATTCACATTATCATGATAAGTACTGCTGTCTTTCCATTATTATAAACTTAATTTATTATTTTAATCGCTTTCTTAGTTTTACTTAGTTAGTTATCTTTTTCAGTATTCAAACCTTTTTCATACAAAACCCCCCTTTTAGATTAATTAAACCGATTCAGACTTTAGTCTATGAAAACTTGACCGTTCCCAGTGGTAGATACGATACCTGGACTTTACTACACTATATTACTCATGATCAGGTACGCTTGCCTGTATATGTGGTAAGACGGTGGCTAGGCATTAGAGGTTAAAACTTGTTACGCTTTTTATATACAATAGTTATTGCATCAAGTTTTTGGCGCCGTTGCCGGGGAACGGTAGTTGTTAGATTTTATTCTAATTAGTTTGGTTAATCGATCCTTGTGAGGGATTCTGTCCCTTGCAAGTTTTTCGCTTTCTAGTCTAATTAATTCGTTTTAGTTTTATCTTTATTTATATTTTATCTCTTTGTTTCCCGCAAGTTGCTCGTAACCGTTTGTTGTGATTTCAGTCACGGCAGACTTGATAGAGCCATTTGAGGAGCCGGAGAGAGAGTTCAGAAAAAGAAACAAAAAGAAATCAAAAGCAAACAAAGTTCGTCCGAGAGCTTTGATTTTTGAGATGGGAGACGAGGCACCAATGTGGACTGCCAGGAGAGCCGCTCCAACTGTACCCACCAATCCGATCACGAAGCCGAATCTGAACAAAGAAATCCCGGGGAAGCTCCTACACATGATCAAGGACCTTACCTTCGACAGGAAAAACGATAGCAATCCTATCGTTCACATGGAGAACTTCGTGGACATATGTGATCTTTTCAAAACAGAGGCAGACCGAGATGATGCGATTCGTCTTCGGGTCTTTCCTCTAACGCTTGTCGGAGAAGCTAGGGCTTGGTTACGATCCTTAGAGCCGAGCTCAATCACTACATGGGAAGGACTTCGTTCAAAGTTCCTTTCCCGATTCTTTCCACCATCCAAAATCGACAAACTGAGAGCCGAGATCCGATCTTTCCAACAACAAGACGGGGAAACCATATCCGAAGCATGGGAACGTTTTAAGCACCTCCTAAACTCGTGCCCGAGTCATGAGTTGAATAAGAGTAAACAAGTTCAAACTTTCTATAGTGGACTTGCTTACTCCTCACGAGCTACTTTGGATTCATCTGCAGGTGGTGTCTTCATGTACAAAACGCCCACGGAAGGTTACAAGCTCCTCGAAGACATGCTCATACATAACATAGACTGGAGGACGGACAAGCAATTACAAATCCCAAGGATGGCCGGAAAGATCTCTACCGACTTCGATCCATCCGATGAACTAGCCGCTATGAAAAACCAACAGGTAAAGTTTGAACGCAAAATAGAAGAACTAATTAAATCTGTTCATGCTTTGCAGGTTGGATGCGAGGAGTGCAATGGACTGCATTTGACTAAGGATTGCCCGAACAAACCGATGATGACACCCGAGGAGGTGAACTATATCAACCGAGGCGATTACCAAGGGAGGTGGAACAACAACCGTAATTTCATCCCTAGACCTCCCGGTTTCTTTGCACCGACTCAACAGAATCAAAGATCGGATGGAGAGCCACGGGTATCTATCGAAGATCGGATTATCCAATTCATGGATGCGCAAAAGAAGCTAAACGATGAAGTGGGTTCATACCTACGTAATCACCAAAGTACCATCCAGAATTTGGAATTGCAGGTTGGACGTGTTTCGCAAATGTTGAGTGAAAGGACGCAAGGAGAATTGCCAACGCAAACACAAGTCAACCCGAAAGTGGAGAATGCAAAACCAATGCTCATGATAACCGGAGAGCCGTCGAAAAAGAAGTGGACGGACATCTACACAAAGAAGTACGTGGAAACCGAGAGTGAAAGTGAGCCCGACTATGCCACGGATTACGATTCGGAGGGGTTCACCGTGTCTTTCGAACACCTACGACTCAAGGTTCCCGAAGCTTCAAGTGAGGATGAAGATGAGGAAGATGGAAAGCAAGGCGGATACGCGGAATTCATGATCCCGAAGAAAGAAGATAAAGGCAAAGAGAAGAAGAAAGAAAAGGAGAAAGCACCGGAAGATGATCTCATCTACATCGCACCAATCAAGCATGATCCAGGGAGTTACAACTTACCTATTTCTTGTCATAAATTTAGTGGTCTTGCTTTGGTTGATTCAGGTGCCGCTCTTAATATGATGCCTGTTTGCTATTGCAGGAAAATGGGAGTTAAGAGGATCGTGCCAACGAACTATCAATACCGGGGAGTGAACGGTTATATGACAACACCGTTAGGAATAGCGGAGGGAGTCCCGATTCGTATTGGAAAATTTGTGTACTATACGGACTTCGTCATAGCTAACCTTCCACAAAACACGGAGATCCCGATAATCCTCGGGAGATCTTTCTTGCACACCGCTCAAGTAAATACCGATATGCGCAATCAAGTCACAAGCTTAGGCTATGGAGACAATCGGATTTACTTTGATCCTAACGGAGAGCCGGTTAGACACCTCGACGAACCTTATGATGATCCTTCTATGGCCTACACTAAAAGCATGAACCGCCCGCTACTCCCGCATGAGCTTGGAAAGAAAACGGAGGACTATTCAAACCCGATGCACAAAAAGGAGCAATCAACCAAGGAACCGGGATCCTCCAAGAAAGATCACAGGAAGAAGAGAGGCTCGTCATCCCGACGTACCAGGAAATGAGCCGAAAGTGGGGTCGAGCTCTAGACCCGTCCAAAAATGAAGCGCTTCTCGGGAGGCAACCCGAGCTTTTTTATTTTCTTTCATTTTTAGTGATTTTTGTGTGTGTTTTTACTAATGTGTTCATTTGATATTGCTTAGGTAACCATACGAAGGAGATAGAAAACAGATTCGAGCGAAATCGGAATGCGATGCAAAATTTCACAAGTTGGAAACAGTAGCCATTTGGCGATCGCCAAATTCCAATTCTGGCGACGCCAAGTGACCAAGCCACGGATCAGGTAAAAATTTTCGAACTTGGCAACGCGAAGAAGGCCGTTTGGCGACGCGAAACTTTTAAAAATTAGGGTTTTTCAGAAATCAACCTGTTTGGCGACGCGAAACCCAGGGTTTCGCGACGCGAAGTCGGGACAGGGGGTTTTTAAACCTTCTTTTTCCCACTTTTCACAAACACACAAACCTAATTCCTCTTAGGCGCCGCCAAACCCTCTCACGTTCTTGCGAAATTTGTCCTTCTTGAGCTTCAATTCCATCTTTCATCATGAACAAGGTACGTTTCCTAACTTTGATTTCGTAAGGATTGCTCGATTTGGTAATTGAAGATCTTGTTTTGGGTAGCAATGGTGTTTCTTTGCTTGAATGAAATTGACATGATTCTTGATACACCATTGATGATTTAGAGCTTACAGATGAATGCATGCCCTATATTGTGATTGAAATCTTGTTTCTAGCATGCTAATTGATTGTTGAATCTAGTGATTGTGTTTAAATGATAAGTGTGGGGATTTTGAGAAAACCAAAATCCCCCATTCTTTCTTGATAGCTAGATTGATTTGAAATTGTGGATTGAACTAAAAGTTCAAGTGTGGGGATGTTCCACATCCCCATTGTTCTTGTTTTGTCTTGCGAATATTTGAGATGCTTGAACTTGTTAGTCGTATAAGTTTTTGTCTCGTTGGATTTTTGAAAGTATAAACCTTGTCTTGCAATTATGGATTGAAACCTTTCTAAGACAATGGTATTTTGATTTTGTAGAGACAAAAGACCCGCGCATCTAAGACCGCCGCCGCAATTAACTTTCATGCACCGGATGGAAGTCATGTTTTCACCTCGTTTACAAACGACCCGACTTTAAACGCTCGAAAGAAGGAGGAATATCGGGACATTGTCAACCGACTTCTCCCCCGCCAAATTCTCATGCCGAAAAGAGTCGATTGGGATCTTCTTCGATCAATGCATGTCGAGAACGACATCAAAGCGATTCTTGAAAAGCACGCATACGACGAGGATGGCAACGAGTACTACATTTGCCATGCATGGGAGCGAGTTTTCGATATCGCCGAGACCCTTTACCGAGAGCTTATCGTGGAGTTTGTGGCCACGTTTCGTTTCGATGCGATCAAGGCTCTTGGGGAATTTCATCAATCGTGTATGACTTTCCGACTTGGTGGTGTTTGGAGATCTCTTTCTTTGGTTGATTTTGCTCTTGCTTTGGGGATATATACCCAATTGGACGTTGATGCTCCCGGATTTGAGGAGTACATGTGGGCGACCGCAAAGAGACCCGATGATTTTGATCCGCGTTTGGCATGGGCGATTTTGGGTGATGGTGATTATCATGGCAACCTCAAGGTGAAAGGTTTTATTGCTTCGACGGATAGACTTCTACACCGCATGCTCATTCAAGCGGTGAATGCTCGATCTTCGAGTGAGGAGAAAGTAACCGTGCAGGATTTGTGGCTTCTTGAGCAACTCTCTACGGATGATAAATATCCGAATGCTCCGTATCTCATCGCCGCTCAACTCGCTAAGGCGATTGGTTATCGCGAGGGTAGTCGCATCGTTGGTGGCCAATACGTGACGCTCTTGGCCAAACATTTCGGTATCTTAACCGACGCCGCGATCGCTTCGATGACGAACCTCAGGGAGATGGGGTTGATTGACATGGACCAACTCCGAGGTATGGACGTGGCGAGAGTTGAGCATGCGATCGGAAGGGACTACGATGCATGGATCCGTATCCTCAAGCCTATGGGAGTCAATCGAGAAGTCAACCTAGCCAAGCACCGAGGAGTACGCATGAGACCGGTGGAACGAGTGGGGCGAGTGCAAATCAACAACCGGCGGATTGGACTGCTTATTCGGGTTACCAAGACTTGAGTAACCAACTCTCGGAGATGTCACTTTCTTATGGCCGGCATCAACAGCATATGGAGTACAACACCGTGGAGGCTCTTCACCAAGCCAACTGGCAAAGTGGAGTGATGAACCAGATGGCCTCCCACTTCGGTATTCAGCCGAATACCGCTTTTGCTCCATCTCCATATTGGCCATACTCCGAGGATGCTCCGCCCGGTTACCCGACTTACGAGGATTGGCAAAACCAACCTCGTGGCCCTTATTGATCTCTATCTTTTATCTCCGTTATTCGATTTGGTTGTCCTAAACAATTTTTAATTTTTGAACTGCGTGGTTGTGTTTGAACAATTTTATTTTTCTGTTGGTTTGCTTAGGATTTTAAGTAATTTGGTTTGGTTTATTTTTCATTTGTTCGTTTTTACTTTTTCTTTTTCTTTTTGTTGGTAGATTTGGCGATTTATGATCGAGCACGAATTTTATGCACCACTCTCAGATCAGAACAGATTTCGTCACATAACCCGAGAAGTTTCTCTTTTTCCCAATTACTCCTTAATTGTGTTAATTGTTGCATTGAGGACACTGCAAATTTTAAGTGTGGGGAGGGGGTTATGTAGACTTATATGTTTAAATGGGTTCACTTTTTGCTTGTGGATTTTCGTTTTTCAAACTTTTGAAAGCTTTGAGATTTGACCCCAATTTTTTTTCGAAATATGAGATTGTTTTTGAGACTGAGTTGCTTGCATAGGAGAACACTGAATAGGATTAGTTGAGTAAAAGGATGCCTTGGAATACTGATTACCGTGAGTGCCTCACCCAATTCCGTTGAGAGATTGAGCCTATATTGTTATATCTGTTTATTTCGTGAGGAATACCGACTTTGACCCAAGGTAGAACTTGTCATTTGAATGCTTGTCGAGACCACATAAGAGAAGTATTTATCACCATTGCACTGATAGAGGCCTTCGTTTCTAACCCTTTTAGCCTTCGTCAGATAACCTCATCATAAGGTTATTTGATTTGCCTAGTCTTTAATTGAAAAGTGTTCACCTTTTAACACTTTACCCCTTGAAACCATTTTGAGCCTTAGCCTTTTCATTTCATTACCCACTATACACTTTACCCTTGAGCCTAATTGTTTATCTATCTTTTGGCCGTAACTTAAATTTGAATCTTGAGATGTTTTGATCCAGTTTTCTTATCTGACAGTTTTTATGGGATTGAGATTTAAAAAGAGCCCAAAAGCAACATAGTTGCTGCTCTGAAAAAAAATGAGAGAAAAAAAGAGAAAAATATTTGAGACTCAGAAAATAAAAGAAATATCAAAAGAGTCGAGAATACAAAAAAGAAAAGAATGAGAGCTGAAAAAGAGAGAAAAAGAATTTGTGCCCCAAATAAGCCATAGGCTTAGGCCAATTCTAAAAGAAAAGAGAGGAAATACTCATCCCAAAAAGTCTCACTGTTCGAAAGTCAGATTGCTTCACTGTTTGGATCATTACTGATTAAGTTTTCAAGTTTTTGTTGCAAAACCCTTAGTCACTTATATATATCCTTTATCCTACCCTTAACCCTTAGCCTAACATTACAACCCTAAAGTCCTCTTGACGGTTGACAACTTCTCAGTGGTGGAGATTAGATTTGGTGACAAGCTTATGCATGCGGGAACTAGTCGAGTATTGGTGTGATCACTTATATACACTTTTACCCCCGAGAGATACACTTCATATTGTTATTCATATTATGTGAGGGTAAAAGGTTGGCCTTGGTATCCGATTGCTTGACGAGTCTTGTTTGTGTGTTCGATTGTGTAAGTATACTTTGTTCTCTTTGATGATCTTGGGTGGAGATAATTTTGGAGTTATCTTTCTTATTTTTCAGTCTTTTGATTGAGGACAATCAAAGCTTAAGTGTGGGGATTTTGATAACACCAAAATTATATATGTTTTGGTTGCGCGTAATCGTATGACTTTACCCCATTTCTCACCCGTTTATGATCATTTCATCCACTAATTGAGCTTATTATTGATTGTGAAGGATTTGGAGGCCGTGGAACGGAAAAGTACGGAAAAAGGCTAGAAAACGTGAAAAATGCACAAAGTCAACACAGAAGACACTTGGCGATCGCGAAGTCCTATATTTGGCGCGCCAAGTGCGACTGAGTTGAAGATTAGGGTTAAATTAAGTGTTTGGCGTCGCCAAGTGGGCAGTCTGGCGATCGCCAAATGGAGCCTGGTCGTTTTTTCTTTAAATATCAGCCTCCTCCTTCAGTTCTGGACATGATTTTTTAAGTGCGATACACGAGGGGAGTACAGAGGAACGAGAGTGAGAGTACGAAAGGTGCCGATACGCTGCGGAAGTCGATCTCTGATCATCTATCGTTGTACTGTCGGTATCATGTCGATGTCCACTTTTGTTTATGTTTTTGTTTTCATTATGAGTGAGTAGTCTATTAGTAGTGCTTGTCATGATAGATGAACCTTTGTGGATGATATTTTGCAATTAATGTTTATTGGTTTGTTTTTGATTAATTGAATGTCGTTTATGGTTCTTTTCTGATTATTGTTGTTGTGGCGATTTGAATTCACTTGGTTGGGTGTATTTGTTAGACCAAAAACAGATAGACTCCGAAAGGATAATCAACCTACCTTAGCCTGACTTGGACCATAGAGTTATGTTAAGGGGTTACTTTGACCAATAAGTGACCGATAGTAAAAGAGCCATTGCAATACTGATTGGGAAGGGTTTACCGATTCTAGATTGTGGACCAAACGATTTAGGATTGGAATTAGGAGGACCATATCCTAGTTCATAGCCATAAATTGCACATGTTAGGGTGTCCCAGACTTAAATTCCTACAATAGTCAAAACAACCAAACCTTCGACTTATTCTTGTCATCCATATTGGGGATTCACATTATCATGATAAGTACTGCTGTCTTTCCATTATTATAAACTTAATTTATTATTTTAATCGCTTTCTTAGTTTTACTTAGTTAATTATCTTTTTCAGTATTCAAACCTTTTTCATACAAAACCCCCCTTTTAGATTAATTAAACCAATTCAGACTTTAGTCTACGAAAACTTGACCGTTCCCAGTGGTAGATACGATACCTGGACTTTCCTACACTATATTACTCACGATCAGGTACGCTTGCCTGTATATGTGGTAAGACTGTGGCTAGGCATTAGAGGTTAAAACTTGTTACGCTTTTTATATACAATAATTACCGCATTAGATACAGACACAATACAAGGATGTTTTAGTGTATTTACCTTATGCGAAAAACTCCGGATCGCTAATAGGGGATACACCGCTACTGGCACCGTTCGAGGCTGATTGCTAGACCACCGTGGATTATCCCGAAAAACGACTCCGTTCACCTACTGAGTTTGGGCGCCGGTTTGGGAGAGGAGGAGAGAGAGAGAGGAGAGAGGTGGAGTATGGGAAGGGAGAGAGAGGAGAGAAGGAGTGGGAGGGAGGGAGAGAGAGAGAGAGAGGAGAGGGAGAGAGAGAGAGAGAGAGGAGAGAGAGGAGAGAGAGGAGAGGAGAGAGAGAGAGAGAGAGAGAGAGAGAAAGCTTTTCTTGGGGAAAAATTTTCTGATCTTTATTCTTGTTACCCCTAGGCCTTTATTTATATGGATAAACCTGGCAGTGTTTGATTCCATATATAATTCCTTATAATTATCTCTTTAATTAATCAAATAGATTAATTATATACTTTAGATAATTATCAATTAATTAATCCTAACTGATTAATTATTACAAATAAATAATTTAAGTAATTATTTATTTATTTCTTTCTCACTTTAAATAATTAATAACCAATTATTTATTTCTTACATAATCCAAACATTCTCATTTTGGTGTTCAGCGGTGTGACCTACCAGTGTCTTATAACATTGGACACGGTAACCCTGTTACTGTCTCGCACATAATCCTAACACCCTCAACCAATCTTGAGCACATATCAAAGCTTCCACCGTCTTCGGACCCAAACTACTTCGAAAGTCATCCACCACACGCCCGGATGTACTAAAAGCCGACTCACTAGCAACCGTAGAAACCGGAATAGCTAGAATGTCCTTTGCCATTGATGCTAATACCTTGTATGTA
The DNA here is from genome assembly GCA_030169165.1 of Centaurea solstitialis. Classification (NCBI taxonomy): domain Eukaryota; kingdom Viridiplantae; phylum Streptophyta; class Magnoliopsida; order Asterales; family Asteraceae; genus Centaurea; species Centaurea solstitialis. Next base: position 56,764,860 of record CM058040.1, read on the forward strand.
GTACACTTTTCACTCCACCACTTCAAAATTTCAAAAGATTCAACTCCATTTTTTTCGGGTGGAGCATCAACGTATTCATCCAATTCAGATTTTTCAATAGCATCCCCAACATCATTTTCATAAAACTCATCATAGATTTTTCTCATTTGTTTATTCTTTACCTCCCCAACAAAATTTTGACCACCATCATCATTCACAAAAGAACTAAAGGAATCACTCTTAGATGATAAAGAAACGTTGGCATAATGATCATACAATTTTTCAAAACTTCAAACACTTGATCATATATAGCCGACAATTTGTCGGAGCTCGAAGGAAAGATTTTTCTTAAAGAAAACTTGACAAACCTCATCTTATAGCGTGGATCAAGAGCAACTGCAACTAAAACCATCACATTAGTTTTACCAAAATCTCCATAATATTTATCAAACTTTTTCCTCATCTCATCACCCATACTAGTAACATTGGGATCAACATCATTGCTCCACTCTAGCAAAGAAGCAAGGACACCTAAGATTTCATGAAAATGCATATTAGCGGTGACATACAAAGTGCCGAAAATCCTTTTTGTGGCATCGTAAAATTGCTTCAAACAAAGTGATAAAGCTTTAGCATTTTCTCAATCCTTTGGGGATGGGAATCCATCTTTTAGATCTTTCACAAAATCAAGATCTTCTTGTTTCATTCTCTTAAAAGCTTTCTCAAACTTAAGAGCCAAGTCTAACATAATATATGTGGAGTTCCACCGTGTTGGCACATCTAAACAAACTGAACCCTTACATTGAACTTTTGACTTTAAAGCACATTCATCAAACAACTTACTTCTTGCCGGAGAGCTTCTTATATATCTAACCACACCTCGAATTCTACTGATTGTATCCTTAATCATATTCAATCCATCTTTAACGATCAAGTTCAAAATATGGGCGGCGCATCTCATGTGAAAAAACTCACCTCCTAAAACAAGTTTTTCAGAAAGATTGTCTCTTACATGCGCAACAGCCACATCATTAGAACTAGCGTTATCTACAGTAAGACAAGATAACTTATCCTCAATACCCCATTGAAGAACACACGATTCTAATACCTTTCCAATTTCTTTCCCTTTATGACTATCCATTAACCGAAAATTCAATATCCTTTTGTGCAACCTCCAATTATCATCAATAAAGTGTGCAGTTAAAACAAGATAATTGTAATTTTGCACAGAAGTCCAACAATCGGTTGTGAGACAAAATCTAGAGTTCAAATTTTTGAAGGTATTTCTTAACGTCTCCCTCTCACTAAGAAATAATTTACTACAATCTCTTGCAACCGTGAAACGTGATGGAATACAAAATTGAGGGACAGCAACACTACAAAAACCTCTAAATCCATCACGTTCTACAATAGAAAATGGTTCCTCGTCAACAATAACCATTTTCGCTAAAGCATGTCTAATAGAGGTTTGATCGAACTCCCAATTAGAAATAGTGGCAGCATCACTTTGAGTAGGCTTAAACGTACTTATTTTCATTTGCTTTTTATCCACATTTGCGGGATATTTTTTACATGTACCAAGATGTTTAGTGAGAGATGAAGTACCATTTTGTGTCTTCACAATCAATTCCCTGGTACAGTACTTGCATTTCGCCTTATAAATCTTGCCCGTGTTTGGATCTCTGATGTCTTTATAATGGTTCCATGCACTGGATTTTCTTTTGTCTCCGACTTGTGGAACTTGCTTTTGGCTTTGATCAACATCAGTACTTTCATGAGTTTCATCCACGTCTATGGGATGTTCTTCCATAATTAACCTGACATTTGAAATTTTGAATACCACAGTAAATAACCCATCATGAAAAGCATTGGTGAAATAAAATAGCACAACCCACAAAGAAGTCAACATTTAACATAATTGATGGAATCCATATAAATTGATAAAAAAAAAAACAAAATCTCTATCTTCTCTTACTGCCACAACCTCGTCAGCCATGTAGATTTGGAGAATCCATTAACAAAATTGAAGAATCCATATAAGGCAAATACAAAATTGGAGAATCCATTAACAAAATTGTAAATAAAGCATCCATATAAGGCAAATATAGATTGTAAATAATGCAAAGATATATGGAATCCATTAACAAAATAGTGGTGTGGTGGTGCTGCGTAATAAGAGCCACAATAGTGGAGAATCGATGTACATTGAAAAAACCATTAACAAAATTCAAGAATCCATTAATTGAAGAATCCATAACAAATGTAGATTTTACCTTGTTTGGATTTTGGAGAATCGATTGAGATTTGAAAAGATTTGAAGAAGTCGATTTTAGGTCTTTGATGGGAAAGTTCGTAGAGAGCAGTAGAGCACACTAATGAAGTCGGCGAGTCTGTCTGATGGAAGAACTTAACCCTAAAAAAGTAATATATTTAAAATATATAAAAAATATGTATATTAAAAATACCGGGTACCCGCCGGTTCCGGTTCCAGGTACCCAGCGGGACCGGGTACCCGGTTCTGGAACCGGTCCCGGCGGGTAACGGTTCCAAAATTTTGAGAACCGAAACCGAAACCGGTCTTGACCTGTTCCCTATTTTAGGAACCGGAACCGGAACCGCTCACACTGGTTCCGGTTCCGGAACCGGCGGTTCCGAGGCGGTTCCGGTTCCAAAAGCGGGTACCCAGTTTTTATGCTCACCCCTATTGGGGAGTCGCTATACCATGATAAGTACTACTGTTTTCTTTCATATAGTTAAAATCATCTTCTTTTTGCTTTCTTAGTCAATTAGTTGTTTAATTAGCTATCTTTTAATTAATCAAACCATTTTCCTAAAAACCCCCAATAGCTTTAGATTAACTAAACTAGCTAAGATTATTAGTCTACATAACTTGACCGTTCCCAGTGGTAGATACGATACCTGGACTTTCCTACACTATATTACTCACGATCAGGTACGCTTGCCTGTGAATGTGGTAACAGTGGTTAGGCATTAGAGGTTAAAACTTGCTTCGCTTTTTATATACGATAATTACCGCATCAACCACTACTAGCATTGAGTTAGTACTGCTAAAGACTATTCTAAAGATTACCACTGCTAGTTTGCTGGTTACCACTGCTGATCAATTTACCACCGCTGGCATTGTGTTACCACTGCTACTTGAAGATTACCATTGCTTCTGTTTTACCACTGCCAGTTGGATTGCGATATGGTAAGGATTTGAAGACTGAAGATAAGGAAAGGATGCGAAGATTTTGGAGATCTCTTCGAGATTATTTTGAAGATTTACTTTCCTTATTCTTATCTTGTAATTCGTATAGATAGATAGCTGATAGATTGATAGATGTACGAGTTCATTCAGTTTTCTGTTTAGAATATTGGAGCCTCAAGATTATTCTTGATCCCTACAATTGAGAAGAATTGCACGTCTGTTTGAGCCTGTTCAAGCAGATTGGGGCTTTGGTTTGTAATCATTAAACTGTTGATCAATATACAATCTGTTTTGCAAAATTCATTGTTAATCATTCAAAGTGTTATTCCGCGACTTCTTTGAGTTGTTTTCTGTTCTTGTTAATTTAATCATGACAAGTGGTATCAGAGCTTGTTTTTCCCAGAAAATCAATTAACAATGGATACCCAGGAAACTGTCTTGGTCTCAAAAGTCCCTATGCTCAAACCTAATGAGTTTGACATGTGGAAAATCAGGATCCGTCAATACATGCTTCTCACAGACTATGCTATGTGGGAGGTTGTAGAAAACGGACCTGGTTCTGATGAGGCTGGTCCAGAAGGTGCTCCAAGACCTCCTCCCAGATCTGATGCTGATAGAAAAAGAAGGCAAACGGAGATGAAGGCCTTGAGCACACTGTTGTTGGCTATTCCCAATGAATACCAACATCAATTCAATAGCTGCACTGATGCAAAAGCTCTTTGGACTGCACTTGAAGGTTCTCAGGAACCAAGAGTACTAAGAGGAACCAGAAGGCCATCCTGAAGCAACAATATGAGAACTTCACATCTCTGAAGAATGAGTCTATGACTCAAACTTTTGACAGGTTCAACAAGCTGATTAGAGAACTTGCTACTGTGGATGTGAAGATGGATAAAGATGATGTGAATAGGAAGTTCCCCAGATCCCTTGGAGAGGAATGGACTATTTACACTGTCTCATTTAGACAAGGGGATGACCTAGAAGACAAAGAACTTGAAGATCTCTACAATGATCTAAGGATCTTTGAAGCAGAAGTGGAGGCCAAGAGAAAGCCAATTGGATATTCACACAACACTGCTCTTCTTTCTTCTGAAAACTCTACATCTTTTAATACTACTGCTAATGATAATATATCTAACAAAAACTCTTGTGCATCTCAGGAATCTAATGGTGATGCAGTCTTGGAAGCCTTCCTAGCTAGTCATGTGAAATCATCATTGATTAATGATGATTTGGAACAGATCAGTGTTGATGATCTAGAAGAGATGGATATCAAGTGGTAGATGGCTATGCTAACCATGAGGATCAAAAGATTTATCAGAAGGACTAGAAAGAACAACTTTGATGCCAAGAGAGGAGATCAGGCTGGTTTTGACAAATCCAAGGTAAGATGCTATAAGTGCAATGAGCTTGGTCACTTTGCTAGAGAACGCAAAGGAGGACCTTCAAATTCACAAGGCACTGGAGGTGACCATCTTAACCCTCCAGGTTCAATAACAGAGGAAACAACACTAGTTCCTCTCAAGCACTAGTGTCACAAGAAGGCCAAATATGTATTTCTAGATTAGTTCGCTATCTATGTATTTCTTTCACTGTCTCTATGTACTTCTTTCAGTGACTTGTAATTTGTTTCCTTCTGTATTGTAATCTTCAATTTATGATGAAATGAATACAAGTATCTTCTTATCTCTGATATCTGTTTCTTTATTGCTGATATCAACTCACTGAAAATGACTTTACTTAACAGTTAAATAATACAAGTACCTTTCACATGTGTTGTTTCCTAACTGTTACTTCTTGACTTAGAATTCAAATTATTTTAAGTTCTAGAATCAAGACAACCTCCTTGTTGTCTTATCATTGATATTTAGGGGGAGATTGTTGATCCAATCTTCCTAAGACTTTGTGAAATACCAATGATCCTTTATCTATCTTCTGTAAAATACTTAGCACTGCTGAAACATGAAGTTCACTACTTCAGCGATTCTTTATCGCTGACAGTTTGGACAATCAGCGATTGCTGACCACTGTCTTTATGTCAGCTTTCTATCTGAACATGAACCTACAAAAGTAGATGAAGCGCTCGCTGATCCATCTTGGAACTCAGCGATGCAAGAAGAACTCGCTGAGTTCGAAAGAAACCTTGTCTTGACACTTGTTCACAAGCCATCTAGAAAGACCATCATTGGTCTCAAATGGGTTTTTCGAAACAAACTAGATGAGCATGGTATAGTCATTCGTAACAAGGCTAGACTTGTTGCACAAGGCTATAGACAAGAAGAGGGGATAGACTACGACGAAACTTTTGCCCCTGTTGCTAGACTTGAAGACATAAGGCTATTTCTTGCCCATACTGCTCACATGAACTTTCAGGTCTACCAAATGGACATCAAAAGTGCGTTTCTAAATGGGAAACTCGCTGAAGAAGTCTATGTCGCTCAACCTCCAGGATTCACTGATCCTAAGCATCCAAACCATGTTTACAAGCTAAACAAGGCTTTGTATGGTCTAAAGCAGGCACCTAGAGCCTGGTATGAAACATTATCTACTTTTCTTATCGCTAAAGGTTTCACTCGTGGAAAGATTGACAGCACTCTGTTTGTCAAGTCTTACAAGGATCATGTTTTCCTTGCCCAAATTTATGTTGATGACATTATTTTTGGATCCACGAAAGCCAAACTTTGCAAAAAGTTTGAGTCACTCATGCAATCTCAGTACAAGATGTCTATGATGGGTGAACTAACCTATTTCTTAGGTCTTCAGGTTAAACAATCTGAAAAGGGGATTTTCATCTCTCAAGGCAAGTATGTTCGAGATATGCTGAAGAAATTTGATCTCACTGCTTGCTCTGAAATGAAAACACCCACGACTCCTCCTCTAAAACTAGACAAGGATTCCAATGGAAAATCTTTCGATGTTTCTACCTATAGAGGAATGATAGGCTCACTGTTGTATCTTACAACCAGCCGTCCTGATATCATGTATGCCACCTGCCTATGCGCACGATATTAGGCTGACCCAAAGGAATCCCATCTGAAGGTTGTAAAACACATCTTTAGATATCTGAAAGGGACTCCCAACCTTGGTCTCTGGTACCCCAGGGACTCAGGTTTCGATCTAACTGCTTTTTCAGATAGTGATTTGCAGGCTGCAAATTAGATCGAAAAAGCACCACTGGTGGGTGTCATCTTCTTGGTGGCAAGTTGGTGAGCTGGACAAGCAAGAAGCAAAACTTCGTGTCCACATCAACCGCTGAGGCTGAATATGTCGTCGCTGGAAGCTACTGTGCTCAAGTATTATGGATGAGAAATCAGCTGCTGGACTACGGTTTTCAGTTGTCCAAAATTCCCATATTCTGCAACAATACCTCAGCTATCGCCATCGCCAACAATCCTGTCTTACACTCAAAGACAAAGCACATTGAGATCCGATATCATTTTATCAGAGATCATGTGATGAATGGAGATGTTGAACTCCATTTCATACCTACTGAATACCAGCTCGTTGATCTCTTCACGAAACCCCTTGATGAGAAGAGGCTCAATCAACTCATCAGCGAGCTAGGCATGCTAAACCCTGACGCTTGATCTTCAGCAAGCTCATGGCTCTTACTATTCTTGTACATTAATTATGTATTGGTCTTTTCCAGCGTACTATTTATTCCTTTTGAATGAATATAAAGATCCTGCTGATCTTTATCAGTCACTGATGATGTTTCTCTCTGATATATTGCATTTATTTATGTCCTTATGATCAATTATCAGTGATAAACCTACCTTAACGCATTTATTGTGATAAGAAGATTTTCTGACTACATTTTCAAAATCTTTTGAATATGTAACTAGATAAGTTATCTTTTTACTTATCTTTTACCAACTCTTTCTGGTAGACTTGACGTTTTGGCAACATACGTTACATCTTAACGTGTGTCAGGTGCGTGGCAGTAAATGATAAGACGGTTTTAAGCGCGTAAAATGAACTGATTCGGCGCATTTAATAACCGTCATAATCACATCTTGAAACTTGCTCCACGTCCCATTTTCTTTGGGCGCCAAAATCGCACATTTTGGTATCCCTCCTCTCTATATAAATCTACTCTTGGATTACTTCTTTTCTTCACAACTTACCACATCTTCTCTCTAAAGATTTGCTTCACAATGTGTTCAACTCTTTCTTCCTCCTTTGAAGATCTTCTTCCTAGCTTGGTGAGTTTATCCTTGTTACAAGGATTTTTTATTTTCTCTTCTCTCAAAGATAATAACTCACTTTTAGTTTATCTTTAAGAACATAAGTTCTCTAACAATACATCTCTCTTATATTTTATTGTGCTCTAACTTATGTTTCCTTTTCCCTTCAATGCAGATTCTCTTCTACTCTACTGTTTCTGCAGCACAAATCTCAGCTCTAATGAAGGAAGGTCCTGCGTCTCAGCTACATCACCTGGTGCTGTATCTGAGGGGGAGAAAGTCTTGCAGGACATCCTCTTCTAAAAGGGATGTTCCATTCCCCTTTACCCTCCTCTTGCAGGATACCTTCTTCTAATGAAGAAGGTTCCTCTCTCCACTCCGTCCTTCTCTCCGTACTGGCCTGTCTCCTTGGTTCTTCAAATATAGAACCCAAGTCTCGGGAGGAGATAGGATATTAGCCTAAAAAGGGAGAAAGTGGAGTGGCACCTGCTGAGGGGGAGAAACATCGGCGATCCGCTCATCTTTCAGGATCTGTATTCGACACAGGAGTATGTGCCTCCTGATTGAATGCCTCCCTCCCATTCATCGTCTGGATGGATGCCTCTTTCCAAGAAAGAGAAGACTTACTTGAATGTACATTACAAAGCTTAGCTTTGTATGTACTCCCTGCTCTCTCCCATTCATCTTCTGGATGGATGCCTCTTTCACATCTGTCAGCGGAGTTCAAGACTTTGCTTCCAGTACTGGTTGAGAAAGAGAAGACGAAAATGGAGAAGAAAGAAAAGACCTCTATATTAGTTCGCTATCTATGTATTTCTTTCACTATCTCTATGTACTTCTTTTAATGACTTGTAATTTGTTTCCTTCTATATTGTAATCTTCAATTTATGATGAAATGAATACAGGTATCTTCTTATCTCTGATATCTGTTTCTTTATTGCTGATATCAACTCACTGAAAATGACTTTACTTAACAGTTAAATAATACAAGTACCTTTCACATGTGTTGTTTCCTAACTGTTACTTCTGGACTTAGAATTCAAATTATTTTAAGTTCTAGAATCAAGACAACCTCCCTGTTGTCTTATCATTGATATTTAGGGGGAGATTGTTGATCTAATCTTCCTAAGACTTTGTGAAATACCAATGATCCTTTATCTATCTTCTGTAAAATACTTAGCACTGCTGAAAGATGAAGTTCACTACTTCAGCGATTCTTTATCGCTGACAGTTTGGACAATCAGCGATTGCTGATCACTGACTCCGTTCAGTATCAACAAGAGCTGACATCAGCTAAGTATCCCCTGAAAGACAAATAGTCATGCCATAAGAAAACCATCAGCACCATCTGAAGTTGAACTCAGTGATAGTGAGCTGACTACTCTGCATGACGTTCTGCTAAAGACAAGTCACAGCGCCTCCCTGATCTTTCCCAGAGATCAGCGACTCTAAGACCCGATCAGTGACTTGCTCTTTACGAATTCAAGATTTGTCTTTCCCTGCTCTATGCACACAAAGGATTTGATTTGCCTTTCTGACGAGAGTACAAAAAGGGGATGTCTCTTCACTGCTCCCTCTTTGCTTGTCAACCATAAGGCAATTGTACACTATAGACCATCACCCTACAAAGTATGGGCCGTCGTTTATAGTATATAGTACAATAGAACCAATCCTAGTTTGCCACGTGCAAAAGTGGTTCTGCCATGCATTTAATGCATGGGGTATAAACATGAGTATTAGGTTTATTCTTCAAACCAGCCTTGGTTCATGCTTCTATACCCCAATCCTTTCTCTCTCTATCAAGGTTCACTTCTATCTATCTCTATTCTTGCTTTGTGCATAAGCAAATGTTTCGTGAAATACTTATGGATTGTTTGGATCATGACATAGTCTAGATCCGCTTCAACAAACAATCTACTTTAGTTCACACAAAAACTCCATAGGGGTTGTGGATTAAATTAAGTAGAAGAAACCGTGTTGATTGTATTCAACCCCCCCCCCCATTCTACAATACAATTTACATAGTTGGCCATCGAAAGAAGGCCAACAAGTGGTATCAGAGCTGTTAGAAACTCTTTCTTCTATCTAACCGTTCACAAAAGAAACATAGTTTCTAGATCCACACTATGGCCACCTTTCCTTCTAAAGATTCTTACTTCAATTCTGGATCTTTGGCAAAGCCACCCAGATTCATGCCCGAAAATTTCCGTCTCTGGAAATCTTGGATGGAGCTATTCTTAGCTGGTTCTGATCCTCAAATCCTCTACTTTATAGAGCATGGATCACATGTTCCTACTTCTATAATCCCTTCCGTTGCTGCTAATGGTAACACCCTTGCAGTACAGGAAAGAAACTTTGTCAAACTAGTTGCTAACTGGTCTGATGAAGATAGACGTCTGGTGAATATTGACACCAAGGCAAGATCTCTGATAGCTATGTCTCTTCCTGATGAAGTATTTCACTCCATCAGCAAGCTGAAATCTGCTAAGAGATATGGGACACTCTGTGTCACCAATACGAGGGCGTTGATGCTCTCATTGAATCTAGAAAGATTCACCTCATACGTCAGTATGAGAAGTTCATCGCTGTTAAAGGTGAAACTCTCTCCCAGACTCATCAGAGGTTTAAGTGCCTCTTGATAGATCTGAAGACCTACGACGTCTCCTACTCCAACTCGCAGGTAATCACCTAGTTCATGGAAGCTCTCCCAGATCACTGGGAAAATTACACCATGTGTCTTAAAATGTCAAAGGACATAAAGACTATAACTCTCAGTAAGTTATATGGTATGATGATCAACCATGAACAGCACAAGACCCTTAAGTCTAATCTCATAAGAGATACTAAGGATGTCAAAAGCACCTCTCTTGCTTTAATCTCTGACTCTCCTCAACCCTCTAATCCTGTCTCAACAGTGACCATCACTAAGATAGAAGATTCTGACTCTGACCATGTCTCTGATACTGAGACTGAGCTCAATGAGTCCCTTGCTCTTCTTTCTAAGCATTTCAAGAAGTTTGGACGAAAAGGAAACTTCCGAAAGTCCAAACCCCTCTCTCTTACTAACAAGGCTGAAACACCTTCTGGTGATAAGACCTCTGCTACTTGCTTCAAGTGTCAGGGAAAGGGACACTATGCTACTGAATGCAAGTACAAGAAGAATCAGTTCGCTGAATCTTCCTCTCCAGTTTCCAATGAGAACAAATACTGGAAGCTGAAGGCGAAATATCGCAAGCTGAAATACCAGCAAAAAGGCAAAGGTCTAATCGCTGAAGGCAAAGGATGGGACGATTCCTCTGACGATTCCTCAGTTGAGGAAGACACCACTGAAGCCACATGTCTGATGGCTATCATTGAAGAAGTTGAACCAGTTCTCATGGCGCAGCTTGAGGACATCCCTGAAGAGTTTCCTGCTACACCTACTTCATCCTCACTCCCACCTTTTCAGGTATCTACTGCCTCTCCTTCTGATACTATGTCAGCGATGGACGCTCTTACCATCGATTTACATAATGCCTTAAATGGCAAGTCCTCTGCTGAAAAGATCAATCTTGATCTTAGGACTGAGCTCAAAGAGTGTTATAAGAAACTCAAAGAGCTTGCCATTTATGAAGCAAGTTACAAGGACCAGGTTCATGTGAACCAAATCCTTTGTCTTGAAAGAGAACAGGTTATCGCTGAGAAAGAGAAAGTTCTTGCTGAACTCTACTCTGAGAAGGTTACTGTCAAAAGTTGGGCTGATGCTTCTGAAACTGTTGACAAAATAATCTCCTCTCAGCGACATCCTAAGATTAGAACCTGTCTAGGTTTTAATAAAGACAACTTGTATGCTAATGATATCCCTGATAAATCTAGTTTAAAGTTTGGCATGTTTGTCTCTTCTAACTCTTGTCCTGCTGATGAAATTAACTCTACTCTGACCAGCCCTCCATGGACAGGAATTTCTCTCTCCAACCACCAAAACCTTCTAAAACTTACTTTAAGACTTCTAAAGTCTTAGGTGGTGGACCTCCTAGGTCAGGGAAGCTGAAAACAGAACAAAACCCTGTTCCCAGACTTAAAGTAGATATTATATCTAAGCCTGAGGAGAAGACACAAATTCCTCCTCAGACCGCTGAAAAAGGCTTTCTTGGACAAGGAACAACCCATCTTAGGTTTAAACATCCTAAGGGTAGTCTCTCTAAGGCTAAAACCTTCAGAAGTTGCTATCACTGTGGTCACAATGATCATATTGCTAGTAATTGTCCAAATGCTACCAAAGCTAAAAAGGCAGCTAAGGTAAAGAAAGGTCCCAAGGCTGAAAAATCAGTCAAAGGAAAGAATCATTTAATCCCTGATGCATCTAGCATCACTGATCCTGTCAATTCTAAGAAATCAGAAATGACAGATGTCATTGCCTCTACCTCAAATGCAATGATAATCTATGTCCCTGATGAGTCATCAACTGCTGACTCAACTGGACTCAACTTTATGTGGGTCCCCAAGACCACTTAACCCGTCTTCTTATTTCAGGGAAAGGGCATCTGGTATCTTGATAGCGGATGCTCAAAGCACATGACTGGAAACAAACATGTGCTGGTTGACTTGAAAGATGAAGCAGGCCCTTCAGTCAAATTTGGCGGTGAAGGAAGAGGTATCACTAAAGGTTATGGTACCTTAACCAATGGTAAGACTACCTTTAAGAAGGTATCTTATGTTGAAGGACTGACTCAAAACCTGCTGAGTATCAGTCAACTTTGTGATAAGGATCACAAACTCTCTTTCTCCAAGAAGGATTGTAAGGTGAAGAACAGGCACAAGAAAGTCATTCTCAGAGGACAACGTTTCCGTGATGTCTACACTATCAACATGGATACATCCACTGAAAATGTGTGCTTCATGTCCAGGGCCTCTTCTGACATCAACTGGCTCTGGCGCAAGCATCTCTCTCACCTTAACTTCAAAACCATCAATCAACTCTCTATCAGCAATCTGGTTGATGGTCTCCTCAAAAAGAGCTTTGCAAAGGAATCTATTTGCTCAGCATGCGAAAAGGGAAAGCAGACCAGAGCTTCTTTCAAATCGAATCAGGTCTCCATTATCTTCTCTCCACTACAGCTATTGCACATGGATCTCTTTGGACCTGTCAATATTCAGTCTATTGGTGGAAAGCGCTATACACTTGTGATTGTGGACGAATACTCAAGATACACTTGGGTGTTCTTCCTTAGATCCAAGAGCGATGCCTCTCAAGAGATTATCAACTTCATTCTTCAGATGGAGAAGTATAATCAGATCACTGTTCGTTCTCTAAGAAGTGATCCCGGCACTGAATTCAAAAACAGTGTTCTTGATGATTTTCTTGTTAGCAAGGGAATCTCTCAAAACTTCTCATCTGTTCGAACTCCTCAGCAAAACGGAGTCACTGAACGAAGAAATCGCACGCTAATTGAAGCTGAAAGGTCGATGTTGATTGAAGCACGTCTACCTCTTCAATTCTGGGCTGAAGCTGTCAACACGGCCTGTTATACCCAGAACAGGTCGCTGATCGTGAAACGATTCAAGAAAATAGCCTATGAACTCTTCAGGGGAAGAAAGCTAAACATTTCCTACTTTCATATCTTTGGTTGTAATTGTTATATCAAAAACGACCGAGATAATCTAGGAATGTTTGATGCCAAAGCTGACGATGGTTTTCTTGTTGGATACTCCACTGTATCCAAGGCCTATCGCGTTTTTAACAAACGTAGGCAAACTCTAGAAGAAACCATCCATGTCAAGTTTGATGAAATTGATCCATTTTCATCCGCTCCTTCTTTTACTGATAGTGATGATATAGATCAATGGGCTAACTCTTACTTTCAGGACCCTAAAAATGAAATTCCTAAGGTTAGCACTCCTGTTGCAGGATCTTCATCATACATCCCTGATGGATTCGAAGAACCTAATATCCCACAGGATACCGCTATCCACTCAGTGATTCCTTTGAATCAAGTATCTCCCACTATTTCTCAGGAAGATATTCCGTCAACTTCAGGCTCTGCTGAAGTTGTACAAGATGCTAACAACCCTCTTCAAGTGAATGATGTCCCTGAGGCTTCTATCCTTTCAGCTGCTGAACCTATTCAGGTCATCGCTGATGAATCTACTTCATCAACAAATGCTGGACCAAAGATCATCCAATTGATCAGGTACTTGGTGATCCCTCTACTGGAATCAAAACTCGACAACAGTCAGGTAACCACTGTCTTTATGTCAGCTTTCTATCTGAACATGAACCTACAAAAGTAGATGAAGCGCTCGCTGATCCATCTTGGATCTCAGCGATGCAAGAAGAACTCGCTGAGTTCGAAAGAAACCTTGTCTGGACACTTGTTCACAAGCCATCTAGAAAGACCATCATTGGTCTCAAATGGGTTTTTCGAAACAAACTAGATGAGCATGGTATAGTCATCGTAACAAGGCTATACTTGTTGCACAAGGCTATAGACAAGAAGAGGGGATAGACTACGACGAAACTTTTGCCCCTGTTGCTAGACTTGAAGACATAAGGCTATTTCTTGCCTATGCTGCTCACATGAACTTTCATGTCTACCAAATGGACATCAAAAGTGCGTTTCCAAATGGGAAACTCGCTGAAGAAGTCTATGTCGCTCAACCTCCAGGATTCACTGATCCTAAGCATCCAAACCATGTTTACAAGCTAAACAATTCTTTGTATGGTCTAAAGCAGGCACCTAGAGTCACTCATGCAATCTTAGTACAAGATGTCTATGATGGGTGAACTAACCTATTTCTTAGATCTTCAGGTTAAACAATCTGAAAAGGGGATTTTCATCTCTCAAGGCAAGTATGTTCGAGATATGCTGAAGAAATTTGATCTCACTGCTTGCTCTGAAATGAAAACACCCATGGCTCCTCCTCTAAAACTAGACAAGGATTCCCATGGAAAATCTGTCGATGTTTCTATCTATAGAGGAATGATAGGCTCACTGCTGTATCTTACAGCGAGCCGTCCTGATATCATGTATGCCACCTGCCTATGCGCACGATATTAGGCTGACCCAAAGGAATCCCATCTAAAGGCTGTAAAGCGCATCTTCAGATATCTGAAAGGGACTCCCAACCTTGGTCTCTGGTACCCAGGGACTCAGGTTTCGATCTAACTGCTTTTTCAGATAGTGATTTTGCAGGCTGCAAATTAGATCGAAAAAGCACCACTGGTGGGTGTCATCTTCTTGGTGGCAAGTTGGTGAGCTGGACAAGCAAGAAGCAAAACTTCGTGTCCAAATCAACCGCTGAGGCTGAATATGTCGCCGCTGGAAGCTGCTGTGCTCAAGTATTATGGATGAGAAATCAGCTGCTGGACTACGGTTTTCAGTTGTCCGAAATTCCCATATTCTGCGACAATACCTCAGCTATCGCCATCGCCAACAATCCTGTCTTACACTCAAAGACAAAGCACATTGAGATCCGATATCATTTTATCAGAGATCATGTGATGAATGGAGATGTTGAACTCCATTTCATACCTACTGAATACTAGCTCGTTGATCTCTTCACGAAACCCCTTGATGAGAAGAGGTTTGATAACACCAAAATTATGCATGTTTTGGTGGAACGTAATTGCATGACTTTACCCCATTTCTCACCCATTTCTGATCATTTCATGCACTAAAAGAGCTTATTATTGTTTGTGAAGGATTTGGAGGTCGTGGAACGGAAAAGTACGAAAAAAAGGTGAGAAAACGTGAAAAATGCACAAAGTTAACACAGGAGACACTTGGCGTTCGCGAGATTCCTAATCTGGCGCCGCCAGATTCGACTGAATTGAAGATTAGGGTTGAATTAAGTGTCTGGCGTCGCCAAACCAGCAGTCTGGTGATCACCAGATGGCCCCTGGGCGTTTTCCTTTAAATATCAGCCTCCTCCTTCAGTTCAAAACATGTTCGATACACGAGAGAAGTAAGGGATACAAGGAGGAACGAGAGTGAGAGTACGAAAGGTGCCGATACGCTGCGGGAATCGATCTCCGATCATCCGTCGTTGTACTGTCGGTATCATGTCGATGTCCACTTTTGTTTGTGTTTATGTTTTCATCATGATTAGTGAGTAGTTTTATTAGTAGTGCTTGTCATGGTCGATGAACCTTTATGGATGATAATTTTGTGATTAATGTTTACTGGTTTGTTTTGATTAATTGAATGTGTGTTATGGTTCTTTTCTGATTAATAGTGTTTTGGCAATTTGAATTCAATTGGTTGGGTGTATTTGTTGGACCAAAACAGATAGACTCCGAAAGGATAATCAACTTACCTTAGCCTGACTTTGGACCAAGAAGTTGTGTTAAGGGGTTACTTGGACCAAGAGTGACCGGATAGTAAAAAAGCCATTGCAAAATTGATTTGGAAGGGTTTACCGATTCAAGATTGTGGACCAAACGATTTAGGATTGGGATTAGGAGTCATTAACCATAATCCTCACACGTTAGGGTGTCCCAGACTTAAATTCCTACAATAGTCAAAACAACCAAACCTTCGACTTATTCATATCATCCATTTTGGGGATTCACTTGACCATGATAAGTACTGCTGTTTTTCCTAAATATCATCTTAAATCAGTATTTTAATTGCTTTCTTAGTTTTTACTCAGTTAATTGTCTTTTAAGTATTCAAAACCCTTTTTCATACAAAACCCCCCTTTAGGTTAATTAAACCGATTTAGACTAATAATCTACGATAACTTGACCGTTCCCAGTGGTAGATACGATACCTGGACTTTCCTACACTATATTACTCACGATCAGGTACGCTTGCCTGTATATGTGGTACAACAGTGGCTAGGCATTAGAGGTTAAAACTTGTTACGCTTTTTATATATGATAATTACCGCATCAAGTTTTTGGCGCCGCTGCCGGGGAACGTTAGTTGTTAGATTTTAGTCTTTATTAGTTTTGTTAATCGATCCTTGTGAGGGATTCTGTCCCTTGAAAGTTTTTCGCTTTCTAGTTTAATTAGTTAGTTTTATCTTTATTTTTATTTTATCTCTTTGTTTCCCGCAAGTTGCCCATAACCGTTTGTTGTGATTTCAGTCACGGCAGACTTGTTAGAGCCATTTGAGGAGCCGAAGAGAGAACTCAGAAAAAGAAACAAAAAGAAGTCAAAAGCAAACAAAGTTCGCCCGAGAGCTTTGATTTTTGAGATGGGAGACGAGGCACCGATGTGGACTGCCAGGAGAGCCGCTCCAACAGTACCCACCAATCCAATCACGAAGTCGAACCTGAACAAAGAAATCCCGGGGAAGCTCCTACACATGATCAAGGACCTTACCTTCGACCGGAAAAACGATAGCAATCCTATCGTTCACATGGAGAACTTCGTGGATATTTGTGATCTGTTCAAAACAGAGGCAGACCGGGATGATGCAATTCGTCTTCGAGTCTTCCCTCTAACGCTTACCGGAGAAGCTAGGGCTTGGTTGCGATCCTTAGAGCCAAGTTCAATCACTACATGGGAAGGACTTCGCTCAAAGTTTCTTTCCCGATTCTTTCCACCATCCAAAATCGACAAACTGAGAGCCGAGATCTGATCTTTCCAACAACAAGACGGGGAGACTATATCCGAAGCATGGGAATGTTTCAAGCACCTCTTAAACTCGTGCTCGAGTCACGAGTTGAATAAGAGTGAACAGGTTCAAACTTTCTATAGTGGACTTGCTTATTCTTCACGAGCTACTTTGGATTCATCTGCAGGTGGTGTCTTCATGTATAAAATGCCCACGGAAGGATATAAGCTTCTCGAGGACATGCTCATACACAACATAGATTGGAGGACGGACAAGCGATTGCAAATCCCGAGGATGGCCGGAAAGATATCAACCGACTTTGATCCATCCGATGAATTAGCCGCAATGAAAAACCAACAGGTAAGGTTTGAACGCAAAATAGAAGAACTAATTAAATCTGTTCATGCTTTGCAGGTTGGATGCGAGGAGTGCAGTGGACCACATTTGACCAAAGATTGCCCGAACAGACCAATGATGACACCCGAGGAGGTGAACTATCTTAACCGAGGCAATTATCAAGGGAGGTGGAACAACAATCGAAACTTCATCCCGAGACTTCCCGGTTTCTTCGCACTGACTCAACAGAACCAAAGACCGGATGGGGAGTCACGTGTCCCTATCGAAGATCGGATTGTCCAATTCATGGATGCGCAAAAGAAGCTAAACGATGAGGTAAGTTCATACTTACGTAATCACCAAAGCACCATCCAGAATTTGGAATTGCAGGTTGGACGTGTTTCGCAAATGCTAAGTGAAAGAACTCAAGGCGAGTTGCCAACGCAAACACAAGTCAACCCGAAGGTGGAGAATGTAAACCCAATGCTCATGATGACCGGAGAGCCATCAAAGAAGAAATGGACGGTCATCTACACAAAGAAATACGTGGAAACTGAGAGTGAAAGTGAGCCCGATTATGCCACGGATTACGATTCGGAGGGGTTCACCGTGTCATTCGAACACCTAAGACTCAAGGTGCCCGAAGCTTCAAGTGATGATGTGGAAGAAGATGGAAAGCAAGGTGGATACGCGGAATTCGTGATCCCGAAGAAAGAAGACAAAGGCAAGGAAAAAGAGAAGGAGAAAGCACCGGAGGACGACCTCGTTTACATTGCACCTATCCGACATGATCCAGGGAGTTACAACTTACCTATTTCTTGTCATAAATTTAAAGGTCTTGCTTTAGTGGATTCAGGTGCCGCACTTAATATGATGCCCGTTGGTTTTTGCAGGAAAATGGGAATTACACAGATCCTTCCAACGGACTATCAATACCGAGGCGTGAACGGTTACATGACAAAGCCGTTGGGGATAGCGGAAGGAGTCCCAATTCGCATTGGGAAGTTTGTTTATTGCACGGACTTCATTATAGCTAATCTCCCAAAGAACACGGAGATCCCGATAATCCTTGGGAGGTCTTTCTTACACACCGCTCATGTGAATACCGATATGCGCAACCAAGTGATGAGCTTAGGCTATGGAGACAATCGGATTTACTTTGATCCTAACAGAGAGCCGGTTAGACACCTCGATGAACCATACGAGGATCCTTCTCTGGCCTACAACAAGAGCACGAACCGTCCGTTACTCCCGCATGAGCTTGGAAAGAAAACGGATGATTATCCGAACCCGATGCACCAAAAGGATCAAAAACTCAAGGAACCGGGATCCTCCAAGAAAGATCACAGAAAAAAGAAGGGCTCGTCAGCCCGACGTGCCAAGAAATGAGCCAAAAGTAGGGTCGAGCTCTAGACCCGTCCAAAAATGAAGCGCTTCTCGGGAGGCAACCCGAGCTTTTTCGTTTTCTTTCGTTTTAATGATTTTCGTGTGTGTTTTAATTAATGTTTTCATTTGATATTGCTTAGGTAACCATACGGAGGAGATAGAAACCAAATTCGAGCGAATTCGGAGTGCGATGCAGATTTTCAAAAGTTGGAAACAGGGAGCACTTCGCGATCGCCAGATTCCAAATCTGGTGACGCAAAGTTGGTAAGCCACGATAACAGGTAAAAATTTCGAACCTCGCGACGCGAAGAGAGCCGTTTGGCGACGCTAAACTTTTAAAAATTAGGGTATTTTGAAAACTACCTGTTTGGCGACGCGAAACCCTGGGTTTCACGACGCGAAGTCGGGACTGACGGTTTTTAAACCTTCTTTTTCTCACTTTTCACAAACACACAAACCTAATTTCTCTTAGGCGCCGCCAAACTCTCTCACGTTCTTGCGAAATTCGACCTTCTTGAGCTTCAATTTCATCTTCCAACATGAACAAGGTACGTTTCCTAACTTTAATTTCGTGAGGATTGCTTGATTTGGTAATTGGAGATCTTGTTTTGGGCATCAATGGTGTTTGTTTGCTTGAATGGAATTAATATTATTCTTGATACACCATTGATTATTTAGAGCTTATAGATGAATGCATGCCCTATATTGTGATTGAAATCTTGTTTCTAGCATGCTATTTGATTGTTTAATCTAGTGATTGTGGTTAAATGATAAGTGTGGGGATTTTGAGAACACCAAAATCCCCCATCCTTCTTGATTAGCTAGATTGGTTTGTAATTATGGTTGAACTAGAAGTTCAAGTGTGGGGATGTTCCACATCCCCTTTGTCCTTCGATTCGTATATGATTGTGATGCTTGAACTTGTTAGTCATATAGATGTTGTCTCGTTGGAATTTTGAATGTGAATAAACCTTGTCTTGTGTTCATGGATTGAGATTTTTCTAAGACAATGGTAATTGGATTTTGTAGAGACAAAGAACCCGCTCGTCTACGACCGCCACAACTAACTTCCATGCACCGGATGGAAGTCATGTTTTCACCTCGTTTGCGAACGACCCGACTTTGAATGCTCGAAAGAGGGAGGAGTATCGGGACATCGTTAACCGACTTCTTCCCCGCCAAGTTCTTATGCCAAAGAGAGTCGATTGGGATCTTCTTCGATCAATGAGTGTCAAAAACAACATAAAGGCGATTCTTGAGAAACACGCATACGACGAGGATGGCAATGAGTACTACATATGCCATGCATGGGAGCGAGTTTTCGATATTGCCGAGACCCTCTACCGAGAGCTTATCGTGGAGTTTGTGGCCACGTTTCATTTCGACGCAATCAAAGCGCTTGCGGAATTTCATCAATCGTGCATGACTTTCCGACTTGGTGGCGTTTGGAGATCTCTATCTTTGGTCGACTTTGCTCTTGCCTTGGGGATATATACCCAATCGGATGTTGATGCTCCCGGATTCGAGGAGTACATGTGGCCGACTTCAAAGAGACCCGATGATTTTGATCCGCGTTTGGCTTGGTCGATCTTGGGTGATGGTGATTATCATGGCAACCTCAAGGTGAAAGGTTTTCTTGCTTCGTCGGATAGACTTCTACACCGCATGCTCATTCAAGCGGTAAACGCTCGTTCTTCGAGTGAGGAGAAAGTGACCGTGCATGACTTGTGGCTTCTTGAGCAGCTCTCTACAGATGATAAATATCCGAATGCTCCGTATCTTATCGCCGTGCAACTCACAAAAGCGAGCGGCTATCGGGATGGAAGTCGTTTGGTCGGGGGCCAATATATCACACGCCTTGCCAAACACTTCGGTATCCTAACCGATGCCGCTATTGCTTCGATGACGAACCTCGGGGAGATGGGATTGATCGACATGGACCAACTCCGAGGCATGGGCGTGGCGAGAGTTGAGCACATGATTGGAAGAGACTACAATGCATGGATCCATAATCCTCAAGCCTATAGGAGTCAACCGAGAAGTCAAGCACCAAGGAGCACGCATGAAACCGGCAGAACGAGTGGGGCAAGTGTGGGTCAACAATCGGTGGATTGGACAGCATATTAGGGTTACCAAGACTTGAGTAACCAACTCTCGGAGATGTCACTTTCTTATGGTCGGCATCAACAGCACATGGAATACAACACAGTGGAGGCTCTTCACCAAGCCAACTGGCAAAGTGGGGTGATGAACCAGATGGCTTCCCACTTCGGTATTCAACCGAATACCGCGTATGCTCCATCACCTTTTTGGCCATACTCCGAGGATGCTCCGCCCGGTTACCCGACTTACGAGGATTGGCAAAACCAACCTCGTGGCCCTTATTGATCTCTCTCTTTTATCTCTCTCATTCGATATGGTTGTCGTAAATAATTTTATTTTTCTTTTGAACTGCGTGGTTGTGGTTTGGTTTGTTGAACAATTTTTCTTTTTTGTTTGGATTGTTTAGGATTTTTAAGTAGCTATTAATAGTTTGGTTTGGTTTTATTTTTGCTAGTTCGTTGTTACTTTTTCTTTTTCTTTTTGGTAGATACTGCGGTCTTTGATCTATGATCGAGCACGAATTTTTGGACCACTCTCTCAGATCAGAACAGATTTCGTCACATAACCCGGGAAGTTTCTCTTTTTCCCAATTACTCCTTAATTGTGTTAATTGTTGCATTGAGGACACTGCAAATTTTAAGTGTGGGGAGGGGGTTATGTAGACTTATCTGTTTAAATGGGTTCACTTTTTGCTTATGGATTGTCGTTTTTCAAATTTTTGAAAGCTTTGAGATTTGACCCCAATTTTTTTCGAAATCTGAGATTGTTTTTGAGACTGAGTTGCTTGCATAGGAGAACACTGAATAGGATTAGTTGAGTAAAAGGATGCCTTGGAATACTGATTACCATGAGTGTCTCACCCGATTCGTTTGAGAGTTTGAGCCTTAATTGTTATTTATTTCGTGAGGAATACCGACTTTGACCCAAGGTAGAACTTGTCATTTGAATGCTTGTCGAGACCACATAAGAGAAGTATTTATCACCATTGCACTGATAGAGGCCTTCGTTTCTAACCCTTTTAGCCTTCGTCAGATAACCTCATCTTAAGGTTATTTGATTTGCCTAGCCTTTAATTGAAAAGTGTTCACCTTTAACACTTTATCCCTTGAAACCATTTTGAGCTTTAGCCTTTTCATTTGTTACCCACTATACACTTTATCCTTGAGCCCAATTGTTTTATCTATCTTTTGGCCGTGACTTGAATTTGAATCTTGAGATGTTTTGATCCAGTTTTTCATATCTGACAGTTTTTATGGGATTGAGATTAAAAGAGCCCAAAAGCAACATAGTTGCCGCTCTGAAAAAAAAAGAAAGAGAGAAAAGAAAATATTTGAGACTCAAAAAGAAAAGAAATATCAAAAGAGTCGAGAATACAAAAAGAAAAGAATGAGAGCTGAAAAGATTGAAAAAGAATTTGTGCCCCAAATAAGCCATAGGCTTAGGCCAATTCTAAAAGAAAGTGAGTGCTCATCCCAAAAGCTTCACTGTTTGAAAGTCAGACTATTTCACTGTTTGGATCATTACTGATTGAGTTTTCAAGTTTTTGTTACAAAACCCTTAGTCACTTATATATCCTTTATCCTACCCTTAACCCTTAGCCTAACATTACAACCCTAAAGTCCTCTTGACAGTTGACAACTTCTCAGTGGTGGAGATTAGATTTGGTTACAAGCTTATGCATGCGGGAATTTTTGTCGAGTAGTGGTGTGATCACTTACATATACACTTTACCCCCGAGAGATACACTTTATATTGTTATTCATATTATGTAAGGGTAAAAGGTTGGCCTTGGTATCCGATTGCTTGATGAGTCTTGTTTGTGTGTTCGATTATGTTAGTATGCTTTGTTCTTTTTAATGATCTTGGGTGGAGATAATTTTGGAGTTATCTTTCTTATTTTTCAGTCTTTTGATTGAGGACAATCAAAGCTTAAGTGTGGGGATTTTGATAACACCAAAATTATACATGTTTTGGTGGAACGTAATTGCATGAGTTTACCCCATTTCTCACCCATTTCTGATCATTTCATGCACTAAAAGAGCTTATTATTGTTTGTGAAGGATTTGGAGGTCGTGGAACGGAAAAGTACGAAAAAAGGCGAGAAAA
The DNA here is from genome assembly GCA_030169165.1 of Centaurea solstitialis. Classification (NCBI taxonomy): domain Eukaryota; kingdom Viridiplantae; phylum Streptophyta; class Magnoliopsida; order Asterales; family Asteraceae; genus Centaurea; species Centaurea solstitialis. The sequence goes on from CM058040.1 coordinate 56,787,711, forward strand.
CGTGAAAAATGCACAAAGTCAACACAGGAGACACTTGGCGTTCGCGAGATTCCTAATCTGGCGCCGCCAGATTCGACTGAATTGAAGATTAGGGTTGAATTAAGTGTCTGGCGTCGCCAAACCAGTAGTCTGGCGATCGCTAGATGGCCCCTGGGCGTTTTCCTTTAAATATCAGCCTCCTCCTTCAGTTCAAAACATGTTCGATACACGAGAGAAGTACGGGATACAAGGAGGAACGAGAGTGAGAGTACGAAAGGTGCCGATACGCTGCGGGAATCGATCTCCGATCATCCGTCGCTGTACTGTCGGTATCATGTCAATGTCCACTTTTGTTTGTGTTTATGTTTTCATCATGATTAGTGAGTAGTTTTATTAGTAGTGCTTGTCATGGTCGATGAACCTTTATGGATGATAATTTTGTGATTAATGTTTACTGGTTTGTTTTGATTAATTGAATGTGTGTTATGGTTCTTTTCTGATTAATAGTGTTTTGGCAATTTGAATTCAATTGGTTGGGTGTATTTGTTGGACCAAAACAGATAGACTCCGAAAGGATAATCAACCTACCTTAGCCTGACTTTGGACCAAGAAGTTGTGTTAAGGGGTTACTTGGACCAAGAGTGACCGGATAGTAAAAAAAACCATTGCAAAATTGATTAGGAAGGGTTTACCGATTCTATATTGTGGACCAAACGATTTAGGATTGGGATTAGGAGGATCGTGTCCTAGTCATTAACCATAATCCTCACATGTTAGGGTGTCCAGACTTAAATTCCTACAATAATCAAAACAACCAAACCTTCGACTTATTCATATCATCCATTTTGGGGATTCACTTGACCATGATAAGTACTGCTGTTTTTCCTAAATATCATCTTAAATCAGTATTTTAATTGCTTTCTTAGTTTTTACTCAGTTAATTGTCTTTTAAGTATTCAAAACCCTTTTTCATACAAAACCCCCCCTTTAGGTTAATTAAACCGATTTAGACTAATAATCTACGATAACTTGACCGTTCCCAATGGTAGATACGATACCTGGACTTTCCTACACTATATTACTCACGATCAGGTACGCTTGCCTGTATATGTGGTACAAAAGTGGCTAGGCATTAGAGGTTAAAACTTGTTACGCTTTCTATATATGATAATTACCGCATCAAGGTTCAATCAACTCATCAGCGAGCTAGGCATGCTAAACCCTGACGCTTGATCTTCAGCAAGCTCATGGCTCTTACTATTCTTGTACATTAACTATGTATTGGTCTTTTCTAGTGTACTATTTATTCCTTTTGAATGAATATAAAGATCCTGCTGATCTTTATCAGTCACTGATGATGTTTCTTTCTGATATAGTGCATTTATTTATGTCCTTATGATCAATTATCAGTGATAAACCTACCTTAACGCATTTATTGTGACAAGAAGATTTACTGACTACATTTTCAAAATCTTTTGAATATGTAACTAGATAAGTTATCTTTTTACTTATCTTTTACCAACTCTTTCTGGTAGAGTTGACGTTTTGGCAACATACGTTACATCTTAACGTGTGTCAGGTGCGTGGTAGTAAATGATAAGACGGTTTTAAGCGCGTAAAATGAACTGATTCGGCGCATTTAATAACCGTCATAATCACATCTTGAAACTTGCTCCACGTCCCATTTTCTTTGGGCGCCAATATTGCACATTTTGGTATCCCTCCTCTCTATATAAATCTACTCTTGGATTACTTCTTTTCTTCACAACTTACCACATATTCTCTCTAAAGATTTGCTTCACAATGTGTTCAACTCTCTCTTCCCTCCTTTGAAGATCTTCTTCCTAGCTTGGTGAGTTTATCCTTGTTACAAGGATTTTTTCTTTTCTCTTCTCTCAAAGATAATAACTCACTTTGAGTTTATCTTTAAGAACATAAGTTCTCTAACAATACATCTCTCTTAGATTTTATTGTGCTCTAACTTATGTTTCCTTTTCCCTTCAATGCAGATTCTCTTCTACTCTACTGTTTCTGCAGCACAAATCTCAGCTCTAATGAAGGAAGGTCCTGCGTCTCAGCTACATCACCTGGTGCTGTATCTGAGGGGGAGAAAGTCTTGCAGGACACCCTCTTCTAAAAGGGATGTTCCATTCCCCTTTACCCTCCTCTTGCAGGATACCTTCTTCTAATGAAGAAGGTTCCTCTCTCCACTCCGTCCTTCTCTCCGTACTGGCCTGTCTTCTTGGTTCTTCAAATATAGAACCCAAGTCTCGGGAGGAGATAGAATGTCAGCCTAAAAGGGGAGAAAGTGGAGTGGCACCTGCTGAGGGGGAGAAACATCGGCGATCAGAAACTCAAACGAGTAATGATTGCTGGTGTTTCATTCTTTAGAGGCTGATCCGCTCATCTTTCAGGATCTGTATTCGACACAGGAGTATGTGCCTCCTGATTGAATGCCTCCCTCCCATTCGTCGTCTGGATGGATGCCTCTTTCCAAGAAAGAGAAGACGTACTTGAATGTACATTACAAAGCTTAGCTTTGTATGTACTCCCTGCTCTCTCCCATTCATCTTCTTGATGGATGCCTCTTTCACATCTATCAGCGGAGTTCAAGACTTTGCTTCCAGTACTGGTTGAGAAAGAGAAGACGAAAATGGAGAAGAAAGAAAAGACCTCTAGATTAGTTCGCTATCTATGTATTTCTTTCACTGTCTCTATGTACTTCTTTTAATGACTTGTAATTTGTTTCCTTCTGTATTGTAATCTTCAATTTATGATGAAATGAATACAGGTATCTTCTTATCTCTGATATCTGTTTCTTTATTGCTGATATCAACTCACTGAAAATGACTTTACTTAACAGTTAAATAATACAAGTACCTTTCACATGTGTTGTTTCCTAACTGTTACTTCTGGACTTAGATTTCAAATTATTTTAAGTTCTAGAATCAAGACAACCTCCCTGTTGTCTTATCATTGATATTTAGGGGGAGATTGTTGATCCAATCTTCCTAAGACTTTGTGAAATACCAATGATCCTTTATCTATCTTCTGTAAAATACTTAGCACTGCTGAAAGATGAAGTTCACTACTTCAGCGATTCTTTATCGCTGACAGTTTGGACAATCAGCGATTGCTGATCACTGACTCCGTTCAGTATCAACAAGAGCTGACATCAGCTAAGTATCCCCTGAAAGACAAATAGTCATGCCATAAGAAAACCATCAGCACCATCTGAAGTTGAACTCAGTGATAGTGAGCTGACTACTCTGCATGACGTTCTGCTAAAGACAAGTCACAACGCCTCCCTGATCTTTCCTAGAGATCAGCGACTCTAAGGCCCGATCAGTGACTTGCTCTTTACGAATTCAAGATTTGTCTTTCCCTCCTCTATGCACACAAAGGATTTGATTTGCCTTTCTGACAAGCGTACAAAAAGGGGATGTCTCTTCACTGCTCCCTCTTTGCTTGTCAACCATAAGGCAATTGTACACTATAGACCATAACCCTACAAAGTATGGGCCATCGTTTATAATATATAGTACAATAGAACCACTCCTAGTTTGCCACGTGCAAAAGTGGTTCTGCCATGCATTTAATGCATGGGGTATAAACATGAGTATTAGGTTTGTTCTTCAAACCAACCTTGGTTCATGCTTCTATACCCCAATCCTTTCTCTCTCTATCAAGGTTCACTTCTATCTATCTCTATTCTTGCTTTGTGCATAAGAAAATGTTTCGTGAAATACTTATGGATTGTTTGGATCATGACATAGTCTAGATCCGCTTCAACAAACTATCTACTTTACTTCACACAAAAACTCCATAGGGGTTGTGGATTAAATTAAGTAGAAGAAACTGTGTTGATTGTATTCAACCCCCCCCCCCCTTCTACAATACAATTTACATAGTTGGCCATCGAAAGAGGGCCAACAAGTGGTATCAGAGCGGTTAGAAACTCTTTCTTCTATCTAACCGTTCACAAAAGAAACATAGTTTCTAGATCCACACTATGGCCACCTTTCCTTCTAAAGATTCTTACTTCAATTCTGGATCTTTGGCAAAGCCACCCAGATTCATGCCCGAAAATTTCCGTCTCTGGAAATCTTGGATGGAGCTATTCTTAGCTGGTTCTGATACTCAAATCCCCTACTTTAGAGAGCATGGATCACACGTTCCCACTTCTATAATCCCTTCCATTGCTGCTAATGGTAACACCCCTGCAGTACAAGAAAGAAGCTTTGTCAAACTAGTTGCTAACTGGTCTGATTAAGATAGACGTCTGGTGAATATTGACACCAAGGCAAGATCTCTGATAGCTATGTCTCTTCCTGATGAAGTATTTCACTCCATCAGCAAGCTGAAATCTGCTAAGGAGATATGGGACACTCTGTGTCTCCAATACGAGGGCGTTGATGCTCTCATGGAATCTAGAAAGATTCACCTCATACGTCAGTATGAGAAGTTCATCGTTGTTAAAGGTGAAACTCTCTCCCCAAACTCATCAGAGGTTTAACTGCCTCTTGATAGATCTGAAGACCTACGACGTCTCCTACTCCAACTCGCAGGTAATCACCTAGTTCATGGAAGCTCTCCCGGATCACTGGGAAAATTACACCATGTGTCTTAAAATGTCAAAGGACATAAAGACTATAACTCTCAGTAAGTTATATGGTATGATGCTCAACCATGAACAGCACAAGACCCTTAAGTCTAATTTCATAAGATATACTAAGGATGTCAAAAGCACCTCTCTTGCTTTAATCTCTAACTTTCCTCAACCCTCTAATCCTGTCTCAACAGTGACCATCACTAAGATAGAAGATTCTGACTCTGACCACGTCTCTGATACTGAGACTGAGCTCAATGAGTCCCTTGCTCTTCTTTCTAAGCATTTCAAGAAGTTTGGACGAAAAAGAAACTTCCGAAAGTCCAAACCCCTCTCTCTTACTAACAAGGCTGAAACACCTTCTGGTGATAAGACCTCTGCTACTTGCTTCAAGTGTCAGGGAAAGGGACACTATGCTACTGAATGCAAGTACAAGAAGAATCAGTTCGCTGAATCTTCCTCTCCAGTTTCTAATGAGGACAAATACTGGAAGCTGAAGGCGAAATATCGCAAGCTGAAATACCAGCAAAAAGGCAAAGGTCTAATCGCTGAAGGCAAAGGATGGGACGATTCCTCTGACGATTCCTCAGTTGAGGAAGACACCACTGAAGCCACATGTCTGATGGCTATCATTGAAGAAGCTGAACCAGTTCTCATGGCGCAGTTTGAGGACATCCCTGAAGAGTGTCCTGCTACACCTACTTCATCCTCACTCCCACCTTTTCAGGTATCTACTGCCTCTCCCTCTGATACTATGTCAGCGATGGACGCTCTTACCATCGATTTACATAATGCCTTAAACGGCAAGTCCTCTGCTGAAAAGATCAATCTTGATCTTAGGACTGAGCTCAAAGAGTGTTATGAGAAACTCAAAGAGCTTGCCATTTATGAAGCAAGTTACAAGGACCAGGTTCATGTGAACCAAATCCTTTGTCTTGAAAGAGAACAGGTTATCGCTGAGAAAGAGAAAGTTCTTGCTGAACTCTACTCTGAGAAGGTTACTGTCAAAAGTTGGGTTGATGCTTCTGAAACTGTTGACAAAATAATCTCCTCTCAATGACATCCTAAGATTAGAACCTGTCTAGGTTTTAATAAAGACAACTTGTATGCTAATGATATCCCTGATAAATCTAGTTTAAAGTTTGGCATGTTTGTCTCTTCTAACTCTTGTCCTGCTGATGAAATTAACTCTACTCTAACCTGCCCTCCATGGACAGGAATTTCTCTCTCCAACCACCAAAACCTTCTAAAACTTACTTTAAGACTCCTAAAGTCTTAGGTGGTGGACCTCCTAGGTCAGGGAAGCTGAAAACAGAACAAAACCCTGTTCCCAGACTTAAAGTAGATATTATATCTAAGCCTGAGGAGAAGACACAAATTCCTCCTCAGACCGCTGAAAAAGGCTTTCTTGGACAAGGAACAACCCATCTTAGGTTTAAACATCCTAAGGGTAGTCTCTCTAAGGCTAAAACCTTCAGAAGTTGCTATCACTGTGGTCACAATGATCATATTGCTAGTAATTGTCCAAATGCTACCAAAGCTGAAAAGGCAGCTAAGGTAAAGAAAGGTCCCAAGGCTGAAAAATCAGTCAAAGGAAAGAATCATTTAATCCCTGATGCATCTAGCATCACTGATCCTATCAATTCTAAGAAATCAGAAATGACAGATGTCATTGCCTCTACCTCAAATGCAATGATAATCTATGTCCCTGATGAGTCATCAACTGCTGACTCAACTGGACTCAACTTTATGTGGGTCCCCAATACCACCTAACCCGTCTTCTTATTTCAGGGAAAGGGCATCTGGTATCTTGATAGCGGATGCTCAAAGCACATCACTGGAAACAAACATGTGCTGGTTGACTTCAAAGATGAAGCAGGCCCTTCAGTCAAATTTGGCGGTGAAGGAAGAGGTATCACTAAAGGTTATGGTACCTTAACCAATGGTAAGACTACCTTTAAGAAGGTATCTTATGTTGAAGGACTGACTCAAAACCTGCTGAGTATCAGTCAACTTTGTGATAAGGATCACAAACTCTCTTTCTCCAAGAAGGATTGTAAGGTGAAGAACAGGCACAAGAAAGTCATTCTCAGAGGACAACGTTTCCGTGATGTCTACACTATCAACATGGATACATCCACTGAAAATGTGTGCTTCATGTCCAGGGCCTCTTCTGACATCAACTGGCTCTGGCGCAAGCATCTCTCTCACCTTAACTTCAAAACCATCAATCAACTCTCTATCAGCAATCTGGTTGATGGTCTCCTCGAAAAGAGCTTTGCAAAGGAATCTATTTGCTCAGCATGCGAAAAGGGAAAGCAGACCAGAGCTTCTTTCAAATCGAATCAGGTCTCCACTATCTTCTCTCCACTACAGCTATTGCACATGGATCTCTTTGGACCTGTCAATATTCAGTCTATTGGTGGAAAGCGCTATACACTTGTGATCTAAAGTTGAACTCAGTGATAGCGAGTTGACTACTCTGCATGACGTTCTGCTGAAGACAAGTCACAGTGCCTCCCTAATCTTTCCCAGAGATCAGCGACTCTAAGGCCCGATTAGTGACTTGCTCTTTACGAATTCAAGATTTGTCTTTCCCTCCTATATGCACACAAAGGATTTGATTTTCCTTTCTGACAAGAGTACAAAAAGGGGATGTCTCTTCACTGCTCCCTCTTTGCTTGTCAACCATAAGGCAATTGTACACTATAGACCATAACCCTACCAAGTATGGGCCATCGTTTATAGTATATAGTACAATAGAACCACTCCTAGTTTGCCACGTGCAAAAGTGGTTCTGCCATGCATTTAATGCATGGGGTGTAAACATGAGTATTAGGTTTGTTCTTCAAACCAACCTTGGTTCATGCTTCTATACCCCAATCCTTTCTCTCTCTATCAAGGTTCACTTCTATGTATCTGTATTCTTGCTTTGTGCATAAGCAAATGCTTCGTGAAATACTTATGGATTGTTTGGATCATGACATAGTCTAGATCCGCTTCAATAAATAATCTACTTTAGTTCACACAAAAACTCCATAGGGGTTGTGAATTAAATTAAGTAGAAGAAACTGTGTTGATTGTATTCAACCCCCCCCCCCTTCTACAATATAATTTACATAGTTGGCCATCGAAAGAGGACCAACAGATACTGCTAAGGGTGACCTAGAAAAATTTTCAAAGTCATCCAAAGCTTTAGAGTCCATAATAAGAGCACAAGTCAATGATGACTTGAAGAGAGGGATAGGATACAATAATACCCCTCCACCTTATAATCAGAACTATATTCCTCCCACCACTGACTTGGATAGGATGGATAGAGAAGATCCGAAAGAAGGACTAGATAGAGTAGATCCAGTGGATACTGAGGAGGAATCTGATGAGAAAAGTTCAACTGAGACCATTCCTGAAGAAAACCACATTCTCACTAATAAGAAGGGTGGTATGTCATTTTTTCCTAGCAAAAAGGTAGAGAACTCTAGGAAGGAAAAAGGTAAGGAGATAATGTCCTCTAGGAAGGATAAAGGGGAAAAAAAGACCTATAGGAAGGACAAGAAAGACCACTTCACTCAAAAGACTGTAGTTGGTCCTAGTACTTCCTCACAATCTCAAAACAAAGGTCAACCAAGAGGTAATAAGAGAAACTGGAACAATCAATGGGCTAAAAGTCATGGTGTTGATCTAAGCAAAATCAATAGACCAAAACCACGTTTTATTTATTGTAAGCTCAATCACTTAGCCAAAGACTGTTACTTCAATCCAATCCATCAAAGGAATATTTTTCAAAGATCTAACTCTGCCTGGATTGGAAGGAAACAACAACAGTCATCAGCAAAGAGATTTGAGCTTGCAAACAAAAGATTTGTTCCTCATCAGAACAGGCCAACTCAACCAAAAAGAAAAGTTCAAAAGAAAAAGGTTGAGAAGAAGTCTGTTAAGATGGTTACGAAATGGGTACCAAAAGCAGTAGTAAGTGATACTGCTGCTAGTGTAGAAGTCAATAATACTGTTAGCAATAGTAGCAATAGTGACTCAAACACTCCTAAAGTTAATACTGCTGCATGTCCTACAAAGAGAAAACCCATTATTGTAACGAAATACTCAAGTCATGAAATTCCAAGCAAAGCTTATCTGTTGAAACTCAACAGATTGACTGAGGTCAATTATGTTAATGATAAAGGTGAACCCAAGACCATATTGGCTTGGGTTCCCTCAAGACACTAATTGTTTTCATTGAATGTGTAGAGCAACCAAGGAAGAAGGAGCAGTCTTTGGCATGTGGATAGTGGTTGCTCTAGGCACATGACAGGTATCATGTCCCTACTTGAAGACTTTAAGGTAGCGTTTGGTACGCAGACAAGATTGGACAGGACAGGACTGGACTAGACAGTACTGGACAGGACAAGAGAGTAGGACAGGACTGGACGGGACAGGACTGGACAGGACAGGACAAATGTCTGTTTTGTGTTTGGTACGCCTAGGACTGGACTGAACAAAACTAGACAAGTTCTTCCAAAACTTATTTGATGGTTTTATATATCACATAATAGTTATAATTAACACAAATAAACTAAACTATATAATTTATAAAAAGATTCCGCAATTTTTATAAACATAAACACACACACACACATATAGGGGTCGTATCAAATACAAACCAAGGGATTCTTACAAACTTTAGAAACCAATCACAACCATACATGTAAATGATCAACGATGTGGATTAATTCAGACCCTAAATTATCACTCAATCACATTTCAGAATCACCTAAAAATTAGGAGAACCAAATCAATGGTTAAGATTAGGTTTGTACGGTTTGTTAGAATCCCTTGGTTTGTATTTGGTATTTCCCCATATATATTTATAAACATATATGATTTTTATTTACCTACTGTTGATGGTTGTGGTAGAGGTGGAGGTGGTGGCCAACAGTTGTGGTCGGTGGTTGTGGAGAACGTGAAGATGGTGGATAGTGGTAGTGGCGACCAACGGTGGTGGTGGTGGTTACGGTGGTGATGGACAATGGTAGAGGTGGTAGACAGTGGTGGTAAGTAATTGTTGACAGTTGTAGAGGTGGTAGAGGAGGTTGTTGTAGTGGAAGAGAAGGTGGAGGTGGCTACCGGTGGCGGCGGCGGCCATGACTAGTGGTGGTAAACACAAAAACAAATATTATATTGAAATTATATGTCAAACGAGTGTTAGTTAGTAATATATTAGTTTCTGTCTCATTTCTGTGCCATGTTGTTCCACCTATTTTGGTGGAACAAAAAAACAGACATTTTTGTCCCATGTTGTCCCACCTTGTCCCAATTTCTATCCTGTCCCATGTCGCACCAAACATGGGACAGTGAATTCTTGTTCTATCCCATGTTGCGCCAAACGTGGGATAGTGAGTTTTGTTCCATCCTGTCATGTCCTGTCCCACATACCAAACGCAGCCTAAAAGGTTTGAAGGTGGACATGTTGCCTTTGGGGATAATCCAAAAGGAGGTAAGATTAGTGGAAAAGGTAAGGTATCAAAGGGTAAGATGATCTTTGATGATGTGTACTTTGTGGAGCAGTTGAGATACAATTTGCTGAGTGTATCACAAGTGTGTGACAAAAAGTTTGGTGTGTTTTTCACTGATACAGAATGTCTCATACTTGCTCCAGGTTTTAAGATTGATGAGAGTCAGGTGATGCTTAGGACTCCTAGAAAAGATAATGTTTACTGTTTAGACATTGAAGATGCTTCATCTGTATCATCTTTAAACTGTTTGTTTTCTAAAGCATCTGTGAGTGAATCATTTCTTTGGCATAGAAGGATGTGTCACATGAATTTCAAAAACATGAATTAGCTAGTTAAAAACAACCTTGTAAGAGGTTTTCCTACCAAAGAATTTTCATGTGATGATCACTGTGTAGCATGCCTTAAGGGTAAGCAACACAAATCTTCTCACAAGTCCAAAGAAGTAAACACTATCTCATCACCTTTACAGTTATTGCATATGGATCTTTTTGGTCCTACCAATGTGATGAGTATAGGCAAGAAATCCTATTGTCTTGTGATAGTTGATGATTACTCTAGATTTACTTGGGTTTACTTTATAAGAACAAAGGATGAGACAAGTGGACTGATCAAACCCTTTGTGATTAGGATGGAAAACAAGACCAATCTAAAGGTAAAAGTCATTAGATCAGACAATGGTACTGAGTTTAAGAATGTTGATTTAAACAGTTTTTGTGAGGAAAAAGGTATTAAGAGACAATACGGTACTCCTAGAACTCCTCAACAGAATGGTGTTGCTGATAAGATGAATAGGACACTGATCGAGGCTGCAAGAACTATGTTGGCTGATTCAAAACTTTCTATTACCTTTTGGGCAGAAGTAGTTAACACTGCTTGTTATGTCTAGAACAGAGTTCTTGTAGTCAAATCCAAAGGCAAGACACCTTATGAGCTTTTTGAGAAAAAGAAACCCTTTATAGGATTTTTAAAACCATTTGGGTGTCCTTGCACAATTCTTGATACCAAAACTCACTTAGGCAAGTTTGAGAGCAAATCTGATGAAGGATTTCTGGTTGGCTACTCTGCTCAAAGCAAGGCTCTTAGAGTGTTTAATAACTCTACTAGAATCATTGAAGAAAGTGACAATGTCAGATGCAATGAGAACACTCCTAACCTACCTGGTAGTGGTCCCAATTGGCTATTTGACATTGATTCACTAACTAACTCTTTGAACATGAGTAGTGCAGTGATTACAGGCACAAGTACAGAGAAGACTCAGGAAACAAGTCCTCCATTTGTTATGTTTCCCATGCCAACAGTGGATCCCATTGACCTCTATACCTCTGAAGATATGGGACCTGTTTAGGAAAAGGAAGATGAGTCTGTAGAAAAGAGTGATGAACAGCAGACTGAAGAGGTTTCACCCACTGACAACACTGAGCTCAGTCCATTCTCTGAGGTGGAACCAGTGGAACCTCAAGGTTCAAACCTTTCTGATATTGAACCAGATGTGAATGATTCAAACCTAGGGGTGAATCTGCCTGAAGAACCCCTGCATCTCACAAGAACTCAGAAGAATCATCCACCTTCATTACTGATAGAAGATATTCAGTCTCCTATGATCACTAGAAAGCAAAGCAAGGCTATCACTGACCCCATTCAGGCATGATTTTTGTTTTTTCTCTCACAAACAGAACCTAAGAAGACATTTGATGCAATGAAGGATCCAAGCTGGATTGAAGCCATGCAAGAAGAACTGTTACAGTTTGTTTTGCAACATGTTTGGGATCTAGTAGATTTACCAAGAAGACATAGAGTGATAGGCACAAAGTGGATTTTCAGAAACAAGACTAATGAGAGAGGAATTGTGATCAAGAACAAAGCAAGACTAGTAGCTCAAGGGTACACATAAGAAGAAGGGATAGACTATGATGATGTATTTGCTCCAGTTGCTAGAATTGAAGCTATCAGGCTATTTTTGGCCTTTACATCTTACAAAGGATTCAAAGTCTATCAAATGGATGTAAAAAGTGCTTTTCTTTATGGCACAATTGATGAAGAGGTGTATGTCAGTCAACCTCTAGGGTTTGAAGATTCTAAATACCCTGATAAAGTTTACAAGTTGAGGAAAGCATTGTATGGTCTTCATCAGGCACCTAGAGCTTGGTATGATACTCTGTCCTCCTATCTGTTGGAGAATCAGTTTGAAAGGGGTGTCATTGGTAAGACCTTGTTCATCAAAAGAACAAAGAATGATGTGCTACTAGTTCAAATCTATGTAGATGACATCATCTTTGGTTCAACAAAGGAAGAGATGTGCAAAGCATTTAAGGAATTGACGCATAAGAAGTTCAAGATGAGTTCTATGGGAGAGCTCACCTTCTTTCTTGGTCTACAAGTTAAGCAGAAGTCTGATGGTATTTTTATCAATCAGTCTAAATATGTGGCCTCAATGCTTCAGAAGTTTGGAATGAGTGATGCAAAGTCTGCCAGTACTCCTATGGAAACTCACAAGCATCTCACTGCTGATGTTGAGGGGGAGGAAGTTGATGTTCACAATTACAGATCAATGATTGGATCTTTAATGTATCTTATAGCATTCAGGCCAGATATAATGTTTGCTGTATGTGTTTGTGCTAGGTATCAGGTTAGGCCAAAGGAATCCTACTTACATGCAGTCAAAAGGATATTCAAATATCTCAAGGGTCAACCTAGGTTGGGACTTTGGTATCCTAATGACTCTTCCTTTGATCTGGTGGCCTACACTGATAGTGACTATGGTGGAGCAAATCTGGATAGAAAGTCTACTTCTGGTGGATGTCAATTTTTAGGAGCAAGATTGGTCTCATGGCAGTGCAAGAAGCAAACAACAGTCTCACAGTCAACCACAGAAGCAAATACATAGCTGCATCACATTGTTGTTCTCAAGTGCTATGGATTCAGAATCAGATGATAGACTACGGTCTTTCTTTCTTGTAGACACCAATCTATATTGACAACAACAGTGCTATAAGCATTGTTAACAATCCAGTCAAGCATATAGAGATCAAGTACCATTTCATAAGAGATTGTAATGAAAAGAAATTAATTCAGGTTTTGAAAGTTCACACTGATGACCAGTTTGCAGACCTTTTCGCAAAAGCCTTTGATGTTGGCAGGTTTACATTCTTGGTCACTAGTGTTGGAATGATAAACTCATGAATAAATATCTTCTCATTACATTTATTTTTGTACTATCTCTGTATATTTTTTCTTTCTTATTTGTTCGTTATTCGTTTTATTCCTCAGGGTACATTTAACAAGTTTGTGTGTGTTTCAGATGGCTTTTGGAGTCATCAGCATGGCCAAAAAGTGCATAGTGAAGTTACCACCACTCAATTGGAGTTACTATTGCTTGCAGTGTTACTACCGCTAAGCATAGTTTCTATCGCTAGTCTTTACTACTGCTACTTTTTGTCTTTTGAGAGTTACTATTGCTTGCTTACTTTCGCTGAGTCATATACTACTGCATCGCAAGTTACTATTGCTAGTTATAATTGCTCGCAAGTTACTACCGCTAGTTGTCACTTACCATTGCTCGTAGGATACTATCGCTGGTTATAGTTACCATTGCCCGTATTCGCCATTTACCACTGCTTAAAGTTATTTCTGCTAGTTACTATTGCTCGCGTGTTTACCACTGCTTGTTATAGTTACTACCGCTTTTAACTTTCTTTCACGCGAATTACCCCTGCTCATTAGTTACCAATGCTCTTAACTGTTACTACCGCTTTTAACTTACTATTGCTAGTGGTAGTTATTCATCTTTACTACCGCTTTTAAACATTACTGTTGCTAGCGTTAGTTACCACTGCTCGTGGTCTGTGTATAAAAGCCCTAATTCACCGTCTTTTTCACAACGACTATTTGGAAACCCTTTCTCTGAGAAACCTTTGCGATTCAGCTATAGGCGATTTTCATTCTCTTTGCTAATTCTTTTTTTGTGATTTCTAATCCGTTCGACTATGGAATCTCTTCGTTTCATTGAAGATCATAACAAGGTTGGTTACCTCACGAAGGACAAGCATTCCACTGGATTCGAAACAATTGTGGATTTCCTGGCATCATCATCAATTGTGTATGCTGCCACACTTAACCCTACCATCTATGTTGAACATATGAAGGATTTTTGGGCGAATGCTACCATTGGAGACTCAGAAGGGGTCAAATCCATTCACACCACCATCTGTGGTCAATCTTTGACTGTTACACCAGCCAAAATCAGACAGCATTTGCGTTTTAATGATGAAGGAGGTATAACTATGCTTTCCCCCTCTGATATAACGGAATCTTTCTTAAGAATGGGATATGCAGGCCCCCAAAATTATTTAAAATATCAAAAGGGCAAATTTTGTCCTCAATGGAGGTTCTTTGAGCATACTCTTCTTCATAGTTTTTCAAGAAAAACAACCAGTTGGAGTGAGTTCAGCAGTACCATTGCATCTGCTTTGGTTTGCTTATCCACTCAACAGGTTTTTAACTTTTCACAAATGATTTTTGATGATCTTGTTTACAATCTTGAGAACATGAACAATGCAAATGTTAAATCCTTTTACATGTTTCCAAGATTTGTTCAAGAAGTTATAACCCAAGAATTGCCGGATGTACCCACTGATGGAAATACCTATGAGAGCTCCGCTCTTAATAGTAAAGTGTTTTCCAATATGAAGAGACTTGCAAAGGGATCTAATGATACTTCCACCCCATTGTTCTCTACAATGATGGGTGTGAACCCCCCTCAAGGTGAGGCATCGGGCTTGCAGCCCTCACAATCAAGCATATCAACTGATGACCTACCCCCACCTTCCAGTTCAAACATCCCTCTGTCCCTTGATTCAACCCCCACCCCCTCACTAAAGCAATATATCAGAAAGAACAGGGGAGCTCCTTCCTCCTCTGGTTCTATTCCTACTGAGCCTCTAAGCCCTCAGGTGGAGCACTCTCCATCTGAATCTTTCCAAAGGGATACCCTATGAGTAATGCCCCACTTAAGTATAAAGAAGGTGCCCTCTAAGAAGCAGGATGGGCATGTGGATGATGCATCAGGACAGTTTGAACATTGCTAAGACCCCCTCCACGGCAACTCCGGGTGAGAAATCATCAGGAGGTCCCAGGTGCCAAGAAACCAAGGGAGCAGCTAGTGTTTCAGCTAGGCGGAAGACTTCTGCTAAAAAGCCCAGAGATCCAGTAAGGGAGGTAAAAACTTCTAAACCTGGTGAGGGCAGTTATACACAAAATGAATTGATGGCAGACCTGGCAACCATTGCCAAAGACCTGAAAGCCCATGATGTCAATTTTCAGATCCATGAGAAGAAGCATCAATCTCATGAGGAAAGGTTAGACTTGCTGGAAAAGATAATTGATGTTCAGAATCAGTTGATTAACGACAAGGATGCAATGCTGGCTGAAGTCACAAGGAAGTTGCAGTTTCAGGGAGCACAAATGGCTTCTATGCACATGAAGATCTCAGCTCTTCAGAGGAGATACTCCACCTTGGCCTCATTCACAAAGGGGGAGAAGAGGTCAAAGGTCAAGGGGGAGCAGATGAAGAAAGAAATTGAAAAAGAAGGTTGTGAATGAAGAGGTTGAGAAGAAAAAGGAAGCTACTGAAACTGTTATGCCTGAGGTTGGTGTTGCTGAAATTGATGTTGTTATGACTGAGGTTGATAATAAAGATGGAAGAGAGGCTGAAGCTAAGGGGGAGACTAAAAAGGAGACAGAAAAAGCTGCTGATCTTGATAAAGATTTTGTGGATGAGGATGAGGTTACTATTGCTGAGTTGTTACTGAAGTTGCCAAAAGTGATTTCAAAAGGTGTGGTGATCAAGGAGAAACAACCAGAAATAAAGAAAAAGGGTGCTGAGTTAGACCCTAAAGACAAAGGCAAGAAGATTTTGGTTGAAGAACCTGAGCCAGAGTCTGAAGATGAGGGAATACCTGCAAATGTTGAAAATCAACTTTTTGAGGCTTTCATTCTGAAGCTTATAGAAGAAGATTGGCTGATAGATTGGCTGCTGAGAAACTGCAAGAGAAGTTTGATAAAGAAGTGGCAAAGGAGACAAAGAAGCAGCCTAAAAAGAAGATAGTAAAGAAGAGAGCCACCATTTCCAAGACTGCTGGTGATGAAAGAAGAATGATGGTGAGGTATTTGGCTCGAGTTCTTGGGAGACCAGTCCAATACTTTGCTAGATGGAGTCTTGTGAAAGTTGAGCAAAAATATCATGAAACCAGAGATAGAATGAATCAGGAAGCTGCTGAGGAAGAAGAGGAAGAAGAAGTTCCTTTGGTACAAAGAAAGAGGAAGAGAAATCAACTTGCCACTGCTGAAGGCAATGTTGAAGGTACTGCTAGTATTGGAGAGAATGCTGACAATGTGCAAAGTGCTGAAATTCCTACTACTGCTGAAAGTGATACAGTTAAGGAAAGGGAGCCAACTCAGATTGAGAAGGAGTCTGAAGATCTGGTCAAGAATTTTGCTAAAGTAAAAAGAGTAAAGAGAATGGCTCAACAGAAGAATTGCTAAAGTAAGACAACAGAAGATTGTGGAAGAAATGGTATCTGATATCACAGATTGGTTCTATTTTGAAGACAAAGAATTGATGTTCTTCAAGGTAATCAGAAGTGGAGGTAGAAGGGAGGTTTATGCCAACTCACATTCTATCTTTACAAAGTTACCTAGAGCTGATTTGATGAAACTGTATGAGCTGGGCTGCACAATGGAGAATGGAGATTATCTGGAGACAAAGGTAATAAAAGAAGACTTTCAATTAATGTTTGCATTTGCTAAAGCCAGGAATGATTTGAAGAGAGACAGTGCAAGAGATCACAGGGATAGCATTGGTGAAGGAAAGGTAGTGGCTTGGTTCACCTACAAGAAGAACAGGACCATTTCTTTAACCTTTGAGCAAGGCAGGAAGAGCTATTTCTTGATAGACTAATGGTATGATTTTGATCCTGCTTTGATTGAGAGTGTGATAAGGCTGAAAGATGAGAAATTTGCTCTCACTGAGTTAGATAAGGAGTTGGTGGAAAAGCTGAAGTCTCAAGTTCTTGGTATTCAAGAAAATTATTTGGGAAAGGAGACACCTGATCAACCTGAAAGAAAGGTTAAGTCATGGGGTATTCATGAGATAGAAAGATTGTTCTATGCTACTGAATGGGAAGATGGTGAAAAGCTAAAAAGACCAATACTTTCAAAGCTGCTTGAAGAGTGCACAAGGGATAATTTGAAGCAGATGTATGAGATTGGTATGAAGATGTATGGGTCTGATCTTGAGTCTGATAATCAAGATGAGATCATTGTGAAGCTGAAGAGTTCTCTAGAATGCCTATGTTGGTTGTTTGAACCATCTAGGATTGCTAATTTGCTGAATCAACCATGTGAAGTTGTGAATGAATGGAGATGGTTTGAGAAGAGCAGAATGTACTCTCTTACCATGAATGGAATGGATAAAGAGTATTATTTTGAAGACAGTGCTCCAGTTCATGATATTCAGAGGCTACAAGGCATGATGAAGGTGAATCTGAGCATAGATAAGCCTCTCACAACACTTGAAAACTTAACTTCTCATTCTGAAAGTTAAGTTAGGGGGAGATTGTTGGGATTATGATACTGTTGCTGAAATACCACTGCTAGCATTGAGTTAGTACTGCTGAAGACTATTCTGAAGATTAGCACTGCTAGTTTGTTGGTTACCACCGCTGATCAATTTACCACCGTTGGCATTATGTTACCACTGCTAGTTGAACAGGCTCAAACAGACGTGCAATTCTTCTCAATTGCAGGAATCAAGAATAATCTTGAGGCTCCAATATTCTAAACAGAAAACTGAATGAACTCGTACATCTATCAATCTATCAGCTATCTATTTATACAAATTACAAGATAAGAATAAGGAAAGTAAATCTTCAAAATAATCTCTAAGATATCTCTAAAATCTTCGCATCATTTCCTTATCTTCAGTCTTCAAATCCTTACCATATCGCAATCCAACTAGCAGTGGTAAAACAAAATCAGTAGTAATCTTCAACTAGCAGTGGTAACATAATGCCAACGGTGGTAAATTGATCAGCGGTGGTAACCAACAAACTAGCAGTGCTAATCTTCAGAATAGTCTTCAGCAGTACTAACTCAATGCTAGCAGTGGTATTTCAGCAACAGTATCATAATCCCAACAATCTCCCCCTAACTTAACTTTCAGAATGAGAAGTTAAGTTTTCAAGCTGTTGCTGAATTTTCTTCACCAACAGATTGGGGCTTTGGTTTGTAATCATTAAATTGTTGATCAATAGAAATCTGTTTTGCAAAATTCATTGTTAATCATTCAAAATGTTATTCCGCGACTTCTTTGAATTGTTTTCTGTTCTTGTTAATTTGATCATGACAGTTTGGGTTTGATCCCTTCTTTTAATAATTGTTAAAAAATATTTTGTTTTGTAAGAAACATTTTTGTTATTTTAGCAACTATTTTTTGTCTTTTACACTATCTAAGATTTTGGTTCCTTGGATTTCCGATTGGGTAAATGACAAAAAAATCCCGATAAAACGACGAAAAATGCCTCTCATATGATGGAATTTTTTTAACGATCATTAGGAGATGAGCAAAATCATAATGTTTTTGCATACCATGATAGTTATTTTCTAATTTCAAAATTGCAGAGACAAAAATGTTACTTTCTGTAAATCACATGAACCAAATTACATTTACTCTATAAAGTATTAGCCTTTAGATAAGATTAGGAATGTGAGTGTTTTTGGCAAAATAAGCTAGCAGATAAGCTAGTACATGTTTGGATCGACCATAAGCTATCTTATTGAAACGCTGGTTGGAGTAGCGTTTCAGGAGATTTTTGTTGGTTTTTTCAATTATACCCTTATTAATATTAATTATTATACATCTAGATACCTTTTTTGGTCATTTTACATGCTCATAAACTAGTTTTTGCCAAACATAATTTACTCATAAGCTAGCTTATCAGCTACTAGCAAGTTAATAACAGCTAGCATGCCAAACACAACCTTGAACCTAGGTATAAATCACCAATATATTAAAAGTTATGAATTTTTTGAGTATTTTTTAGCACTATTCTAAAAAAACTCGCCACGTAGTAGCCATGGCTTCAAGGCTTATGTCTCATGCCACGTTAAGCCTTTGGCACGCCATGGCCTACTGCGCAATTATCCTAATGCGATATTTAATTTTTCTTTATGTTTTTAAGGTTTGATTTGCTAGTTTTCAATATATAACCTAATTTTAATTTGTTTATTACTATTAACTCACTGAATGACACTACAAAACATATACTCATATACATAATATTTTATATAAACTAGAAATTTGACACCATAAGTCATGCCTTAAAAACGTTATAAGACTTGATCTCGTTGCCACGTTACACCTCTCACATTAACATATACTCATAGATATGGGATAACAAAAAGAGGAATGAACTTGATGCTTGTAAATTTTGCATTTTCTTTTTAATAAAGAATTATATAATCTTCCATTTTAAATTTATAATAAAGTTTCATATATTGTCATAACATATAAATATAAGTGGGCAGGTAGATGGTGGTAAATACAATGAGCGTGGGTTTTGCGTGTGGTGTTGAAATGTGTTATATTTTATGTATTGTTACTATCCATAAGTTGCTATTTAACCACCTGTTTGGCAGTTTGGTCCTTTTTTTGGTAGTCTTGTTGTCTATATGAATTAGTTATCGTTCTACTAAATACTTTCTTCTTATCATATAATATATTTATGACATAAATGATTGATCATATAGTCTTTCACACCTTTCTCCTTTTTATACATTATTTTACAAGTTATGATTTTTCAAAACCACAAGGGTGTGGTGTAGTGGTAATCACCTGCGGAGAGCATAGCTCTCAACCCAGGTTCGATCCCTGCAATCCCCGTTGTGGCCACTGGGTTTAATATCAGGGCTGCATGCTTTAGTGGTCAGTTGCATTGCCAAGAGATTAGTTTGGGCCAAAGGCCCGGGAACCGTTTACAAAAAAAAAAAAAAAAAAAAAAAAAAAAAAAAAAAAAAAAAAAGTTATGATTTTTCAAATATCTGTCTACTATTTTTGATAAATATTTATAAACATACATTTAAATTGTTTAGATCCTCGAAGAATATGTAGACTTCGTTCATTTGTTTTGGTTTTCACATATAATGGTCCACATAAGTGTGCATCTATTATTAAAACAAATAAACTTCAAATTATATATTTGTTTGTTAATGTAGGTCTACAAGTAATAAAGTATCTATCTCATCCACTCAAAGACTAATAAGGGAAATCAGTCAATCACACCCCTAATCAAACTTTTGTTATCTTTATATAAATGTATTTTTGATGACTTACTATTAAACTACCAAAAGCATCCAAAGAAATCCAAATCAAGTGAAAACAATGTTACATGTAACTCTTTGTCATGCCTTTATTGTGTTAGAGGTGTTTTGAAGATAAAAAACAGTGAAGCTATGTCTTTGTGTAATGTATTACCTTTAGTCCTCATAAAAAAGTTTAAATTGTATAAATACTTTTTATGAGATCTTCCTAAATTTAGATAATGTTTGGTTTACAGATTCTGAAGGAATTTGATGGAATTGAAATGTTGATTTCCATTGACCAGATTTCATTCCTTCGTTTGGTTCATTTTTTTCCACAGAAGGAATCTCTGAATTCCATCAAATTCTACAAATGAAGGTGTTAGAAGAGGAAAGAATTCTGAGAAAAGTGTATTGGATTAATGAATCATAATGTACAAAAGGGGTATAAAGACCCTATTTATATACAATACAAGGAAAGGAAAAGGGATATGGGCCAAGCCCATGGGCCTAATATATACATGCTAACACCCCCCCTCAAACTTAATCAGGGGAGGAACGAGACAGATTGAGTTTGTGAACAAGCTCGCGAAAACGGCCGGGCAAATGAGCTTTGGTGAAAATGTCGGCGGGCTGATCCAATGTAGAAATCGGATGAAGTTGAATGGTGTTACGCACAACATGTTGACGAGTAAAATGGCAGTCAATTTCAATGTGCTTGGTGCGTTCATGGAAAACATCATTATGAGCGATCTGTATGGCGCTATTGTTGTCGCACCATAGAGGAGTGGGAGACCGTTGAGGTGCGCCCATGTCAGAAAGCAACCAACGGAGCCAGATAAGCTCTTGAGTGGTGTCGGCGAGAGCACGATACTCGGCCTCAGTGCTAGAGCGAGCAGTGAGAGATTGTTTCTTGCTGCGCCAAGAAATAAGGGAATCACCGAGGAAGAAACAATACCCGGTGGTGGAGCGACGATCGGTCATGTCGCTATCCCAGTCAGCATCAGAAAACCCCCGCAGAAGTAGCGAGGACTTGGAGGAGAAGTGTAACCCATGAAACATGGTCCCTTTTAGATAGCGAAGGATCCGTAGGACCGCAGCATAATGATCTGAGCAGGGAGCAGCCATGAATTGACTCACGGTGTGAACGGCATACGCAATGTCTGGCCGAGTCACAGTGAGATATACAAGAGACCCTACGAGCTGACGGTACCGAGTGGGGTCCTGTAGCGGGGTGCCCGCATTAGGTGCCAAGTGGAGGTTGTGTTCCAATGGAGTGGAGGCAACTTTGTTATCCGAAAGTCCGGCCTTTGAGAGAAGGTCGGAAACATACTTGGCTTGACAAAGATAAATCCCGGATGCATCAGATAGAACCTCTAGTCCAAGAAAGTAGTGAAGGTCGCCAAGATCCTTCATCTCAAAACTGGAGGAGAGAGACTGCTTGAGGGAAGCGATACCATTAGAATCATCCCCAGTAATGATCATGTCATCAACGTATAGAAGAAGGAGAATGCTTCCAGAATCAGTGGTGCGGGTAAAAAGACCAGAGTCATAGTTGCTTGCAGAGAACCCCAATGAGAGCACGGTTTTGCTGAATTTTTCAAACCAAGCGCGAGGAGCCTGTTTGAGACCATACAGGGCTTTGCGGAGGCGACAGACATGGCCGGGAGGCAGGGAGACACCCGGAGGGGGAGTCATATAGACTTCCTCAGAGAGATCGCCATTCAGGAAGGCATTTTTGACATCCATTTGAAAGAGAGGCCAATGCTTGGTGGCTGCAATAGCGAGAAGGCTGCGAACAGATGTGATGCGCGCAACAGGCGCAAAAGTCTCCTCATAGTCAATCCCATATTCTTGGTTGAAGCCCTTGGCGACAAGACGGGCTTTGTATCGATCAACAGAACCATCAGATCTGGTTTTAATCTTGAAGACCCACTTCGAACCAATGGGTCGCTTGCCAGATGGAAGCAGAACAGAATCCCATGTGTGGGCCTTGGCGAGAGCACGAAGTTCCTCCTGCATAGCTGCTTGCCATTGTGAACAAGAGGCAGCTTCCTTATAGGAAGGTGGTTCATGATTGGATAATAAGGTGGCATAGCAGTGATAATCACGTAGATGAGCAGGAACTTGTCGTACCCGATCAGAGCGGCGAACAGGTTCTGACGTGGATGGTCCAGGATCCGGAGATTCAGCAGATACCTCAGGTGTAGGCGGCGGAGTTGGTGCAGGATCAGAGGGCTGACCCAGAAAGTCAGGAATAGGAGGAGGAGTTGGAGGGATAGGTGGAGCAGACTCAGGAAATAGAGGGATGGGTGGAGACTCAGTGTCAGGCAGGGAATAAAAGGGAACATGTTCCCAAAAGGTAACATTTCTGGAGATACGTAAGCGTTTGGATACAGGATCCCAGCAGCGATACCCTTTGTGCTCAATGCCGTATCCGAGAAAGAGGCATAGGCGGGCACGAGGTTCAAGTTTGTTGTGTTCATGGGGTTGAAGTTGAACGAAACACGCACATCCCCAGACTTTGAGAAGATCATAAGCAGGGAGAACTCCATGTAAGACTTCATAGGGGGATTTGTTGTGGAGTATGGGAGTAGGATGTCGATTGATGGTATAGACAGCAGTAAAGGTTGCTTCTCCCCAGAAGCGGGCAGGACATTTTGCAGAGACAAGCAGAGTGCGGACCGTATCAAGAATATGTCTATGTTTGCGTTCAGCGCGACCATTTTGTGGGGAAGTGCCAGGACAGGAGTACTGGGAAATTGTTCCCTGAGATCTGAGGAAGGCAAGGAGAGAAGATTCTTTGTACTCCATGGCGTTATCGGCCCGAAGGATCTTTATGGGTTTCGAGAATTGTGTTTGAATCATGCGAGCAAAAGTAATGTAGAGCTGAGGTAGCTCTGATCGATGTTTCATAAGATATATCCAGGTGAAGCGGGTGTGATCATCGACAAAGATAACAAAATACCGAGCACCCCCCATAGATGGGTGAGGTGCTGGTCCCCATACGTCAGAGTGAATTAAATCGAAAGGACAAAAAGATTTAGATTCATTAGTTTCAAAAGGAAGGGCATGATGTTTGCCAAGCTTACAAGGTAGACAGGAAATGTCTGAAGAAGTAACATGACCTAATGAGCCTGAACTAGCTAGCATTTTTATTCTGCTGGAAGATAAATGACCTAGACGAGTATGCCATAGATCAAGGGAAGATGAAGGAGAAACTGAAGCAACGACTCTTGAAGACGAAAGAGGAATCCGAATGTAGACGACTTCGAGAACCCGTCCAACTCTACGGCCTACACCAAGGGTCTGCTTGGTCTTCGGATCCTGTATAACACAACCAGAAAAATCAAAGAACATTAGTAAACCCATTTCTTGGAGCTGCGTAAGGGATACAAGTCCTATTGCTATGTCGGAAACATGTAAGACATCAGGTAACTGAATATTGTCTGTAGAGACATCTCCTTCGAATAGAACCGGCTTAGGAGAAAGATCCGCCAATCCCACAGTAGGGTGAGGTGAACGTCGCTTAGAGACAAAGCTTGTGGAATAAGGGGACATGTGGTTGAAGCACCCAGAGTCAAAAATCCACAGAGTACCTGAGGGACCTGAGGGGGTTGAGTGAGGAGGGTTCATCCCCATGGACCCGGTCATGAGTTGCGCCATAAGCTCTTGATTCCGGCGCATAAGATCCAGCAGATCTGGTGAAGAGGATGCAGATGCAGCGATAGGCATTCCAGAAGGCTCATGTGGAGCAACGAATCTGGCTGCCGACTGATTGTGGGAGCTATAGGGCTCATGTTGAGCAGGAAATCTGGCAGCAGGCTGCTGTTTCTTCGTGTTTTGAGGGCATTCAGAGAGAAGGTGGCGAGGATGTTGAATGCCACAGCCTTTGCATCTTCGAATTGGGCAATCAATCAGGGAGTGAGAGGGTGAGTGACAGAACGCGCACTCCTTGGGTGACGGTTTTCCCTGAGGCTTGCTGTAAGAATTCTGGAAGCCTTTGCCCTTAGGCTTGAAGGAGGAGGGAGTGTAGAACACTGACTCGGATGGAGTCGGTGTGGGAGTTCGAAGTTGAAGACGTGTTTCTTCACTCAGTAGTTCCGTGATGGCATCATCAAGCGAGGGAAGAGGATGCCTATGTAGAAGGGAGGCTCGTACATTCTCGAATTTGTCTTGAAGACCCATGAGGATGGTGATCAGGTGTAACTGATTGAAGTAAGCCTGATAGAGAGTCGCGGTGTTATCATGGACTTGAGGAGCACCCATGTTCAAGTGATCACGAATGGCTTGCATCTCAGAGATGTAGGAGCTGACTGGTTGATCTGGAAGTTGTCGTTTGGTTTGAAAAGTTACCCATAGCTGATACTGGTGTGCAAGGCCAGTAGCTGAATAGCGCTTTGTCAGAAAATCCCAAAGGCTTTTGGCAGTCGTATAGCCAAGGAATTGTTGATTGATCTCTGCAGTTGTTGAGGCATTAATGAACCCAAGGATTTTAGCATTGTTAATGTCCCACTCATTAACACGCTTGGCATAGTCGGTCGTGGATTCGTTTGCAGTTCTTGTTGGAGCTGCAGTTGTCCCGGTGACGTAAGAGTAAAGACCATGAGATTTCAAGAGGATGGTCATGTGGTGATTCCAGATGATGTAGTTATTCCCATTGAGAACAACAGATATGGGATTCGAATGAGTGAGGTTCGAAGTCATGGTAGGTAAGAGAATAAGGGTAATAATAAAGAGAAAACCCGGTTTGGAAAATACTGTTTTCCGATTCGGAAAACGTAAAGCGAGAGAGGCAGAGTTTCGACTTGGAGAGCGGGTTCCGACTCGGAAATCAAAAGATTTTCCAACTCGAAAGCCGATTCTGGAAAGGGAGAGAAATCCGATTCGGACTTTGAACTAATTCGGAAAAAGGATTCGGAAAAGGGGTTTGAAAATCCGAATTGGATTTTCCGATTCGGAAAACGAATTCGGAAAGGGGGTTCGGAAAGCGAAATCGGATTTTCCGATTCGGAAATTGAATTCGGAAATCCGACTCGGAAAAGGATCGGAAAAAGGTGAACTCCGAATCGGAAAAGGATCGGAAAAGAGTTTGGAAAAAGGGAATTCCGAATCGGAAAAGAGTAATCCGATTCGGAAAAGAAGAAAAACCGATTCGGAAAAACGAGAATCCCAACTCGGGATTAAAGAGCCTAATGCTCTGATACCATGTTAGAAGAGGAAAGAATTCTGAGAAAAGTGTATTGGATTAATGAATCATAATGTACAAAAGGGGTATAAAGACCCTATTTATATACAATACAAGGAAAGGAAAAGGGATATGGGCCAAGCCCATGGGCCTAATATATACATGCTAACAGAAGGAATTCAACATTCCTTAGCAACTACCAAGTATTCTGATGAAATGGAATTCAGTTTTTTCATAATGTCAGATATACCTTGAATCAATACAACCAATAACAAGAAGTTATTTTACTAATTTATTTCATAATTATTGTATTGTTTTATTTAATAATTAATATTAAATAACTAATTTATTAATTTATTTAATAATTATTGTATTAATTTCTTCTAATTAATTTATTATATTATTTAATAACTATTTACTTAAATTTTTTAATAATCATTTTTTTAAATAAAGTAATTAATGAATATTTATATAATAATATTGTGTGACAAAAAATTAAATTATTAAAAGGGTTTATTTTAATCATTTATCAAAATTTTATTCCAATTCCAAAGAGACAGATCCAATTCATTTAGGGTGCGTTTGGTACGCAGACGGGACAGGACAGAACAGGACAGGACAGGACAGAACAGGACAGGACAGGTGTCCAGCGTTTGGTAAGCTAGAACAACATAGGACAGGACAAGCCAGAACATGTTAAAATGACCAGTTTACCCCTGATGAGCTGTGTACTGTTTTATTAATAAATAATCAATTTAATGCATAATAACAAAGAATTTAAAACCTTTGACAGATTTCATTTCATCCAAAAACATTATGCAAACCAAACGCCACCTTAGGGTTTAATATAGATTATATGATATTTTAATTGCTTTACGTTTTACAATCTTATCAAAAGAGCTTTATAATCAATATATGCTTTGAATCCACAAAAAATAATGTGAATTTGAAACCTGTAAAAAATTCAAAACACACGTTTTTTAACATGTTAAACATTACTCAGACGAAAAGTAAACTATGAAAAGATAGAGGCATAGACATATACCAAGTGTAGTTCCAACAACGTTTGCTAATGTATTTCCTTTTTTATTTTATATTTCAAATTTCTGGCATGGTTAACTTTTACAATAAGATTTCTATAAAGAACTATAATCATAAGAAACTATTGGATAAAAATATTTATTTTAAATGAATGTAATTTTTTTCATTTGTGTGTTTTTCTTGAATGATATACAACTTTTCTTTGTTACAAATCCGAATTTTCCAATCGTGATGTATCAACCCAAAACAGTTTTTACCCCATTGTATATCACATACAAATTCAATTAATCATATGAACTTATGAAACTCTATAAAATAGAGGAGGGCAAAAATCGGGCCGGGCCGGGCTTTGATCGGGCCTCGTAAAGACCGGGCTTTTCGGGCCTTGGTTTGACCGGACTTTGACTGGGCTCGGGCCGAGCCGGGCCGGGCCTTGAGTGTGACACCCGGGCCCGTTACATGACAAAGCCTAGGCTTTGAGGACCGGGCCTTGAATAATTTTTTTTCTTTTTTTTTTTTTCTCTTTTTCTAACTTATAACACTACAATTATTTTTATAATTCTAATAATAATGATAATATACAATATAAACTAGATTTATTTTATTTTAAACAACTAAAACTAAACTATATAAAACAAATACATTTCAAAAGTTCAAGAAAACTACGAAAATGCAATTGAAAACGGGTCGGGCCCAGGCCGGACCGGGCTTTCAAAAGTTCCAAAACTAGGCCCTTCGGGCTAGGACCGGGCTTTGGTCGGGCCGGGCCGGGCTTTTCATCGGGCCGGGCCGGGCTTTTCGTTGGGCTCGGGCCGAGCCCAGGCCAGATGCCCATCTCTACTATAAACAGACTAGTTTTCACACATGTTTCAAACAACATTTGAAAGCTATTTTAAAATTTTATATGAACTGTTGGGTACATATACATAAACTATACAACATAACATGAAAAATGCTAGTATACACTAAAATTACATGCTATTCATGCGATTTTGTCCATAAGTTGAGGCCGTAGACCAAGTCCCTTGCTTTCTCTTGAATTGATCATTTGACTGTTTTTTCTTCTTATTTTGGCTTTGTTCTTGTTTGATTCTCCAAACACACACACATACGCGCGTGCGCACACATACATACATAGAGAGAGAGAGAGAGAGAGAGAGAGAGAGAGAGAGAGACCCAACCTGAAATTTCACAACAAACCATTGTGAAGGTTCATATTTTTGTTACATTCACATGGTTTTGCTGCAAAGTTTCAAGTGTAAAAATGTGCTAATACAGATCTCATGAAAACATGTTGGTCTCACTTAAACGTAACCCTTATATAAGGGCTTCAAATATAAACTGTGTAACTGTTACAAGCTCTA
The DNA here is from genome assembly GCA_030169165.1 of Centaurea solstitialis. Classification (NCBI taxonomy): domain Eukaryota; kingdom Viridiplantae; phylum Streptophyta; class Magnoliopsida; order Asterales; family Asteraceae; genus Centaurea; species Centaurea solstitialis. The sequence continues at coordinate 56,815,755 of CM058040.1, forward strand.
CAAACCAATCCCAATCCTATCTGTAGATAATCAACAATGTGAATTAAACCTATAATTGAATTTACTCATACCAAATTTGATACTCGCCTCTAAATTTTAAAATAAACAAAATTATAAGCTAAGATTACGTCTGTAGCATTGCAAGTCCCAAATCAAATACAAACCATTAAAAACATACAAAACATGCAAAGCAATTTTACATGTCCAATTAGCCTAAAGAATATATGATTTCATAATTATATCGGTTGTTTCATATATAAAACATTGATCATAATTAGTCAACTCTAATCATATTTTTTTTTTAAATTCAAACCATAAGAATGAACCTTCATTGTTTCCACAAATATTATTCAAGTTCGTAACATTTAAAAAAATTTACATTCGATTTGTCATCTTGCATTTAAAAGATGCTCAACTACACAACACAAGTACTAGACTAAATCGGGCCCGGGCCATAATTTATCGTAAGTATTTTAGGCTCAATCCACTTAATCACCTGTCGTCTGTCGGCCATCGATCATATCTCCTGTTAAAATAAGGAACAATCTATTTCCACTGGTCTTAACCAGTAAATTCACAATAATGTTCGATATTTTTCTATTTAATTTTTAACATTTTGGGTTAACTTCTAATAATTATATTTTGAGTTGATAATTGTTTTTATGGGACAAATTGTTGGTATATTATTTAACATCTTGTTTCATGTTACTTCGTGTTACATTACAACTCTCATAACAAAGTTTTGGGTCTTTTTTTAGGATAATTAACTTATATCAAGTTTCTTTAAAATGGAAAAAAGAAGCTAAAATATTCAAAAGAAATTACATTGAATAAAGATTTTAATATTCAGTTTTATAATATATTTAATAATATAATGAAAATATACCTTTTTTTCTTTTCATTCAGTTTTAGTTGTTGGTTGGTGATACAATTATTCTTAAGAATAACAAAATTTTAGTTCTTCAAATTTCAAGAGAAATCTACACTTTTCTTTCAGTTTGAAGAAAGTTCTTGAAAAAAAAAGTTATATTAAAAAGTCCAAAATTTTATTATGAAAAACTATGCTCTAATATTTTGCTTTAATGTCTAATGGCTATTTTTTTTTTTACTTTACTTGGACAACCTTTTCTTTTATAAGACTCAGTCAACTAATTGTATTTAATAATTCATGAAAGTATTTTATCATTCTTAATTAAACTATATAACTTTTTTATTAAAAAATTAAAATTACAGTTGATATCAAAGCCATTTTGATAAAGTCAAGAAGTTGGGGCCAACAAATTCATTTGCTACCTCTAATTTCTTATAATAATATAAATGTTTAAAATTTGTATTATAAAATAATGAGCTAAATTTGACATGAATTTATCTTCATTGTACTATTTTATTCATCTATTTTGGCTTGAATTATTGGGTCTTTATGGAAAATCATAAGATAAAAGTTGTAATAACTTATATAAAATTTCATATTGGTCATTTGTTATCTCAATAGAAATCATTTCATTTATGTTATAATTTAAAAAGATTGCAAACATATGATATGACATCAACTTACTAACAATCTAACATAGTAAAATTGGTTGTCATTGGTATAATTAAATGCAAAAATACAACTAATAGATTTATATGATCTTATTTCCCAAAAACTAAGATAATTTTTAATATTGATGTAATTAAAAATTAAAAATTAAAAATTAAACAAATATAACTAAACCTATTTTAAAAGTAATAACATACTAATACAAGGGCCGAATTAGCACTATTTATAAAATTTAGGGGTGAATTCTAGCGATGCTTTAAACTTGGAGGTCCCAACGTATACTTTTGAGGAAGTGCCCAAGACCACATGATTTCTAATGGTTTAGAACTTATGCGATATTATTTGTTATATAATAATAAATGTACACCATAATTATTAATTTGTACATAAAAATATACATGAGTAGTTATGGTATCGATAAAAAAATTGAAAAGCCTAAACAAAACTGGTTGCTATCTTGGCCATGGCTCCGTAATCTTCAAACGCTCTTTCGACGATTTTACATCTCAATAATTCCGGGAAAAACAACCAATAAGACGTCCCTAAAACAAATAAAACAACTAATGGGGTGGCTATTTGACGGGGTAAACTCCACCGCAGGTTAACAGATTTCTTGATCACTATCTCCATTACCAACGAGACTCCATGTATACAGAAGAAAAGCATCGTATGCCACGTTGGCCAATCGCGAGTGAAGTAAAAAAAGATCAACTCATGCATTAAACCCGAGACTGCAAATGTTGTTAATACTGCAGGTATTGGGGCCCACATCCTACCAATGACCCTGGTTGATAGTGTACGAACTGGATTGTAAATGGTTGGGTAAAGGATCCGATTGACCATCACGTTCCACCTCCTACCCCAGAAATCTTGAAGAGATGTGGAAAGATAAGGCTCATCAAATTGGGGGTCAAGCTTTATCCCCAATAACAACTCCACTATCATGGAGCTCATAGCAAGTATGAGCTCCAAGAAAAAGTAGACCGAGCATGCAAAAAGGATCCAAGCAATCATTAGATTCATATTGTCACCATAATCATGATAAACCTTGAGGAAAATAGCAAGAAGAAGAGCTTTGACACCATAATTGAAAATAGACTTTTTGGAAGGATTTTCGTCTTTGTTATGCTTTTCGATTGGAAAATATGCGAAGGACAAGAAAACATAGAGGGAAATAGAAGGGGCGGCAAGAGGTCCTTTTTCGAAGGCGAAAAGGAGGAGTTTGAAATTGGTGAGCCAAGAGATATATAAAGAAAGAGCCCCAATCAAATGAACCGAGTTAAAGAAAAGTGGAATCGAGAAGAAAAGCAAAACAATGGGAAGGATGGTCAAGAGTCTTGGAAACCCTTTGGGGATGGTTTTTCCCACAAAATAGCAATAACCAAGAGAAATTGATGCAAAAAGAGATACCTTGACGAGATTCTTGATGTCTTCTTCAAATTCCATGGTTGCCTTCTTCAATCAAAGGGTATTTAAGTTTGGTGAGAGGTGGGGGTATATGTATATATAGGTGTGTTATATTTTGGACAAAAGGCATAAGATGACATAATATTTTAAAGATCTCACTAAGTAGGTATAGAATGGTAAGCATGTTTCTAAACCCATTCCAAGTTTAAAAATCAACAAATCCATGAAAACGACAAAGGAAAGAAACGAATAGAAAAAGACATAAAACAAAAAATCGACATCAAATAGTCTTTGGCCTTAGAATTATTTAGCATAAAGTTCATTAATTTGTCATATGTGTCAAGCACTATTATAATAATGATTAAAAACACTACACATGAATAAGAAAATCACTTTAGACACACATAAAGTTTCTATATCAGTAAAATCATCTATTATTTTTCATACCATAAAAATCCTTTTACAAAAATTATATTTATTATACCAAAATATGCTTTAAATATCTCATATATATTTATTTCATATTAATTAAGAAATGTATATGGAGATTGTCTTTGTTGATTGAATTTGAAGTTATAAATAATTTGGAGCTAATTTGTTAGCACTTAAATATGAAATAGATGCTTACCAACAGAAACAATCATGTTTAATTGATAAATTGTATCTAGTTGAATAATTATTGATTTGTTACTGTAAATATATGTTATAAACATCTAAAATATTCCTTTCAAATAAAAAAAATACTAAATATTGTAAAAAATAAGAAAGAATCATACATAAATTATTAAAAAAAAATTCTAAGATTAAAATTTATTTAAAGATGTATATTGAAAGAATGGTAGATTATAGATATGATTTACATATATATCTTGAAATAAATTTGTTTTTATAATTTGTATATGAATTTTTCTTTAACATTTTCTTTCTTACCTTATTTAACCTCCATCAATATGAAAATTACATAATGGTACATGTTTGGGTCGTGGACTCCTGGGTTATTTCTTATTAGCACCTAACATCACATTAACCAACAGGCTTGTAGTCTAGCGGTATCAAGGTGTTTATAAGGTGTTTAGGCAAGGGTTCGAGTCCTGCTATGAACAAAGGTGTAGTTTAGGAGTAGAGTAGATTTGATGTTAATAAAAAAATCTAACATAACATTAATTAAATAGTAGAAACATTATTGGTGGACTGTTATCTATTTTTGACTTCTTAGTCTTTCTTCAATAAAAAATACGATATATTTAATTAACGCCTTGACTGTAATAAAGTTTCATAATTTTCAAATGTGACATAATGCACCTTCTAAAACCGTCAAAAGAAAGTTGGAAACACGGAAGTTCAAAATTGGCTTCAAGGTTGAATTATTATACAAGTGAAAGAATATATATTTATGACCGTAAATATTAAATTTGTTGACTTTTAAAGAAAATAGTTTTAGATTTTGGTTCATAAGATTTGTCATTTGTTGCAAAACTCGTCCATTATTTATGTTCTTAGCAAAAGACGAATTCATCTATGATTTTTTTTTTTTGGATTTGGTCTTCATAGTAATAATCATCCAACTTTTTTTCACTAAATTTGATTTTTTAACATTTTATTATTTTATTATTTTCAGATCAATGGGATGAACTTTGTAACTTACAGTGAATTATATTATACTTTATTTTGTGCATTTGAATATTTTATGTATTTACTTTTATATATTTTATGAAATTATATCTATATAAAAGTTTTTATGTTTAATTTTATAAATTATGTCATGTTTTTATAATTTAGATGATTAAAACTTTATTTACTACACATTTATATTTGATATATCTATAAATTACTTTTCAAAATTATTTATTTATTTATTTATAATCTATATATAATTTATATTATATTTTTGTGTTTATATATAATGTATTTGAACTCTCCACCAAAGAAATTCGAATAGTATATGATTTAGCTTTTGTGGAATAAATTTTGTCATAGACAAAATTGTGATCCATATGCGGATTTTGATAGTTAATTTATAAATTGTTTAATTTAAAATTTCTGCTACAAACACTAAGTCAAATCACTATACAAATTATATAGGTGGAAGGCTAAATACATAATCTTAAACATTAGTATAGAATAACTTATAAAATATAAATAACTTGTAAGTAGAAATATGTGCAGCGAATATAAATATATAAAAAAATATATAAAAATCTAATATAATTTGTAAGATATAAACATAATAAATAGATTCGACTGTGTTTGGTAAAAATAAGCAACTAGTTTATAAGCTAGTCCATCCAAATATGTACCATAAATTAGCTTAATAAAACACTAGTTAAAGTTGCGTTTTAGTAGCTTTTTTCAATTATATCTTTATTAATATTATATATATTATCTTCAAGATACCCTTTTTGGTCATTTTACATGCTCAAGCTCGTTTTTGTCAAACATAATTTATTAATAAGCTAGCTTCTTTTTGGAATGGTATCCAAGGCTTTGCCCCGACTAATCCCGGCAAGGTCTATCGATAGCTAAAGCATGCTGCCATGAGTTAATCCCCAGTGGCCACAATCTAAAAGCTCTTGAATTCGAACCTGTGGTAGAAAGGTTAACTAGCCACTTCCCACACAGGCCTTAACCAGTACGCCACAACCTTGTGGGTTATTCATAATCTAGCTTATCAACTACTAACTAGTAAACATAGCCTTAGTACCTTTGGTTTAAAATTTTGTAGAATAAAGAAAAAATGCTAAAAGAAATTATATTTAACAAAAAAGATGAATGACCCTTAATGTGAAGGACTATATCCAACACGAATTACAAAGGCATGGTGTTCTTTTGCAAAAAAATAAAAATAAACAACCATTTTCGTAACTAATAATATTTGTTAAGGGACCTAATACATAATTTAGTGATAGTATTATGTTGATTGTTGATACATAATTAATAATAATAATTTATTTGGCAAGACATGTATAGTTCAATACAACAACTTTTATGACTATAATAAATGTTAGATTAGACGATTGATATGATAGAAATATTAAATATATAGTTTAATTATTGAATATGAGGGTGTTTAATTGTTGATGACATGAAAAGGATGAAACATGTGATTGTCAAGTGTCAAGGAAAACGTGACAGGCGTGAACCTCACGAACCTTCTACTATCTTTCTTTCTTTTTTCTTTTTTTGGAAGAGGAACCTTCTACTATCTTCACCATCTCTTTCGTCGTCAATGTAATATAAAACATGTTACGATGAAAAATTATATGAAAATATGAGTTAACATAAAAATGTAGGAAGAAATGTAAATTCTTTTTTTTTTTTTTTTTTTGAAGAAACAAATCGGCAATATATTAAAAAGAACAAAGGAAAAGCAAAACCGTCCAACTATTAGGGCGTCACAAGCCGACGACCCCAACAGACAAACCACCATAAAACAAACAACCAGAAAGTGGACAACCTATCAACCCACAAACCAGAACAAACCCACAAAAACCACCCACTAGACAAACAACGCCAAAACAGACATAAAAATCTAGCTAGGCACTCCATGAACCATCTTCAAAGAGGTCTTCCAGTCTTCCCGAAGCTTGATCGTAGAAATAATCGTCTTGACAATCTGCATGGTGGTGCGCTTCTCCTCAGTGAACAGACGCTTATTTCGTTCAATCCAAATTTCATAAACTATGGCCGAAAGAGCGAGCTTACGAAGCAGCAGTTTAGGGGCACTATTATGGTCCGAAATCATAACAAGAATATCATCCCAAGACGAAGGAAAACCCTGCCAATGAACCCTCTGCATAACTCCATCCCAAACCTCCGCAGCAAAATCACAAGTGAAGAAAAGGTGCGTATGCGAATCCATACACCGGTTACACAAACTGCATAAGTAGTCCGGTGGCTCTTCTTTCCATAATAACATACGGTCCTGTGTAGGAAGACGTCTCCAATGTAAATTCTTGATCACTTTTAATCTCATGAAGTATCCGTTGAATTGTGATTTATAAGAGAATTGATTTAATATAATTCATTAATGCAAAAGATCATGTTCTCTTCAATTAGATATGATGCTAAGTATAAAAATTAAGGAATGAGATCCCTTTTCCCTTTTCTACAATGACTTATCGGCCGTTTACCAAACACTTATCTTGGTAAGGACTTATCAAGTCATATTACATTACCGGAATTAAGAATCTTACCCCAGTAAGAGTGAGGCAAGGATGAGAGTCTTACCTGGTAAGTGAGGGTCGCCATCTCTTACCACGGTTAGCACTAACCGGGTAAATTGTTGCATACGATACCATTTTTGTGAACTAAAATCTTACCCAGTAAGTTAGAGATAGTGTTGAATGTTATTGGTAACCACTTACTCGAATAAGCGTTTGGCAAATGGGGCCTTATTTCAAAAAAAAAAACCCAACCCTATATTATTAATATTTAGGATGTTTTCACTATCAATATTAGTAAATAGATAAGATATATAATTTCTTCAGGAATGAGATTCTGCATTATATTCAAGCAGGGGCGGACCTAGAAAATTTTTCTAACGGTAGCACAATTTGACTTTAAGAAATTAATGTAGAAAATTTTTTCAAAAATTATTTATTACTCTAGTGGTTGCTCCATTGTTTTTCAAGTTTAAAGTCTCAACTCTCAAGTTGAAGTCTTATTGCAAGCAATTTTTTATAAACACAATAAATATGAAATTAAAGCTAAAAATCTACTAAAAAAATATGAAATTAAAGCTAAAAATCTACTAAAAAAATATGAAATTAAAGCTAAAAATCTACTAAAAATGACATTAACAAGGCTTGAACCCATGACCTCCATCATGAAAGGCAAGGAACTTACCAACTCTACAAAGGGAACCTCATGGTTTTATTGTAATTTCAAAATATATATATGGTGGCACACAACAAATTAATACGGTGGCACCTCTCACGACCCTTGATTTTTTACACTACGACGGAGGAATGGACCGGTGGCACGTGCCACCGGTACCTCTAAGCTAGGTCACCCCTGTATTCAAGCTCTAATCAACATGAGACACGATGTGATGGTAAATTCAAATGCCAAATCTTAGGAGTCACGACAAAGGCACAACGTTTTCATGATATTATTAGAATTACCAGGTTTGCAAAAGAAACGGCCCCTATATGTATGTGTTGGATTCCAACCAAAAGTTGAGGTTGTTTTAAGAAGCACGAGAAGCGCTTATCAACCATTGAATGAAAAACGAATGCAAATTAGATGCAACAGATCAATTTTCTTCTAAAGCATAATTCATGGGAGGACATGAGATTAAAAGTGAACGATTTAGATCCAATTTTCACATTTCTTACGTTAAACTCAACTTTTCACCCAGTCATTCATCTATCGTGTTACAAAACTGTGCATTGAGCCATGATGGTTGTTAGGACAAGTCTTCTAAGGCACCAATTATACATCTAATGAGTAACACCATTTGGGCAGGGAGGAGATACTCTACACGCAGCTTGCAAGTGACATTTTAAGAATTCAGACCAATGGAAAAATCTTTATTCCACCTTTTTCTTTTGGTTCCCATGTCCTGGTATCAACAAAAAGTTGATCACATCACATGATTAAATGCAAACAAAAGCTAAAAAGCTAATTTGGCCAATCTGTAAAGACTTCAAAAGAATCCAACAAAAACTTCTTGTTCATCGGGTTAAAATCCAATTGGACTAATCACAAATTGAATGAATGATTGGAATTAATCCACCATTTCAATCAATTAACATACATTTCTAATTTTCTTAAAAACACTAGACACAACTATATTGATTGAAATCCAACATAATCCAATTAAGATTGGACTACTTATCACAAATTGAATGGATGATTGGAATTAATCCACCATTTATATCCAATTAACATACATTTGTAATTTTCTTAAAAACACCACACACGACACAACTATAGAGACAAACCTAGAAATATTTTCAAATGATGGCATCATTTGACTATAAGAAACAAATAAATGTATATTTTTCACAAAATCTATCATTAACCTATTGGTTGGTTCACCCCTTTCCATATATGAGGTCATGGGTTTAAATCTTATATTTCAAATCTTTTTCATAAACATAATAAATCTGAAATTAAAAGCTAAAAACAAAAAAGAATAACACTAACAAGATTTGAACTCGGTCCAGAGTGAAAGAAAACCCTTACAAACCAACTCTAGAAAAGGAAACTTATATCTTCATTGCAGTTCCTAAATATATACGGTGACACAACAAACTGATACAGTGACAGTTTTCACGACCCTGTCATATTTTACTCAATGACTTTGGAACGAAAGGGTGTCCATACCACCGTGTCCAATGGAGTGGGTCTGCCACAGCATAAAAATCAACTAAAAAGATACAGCAAAATATTACTAACAACATGCATTTATTATCTGAATGATTGTTGGTAATTGGACCAGATCGGTTCGATTTTATTAGACTTTGAACTGTAAATCAAGAACCAAATGACCACATTTGGATATTGAAATTTTAGATCCCATCCAATCCACAATTGGACATCCAATTATGATCTCATAGGATCAAATGACTTTATGCATACCCTACATGGAAGCTAAAGGCTGTGCTCAAGGTCTGGTTTTGAAGCATAAACCAATCAAATAATTTGAAATGTCAAACTCTGAATAAGATAACTGTAACCAAATTCATCCCTTTTGAGTACCTAAAGCTTTTGTTTTAGACATGTTGTGAATCTCGCTAATTTTACTCGGATTATTATACAACTGGATGTGAAATCTGGGCTGACAAAAATTCATCAAGACATCGCAAAAAGCTTACCTAAACAAGTCAAGTGAAACCAAATATGAGAAATGAGTACCAAAAGACATCACTCCAACTGCATCGGCTGTGACTGTGTTGGCTGCTGCTGCTGCTCGTATATTTGCATGTATGCCTCAGAAAGTGCAACCATCTGCGGAAGAGTTTCTGCAACATGGAGATCCTGCATCTCATACCTGACCAAAAAATTAATAATTACATACTCGGATAATGTTGAAAAATAATGATACAAAAGTTAAATCTATAAAACGTAGTTCATGTGTATGTATATACCAGAGCTCTTCTGATTTCCGCTGAACAAACACCCTATATGATCCTTCACCTGGTTTCCCATCGTGAACGATGTTTGCAATCAAATCATACTTGGAACGCAGTTTTTCTTCCTCTTTTGGCATAGGTAAGGGTATGTAATCCTTTAGCTCTAGATTCTTCACTGGGAAATTAACTGAAAATAACCAGAAAAAAGTGACTTGGTCATCTCAAAAAACACAAATTTAGAAAGAGTAATAAACAAACGTATACTCAGAAAAAGCCAGCACAAAATAGAACTCCCAACTAAGATATAACTTAGGGGCTGTTTGGTTGGTTTTTCATTAAGTCGTGCATGGATAAAGTCATAAAGTTGTCGGTGTAGATTAATCTGTCTGTTTAGGTTGTAAAGGTTTTTGTTTGGAAGGGTTCTTCATAGGTGGGAGGAGCGTGTTTTTTTAATTGGAAATAACTTGGCTTTATGTATAAAATGCCCCCCTAAAAGCTTACTGAATAATCCATTTTCCATATCATTAACCTACTTCCAAAATCCAAACAGTCACGTATATCTGGCAAAATAAGTTGTCGGTTCTATCAAGCTCATTAAGCTGTTAACAAATAGTCCCTTAATGCATATAACAACTTAATGAGTTGATTTCTTTAAAAACAAATATATGTCTATCAACAGTAAAAAGTGTTAAAAAAACATGCTAAATGGTGGATTTATGTATTCAGATTTCAGACAAGTCATGACATGACATAAACGAGGACTCACCAAGGGTTGGATTTTTCTCCACAAAGAAATTATTCTTCGTGAACCGCCGCATATGGAGGATAAGATACTGTGGAAGCCTTGTAACACGGTATCTCATCCTGGCTATACGAGGCCGCACAACTTCAGTAATGGAGTCGCCATCAAACTTCTTCAGTATGTTGAAAAGTGGAACCTACAAGCATTATTTAAGTCAACATCAGTAAGATGTGGCATCAAAAGAGTAACCAATCTAGAACACTTCAAATGCTGCAAAAACCATAAAAATGACTCAGAACATTAACGGTCACATTATTAAAGACCAGTGGTCGTAAATTTAAGCCATGGAGCATCAACAGAGGCTACCTACCCCTCTGTTGCCCAAGGTTGAATAAATGGGATTTTTATACAAAATATTTCCCTTGCATTTAGCAAAGACATTGTTTTCTTGACTTGATAGCTTGGCATCATAGAGTAAAAGAAGTTACCATGCCTATAAAAAAATTCAGGTTCAAGTTCTGAAAATGATCTTAAGGCCTTTGAGAAACAGACAAGAACACCCACATGGATATTAAATACATATGCATCATAAACACAAACACACAAAGAAAGGAAGAGGGGTGGATAGAACATGCTTAAGTTGTCCGTCGTAAGTTGACCGTCACAATAGTAAATTTCAAATAACCAAAGGTAATAAGCAAATTAAGCAAGTGACATGAAACATCACTAATCTTACAGACGCAAGAAGATTGGTAGTTGCTGAATAGTTTGGTGCTGGATGATTAAGTGGTCAGAATGATTAAGAGGCTCTTATCATATAGTGCAAAATGAAATATGGTGGTTTGCTAATTGTTGAGAATGAAATCAGGGCGCTGAATGGTTAAGGGATACCCTGGATACAAAATCATTCAGAGGGTTTTAGAACCATTAAGAGGCAGTCCATTTTTTTGCCAAACAAGATTTACCTTTTAGAGATTCAGAGGCAGCCTCTTAATGGAACAGTTAAGAGGTAAACAAACAGCTAATATCTAAACATAGACAGACATAATTGAAACAATAATCATTTAACATCAGTGTATAGGTATAAACAAACAACATCAAACTACTATAAATACAATTGAAAACCCACAGATTCTAGCAAACTAAAGTTCAAATCACAAACCTGAGGAATTATATTTTTCTCCATAACATCTTTGAAAAGTGGCGGTGGTGGTAAATCGAGTCCAAGCATCAAGAATGGCATTCTACTGGTCTCAGCCATAATGTTACTAGCCGTACTACCACCATCGGCATTCTTGCCATTAGTTTGAGGATCTGCATTTTCTCTACTTCCGGCAACATTTTTCACATGAATCTCTTTCACAACCTCCAATTCTCCCTGGAAACAATAGATTGCCATTCAAATTAGAAATGAAAAAAAATGAAGTTGAAAAAGGCTGCCATAAAAGAAAGAATAACGTAGGTGATACCTGAAAACACTGATGGATAATGCTAGTCTTTGTCTTTGAATTTTTAAGGTCTTTATGCAGGGTATTAAGAAGCCACGACATAAATTCAACAGGATCAGATTGCGCTCCTATACGAAATCTCTTCTTACTGGCTTTCATAACCGCTTGCAAAAATTCATGTGGACTCACCTATATCTCAATGAAGTATAATCAGTTCCGAGAAAAAACATAGATCTATTGATAAATATAGTGTTTGTTATGATCGAACCTGCCCTTTGAAGTTTCGCGCATGCCATATCTTCCTTGTGAGCTCACCAAACCGGTGGACGAGTACCGATTTACTGTGCACGTAATTTTCAGGGATAAGAAAAAAGTTTCTCAAGGGAGTCACTCGCATTAAAGATTGAATGGTGACATTGACAAAGTCAGTCTCCTTAATGTTATTAAGCCCCACCTAGAGAATCACCAAAAGAATATTTTCAGTCAGCACAAAAGAAGAAAAAGAAGACACAAAATGATTCAAGCAAAGTAGAGGCAGAAAACAATATAAGATAATTGCAATATAAACAAAAGAGATGACGAATTACCATTCCAGGAAGATAATCAGAACCATCAAGCGCCCTTGACCATTGTCTATTTCTATCCAGTTGCAAAACTTGGTCTCTGCTAAACCTATGAGGTGAGACCAGAATTGCTTAAACACCATAATTATGATAATCATATAGAAACCAAATACCAATACAATGAGAAATGATTTTTTTAATATCATGCCACCACCAGCTAGTATTACATGTTTAAAGATACACTAAAAATTCACAAGCTTCATATTGAAAAGACAAATCATTCAATAATCATGAATAAGACCGACCAAGCAGAAGGGAAAACAGTGAAAAACGCAAAGCTTGAAAGTTGATCACAGCATGTCCCAATATGAATGCAGGAAAGAGCAGCATTTAACAGATATATCAACAAACCTTGGGTTCAGAACATGTCGAATATCATCTAGTGAAGGATCATTGATTTCATAACCATCAGGCAGGCAATAAACTTTCTCTGTTCGAAGATTGATGTAGACATGATGACCTGCTTCAAGACTATGCGTATATGCATGTGACTTCTGACCTCTTCCTTGGAAATACTTGCCACAAACCAAACATGCATACACATTTAAATTTGATAGAGAGACTGAACAGAACTTTTCAAAGTCGAAATCCAGAACCTGCAAAAGATAGATGACCAATTAAATTGTCCATTCAAAATACTTCAACACCACAATTATTCTGATACACAAATAACACAAAACTCATGAAAGCAATAAGAAACTAGCTAGTGATCCCTGTAAAGCAACCAGCTTCCTTGTTCAACTTTTTACGACTTTGCCAATATATAGCAATATTCTAGTCCCATATTTCACAGTTTTCCTTCCAAGTTTCAACTTGTTCAAAATCACACAGTAGAGTGAGCATCAGCGATTATTCTGCTCCCTTCATTTCATCTCACTATACATCTTCTAAACCTCTACAAACACCATGATGACGTTCAATTAATGTTCTCTAACTTTGTATTAATAGTATCGGATGTGAACTTTCTTCCCGTGAAGAGTTCAAGCCTCTCAGGTGTGTTAGAATGGATACACATGACTTTCACTTTTAACTCATATTTAGAAAGGTGCACATAGCTGCTACATTCTGACCAGAAGGTAAGAACCGGAGAACAAAGCTTTCTATCCTAAGCCCGCAGAAAGCTAATGAACATAAGTGCGATAGTAGTGCCCATTTTAAATGATTGCTACCTGTCAAAGGAGACGTGTGGCCATAAAATGTGTACACAATGGCAATAAACTTCAAGACCATTCTGTAAGACTTCACAGATTTTGCATTGACTCTATACTCGGCATGTTGTTGCCATACGCTATTGCATCAGAAAGTCGGACTCCACAAACATTATTGCATGTTGTTTGTTTTCCTATCTGAGTATAAGTTTCTCAGTGCAAAATTTTCCATCAAACAGCAACAAGTACGTTTCTAACTTCAAAGATAATGGGATAATCCACATGATCTGATATATATATATATACACACTTGTATATATTGAAGAAATTGTCAGTAACTATACCATGCCATGGACCAACATGTGCTAGTAATTTCACTTAAGATGAACCTAATTATTTGACTGATCAGATAAATTTAAAATAAGGCAAACTAAAAAGTTTCTTCCTCTCTTCCCTGCCTCCAGCCCTCGAGGTCAGGCCATCTGACTAAAGCGCTTCCTTTTCTTATTTTCTCTTGATCAAACCTTAGACAAATGACAAATAGTATGGCCTGGGTTTTGTCGTTCAGAATTCATGGCAGCCTGGAAGAATATGCCACATGCAGTCTCAAAACAACTTTTCCCTCACCTTAGCCTGAAGCCCTACTCCCTGCCGTGTTGATTTTTTACCTCAGTGTCAGTGCTGGCCTTAGATGTGCTTTTCCAGAAAAGGTAGCAACTCTTGAGGTCAATCTTCTTCTGGAACTGACTTTTGAGGTAGACATCAATCTAGAGTGCATCTTCCCTCTGGAAAAAAACACAAACTACATTACCTATGAACATTCTCATGGCATTGGCTACCACTGGTTCTTTCCAAGAAGTTGCACAAGAAATTCTGGACTTTTGATCAAGTAAAAAGAAATTTTGGCCTCCCTCACTTTACCGTAATCAAAGAGACCTTGTGCACCCCCCCCCCCCCTCCCTCCCTAAGAAAACCCTCAAGTCGCTTCCATTTGTCTTTTCTCGCCATAATTTTTTTCTGGCTCTATCTTCTGAGTTCCAGCACTCATATCTGATCATCAACTTATCTGGTGCTGATAAAAATAGATATTGCTGGTCGTTAAACTCTCCATTCCAGCAAAGATCAGTCATGCAACATCCATAAACATCAAATATACCATTTTAGGTTTCAAATCCAGCGACCATGCACTCATAGACTTACACTTCCAACACCCTCATCGTTATAAATCAGTTTAAAACTTGTAGCTGCAGGGGTGAGACATACAAAGATCTTTTTACATATGTTATCTCCAGTTTGAAACAAATGTTTAGATGGAACAAGCACTTATGTTTCGGCAGCTATCGATGCTTTGTTGTTTACTTGTTTGTTTGGACTTACCTTTTATGTGAGTTGGAAGTTCAGACTTGAGAGGTTGTACAATTGTGCCTTTTTGTTTCCGTCTAAATACTTGTCACATGCTATGTGCCACAGTCTCTAGATTGTGAGAATGATATCCTATATTGTGCTCCTTATGCTATTTCAAGTTCATGTATTAGTAGAAGTTTTGATATTAACTTACAGCTTGGATAGTGTTTTGAGAATTACAAGGTGATTGTACGCTATGAAAGAGCATCTACAAATACCTCAGAACAGTCAGAACTTCATGGCAGGAGCTTTACATAAGGCAAAAAGGGTTTTGGTATCCTTTCATTTATACAGGTGATGTTGTGTTTTAGTTTGTCGTGTGTGATTCAACAGCACATATCAAGTTTGCAGGTTATCTTTGTACCAACATCAGTAATATTACTTCGTCTTTCAAACCACAAAGACACGAACCCTGGTCTTAAATACAACTATAACATAGTGAAAATCAAACACTTAGAAAAAAACTAATTTAGTAGCATATGACAATTACCACATCAACTCATCAAGATATATGGTCGTATACTTCTCTCTGCACTCGTCATGTCAAACAAATGCCTAGCTCTCTGTGACTACGCGTAGAACCACAGTTTGATGATGTGTCCCAGCACTAAATACATGATTAGCACAGAACATGCAAGGACAATTATTAAACAGAGCATACATAATAACTTATCCCAAAAATTAGCTAGTATTTGCTACTGTTAAAACTGTACAACTAATCCTATACTTTTTCCAGTAAGATGATAGTCTGGTAAATGAGGATCAACAATACAAAAACAAGGACTATTTCTACAAAATTATCCAAGTTCAACATGATTAACATCTCTACACTCAAATATGATCTCCAGAATCTAATGCCATATATCCAGAGCCCTCTACTATTTTCTTTACTAATATGATATGGCAGAATAAATAAAGATTTTCATTAAACTTCCATAACATACCTCAATAAAAAGATATAACAATTTCAGCATTTTGTACAGCACTAAATGGAGCTAGGAGACTGGGTGGCCTTCTAGCACTTAAACTACTTACAGAGATAAAGCATATGCCTAATGAGACACATATAGTCTCTACATTTTAAAATATATATTATTATTTTTTTATTGTGAAACGATGTGACATCATTTTAAAGTTTTAATATTGTGATAAGGATTCAATCGGACCAATTGGTATGTTCCAATCAAAAGGAGTGTTCTCTTGTGGCCATTAATTGTGTACAGCAACAAATACTTCATTGCCAGTTTGTGGTGTATGTTGCCATATACTGTGTATAAGTTTATATACTGAATCCAGAAACGCCTAGGTCTCTCAGATGTTCTGTTTCCTAATAGTGTGATATTTTATACCACTAAATTGATGGTACGGTTTATACTTATACTAATAGATAACTCTGTTCACACTAGTGAGCTCTAAAAAAGAACATGAACATTGGCTAGTAGCTAAACCTAACGCAAACTTTAAATCTTCAATGATACTTTAACTGATAAAAATGAAACACAAAAAGGAAAATGAGGAATGGGTACCTGACGATTAACGGTGTCAAGATAAGGACAGTCTCTACGAACTTCAATCATCCTACTATGCCTCCCTTTACCAAATCCATTATTGTATTCCTCTTCCTCGTCGTCTTCCTCCTCTTCCGGGTGGTTATTAAGCCCGTTTTTGTCCACTTTCTTACCATCACGTTCATCATCATCGTCATCGTCATCGTCGTATGTTGCAAGTGGAAGCAGAGCGTTATCAAATCCAAGTTGAGGCGGCGACAGCGAAGATCTTTCGACTAATTTCTGCTTCTTCGAGTGTTGTTCTTCACTGTTGTCGACATCTTCACGCTTAGTTTTCATTGGATTTTCACACACGAATTTCAATATCTGCATTAAAATGGTGCAGAATTGATTCACAATATACTCTTGAAGCTGAAAAAAAATCCCGAAGAGGATGACAATGATAATTAAAGTTTGACAAAAGCTCTAAATTAATTTTTTTATGGCCAGTACGGTTAAGAGACTCCGTATGATTTAGGTGTCAAATGTAAAATGATTGTTTGGAAACCGTTCTGAATCAACTGTCGGAATGACACCAAATTACCATTTTACCCTCAGTTCTAAATGAATTTTTTAACGAAAAACAGAATAAATTAGTAATCCAAACAATATATCAATCCAAATTATCTCTAAAACAACGATATTGATGGTCTCTAATAATCAAAGATATGGATGGTCTGTATGGTCCAAATGTTACTGTAAGTAGAAAAAATAGGTGTGAATCACATAGTAAATGGTCTTTGTATAACACAATGTTTATGAATGATGATTGTCAAAGCATTTTCAGAGGTTGGAATCCTAAATTTGCAGCTTGGTTCATAATATTTATCATTACATCACAATCACCCTCCAACTCTCTGTCAATACCTCATATGCTTTTATAACTTTGCATAAACTTATCCCTTTCTAATTTTAAAATAAAAACACACAGCTCTTACAAATTTTGAATCCAAGACTCTCAAGTCTTCAATTCTTTTTTAATATTAAAAAACACCATGCAAGCCCAAGCCCCAACAAGTGAGGTAAGTTGATATTTAGGTTTTAGTTTTAAGACAAATAATATAAGTTTAAAAGACATGATCCAAATTACAGAATTTAGTTAAATACTTTTTAGTTAAGGGTGATTATATATAGATATATAAGTTATGTTAATTGTATAGTTGTTTACTAGTTGAATAGAGTTGGTTTTATGATAATAATATTTTTTTGGAAGGGTGTCCGGGCCAAATCCCGACTTATCCGCGGCAATTTTGGGGGCTAACTATGGCCCCACTTAAATGTCCTCAGGCATGAGCGGGAAGGCACGAACTCGGTTAGGGCGCTATGAAGCCCTGAGCGATAACCAATCCGCCACAGCACTGGAAGACTGGTTTTATGATACTAATATTAGTTATTGTAAGAATGATATGAAGACATCTGGAGCATTAGATGAATCCTAATTGTTGGACATATTTATACAAGTTCTAAACTAAAATTTTCATATCAGAAATTGGGTTGCTAGTGTTTATGAGTTTGATAGGTTGTTTACATATAACCCCTTTAATTGCCTTGATCATTGTCATTTTACAACAAATTTTACAAAAGGTAAGATAGCGTTTTAGGGTTTTAGGGCAATAGATTGGAGTTTTGATAAGCAAGGGTGGTGGATTTGATAAAAGAAGAAGAAGGATAATGGATTTTGATAATAGATAAGCAAAGAATCGAGTATTATTACCTTATGAAATCGATCGAGAAGATAATCCCGCCCACAATGGATGCGATTGTGTAGGTTGGTTTCTTTGGGATAGAGAACAAGTGACGAATGAAAGAACAGACGAGGAGGTTTAGGTCTTCTTGTATCTTCTGAATCGTTCGTATAATATTCATGGGTTTTGTGTACCCATTCAGATCTGGATTAAAAGCCTTGCCATTTGCCAAACAAGTTATTAAGCTCTGGCCCATTCAGACCTAAACCTCTTAATACCATACCATGGTTAAAATAAGAGTAAAATACATTTTTGGTCGACAAAAGTCTCACTTTTGGTTCCTACAGTTTAAAAAATACACATTAGCCCCTGCAATATGCTATTTTGTCCGATTTTGGTCCCTTTGACTAACAGCCATTAAATAAAACCGTTAGTTTGGGGTTAATTTAATTTTTTTTTCTGTTATGGAATAATTATATAATTGGTATGGATGTCAATCCCTTTATTAATGGTATGGATATATACCATATAATGCATTATCTTTCTTAGAGGACAAGTAATATCTGTATATAAATATGTACCCTCTATTGAATAATAATATAAGCTTCTTGGCTTTCTCTCTCTCTCTCTCTCTCTCTCGATCTCGTCTCTCTCTATTCTCGTTATATTCATAACACGTTATCAGCACGAAGCTCTTGAAAAAGACGATATCGACGGAGACATAGGCATCCGACGAAAAGAATCCAAAAACATCTAAAGGCTCATCCTACTACCGAGGGTTCTACCTTAAGAGGTTAGTCTGTTAGGAATAAAATCTGAAGAAGCAGTAGTTGAAGAAAGTACTGCTGCAAGATACTGCTAAAGGAAGTTGAGAAGATAAAGGAAGCTGAGAAGATAAAGATCCTTTTGAAGATATTGATACAATCTTGGAGATAATGCTTATCAATCTGATTGTACTTATCTAAATACTTTGTAATCTGTATAAATAGTAGCTAGCGTTTATCAGGTTAGATTACAAGTTTTTCATAGAAAATATTAGCCTCAAGATACTTTGCTGATCCTTGCATTAGAGAAGTTTTGCACGTCTGTATTCTACAGATTGGGGCTTTTGGTTGTAAGTAAATTCTGATCAATTGATAAAAGTTGTTGCATCTATATCTGCATTACTTGATTTTTGTTAGTTGTTTCCGCAAACTGTTTAACTTTTATTCTGAGTTTGGTTAAGCTTAATTTACGATCCTGACAAGTGGTATCAGAGCCATTATAACTCAGATCTGGTAAGTTGGTAAGTAATGGAAGGTATGGACAGTTTGATGATTTCTAAAGTTCCAATGCTCAAACCAAACGAGTTTGACATGTGGAAAATTAGAATCAAGCAACACATCCTTCTCAATGATTATACTATGTGGGATATCATTGAGAATGGACCTGTTGAGAAAAAGGCCACTGAAGAAGGTGTTGTTGCTCCACCTAGGACTGATGCTGATAGAAAAATCAGACAGTCCGAGATGAAAGCATTAAGTACCTTATTACTAGCAATACCTAATGAATATCAACACCAATTTAGCCACTGTGAGAATGCAAAAGTATTATGGGAAACTATTGAGAAAAGATTTGCAGGGTCTAAAAACACGAAAAGAAATCAAAAGGCCATTCTCAAGCAACAGTTTGAGAACTTCGCCTCTTTAAAGAATGAGACCATGACCCAAACGTTTGATAGATTCAACAAAATCATTGGTGAACTAGCAACTGTTGGGGTAAAGATGGATAATGATGACATAAACCGAAAGTTTTTGACATCCCTTGGAGATGAATGGACCATGTATACCATCTCATATAGACAAAGTGATAACCTCGATCTCAAAGATCTTGATGATCTTTATAATGATTTAAGGATCTTTGAGAAAGAGGTTGAAGCTAAAAGAAAACCCATTGGATATTCCCATAATACTGCTCTATTCTCAGACTCTACTGCTAATGAATCATTAGGTACTGCTAGTTGTACTAAAACTGGTCAAGGTCATGAGCAAATATTTGAAGCTTTATTAGCAAATCAGTCAACAATGCCTTTGATGACTGAGGATCTTGATCAAATAAATGCTGATGATCTTGAAGAGATGGATCTAAAGTGGCAAATGGCTATGATAACTGTTAGAATGAACAGATTCATGAAAAGAACAGGTAGAAAGAACTTTGGGATGAGGAGAAGTGACAGGTTAGGTTTTGACAAGTCAAAAGTGGAATGCTTTAATTGTCATGAACTTGGACACTTTGCAAGAGAATGCAAAGGACAAAGAAGCACACAGCAGCAGAATCCACCCAATCAACAGCAGCATAATCACACCTCAAGTCAGAACAGATACCACAGGCCATCAAATCAAGAAACATCTCAGGCATTGGTATCACAAGAAGGAGCAGGTTTTGACTGGAGTGATCAGGCTGAAGAAGGATTGCAGAACACAGCACTCATGGCTGAAGTAACTGAGGACACATCATCAGAGATACCAAGAGAGGTAAGAACTAAACTTTGCTCTCAATCATGTTTGGAAACTGTTAGAAAGTACAGAGATCATAATCAATCCATGTGTGACAGTATTAAAAGGCTAGAATCAAGCAGAAGGGAGTCTTGCTTGATTATAGCTAATCTAGAGGAACATATTAAGTCCTATCAGGAGAATGAGGTTCAATATGGATATGATCTAAATTATTGGAACTGGGAAAAGAAGGACCTTGAACTTAGGTTGTCTAAATCTGTCAGTGAACTAGAAAAGGTTAAAGAAGAACTTACAAGAGCTAATGAAAACATAGAAAAATTTTCAAAATCTTCAAAGGCTCTGGAAGAACTTCTCAAATCTCAAGTTCATGATGATTTAAAAAGAGGAATAGGATATCACACCACACCCCCACCTTACAACAACAACTTCATACCACCAACCACAGATCTACTTGAAAGACTAGACAGAACAGACCTTCCTTCAGAAGTCACAGAAGTAGATCCAAAAGAGTCCATTCCAACTGACCAAAGTAGGAAATCAGAGAAAAAGGACTCTAGTGTGCCAGGTTCTAATAGGAATAATACTGTCAACAGAGAAAAGATTAATGATCACTGTACTGTCCAACAGAAAGGATCCAACAAATCTGCAAAAGTCAGAGGAAATCAGAGAAATTGGAATAAGCAGTGGGCACAAAAGCAAGGCATTGATCTAAATAAAATAAACAAACCAAAACCTTGCTTTATATGCTGTAAGCTGAACCACTTGGCTAAAAACTGCTATTTCAATCCTAAAAATCAGAAGGTTTACAGAAATAAACATTCTGACTTTGGGAAAGGAAATCTGGCCAAAAGGACTTGGAATAATCATTCCTAGTCCAAAAGGAGGTTTGTTAAGAAACAACAGTCTTATTCTCAGACAAATATTGGTAAAAAGATTTGGGTACCAAAGAAAGTGGTCATTGACACCAAAAGTACTGCAAGCAATATAGAAAGCAGCAGTTTGAAAACTGATGCTGAACACAGCACTATCAAAGATAAAGCTAGCAGTACTTCAGGGGTTCAAAGAACTGAGGAACCCAAAATTGTTTCTACAGACTCAAGCCATGATATTCCAAATTCTGCTGATGTTCTAGAACCTAAGAGGTTGGTAACTCATACCTATGTTAATGAAAAAGGTGAATCCAAGACTGCTCAGGCTTGGATTCCCTTAAGTCACTAATCATTTACTTGATGTGCAGGGCAACCAAGGAGAGGAGGAGGATTTATGGCATGTAGACAGTGGTTGCTCTAGGCACATGACAGGCAATGCTACTCATCTTGAGGACTTTAGAAGGTTCAATGGAGGGTATGTTGCCTTTGGTGATAATCCTAAAGGTGGTAAGATTAGTGGAAAGGGTAAGGTAACCAAGAGGTGTTTAACTCTTGAGGAAGTGTACTATGTTGAACAATTAAGATACAACCTGTTAAGTGTATCACAGGTCTGTGACAAAAAGCATAGCATATTATTCAATGAAGATGAATGCATTGTACTCTCTCCAGAATTCAAAATAGTTGATCAAAGCATGATACTATTGAGAACTCCCAGAAGAGACAATGTTTATTGTTTGGACTTGAACAAAGCTTCAACAATTCCTTCACTAAGGTGTTTGATTTCTAAGGCCTCAAAAAGTGAATCATCCTTATGGCACAGAAGGATGTGTCACATGAATTTCAAAAACATGAACACCTTAGTAAAATTGAATTTGGTAAGAGGTTTGCCTATGAAGGAATTTGTATGGGAAGAAAATTGTGTAGCCTGTCTGAAAGGGAAGCAACACAAATCATCACACAAGTCCAAAGAGATAAACACCATCTCAGCACCCTTACAGCTATTACATATGGATCTGTTTGGTCCAACAAATGTAATGAGTATTGGAAAGAAGTCATATTGTTTGGTCATTATTGATGATTACTCAAGATTCACTTGGGTATTCTTTCTTAGAACAAAGGATGAGACAAGTGGACTGATCAAATCCTTTGTGAAAAGAGTAGAAAACCAAACAAATTTGAAAGTAAAAGTTATAAGATCAGACAATGGGACAGAATTTAAGAATGCTGACTTAAACTCTTTCTGTGATGAAAAAGGAATTGAAAAACAGTATAGTGCTCCTAGAACTCCACAACAAAATGGAGTTGCTGAAAGGAGGAATAGAACTTTGATTGAAGCAGCAAGGACAATGTTGGCTGATTCTAAACTTCCTATCACCTTTTGGGCAGAAGCAGTAAATACTGCTTGCTATGTGCAAAACAGAGTCCTTGTTGTTAAATCAAAAGGAAAGACCCCCTATGAACTGTTTAAAAAGAAAAAGCCCTACATTGGATTTCTAATTCCTTTTGGTTGTCCCTGCACTCTATTGGATACCAAATCACAATTGGGTAAGTTTGACAGCAAATCTGTAGATGGTTTCTTTGTAGGATACTCAACCCAAAGTAAGGCTGTAAGAGTGTTCAATAGCTCCTCCAGGATAATTGAAGAAAGTGACAATGTCAAATACCTTGAGAACACTCCCAATGTGCCTGGTAGTGGACCTACATGGTTATTTGATATTGATTCACTGACTAATTCTTTGCTTGTGAGCCATGCAGTAGAAACAGGTACAACAGCACAAGAAGCAGCAGGTTCCATTCAGGCAGCACCTTTAATACTTGTGCCAGTACCTACTGCTGATCCTGAAGAATTCTGTTCTGCTGATAGATCAGAACCAGCAACTGAGACTGAAGTAGTTCTCACTCCAAACTTTGAACAAAGTCACTCTGATGATCAGGGCCAAAGTGAGTCAGTTGAAGAAGAGAACAAAGAAGAAGAAGTGGTTGATGAACAAGAGTGTAATGACACAAATCTTGAAAATAATCTGAATGAAGAACCTGTTCATCTGACAAGAACACAGAAGAATCATCCTTCAAGCCTGGTGATTGGTGATCTTGAAACTCCAATGGTTACAAGGAAGAAGGCCAATGCTCAACAAGAAGAGAAGATAGGACTGATGTCTTGTTTTCTGTCACAGATTGAACCCAAGAAGGCATATGATGCAATGAAAGATCCAAGTTGGGTAGAGGCAATGCAAGAAGAACTTCTGCAGTTTGTCTTGCAGCATGTATGGGACTTGGTGGATTTACCTAAGGGACACAGGGTAATTAGCACCAAGTGGATTTTCAGAAACAAGAAAGATGAAAGAGGGATAGTTATAAAGAACAAAGCAAGACTGGTAGCTCAAGGTTATACTCAAGAAGAAGGCATTGATTATGATGAAGTATTTGCACCAGTTGCAAGAATTGAAGCAATTAGACTCTTTTTGGCCTTTGCTTCATTCAAAAACTTCAAGGTATATCAAATGGATGTAAAAAGTGCCTTTCTTTATGGGAAGATAGAGGAGGAAGTATATGTGAGTCAGCCCCCTGGTTTTGAGGACCCAAATAATCTGGATAAAGTCTACAGGCTCAATAAGGCTTTATATGGATTACATCAGGCACCAAGGGCATGGTATGACACCTTGTCCACATATCTTCTGGAGAATGGCTTTAGCAGAGGAGTGATAGACAAAACCTTGTTTATCAAAAGAGAGAAGCAGGATATCCTTTTGGTTCAAATTTATGTTGATGATATTCTGTTTGGGTCTACTAAATCTAGCCTTTGCAAAGATTTTGAGACACTGATGCACAAAAGGTTTAAAATGAGTGCTATGGGTGAACTAACCTTCTTTCTTGGATTACAGGTAGAACAGAAGAAAGATGGCATCTTTATACACCAAACCAAGTATGTCCATGACATATTAGCTAAGTTTGGATTTAGGGATGTCAAACCAGTAAGTACTCCTATGGAAGCAAGGAAACAAATAGCCACAGATGTAGCTGGAAAGGAGGTGGATGTACATCAATACAGATCCATGATTGGATCCTTAATGTATTTAACTGCTTCCAGACCAGATATTATGTTTGCTGTTTGTGTTTGTGCAAGATTTCAGGTACAACCAAAGGAATCTCATCTTCAAGCAGTAAAAAGGATATTCAGATACCTCAAAGGACAACCCTGTTTAGGACTATGGTACCCAAATGATTCATCATTTGATCTATTGGCATATACTGATAGTGATTATGGTGGAGCAAACATGGATAGAAAATCCACATCAGGTGGGTGTCAATTTTTGGGAACCAGGTTAGTATCTTGGCAGTGTAAGAAGCAAACTTCAGTCTCCACATCTACTGCTGAGGCTGAATATATTGCTGCTGCTAATTGCTGCTCTCAGGTCTTATGGATACAGAATCAAATGCTTGATTATGGTTTGACCTTTCTGAATACTCCCATCTATATAGATAACACTAGTGCTATAAGTATAGTGAATAATCCTGTCAAGCATTCTAAAACAAAGCACATTGAAATTCGCTTTCATTTTATAAGAGACTGTAATGAAAAGAAGTTAATTCAGGTTTTGAAAGTCCACACAGATTACCAATATGCAGATTTGTTTACAAAGGCTTTTGATGTAGGAAGATTCATGTTCCTAGTGTCAAGTGTGGGCATGATAAATCCAGAATAACCTCTTTCCTTACTTAATTTGTGTCTTGTAAAGTGTAATTTAGTGTTGCATGTGTTTTAGATTAATTACTTTTGCTATTTTTAGTACTAATGTGTTATCCTACTGTTAAAAGATAGTGACTACTGCTCAAGGGTACTGAAGAGTTACACACGGATTGTAACTACTGCTGGACACGCGTTCAACCTACTGCTTTTAATTTTTATCCTCTTTAAAAGCAAAGATGAACCGTTTTCTTCCCTCCATCACACTCATCACTTTTGCAATCAGAGATCAAACCCTATCTTACTGCTCTCTCTTTCTTGAATCCATTCGAACCCTAATGGCTTCTTACAAATTCGTTTCTGGTCACAACAGGGTCGCATATCTCACTAAGGACGAGAACTCAACTGAATTTCATGAAATCATTGATTTCTTGAAACAATCGCACATTGCTACTGCTCTTTTGATGAATCCCAAAATCTACATATCTCATATGGAGCAGTTCTGGAGACATGCTAGGGTTACCACTGTACACATGGTACCTACGATCACCACTGTGATTAATGATCGTATTCTGAACATCACTGAGGCCTCGATTCGACGACATTTGAGTCTGGACGATCTCAATGGTAAGACCTCTCTTCCTCTTAAAGATCTTTTTGAATCTGTGTTAGAAATGGGGTATGAAGGCAATCCACAGTGCCTTACTTTTCAAAAAGCTCAATTTTCTCCCCAATGGAAGTTTCTAATTCACACCCTTATTCACTGCATTTCAAGAAAAGCCACCTCTTGGAATGAGTTCAGCAGTACCATTGCTTATGCTTTGGTCCTTCTTTCCAAAGGTGAGAAGTTTAACTTTTCCAAAATGATTTTTCATGATTTGTGTGAACAGATCAAATCTCCTATTTTGAAAAAGATTTTTCTGTACCCTAGATTTATCCAAACCATTATCACTACTGAACTGGTAGGTTTGGAACATTCTGGAGATATCTATAATCAGACTGAGTCTAGTGCCAAGGCTCTTCCTCATTTAAAGAAAACAAACAAATCTTTTTCTGGCACAGTCACTCCCTTGTTCTCTACAATGAGGGTAGTGACCCAACCACAAGGTGAGGACTCAGGCTTGAATCCTACATCTACAAGCACACCCCCTGAGATCCTACCCACACCTTCCACTCACAACAATCCTCAGATTCCTTCTTCCTCAATCCCCAACCCCTCACTTCAAACATATAACAGAAGATCCAGGATGGTTCCTCCCCTCCCTGTGATCACACCCAATGAGCCTATAAGCCCCTTATTGGACCAAAGTCCAGTAAGGAATCCACAAAGGGAAACCATTGGAGATTCTCCCAACTCCCAGGAGGTGCCCTCTATGGAGATGCATGGGCATGTGGATAGTATGGCTCAATCTACTGCTTCTACACACAGTGCAGGGCAGGACAGATTGAACATAAATAAGACCATCTCCACGGCAACTCAAGATGGTAACACATCAAGAGGACCCTGGTGCCAAGAAACCACGGGGACAGATGGTGCCTTTGCTAGGCATAGGACCTCTGTTAATCTTTCCTGTGATCCATCTAGGGCTGGTTACACACCCAACAATGGTGAGGATAGTCAGCACTTGCAAGAATTGATGAAAACTGTACCTGTTCACACCAGGGAGATTGCTCAATTGAGAAACATGGTCAATGATCATACTACTCAGTTGAAGTCTTTATCCCTAAAACTTGCCAAGAAGGATATCATGCTCTCCAACCTAAGAAGATTGCTTCACTCTTTGTCCTCCAAAAGAAAGAAAAGGTCTTCTACTTTCACAAAGGGGGAGAGTTCTAGCAAAAAGGGAGGTTTATCTAAGGGGGAGCAGGAGCAAGAAGAGGAGGTGCAAGAGGAGGTGCAAGAGGAGGTGCAAGAGGAGGTGCAGCAGGATGATGATGTTGTTGAGGAAATTGTGAAAGCAGTAGACAGGCCAGAGGTAGAGACACATGCTATTTTACCTACTGAAAGAGAAGCAGAAGCTCTGTCTGCTTTGATGCATTTGCCAAACAAAGTGGCATTTGGAGTACAAACTGGAGTTCACTTCAGAGAGCCAGCAATTCAGGTACATGAAAGAAGAAGAGAACAAGAAGAGAAAAAGAAGGATAAGGGAAAAGGAATTCTGGTTGAAGAAGATCCAAAAACCAAAAAGAGAAAAGCAGAAGAGGAACTGTCTAAGGCCACAGCTGAGAGATTATTGCAAGAAGACCAGCAAGATTTACAATTAACTGTGGGAAGTCTGAAGAAGAAGAAGTCCATTGCTATAAAGAAGAATAAGAAGGATCCAAACACAGTCTACTGGGAGGATGAAAATCCCAAGATTGTGCATTGGGAGTGGAAAGAAGAAGGTGATAAGGGCATGATGGTTGTAAGATGGAGCAATAATAAACTGGCAGAGTATGTTTTGTTTGATGAGTTTGTGGATCTGTGTACTAGGAAGGAGCTTGATGACTTTTATGCAGCAGGGGTGAGGTTGTATGAAAAGAAGCTGGAAGAAACAAATGCCATGACCAGGGCAACAATGAACTATCTGAGGTTCATGTATGCACCCACTTCTGTACCTGGTTTTAATGTTGGAGTTATAAGATGGAAGGTTGCAGAAAGCTCAAAGGTAGTGGTTCTATGGCTGAAGAATGGAGAAATAGAATATCAACTATTTGAAAGGAATTACAGGATGTTGCCTGTAAAAGTAAATGATATTCTGAAGGTGACTAACAGATATCTCAGACTCACTCAGATGGAAAGAGAATATGTAGAGAAAGTGAGAAATATTAAGAGAAGAGTGTTTGGAGAAACAGTTCCTGAAATACCTGAGCATAATCCAACTGCAAAGATTGTGGCATGGAAGGTTATTAGTCTGAGTGGCAAACTGTACTTCAAGCTTGAAAGAGAAACTGGATACAGTTGTTACTGCAGTACTTTTGCTGAAATCATTGAATGCTGCTCAAGAGAGAATTTGGTTGAGATGTTTACTTTGGGCAAGCAGTTGGAAGGAGAAGAGCTCAGTGAGGAACAAGGAGAGGAGATTTGTGTGAAGATCAATCAGGGATTGGAATATTTGAACATGATGTTTCAACCTGAATTGGTTTCTCACATAATTGAAAGAGAAGTGGAGAGGGTAAAGGAATGGAAGCTACATGAAAACTGTGGAGTGTATACAGTTTATGTAAATGAAGGGATAATGGAATGCTATTTGGTTGAGGGGGAGTATAAGCATCATGTGGAGAAATTGAGAATGATGAATAGAGCTGGATTGAAAGGTGGATTTGGTTCACCAATGGGTGATGAACTTGGCAGGAGGGTGATCAATCAGATCCTGAACTTAACTACTTAAAAATAGTTAAGTTAGGGGGAGATTGTTAGGAATAAAATCTGAAGAAGCAGTAGTTGAAGAAAGTACTGCTGCAAGATACTGCTAAAGGAAGTTGAGAAGATAAAGGAAGCTGAGAAGATAAAGATCCTTTTGAAGATATTGATACAATCTTGGAGATAATGCTTATCAATCTGATTGTACTTATCTAAATACTTTGTAATCTGTATAAATAGTAGCTAGCGTTTATCAGGTTAGATTACAAGTTTTTCATAGAAAATATTAGCCTCAAGATACTTTGCTGATCCTTGCATTAGAGAAGTTTTGCACGTCTGTATTCTACAGATTGGGGCTTTTGGTTGTAAGTAAATTCTGATCAATTGATAAAAGTTGTTGCATCTATATCTGCATTACTTGATTTTTGTTAGTTGTTTCCGCAAACTGTTTAACTTTTATTCTGAGTTTGGTTAAGCTTAATTTACGATCCTGACATAGTCTTAATTTTATACACAATTTATTAATCTATAATCAATATGTTTCTATTAACATCCCTATCAAAGGGATATAGAATCGTTCGCATGATTTATGATTTTATAACTTACAAATATTTATCGTGAAACTTTATGATTTATGTTTTGTTAATCTGCAATTTCTCGGTTTTCACAAAAACCCAACCCAATCGAAATTTTGTTTCTGAGTCGTCCTCGCGGCGCGAGCTCTTATTTTTGCGGCGCGATGATGTAATTTTGAGTCTCCCGTGTGATGATCGCGACGCGAAATGGCGTATTCGCGGCGCGAAAAGAAGCCCTAGCTTCGATCGATCTTCGCGACGCAAGAAGGCTACTGTTTTTGTGATCGATGCCTCGCAACGCGAAGTCCTTAATATCGCTACGCGAAAATTCCCTTATTTCGAAATTTTACTTACTTCGCGACGCAAGAGGATGTTTCCCGCGACGCGAGATTCCTGCTGACTCAAAACAAATTTTTTTCTGATTTATCAAACATCCTTTATGAAGTTTTAACACTTTAAACTCTTGTATCTTATCATAGTTAATCATGTCAAACCTTGCAAAACTTGAGTTTTTGGCTTTGGATATCACCGGAAAGAACTACTTGTCTTGGGTATTAGATGCTGAAATACATCTTGATGCAAAGGGCCTTGGAAAAACCATTAAAGAAGGAAACCAGGAATCTATCCAGGATAGGGCAAAGGCGATGATTTTCTTACGCCATCATTTACATGAAGCCCTAAAAACTATAAAAGATCCACTTATCCTATGGAAAAATCTTAGAGATCGCTACGATCACCAAGGAACTGTGATATTGCCAAAGGCACGTTATGAGTGGGTTCATCTGAGGTTTCAAGACTTTAAGTCTGTAAGCGAGTATAACTCAACTATGTTTAGAATTACCTCTCAATTAACCCTATGTGGTGAAAAGATCACTGATGAGGAGATGTTAGAGAAAATATTTTCCACCTTTCACGCTTCTAATATGCTCTTGCAACAACAATATCGTGAAAGGGGATTTAAGAAATATTGTGATTTAATTTCATGTTTAATGGTTGTTGAGCAAAACAATGAACTCCTCATGAAAAACCATGAGACCCGTCCTACTGGAACCGCCCCATTCCCAGAAGCGAATGTGGCAACATATAATGATCAAAGAGGAGATAATGGATGTGGTCGGGGTCATGGTCGATTTCGTGGTCGTGGTCGAGGCCGTGGACGAGGTCGCGGTCGAGGAAGTGGTCGTGGAGGATATCCTGGTGTTCAATTTAACAATCCGAAGGCACATGCTCATGAAAAGAAAAGTGCACACGAAAAGAAAGAAAAACCGACAAGTAGTACGTGTAATCGTTGTGGCATGGAAAACCATTGGGCCCGCACATGCCGTACAGCAAAGCATCTAGTGGAACTTTATCAAAAATCACTCAAGAATGTGATTAAGGGGCAGAAGCGAACTTCGCTTATGAGCATAAAGATGATGACAACCCTGATGGTCTTGAAGGCCATAACAATGCAACTCATTTGGATGTCGGCGATTTTCTAATAAATGAGTGATCACTATCCTAAGATCAATCCATATGTCGAAGCTTTTCTAGTATTTTGAACATTCTATCAAATTTCTTTTAATTAAGTATTATGTTTTTCCGTTTGAACTTTGGTGATTAAATGTTTTCTTTTGAATTTATAAATTTTTTTTGCAATTTTGTTAGAATATGGATTGTTTGAAAATTGATAATGAAGACATATGTCTGGTGGATAGTGGATCAACACACACAGTCCTCAAGAAAAGGAAATATTTCTCTCATTTGACCACCCAAAAGGCAAATATTAGCACAATATCGGGTGTTGTAAACATAATTGAAGGCTTTGGAAAAGCACATGTGCTATTACCAGGCAAAACAAATTTGAAAATTGAAAATGCACTTTATTCCCCCAAGTCTCAAAGAAATTTATTAAACTTTAAAGATATCCGCAAGAATGGATACCATATTGAGACTATGGACGAAGGAGAATCTGAATATCTCCTCATTACAAATATAAGTTCCGGAAAGAAAAATGTGTTGGAAAAATTGTCTATGTATTCTTCCGGCTTATACTATACTAAGATAGGTGCAATTGAAACAAACATGGTCATAAACCAGAAGTTTATGGACCGAGAAAATTTTATTCTTTGGCATGACCGGTTGGGCCATCCTGGGTCAGTAATGATGCGAAAAATAATAGAACAGTCATGTGGGCATCCTTTGGAGAACCAGAAGATTCTCCAAACCAAGGATATGACTTGTGTTTTTGAAACCCTCAATTTTCTGAAAAGGATACAAGGGGATATATGTGGGCCCATACATCCCCCTTGTGGACCATTTAGGTATTTTATGGTTTTAATTGATGCATCAACCAAATGGTCACATGTGTGCTTATTATCAAGTCGCAATTTGGCGTTTGCGCGATTACTTGCCCAATTAATACGATTGAGAGCACATTTTCCAGATTATCCTATAAAGGCAATTCGTTTAGATAATGCTGGTGAATTCACATCCCAAATATTTAATGATTATTGTATGTCTATTGGGATAAAAGTTGAACATCCTGTAGCTCATGTTCATACACAAAATGGGCTTGCTGAATCGCTTATTAAGCGACTACAAATGATAGCCAGACCAATGATTATGAAATCGAAACTACCAGTTTCTGCTTGGGGCCATGCTATCTTACACGCAGCCACATTAATTCGCATCAGGCCAACAAGTTATAATGCCTCCTCCCCTTTAAAAACAGTTTTTGGTCAGGAACTGAATATTTCCCGTCTAAGAATTTTTGGTTGTGCGGTTTATGTTCCAATTGCTCCACCACAACGCACAAAGATGGGACCTCAAAGAAGGTTGGGAATATATGTTGGATATGAATCCGCATCTATAATTAAATATCTGGAGCCTTTAACGGGGGATTTATTTACGGCTCGATTTGCTGATTGTCATTTTGATGAATCAGAATTCCCAGCATTAGGGGGATGGACTAAACAGCTGGATAATCAAAGTAAAATAAGCTGGAGTGAATTATCATTGTCTCATCTTGATCCTCGAACTAAAGAATGTGAACTAGAAGTTCAAAGGATAATTCACTTACAAGGATTAGCAAATCAATTACCAGAGACATTCACTGACCCAAAGAGAGTGACAAAGTCACATGTACCAGCTGCTAATGCTCCAATTAAGATTGATGTCCCAGAAGGACAAAATAATATGAGTAATGAGTCTATGACACGCCTGAAGCGTGGTAGACCACTCGGTTCCAAAGATAAAAATCCCCGAAAGAAAAAGGGAGCTAATAATCAAAATGGTCATATCGAGGTAAATGAAACGCCAAGAGAGTCTCCTGAAGAGACACTAGACATGTTGGTTCCAGAAGAACCTCAGGTACCTGAAAATGAAGAGATCTCAATAAATTATTGTTGGGAACCGGAGGCACAAACAAATGCAGCGGATAACAAAATCCGATTCCCAATCGAGGATCCAATCCTAAAACCATACAAATACAATAAAGGGGGTTTTGAGTGTTTACCTTTGCTCAAATCAACTGGAATGCAAGCAGGGGGTACACCGCTACTGACACAATGCGAGAATAGGTTGCTAGACCACCGTGGATTACACCCGAAAAACCAACTGGTTTTGTATGTGTGTGTGTGTGTGTGTTCGGCCGAAGAGAGAGAGAGAGGGAGAGGAGAGAGATTTTCTTTTCAAAAAGCAATCACTTGAATTATCAGGTTTAAGCCTTAATTTATAAGAATAAATTAGGCAATGTTTGTAACCATATCTAATTCCTCTATAATTATCTCAATAATTAATCAAACTGATTAATTAATAATTTCTATAATTATCTTAATCCATCTGATTAATTAAATAAATAATTTTAACCAATTATTTATTTCTTTTCTCCCTCTTTTAATAATTAATAAACAATTAATTATTTCTTTCACACACATAATCCAAATCATTCTCAATTTAGTGTGCAGCGATGTGACCTACTAGTGTCTTATAACATTGGACATGGCTATCCTGTTACTGTCTCGCAGACAATCCTAACAGACTCCCACTTGTGCTAGACATGTAACTGTACTGTTACCATTAGCCTAAGGAGGTCCCTAGCCAGACACTTAGGTTTACCAGGTTATAAGATCTCTTATATCCAGAGATACAATTCATGCTTGAATTTGTACACAGGTTCATTCCTTTTGCACGCGATATTTCTAAAATGATTTTGAGACATGGAGTGGAGGATTCATTTTTCAAAAACAAGTATTTCTTGACTCTGATTCCGATTGCCTGCAGTAACGGATATTACTAAATAACAACTGTTATTCTATCCGAGCGTGGCCACGCGTTTTCTGCAAATCTTAATCATCAAGGGGCCCGGAAATATCTCTCTATGGTTGAGGTGCAAATCCCTTCTTGACTATCTGCATTTGGATCCACGGCTTCCGCTGCATCTAGTCACGTCCCGTATGGCCACCCTGTTACGGTGCAACGTTAGAACGTGCTAAGAGTACAGTAGTCCTCGTGTTCCCAAACCAAATATCTCAGGTCTAAGTACAACCTATCATCAAGTCAATGCTTATGACTGGGGCTCCATGAAGCAGACTTGAAACTGGTCACTTCCAATACTCAAACACTCTAATGAGTATCTATAAATACTTGGTCACATCGCTTGTGCTTTTACTCTCTACTTTGAATAAATCATCAAGTATTTATAATAGCGTTAAACTCCCTATTGAAATTCCCATCTCAATAAGTGGCTACGGAAATTTAGATTTTATTGCAAAACTTTGCATAAATCATGGATATGTTAAATATGCGAAAAATAGTTAATTTAAAACAATCATGTACTAAAAAACTTCCATTTATTTCCATCACACTGTGAAATAAAACTTTACATGATTATATTGTTCAAAACTAAACTATAGTAATAATAATAAACTAAAACTAGCTACTGGTGTCCAGGTACTGCATCCCAATGGAATTTGCATGAGCCTCATGCTTCACCCTTGCTAGCGGCTTTGTCAGCGGATCTGCGACATTGTCTTCCGTCGGAATCTTGCATATCCTTACATCTCCTCTTCCAATGATCTCTCGGATGAGGTGATATTTTCTGAGCACATGTCTTGACTTGTGATGCTCTCTAGGTTCCTTTGCTTACGCCACGGCTCCCGAATTATCACAGAATATATCGATTGGTCTAGAGACACTGGCAACGACTCTTAGATCCGATAGAAAATTCCTTAGCCAGACAGCTTCCTTTGCCGCATCAGATGCTGCAATGTACTCGGCTTCTGTAGTTGAATCTGTAATCGTATCCTGCTTCGAGCTCTTCCACGAGATCGCGCCTCCGTTTAGGGTAAAGACGTACCCTGACTGTGATCTGAAATCATCTCCGTCGGTCTGGAAACTAGCATCAGAATAGCCAACGACACTAATTTCATCCTCAGAACCTCCAAAGACCAAGAACATATCTTTCGTTCTTCTCAGGTACTTGAGAATGTTCTTGACAGCCACCCAATGAGGTTCTCCTGGATTCTTGATAACACCAAAATTATACATATTTTGGTCGAACGTAATTGCATGACTTTACCCCATTTCTCACCCATTTTTGATCATTTCATGCACTAAATGAGCTTATTATTGTTTGTGAAGGATTTGGAGGCCGTGGAACGGAAAAGTACGAAAAAAGGCGAGAAAACGTGAAAAATGCACAAAGTCAACACAGGAGACACTTGGCGTTCGCGAGATTCCTAATCTGGCGCCGCCAGATTCGACTGAATTGAAGACTAGGGTTGAATTAAGTGTCTGGCGTCGCCAAACCAGCAGTCTGGCGATCGCCAGATAGCCCCTGGGCGTTTTTCTTTAAATATCAGCCTCCTCCTTCAGTTTAAAACATGTTCGATACACGAGAGAAGTACGGGATACGAGGAGGAACGAGAGTGAGAGTACGAAAGGTGTCGATACGCTGCGGGAGTCGATCTCCGATCATCTGTCGTTGTACTGTCGGTACCATGTCGATGTCTACTTTTGTTTTCTTTTTCATTATGCGTAGTGAGTAGTTTTTAGTAGTAGTGCTTGTCATGGTCGATGAACCTTTATGGATGATAGTTTTGTGATTAATGTTTACTGGTTTGTTTTGATTAATTGAATGTGTGTTATGGTTCTTTTCTGATTAATAGTGTTGTGGCAATTTGAATTCAATTGGTTGGGTGTATTTGTTGGACCAAAACAGATAGACTCCGAAAGGATAATCAACCTACCTTAGCCTGACTTTGGACCAAGAAGTTGTGTTAAGGGGTTACTTGGACCAAGAGTGACCGGATAGTAAAAGAGCCATCGCAATATTGATTAGGAAGGGTTTACCGATTCTAGATTGTGGACCAAATGATTTAGGATTGGGATTAGGAGGATCGTGTCCTAGTCATTGACCATAATCCTCACATGTTAGGGTGTCCAGACTTAAATTCCTACAATAGTCAAAACAACCACACCTTCGACTTATTCATATCATCCATTTTGGGGATTCACTTCACCATGATAAGTACCGCTATTTTTCCTTAATATAATCTTAAATCAATCTTTTAATTGCTTTCTTAGTTTTTACTCAGTTAATTGTCTTTTAAGTATTCAAACCTTTTTCATACAAAACCCCCCTTTAGGTTAATTAAACCGATTTAGACTAATAATCTACGTTAACTTGACCGTTCCCAGTGGTAGATACGATACCTGGGCTTTCCTACACTATATTACTCACGATCAGGTACGCTTGCCTGTATATGTGGTAAGACGGTGGCTAGGCATTAGAGGTTAAAACTTGTTACGTTTTTTATATACGATAATTACCGCATCAAGTTTTTGGCGCCGTTGCCGGGGAACGGTAGTTGTTAGATTTTAGTCTTTATTAGTTTTGTTAATCGATCCTTGTGAGGGATTCTGTCCCTTGCAAGTTTTTCGCTTTCTAGTTTAATTAGTTAGTTTTATCCTTATCATTATTTTATTTTATCTCTTTGTTTCCCGCAAGTTGCCCGTAACCGTTTGTTGTGATTTCAGTCACGGCAGACTTGTTAGAGCCATTTGAGGAGCCGGAGAGAGAATTCAGAAAAAGAAACAAAAAGAAGTCAAAAGCAAACAAAGTTCGCCGAGAGCTTTATTTTTGAGATGGGAGACGAGGCACCGATGTGGACTGCCAGGAGAGCCGCTCCAACAGTACCCACCAATCCAATCACGAAGCCGAACCTAAACAAAAAAATCCCGGGGAAGCTCCTACACATGATCAAGGACCTTACCTTCGACGGGAAAAACGATAGCAATCCTATAGTTCACATGGAGAACTTCGTGGATATTTGTGATCTGTTCAAAACAGAGGCAGACCGGGATGATGCAATTCGTCTTCGGGTGTTGATCCAGCTCTCCTAAGACCTGATGAAATGATAATGATCCTGAATCTTTACTTAGTGAATAGGTTTTTACTTCTGTTATAGCTTGAGGAATTATCACTGAGTCTGTTCAGTGTTATTCCATGTTACTTATGCTGTAACTTAACTTTATAGATTTCAGGATCAGGATCAGGAGACTAACGAGCCTGTTCTGCAGTCTACTGATCCTGTCCACTGAAGTGAAGACCTCCTCCTGAAGACATTAAGATCATACACCAAGAACCATCAGCGACGTCGAAGAAATAGCTGATGACAGGAACAGCATGCTCGTGATCTGAAGACGGAACTCAGTGATAGCAGTCTGTTCACTATCGTATGACATCCTGAAGACTCATCAGGATACACGTGACCCTGAACTTCCTCAGTTTCAGGACTCTAGTCACTGATCAGTATTCTGATCCTGAAGGATTAGAACAATGTCTTAGTCTAATGCACAAAAGGATTATCCGCCTTTTCTGACACAATAGTACATAAGGGCAGTTACTTTACTGTTCCCTCCGTACTTATCAGACCTCAAGGCAACTGTTTACAAACATCCTCTTTTGCACACCATGCTAAGAGTATTTGTTTATAGTAAATAGTACAACAGACCACTCACATTGTGACACGTCACAATAGTAGGTCTGCATGCATTTAATGCATGGAGTATAAATAGGACGTGAAGAGATGTTCTCCATACTTCTTCTTCATCCTAAAATACTCAAGTCCTTTCTCTCTTATTTCCTCTATCTTCTTTCTTTATTCTCTTCTCACTTAGTGCATAGTGAAAGAACTTAGATTGTTTAGTTTAGACTAATTGTCTTTTCTATTTCCGCAACAATCTGTAAATTCATATTGTTTATAAAACAAGAATTTAAAAGTGAGAAAATTGTGTGATTATATTCAACCCCCCCCCCCTTCTATAATCCCAAACACTATCCTTACTTGAAGGTCACCTACTTGGGACCAACAAGTGGTATCAGAGCAGATACAAGCTCTCATTTTCTTCTTAAGAAAAATCTTGTGATCCTCTCTCTTCTTATTCTATGGCTCTTCAAGCTAAGGATAACTACTTTGATACCGGCTCTGCTGGAAAGCCTCCTCGGTTTAACAAAGACAACTTCTCTCTTTGGAAAACCAGGATGGAACTTTTCCTCTCTGGTTCTGATCCCCAGATTCCTTACTTTCTGGAAAATGGACCACATGTGCCTACACAAACCGTCCACCCCATTCCTGCTGCTGGTGGCCAACCAGCTGTTCCTGAAAGACAGCTGGTGAAGCCCGTAACTGACTGGAATGATGAAGACAGACGCCTGGTCAACATTGACACCAAGGCTAGGTCTCTCATCGCCATGTCACTCCCTGACGATGTATTCCACTCTGTCTATCACCTTCGCTCTGCTAAGGAGATATGGGACACTCTCTGTGTTCAATATGAGGGTACTGCCGTACTCATGGAATCAAGAAAGATTTTCTTGGTTCGTCAGTACGAAAGCTTTATTCATCAGAAGGATGAAACTCTCTCCCAGCTACATCAGAGATTCAACTGTCTTCTGATTGATCTGAAGACCATCGGTACTACCTACTCTAACTCTGAGGTGGTTACCAAGTTCATGGAAGCTCTTCCTGAACATTGGGAAATTTACACCTCCTGCTTAACTATGTCAAAGGACATAAAGACACTCACCCTAAGTGAGCTGTACGGTATTCTTCTGAACCGTGAACAACAGAAGAAACTGAAAAGAATCTCATAAGAGATTCTAAAGAATCCAAAAGCACATCTGTTGCATTGGTTTCTGATTCAGTTCCTCCTGTTGCTGCCACTTCTTCTTCAGTAACTATTACTGAATTAGAATCTTCTGACTCTGACATGTCAGAAGATCCTGATTTCAATGAATCTCTTGCTCTATTAACCAGATCTTTTAAAAAGTTTGCCAAAAAGGGAAACTTCCACAAAAAGAAACATCTTTCTATTACTGACAAGCCAAAGTCAGATCCTGTTGACAAGGCTACTGCTATCTGCTACAACTGTCAGGGCAAAGGACACTTTGCTAATGATTGCAGGTACAGGAAAAGTCAGTTTGCTCCCTCCTCTGCTAAATCTTCTTCTAAGAACCCCAAATACCAACGCCTGAAGGAAAAGTACAAAAAGATGAAAACTCAGCGTAAAGGCAAAGGTTTAATCGCAGAAGACTGCGATTGGGATGATGTCTCCTCTGATGACTCATCTGATGAGGAAGATACTCAAGTGGCACTAATGGCCATTATTGAGGAACCTACCTTAGCTCTCATGGCTAAGATAGAAGAGGTTCCTGAAGAGATTCCTCCTCAGGATCCTGAAGCTACTTCTTCCACAACTCCTGAAGCTTCCACCTCTGCGACTGATTCTTCCAGTCAGGTACCTATTCCTCTCATCCCTCTTGAAAGCTTAACTCAGTTGGACCTGGTCACTCTCGATCTTTACAAAGCCCTTAATGGTAAAACCTCTGCTGAAAAAATGAATATTGATCTTAGAGGACAACTCAAAGAATGTCAAGAAAAAATAAAACAGCTTACCATTTTGGAAGAAAATTATAAGGACCAGGTCACTGTAAACAAAACTCTTTGTATTGAAAGAGAATTGGCTCTTGCTGCCAAAGAAAAAGCCCTTGCTCAATTAAATGCTGAAAAAGTCACCATCAAAGGATGGAGTGACGCCTCTGAAAAAGTTGATGAAATATTAGCTTCAGGGAGGTCTGACAAAAGCAAAAGAGGTCTTGGATTCTTTCGTGGATACAAGAAAGAAGAAACTAAGTCTGATAGTTCCATGCTCAAATTTGGAAAATTTGTTTCTTCTATTCCTCTTCCTAATACCTCTGAAAACACCCCTTCTTCTTCTTCTTCTTCTAACACTCACCCTGAAGGTGCTCCTAAGAGCAAAAAGAATACAGTTAAGGATAAATCCAAGACTGAAACACCTTCAAAGACCAAGGGTCCAAAAACCCAAGAACAAAGTTCTGGGTGGTGGTCCTTCAGTCTCTGGAACTAAGTCTCTTTCTCAGAGTCCTGCTCCCAGACTGAAGATTGACCTGAAGCAAAAGACTCAGGAGAAGAAACCAATTCCTCCAATGTCCAATGCTAAAGGCATACTTGGTGCTGGTCCTGCTCACCTAAAGTTCAAAAACTTTCTGGACCACACTAAACGCTTTCAATATCGCAAATGCTATCACTGTGGATTAAATGACCATATTGCGAGTAAGTGTCCTGATGCTACCAAAGCTGAAAAATCAGCTAAGGTAAAGAAGATTCCCAAGACTGAGAAATCAGTCAAAGGAAAGAAGGTTGTCAAGACTGTTCCTTCAGTCAAGACTCCAGCCTCCTGTACTGATACTTCAGTAAAGGCTGACACTGATTCAACCAGTCCTACTGATACTTCTGGATCCATAGTTCTATGGGTACCAAAGAAAACTTAAACTCTATATTTTACAGGATAAGGGCATCTGATACTTGGACAGTGGATGCTCTCGACATATGACTGGTTCTAAATCTGTCCTCACTAACTACCGTGAAGAAAGAGGTCCTGCTGTGACCTTTGGCGGAAACGGTAGAGGCCAAACCCGAGGGTATGGCACTCTTACCAACGGAGTAACTACTTTCAAAAGAGTTGCTTATGTTGAAGGCCTGATGCATAATCTTCTGAGCATCAGTCAACTGTGTGATAAGAATCACAAAGTTTCTTTCTCTAAGAAAAAGTGCAAAGTCAAGAACAGGAGAAAGGAAGTTATTCTCACTGGTGTTAGACATGCAGATATCTACATCATCAACATGAATACTTCCACTGATAACTTCTGTTTCGTATCACGTGCTTCCACTGATATGAATTGGCTCTGGCACAAGCGTCTCTCTCATCTCAACTTCAAGACGCTAAATCAACTCTGCATCAACAACCTGGTTATTGGTCTTCCTGACTTTCGCTACACAAAGGAATCTCTTTGTTCAGCTTGTGAGAAAGGAAAACAGACCAGGGCTAGCTTCAAGTCTAAGCATATTTCCTCCATCAGCTCTCCTCTACAACTTCTCCACATGGATCTCTTTGGACCCGTTAATGTCCAATCCATTGGTGAAAAGAAATATACTCTGGTAATCGTAGATGAATATTCCAGATATACTTGGGTTTTCTTCTTACGTGCCAAGAGTGATGCTCCTGAAGAAATCATCCTGTTCGTCAGGAAGATGGAAAGACTCAACAACCTTACTGTTCGATCAATAAGAAGTGACCATGGGACTGAGTTCAAAAACAGTACCCTGGAATCCTTCTTTGAACAGAAAGGTATCTCTCAAAACTTCTCCTCTGTGAGAACTCCTCAGCAAAATGGTGTTGCTGAAAGACGGAACAGGACGTTGATTGAAGCTGCGAGATCTATCCTGAGTGAAGCCAACCTTGCCACTCAGTTCTGGGCTGAAGCCGTAAATACTGCTTGCTATACTCAGAACAGATCTCTGATTGTCAAGCGTTTCAGAAGAACCGCTTACGAACTCTTTCGTAACAGGAAACCATCAATCGAACATCTCCATATCTTTGGTTGTGTCTGCTACATCCTGAACAACAAAGATAATCTTGGAAAGTTTGATTCCAAATCTGATGATGGAATTTTCCTCGGATACTCATCCATTTCTAAAACTTACCGTGTGTTCAACAAACGAAGACAAACCATTGAGGAAACGATTCATGTCAAGTTTGATGAATCGGGTCCTACCTTTCCTCACCCAAATGATAATACCGAAATCAATCAGTGGGCTGACTCTTTCTTTCAAGTCCCTGAACCTCCTATTGCTGATCCATCTCCTCAAGACCTTCCTGATGGTTTTGAAGAAGATCCTATACCACCCACTGATATAACCACTCCACCTCTCATAAATGCCACCCCTATCTCTCAAATCACACCACCTGAACCTGATCAACCCACTAACAGTGAAGACTTCTCTCAAACCACTGTTAGTGAACCCTCTCCTACCAATCTTCTTCCTGATCCATCATCCAATGAAGCATCTACTTCAGGACAGGTGTATCAACCACCTGCTCTCCGATGGACCAAAGATCATCCCATTGATCAAGTTCTTGGAAACCCTTCTTCTGGTGTGAAAACTAGACGTCAGGCTGGTAACGTCTGTCTTTATGTAAATTTTATCTCTGAAAATGAACCTAAAGAAATAGATGATGCCTTGCGTGATCCTGCCTGGGTCTCAGCCATGCAGGAAGAGCTAGCAGAATTCATCAGAAACAATGTCTGGCTTCTCGTCCCTAGGCCTCGAAAACGTACAATCATTGGTTCCAAGTGGATTTTTCGAAATAAACTTGATGAGATTGGTACAATCATTCGAAACAAGGCTCGCCTTGTGGCTCAGGGATACAGGCAGGAAGAGGGCATTGATTACGATGAAACTTTTGCTCCTGTTGCTAGGCTCGAAGCAATTCGACTCTTCCTAGCTTTTGCAGCACATATGAACTTCAAGGTTTATCAGATGGACATTAAAAATGCCTTTCTGAATGGAAAACTTAATGAAGAAGTCTATGTGGCTCAGCCTCCTGGCTTTGTAGATCCTAAGTTCCCTGATCACGTCTACAAGTTAAACAAGGCTCTCTATGGGTTAAAACAGGCTCCTCGTGCCTGGTATGACACCCTCTCAACCTTTCTTCTCTCTAAAGGTTTTGTTCGTGGAAAGATTGATAGCACTTTATTTCTAAAGAAATATCCTAAGCATATCCTTCTT
This sequence comes from Centaurea solstitialis, assembly GCA_030169165.1. Taxonomy (NCBI): domain Eukaryota; kingdom Viridiplantae; phylum Streptophyta; class Magnoliopsida; order Asterales; family Asteraceae; genus Centaurea; species Centaurea solstitialis. The sequence goes on from CM058040.1 coordinate 56,858,481, forward strand.
GTCCAGATATATGTCGATGACATTATCTTTGGATCCACCAATCCCAAACTCTGCGAAAAGTTTGAGTTGCTCATGAAATCTGAATATAAAATGTCTATGATGGGCGAACTAACATTCTTTTTAGGACTTCAGATCAAGCAATCTGAAAAGGGAATTTTCATCAATCAAGGTAAATATGTACATGAGATGCTGAAGAAATTTGATCTCACATCCTGTACACCGATGAAGACTCCAATGGCTCCTCCTCTGTCTCTTGACAAGGATTCCAAAGGGAAACCTGTTGATGTGACTCTCTATAGAGGAATGATTGGCTCACTGCTGTATCTTACAGCGAGTCGTCCTGATATCATGTATTCTACATGTCTCTGTGCTCGTTATCAGGCTGAACCCAAAGAATCCCATCTGACCGCTGTAAAGCGGATCTTCAGATACCTGAAGGGAACTCCTAACATGGGTCTTTGGTACTCCAAGGACTCAGGGTTCGATCTAACAGCTTATTCTGATAGTGACTTTGCAGGATGTAAGATCGACAGGAAAAGCACTACTGGTGGTTGTCACCTATTAGGTGGCAAGTTGGTGAGTTGGACTAGCAAGAAGCAGAACTCTGTGTCCACATCAACTGCTGAAGCTGAATATGTTGCAGCAGGAATATGTTGTGCTCAGGTCCTGTGGCTGAGAAATCAACTTCAGGACTATGACATACAACTCTCCAAAATTCCTATCTACTGTGACAACACTTCAGCAATAGCCATTGCTAACAATCCTGTCTTACACTCTAAGACAAAGCACATTGAAGTGAGATATCACTTCATCAGGGATCATGTGATGAATGGTGATATCGAACTCCATTTTGTCCCTACTGAATATCAGCTTGCTGACCTCTTTACCAAACCACTGGATGTGACGCGTTTTAATATGCTCCTCAGTGAACTTGGGATGTTAAATCCTGAAGAATAGAAGTTCTCAGGACAAACAGTTGTTAAAGTCCTTATAAAATATTCTCTCAGGACCTCTTTTCTTAACAACTCCTGAATAACTCTTCTTCAGAGGATGACTCTATTCAGTACTTACAAAATCTTTGTTCAATATCCGAATACTGATGATTCTCAGGTAAGTATTTCTTCTCCTGCTACTGAAACCTTATCGCATTAAATGTGATAAGAGGATTTTCCCAAAACAGTACTTATCTGATAAGTACTCTGATTCCCCTAAAACATATCTTTCACCAAAATGGAATCATCCCCTGAAAAGGTGGTTTTTAGTTTTTCAAATAAAACAAACTTTTCATCTGCACTAACACGTAATGGGACGTTTCCTGTTCCCCACTACGTGTGTCAGGCGCGTGAACGCGCGTAGAGCTTCTTTTTCATCATTACGTTTGAATTTAGCCGCTCTTTTCTCTCTCATCCATTTTCTCTCTCCTACCACGAGGTATAAAAACCTCATTCGTAATCCATTTTTCTCTTTACGCTTACAATTCTCTCTCAAAGAACTCAAGCAAGAAAAGCTACTACACTCTAAATCTGCATTCTCAAGAACACCAAGAACACACACTTACCACTTCTTTAACAAGATCAACGTAAGTTTCCTTATGTTCTTTGTTCTTTCCACAATCTAAGTTGGCATTCTTCTCTAAAAACAACTTATTTTGATAAACGTTTTTCCAAAAACCCTAAGATCACTTCGTTTGATCTTAGTTTTCCCAAAATCTTCTAAGATTTTTGTTAAAACTGTTTAAAATGATTTTTCTTATTTCTTTTAAGAACAATCATAAACTCCTATTTTGATATCTATTCATCAAAATAGAAGTCCTTTTTAATACCAAAACACATTCCTTTTGTGTATTTTGGCATCTAATCTATTCTAAGTATAAAGGATTTCACCATTTTTATGAACATATTTTGTGTTCATTGAAAAATGAAGAAAAATGCATATTTTGGACTCTTAATCATCCATATATGTTATTTTTATGTTTTTGACAGGATGGCTGCTACTACATCTACATCCCTGGACGCCCAGCTCTCATCTGAGGCCACACCTCTGCAGGCTACTGAGAGCTTGCCAATAATCATCCCACAACACGACGTCCAGTTCAAGCAGAACAACGTCGTAGGACTGTTTGACATTCCAGCAGATAAAGAATACCTGCTGCCTGCAAAGGAATTCTTGTTGAACAGCCCTCTGAAGACGGCGTTCACCCTTGACCCTAAGCCAAACAAGCCAATGCTGCAACAACTATGGTCTACAGCCACTGTTGCCAAGGAGAAGAATACCAAAGGTGTCCTGCGAGAGGTCATCAAATTCCAAATCAAGGAAAACATCATTTCCTTTGGTTTCGGAACCCTCAGGAACGTGCTCAACTTCCCAAAGAAGAAGCGCTTCCCTCCTGTCCCCTCCGCTGACGAGATCATCGAATTCCTGGACGCCATAGGCTACCGTTGGCCTGTGAACAAGGAAGGCGTCCTGCTACCAAAGACGGGTGCCACTGTCCATAAGTCAGGACTAAACGCTACGTTCTACTATATATGGAACACGTTTGGCCTGTGCTTATCGGGCAAGACGGGGAGCACGGAGCAGTTCCCTACGGTCATCCAGCACATGGTCTTCTCTGCGATCAAAAATCGCGAGTTCGACTATGCTCGCTCCATCTGGGACGACATGGTGAAGAAGGTCCGGAGCAAGAACCGGGTCGTCAACATTGCCTTCCCTAGGTTTTTCTCGGCCATCCTGGAGCTACATTCGGGGGACAACTACCCCAAGATTGGGAACTCCAACAACTACTCTCTTGGCCCCAGGTTCCTGGACCAGGTTGCTCATCATCCTGACGACGTCCCTCTCTCCGACGTCCTGGTCGTTCCTGAACCACTTCAGGATCAGGATGCTGAACAATCCACCTCTCCAACCGCAGGTACGTTTTCTCTCTTCTCTTCCAAACCACAATCTTCTACTTCTATGCATGCTATGTCAGTAGCTAACCCCATACTGACTTCCCCAGCTGCAACCACAACTTCTGCGCTCCAGAAGCGCCCCCAACCCTCTTCTGTCACTCCTCCACCTCCTCCAAAACGCGCCAAGTCTAAGGCGCAAAAGAAAAAGAAACAGGCGGCTGGTAAGAAATATTACATTACCCTGCCCCAGTACTTTAATAAACCATCTCCTTTATCTAAAAATTCTTCCACTGCAGATACTCCTATCTCTGCTCCTGTTACACAAGAACCTGAGGTGGTTCAACTCGAACCCTCAGAGAATGAGGGGGGTAATCGTTCTGATACCCTCCTAGCCTCAGGTAATATTTCTAAGCAATCTATTACTGTTACTTCTTCTATGAAAGCTAATGAGTCTTCTAGTACTCACTTAGCTACTCTGTCTACAGGTTCTTTAGGAGCAGGTTCTGAAGGGCATCTTCATCAGGATGACCCCTTCAATGATTTCATTCTCACGGATGCCGAGCATCAGCTGAACACAGCTGAGCTTCGCAGGCAGTCCGCTGAACGGAACCTGCAGGAGGCCCGCACAGCCCTCCAGCAGAAGGAGGCAGAGCACTCAGCACGTCTCCAGACCTTACAACAGGAGCTTGCTGCTGCCAAAGCTGCTGCAGCCGCTGCTGAAGCCGCCGCCAGTGCCACTGCCGCCGCCGTCGCCGCAACTCCGCCGCCCACGGCCGTCACCCTCTCCATTCCTTGTCTGGATAATATCCACGACAAGGTTTCACAAGTTGCCTCCTCCTCCACCAACCTTCAGGCATCTATTGATGACCTGAAGGCAACGGCTCTCCCTGCGCTCTCCACAGAAATCAACAACAGCACCAACTCTCTCACCACCTTTCAATCAACGGTGGTTCAGAGATTGGATGCTCAGGAAGCTGCCATCCGCGCCATCCAGGAGCAGGTGACAGGGCTCTCCTCTGCTGTCAACGCCTCACCTCTGCTCCTGCGCCGCCTCCATCTTTCACCACGGCGGACAGGGAGGTGTTGCAGTCTCTGATCTCATCATCCTTCATCCAGCGCAAAGTCCTCAGTGACATGGCCTCTCTCCTCCAAAGGAGTGTATCAACAACTGCCTTAGTGCAGGCACCTGTTGAGGGGGAGAGACAGCCCCGAGACCATTCCGCCTATTCCCCCTCCACAAACTGGAGAACCACTGAAGACGGGGGGAATAATGAAGACGACGATGATGATGATGAAGATGATGATGATGATATAGACGATGACATCTTCGTCGAAAAGGTTCCTGCCTCAGCGCCCATTCCAGGGCTCGCACAACCTCAGGGGGAGAACCCTGATGCCTCTGGTATGTCTCTACTACCATCCTCTCCCTCTTCCTCTGATAACCAACCTATCTCTATTCTTCTTAAAACCAAACCTACCCCTGAAACCATCACCTTAGACACCTCACCTGAAGACTCCCCTCCTAATAACCTTCAAATGGTTATCTACCAACCTCCTAAACCACCTTCTCCTGAACCATCTCCCACCTCTCACACTGAACCTGAACCTAATACCCAAGCCTATCCTGAAGATGTCAACTATGGTTCTGTCACTGGTGACATTATTCGCCTAATGGAGAATACTCCCAATGAACAGACCAGGGCTGAATTATCTAGAATGACCTTCAGGATCACACCCCTCAACCAAGAAACCATTTCTACCCGTCCTGCAACCCGTTTCAACCAAGAAGCCTCTTCATCCAGAACCCCTGAAATCCGAGCCACCCCTGAAACAATATGCCTTTCATCAGATGATGAATTCATCTCTGATGACTTCTCTACCCCTGCTTCTTCACCCAGATCACCTCCCTCAAACTCTCCTAGATCTGAAGGTGAAAATTACCCTGACAATTCCTTTGCCATTGACAGGGATGGGCGCTTAGACGCCGTGATAGAGCGACTCGAGAGTACAAGAGTAAAAATCCCTCTTCGTACCTCTTGTGACTCCGAGTTCGCCTATCTCTCGCAGGAGGAGTACAACGAAGCTGTACAGGCTCAACTAGAGCACAATAAAAAGAAGAAGGAAGCTTTCCTCTCTGCCCAAGCCGCTCGAAGGCTTGCATCGGATTTTGTAGATGAAGATGCTGAAATAAGTGCAGATCCTATCCTTGCACAGAAGGCTGTTCTGAAGGTCTTCAACAAAAATGCAGAGATACAGACTGGAGAAGTAAACGCTGAGCTTGACTGGTGCAGAGATCGGTTACACCTCCGAAAGCATGGTGCTGCCATCTCAGGAATCCATCTTCGCCGATCTAGAGGCAAGAAAGGTAATCCTGGCAAAACCTGGATCACAGTCAAACGCTCTGGAGTAAAGGACGTAGAGCACACTCTGGACAAGTTAGATCGCTACAACTTGTCAGAGTGGAACGAAATCAGATCCCTACTTCCCAAAGCCAACAAGAACTATCGGGCTGAAGTAGAAGAAGTCATTGAAGGACTTATTGCTCGCATCAGAAGAACAACTGAAATACCTGATGACCTACTCCATTACTCCTCAGTCCTATCTCAGCAACCTGTTCGAAGATCTGCAGGCACCTCTACAAGAAGACCGACTGCCTGTCTTCCCAGAATGGTTGTTAAACCTCTGGACCTCTCGATGCTTGATCTTTCATTCCCTCCTGGAATCTCTCTATCTGAAGGACAAGTAATCAGAGAACCTGTTCATGGCATTTGTGTTAGCGATAACTCAAAAATGCTATGCTTTCAGCGCTTCAGTGAGCTACACATAGCGCCCTATGAACATCTTTTGACAGTTCTCTTCACTGCACAACAAGATAAGAAAAATCCAGACAACAAAGAGATTATTCGCACTGTCAGAGCTATACTTGATCACAGACTTGCCTTCAGCGACACTCCTGTTCCTGTTTGCGTCAAGACTGAATACATTAGCGAAGAATCTGATAGTTAGATATTTTGTAATCTTTTTTTTCTTTCAGTACTCTTGTCATGTACTCTTGTATTTTCCTTACTCTTGTAAACCTTAAATGAGATTAATGAGAATGCAATTCAGTGCATTGTACTTCATTCCATCATAGTACTGAAAAAGATCCCTCAAAACAGTAAATGGGACATGTACCTTTATGAGTTCTATTTCCTACTGTTTAGTTCTAGACTTAGATTTATTTCTAACTTTTCTAGATTAAGACAATTACTCTATTGTCTTATCATTATCATTTAGGGGGAGATTGTTGATCCAGCTCTCCTAAGACCTGATGAAATGATAATGATCCTGAATCTTTACTTAGTGAATAGGTTTTTACTTCTGTTATAGCTTGAGGAATTATCACTGAGTCTGTTCAGTGTTATTCCATGTTACTTATGCTGTAACTTAACTTTATAGATTTCAGGATCAGGATCAGGAGACTAACGAGCCTGTTCTGCAGTCTACTGATCCTGTCCACTGAAGTGAAGACCTCCTCCTGAAGACATTAAGATCATACACCAAGAACCATCAGCGACGTCGAAGAAATAGCTGATGACAGGAACAACATGCTCGTGATCTGAAGACGGAACTCAGTGATAGCAGTCTGTTCACTATCGTATGACATCCTGAAGACTCATCAGGATACACGTGACCCTGAACTTCCTCAGTTTCAGGACTCTAGTCACTGATCAGTATTCTGATCCTGAAGGATTAGAACAATGTCTTAGTCTAATGCACAAAAGGATTATCCGCCTTTTCTGACACAATAGTACATAAGGGCAGTTACTTTACTGTTCCCTCCGTACTTATCAGACCTCAAGGCAACTGTTTACAAACATCCTCTTTTGCACACCATGCTAAGAGTATTTGTTTATAGTAAATAGTACAACAGACCACTCACATTGTGACACGTCACAATAGTAGGTCTGCATGCATTTAATGCATGGAGTATAAATAGGACGTGAAGAGATGTTCTCCATACTTCTTCTTCATCCTAAAATACTCAAGTCCTTTCTCTCTTATTTCCTCTATCTTCTTTCTTTATTCTCTTCTCACTTAGTGCATAGTGAAAGAACTTAGATTGTTTAGTTTAGACTAATTGTCTTTTCTATTTCCGCAACAATCTGTAAATTCATATTGTTTATAAAACAAGAATTTAAAAGTGAGAAAATTGTGTGATTATATTCAACCCCCCCCCCCCTTCTATAATCCCAAACACTATCCTTACTTGAAGGTCACCTACTTGGGACCAACATCGGGTCTTCCCTCTAACGCTTACCGGAGAAGCTAGGGCTTGGTTAAGATCCTTAGAACCAAGTTCAATCACTACTTGGGAAGGACTTCGCTCAAAGTTCCTTTCCCGATTCTTTCCACCATCCAAAATCGACAAACTGAGGGCCGAGATCCGATCTTTCCAACAACAAGACGGGGAGACTATATCCGAAGCATGGGAACGTTTTAAGCACCTCTTAAACTCGTGCCCGAGTCACGAGTTGAATAAGAGTGAACAGGTTCAAACTTTCTATAGTGGACTTGCTTATTCTTCACGAGCTACTTTGGATTCATCTGCAGGTGGTGTCTTCATGTACAAAACGCCCACGGAAGGATATAAGCTTCTCGAGGACATGCTCATACACAACATAGATTGGAGGACGGACAAGCGATTGCAAATCCCGAGGATGGCCGGAAAGATATCAACCGACTTCGATCCATCCGATGAACTAGCCGCTATGAAAAACCAACAGGTAAAGTTTGAACGCAAAATAGAAGAACTAATTAAATCTGTTCATGCTTTGCAGGTTGGATGCGAGGAGTGCAGTGGACCACATTTGACCAAAGATTGCCCGAACAGACCAATGATGACACCCGAGGAGGTGAACTATATCAACCGAGGCGATTACCAAGGGAGGTGGAACAACAATCGAAGCTTCATTCCGAGACCTCCCGGTTTCTTTGCACCGACTCAACAGAATCAAAGACCGGATGGAGAGCCGCGTGTTTCCATCGAAGATCGGATTGTCCAATTCATGGATGCGCAAAAGAAGCTAAACGATGAGGTAAGTTCATACTTACGTAATCACCAAAGCACCATCCAGAATTTGGAATTGCAGGTTGGACGTGTTTCGCAAATGCTAAGTGAAAGAACTCAAGGCGAGTTACCAACGCAAACACAAGTCAACCGAAGGTGGAAAATGTGAAGCCGATGCTCATGATGACCGGGGAGCCATCAAAGAAGAAATGGACGGACATCTACACAAAGAAATACGTGGAAACCGAGAGTGAAAGTGAACCCGATTATGCCACGGATTACGACTCGGAGGGGTTCACCGTGTCGTTTGAACATCTGAGACTCAAGATGCCCGAAGCTTCAAGTGATGATGATGAGGAAGAAGATGGAAAACAAGGTGGATACGCGGAGTTCGTGATTCCAAAGAAGGAAGAAAAAGGCAAGGAGAAAGAGAAGGAGAAAGCACCGGAGGACGACCTCGTTTACATTGCACCTATCCGACATGATCCAGGGAGTTACAACTTACCTATTTCTTGTCATAAATTTAAAGGTCTTGCTTTAGTGGATTCAGGTGCCGCACTTAATATGATGCCCGTTGGTTTTTGCAGGAAAATGGGAATTACACAGATCCTTCCAACGGACTATCAATACCGAGGCGTGAACGGTTGCATGACAAAGCCGTTGGGAATAGCGGAAGGAGTCCCAATTCGCATTGGGAAGTTTGTTTATTACACGGACTTCATTATAGCTAATCTCCCAAAGAACACGGAAATCCCGATAATCCTCGGGAGGTCTTTCCTACACACCGCTCAAGTGAATACCGATATGCGTAACCAAGTGACGAGCTTAGGCTATGGAGACAATCGGATTTACTTTGATCCTAACGGAGAGCCGGTTAGACACCTCGATGAACCATACGAGGATCCTTCTCTGGCCTACAACAAGAGCACGAACCGTCCGTTACTCCCGCATGAGCTTGGAAAGAAGACGGAGGACTATTCGAACCCGATGCATCAAAAGGATCAAAAACTCAAGGAACCGGGATCCTCCAAGAAAGATCACAGAAAGAAGAAGGGCTCGTCAGCCCGACGTGCCAAGAAATGAGCCGAAAGTGGGGTCGAGCTCTAGACCCGTCCAAAAATGAAGCGCTTCTCGGGAGGCAACACGAGCTTTTTTGTTTTCTTTCGTTTTTAATGATTTTCGTGTGTGTTTTTATTAATGTTTTCATTTGATATTGCTTAGGTAACCATACGGAGGAGATAGAAACCAAATTCGAGCGAATTCGGAGTGCGATGCAGATTTTCAAAAGTTGGAAACAGGGAGCACTTCGCGATCGCCAGATTCCAAATCTGGCGACGCAAAGTTGGTAAGCCACGGTAATAGGTAAAAATTTCGAACCTCGCGACGCAAAGAGAGCCGTTTGGCGACGCTAAACTTTTAAAAATTAGGGTATTTTGAAAACTGCCTGTTTGGCGACGCGAAACCCTGGGTTTCGCGACGCGAAGTCGGGACTGACGGTTTTTAAACCTTCTTTTTCTCACTTTTCACAAACACGCAAACCTAATTTCTCTTAGGCGCCGCCAAACTCTCTCACGTTCTTGCGAAATTCGACCTTCTTGAGCTTCAATTTCATCTTTCAACATGAACAAGGTACGTTTCCTAACTTTAAATTCGTAAGGATTGCTTGATTTGGTAAATGGAGATATTGTTTTGGGCATCAATGGTGTTTGTTTGCATAAATGGAATTAAAATTATTCTTGATACACCATTGATTGTTTAGAGCTTATAGGTGAATGCATGCCCTATATTGTGATTGAAATCTTGTTTCTAGCATGCTTCTTGATTGTTTAATCTAGTGATTATGGTTAAATGATAAGTGTGGGGATTTTGAGAACACCAAAATCCGCCATTCCTTCTTGATTAGCTAGATTGGTTTGTAATTGTGGTTGAACTAAAAGTTCAAGTGTGGGGATGTTCCACATCCCCTTTGTCCTTCGATTCGTATATGATTGTGATGCTTGAACTTGTTAGTCGTATAGTATTTGTCTCGTTTGGTCTTGACATGAATAAACCTTGTCTTGCATTTATTGGATAAAAATCATCTAAGACAATGGTAATTGGATTTTGTAGAGACAAAGAACCCGCTCGTCTATGACCGCCGCAACTAACTTCCATGCACCGGATGGAAGTCATGTTTTCACCTCGTTTGCGAACGACCCGACTTTGAATGCTCGAAAGAGGGAGGAGTATCGGGACATCGTTAACCGACTTCTCCCCCGCCAAGTTCTTATGCCAAAGAGAGTCGATTGGGATCTTCTTCGATCAATGAGTGTCAAAAACAACATAAAGGCGATTCTTGAGAAGCACGCATACGACGAGGATGGCAATGAGTACTACATATGCCATGCATGGGAACGAGTTTTTGATATTGCCGAGACCCTCTACCGAGAGCTTATCGTGGAGTTTGTGGCCACGTTTCATTTCGACGCAATCAAAGCGCTTGCGGAATTTCATCAATCGTGCATGACTTTCCGACTTGGTGGCGTTTGGAGATCTTTATCTTTGGTCGACTTTGCTCTTGCCTTGGGGATATATACCCAATCGAATGTTGATGCTCCCAGATTCGAGGAGTACATGTGGGCGACTTCAAAGAGACCCGATGATTTTGATCCGCTTTTGGCTTGGTCGATCTTGGGTGATGGTGATTATCATGGCAATGTCAAAGTTAAAGGTCTTCTTGCTTCGTCGGATAGACTTCTACACCGCATGCTCATTCAAGTGGTAAATGCTCGTTCTTCGAGTGAGGAGAAAGTGATCGTGCATGACTTGTGGCTTCTTGAGCAGCTCTCTACGGATGATAAATATCCGAATGCTCCATATCTTATCGCCGTGCAACTCACCAAAGCGAGCGGCTATCGGGATAGAAGTCGTTTGGTCGGGGGCCAATATATCACACGCCTCGCCAAACACTTCGGTATCCTAACCGACGCCGCTATTGCTTCGATGACGAACCTCGGGGAGATGGGATTGATCGACATGGACCAACTCCAAGGCATGGGCGTGGCGAGAGTTAAGCACATGATTGGAAGAGACTACAATGCATGGATCCATAATCCTCAAGCTTATAGGAGTCAACCGAGAAGTCAAGCACCGAGGAGCACGCATGAAACCGGCGGAACGAGTGGGGAAAATGTGGGTCAACAACCGGCGGATTGGACGGCATATTCGGGTTACCAAGACTTGAGTAACCAAATCTCGGAGATGTCACTTTCTTATGGCCGGCATCAACAACACATGGGGTACAACACAGTGGAGGCTCTTCACCAAGCCAACTGGCAAAGTGGAGTGATGAACCAGATGGCTTCCCACTTCGGTATTCAACCGAATACCGCTTATGCTCCATCTCCATATTGGCCATACTCCGAGGATGCTCCGCCCGGTTACCCGACTTACGAGGATTGGCAAAACCAACCTCGTGGCCCTTATTGATCTTTCTCTCTTTTATCTCCTTTGTTCGATATGGTTGTCGTAAACAATTTTATTTTTCCTTTGAACTGCGTGGTTGTGGTTTGGTTTGTTGAACAATTTTTCTTTTTGTTTGGTTTGTTTAGGATTTTTAAGTAGCTATTAATAGTTTGGTTTGGTTTTATTTTTGCTAGTTCGTTTTTACTTTTTCTTTTTCTTTTTGGTAGATACTGCGGTCTCTGATCTATGATCGAGCACGAATTTTTGGACCACTCTCTCAGATCAGAACAGATTTCGTCACATAACCCGGGAAGTTTCTCTTTTTCCCAATTACTCCTTAATTGTGTTAATTGTTGCATTGAGGACACTGCAAATTTTAAGTGTGGGGAGGGGGTTATGTAGACTTATCTGTTTAAATGGGTTCACTTTTTGCTTATGGATTGTCGTTTTTCAAAATTTTTGAAAGCTTTGAGATTTGACCCCAATTTTTTCGAAATCTGAGATTGTTTTTGAGACTAAGTTGCTTGCATAGGAGAACACTGAATATGATTAGTTGAGTAAAAGGATGCCTTGGAATACTGATTACCATGAGTGCCTCACCCAATTCCATTGAGAGCTTGAGCCTTAATTGTTATTTATTCTGTGAGGAATACCGACTTTGACCCAAGGTAGAACTTGTCATTTGAATGCTTGTCGAGACCACATAAGAGAAGTATTTACACCATTGAACTGATAGAGGCCTTCGTTTCTAACCCTTTTAGCCTTCGTCAGATAACCTCATCTTAAGGTTATTTGATTTGCCTAGCCTTTAATTGAAAAGTGTTCACTTTTAACACTTTATCCCTTGAAACCATTTTGAGCCTTAGCCTTTTCATTTGTTACCCACTATACACTTTATCCTTGTGCCTAATTGTTTTATCTATCTTTTGGTCGTGACTTAAATTTGAATCTTGAGATGTTTTGATCCAGTTTTTCATATCTGACAGTTTTTATGGGATTAAAAAAAGCCCAAAAGCAACATAGTTGCTGCCCTGAAAAAAAAATAAAGAGAGAGAAGAAAAGGAAAAGAAAATATTTGAGACTCAGAAAAGAAAAGAAATATCAAAAGAGTCGAGAATACAAAAAGAAAAGAATGAGAGCTGAAAAGATTGAAAAAGAATTTGTGCCCCAAATAAGCCATAGGCTTAGGCCAATTCTAAAAGAAAGAGAATGCTCATCCCAAAAGCTTCACTGTTTGAAAGTCAGACTGTTTCACTGTTTGGATCATTACTGATTGAGTTTTCAAATTTTTGTTGCAATACCCTTAGTCACTTATATATCCTTTATCATACCCTTAACCCTTAGCCTAACGTTACAACCCTAAAGTCCTCTTGACGGTTGACAACTTCTCAGTGGTGGAGATTAGATTTGGTGACAAGCTTATGCATGCGGGAATTAGTCGAGTATTGGTGTGATCACTTACATATACACTTTTACCCCCGAGAGATACACTTTATATTGTTATTCATATTATGTAAGGGTAAAAGGTTGGCCTTGGTATCCGATTACTTGATGAGTCTTGTTTGTGTGTTCGATTATGTGAGTATGCTTTGTTCTTTCTGATGATCTTGGGTGGAGATAATTTTGGAGTTATCTTTCTTATTTTTCAGTCTTTTGATTGAGGACAATCAAAGCTTAAGTGTGGGGATTTTGATAACACCAAAGTTATACATGTTTTGGTCGAACGTAATTGCATGACTTTACCCCATTTCTGATCATTTCATGCACTAAATGAGCTTATTATTGTTTGTGAAGGATTTGGAGGCCGTGGAACGGAAAAGTACGAAAAAAGGCGAGAAAACGTGAAAAATGCACAAAGTCAACACATGAGACACTTGGCGTTCGCGAGATTCCTAATCTGGCGCCGCCAGATTCGACTGAATTGAAGACTAGGGTTGAATTAAGTGTCTGGCGTCGCCAAACCAGCAGTCTGGCGATCGCCAGATGGCCCCTGGGCGTTTTCCTTTAAATATCAGTCTCCTCATTCAGTTTAAAACATGTTCGATACACGAGAGAAGTACGGGATACGAGGAGGAACGAGAGTGAGAGTACGAAAGGTGCCGATACGCTGCGGGAGTCGATCTCCGATCATCTGTCGTTGTACTGTCGGTACCATGTCGATGTCTACTTTTGTTTTCTTTTTCATTATGCGTAGTGAGTAGTTTTTAGTAGTAGTGCTTGTCATGGTCGATGAACCTTTATGGATGATAGTTTTGTGATTAATGTTTACTGGTTTGTTTTGATTAATTGAATGTGTGTTATGGTTCTTTTCTGATTAATAGTGTTGTGGCAATTTGAATTCAATTGGTTGGGTGTATTTGTTGGACCAAAACAGATAGACTCCGAAAGGATAATCAACCTACCTTAGCCTGACTTTGGACCAAGAAGTTGTGTTAAGAGGTTACTTGGACCAAGAGTGACCGGATAGTAAAAGAGCCATCGCAATATTGATTAGGAAGGGTTTACCGATTTTAGATTGTGGACCAAAAGATTTAGGATTGGGATTAGGAGGATCGTGTCCTAGTCATTGACCATAATCCTCACATGTTAGGGTGTCCCAGACTTAAATTCCTACAATAGTCAAAACAACCAAACCTTTTAATTGCTTTCTTAGTTTTTACTCAGTTAATTGTCTTTTAAGTATTCAAACCTTTTTCATACAAAACCCCCCTTTAGGTTAATTAAACCGATTTAGACTAATAATCTACGTTAACTTGACCGTTCCCAGTGGTAGATACGATACCTGGACTTTCCTACACTATATTACTCACGATCAGGTACGCTTGCCTGTATATGTGGTAAGACGGTGGCTAGACATTAGAGGTTAAAACTTGTTACGCTTTTTATATACGATAATTACCGCATCAGTTCTGTTGATATCTGCTCGTAACACTTACTAAGTAAGCAACATCGGGCCTAGTACATAACATGGCATACATAATCGATCCAATTGCAGACGCATATGGTACCGATTTCATCTTGTCCTGATCTTGACTAGAAACAGGACAGTGTTTTGCTTAACACTATGTCATGTTGCATAGGGATAAATCCTTTCTTGGATTCATCCATCCTGAATTTCTTCAGAATTTTGTCAATGTACGTACTTTGGCTAAGTCCGATAAGCCGCTTAGATCTATTTCTGTAGATCTTTATGCCAAGTATATAAGCGGCTTCTCCAAGGTCTTTCATCTGGAAACATTTGCTTAGCCAACTTTTAACACTCTGTAAGGTTGGTACATCGTTTCCTATGAGTAGAATGTCGTTTACGTACAAGACCAAGAAGGTTACTATGCTCCCACTGAACTTAGTGTAAACACACGGTTCGAACTCACTTTTCGCGAAACTAAACTCTTTGATTCGCTCATCAAAGTGTAAGTTCCAACTTCGAGATGCTTGCTTTAATCCATAAATGGATTTTAGCAGTTTACACATTTTATTAGGATTCTTAGGATCTTCAAATCCCTCTGGTTGTTCCATATAGACGTCTTCTGTTAACTTTCCATTCAGAAATGCTGTCTTGACGTCCATTTGCCAGATCTCGTAGTTAAAGTACGCTGAAATGGCCATCAGAATCCTAATTGACTTTAACATGGCTACTGGCGAAAAAGTTTCATCATAGTCGATACCATGAGTTTGCGTGAATCCTTTTGCGACCAGTCTAGCCATGAAAGTGTGTACCTTCCCGTCCATGTCGGTTTTCTTCTTGAAAACCCATTTACGTCCAACAGATCTACAGTGCTGGGGTAAATCTGTCAACTCCCATACTTGGTTGTCGTACATGGACTACATCTCGACCTTCATGGCTTCTTGCCATTATTCAGACTCACTGCCTGACACAGCTTCTCCATAGGATGTTGGTTCATTCAAGTCTCCACTATCCTGAGAGACTAGAAACCCAAGATACCTATCTGGTTCTTGTCTTACCCTATTGGATCTGCGAAGGTCCTGTGTTTGCACTTTCCTCAATCGGCTCTGATTGAGGCTCAACATTTTCATGTTGAATTTCTGGCTCAACAATTGGTGTAGTGTTTTCTTCGTATACTACCTGTAGATCTACATCCTCTCTGGTGTTCCCGGAACTGAGAAACTTTTCTTCCAGAAATTTTCCATTTCGAGCAACAAAAACTTTGTTCTCTTCAGGGTTGTAGAAATAATATCCCACGGTGGTCTTGGGATATCCTACGAAGAAACACTTGTCGGATTTGGGCTTGAGTTTTTCTGAGGTAGGTCGCTTGACGTAAACCTCACAACCCCAAATTTTCAGGAAAGACATTTTGGGTTTCTTACCCTTCCACAGCTCGTATGGTGTCTTTTCCACCGACTTTGTTGGCGCTCTGTTCAGTATATGTGCTGCTGTTTCGAGCGCATGTCCCTAGAATGACACTGGTAGCGTAGAGTGACACATCATCGATCGTACCATGTCCAGTAATGTACGATTCTGTCAAGTTGATCTTCCTGTCAAGTTATTCGCCTCCTCGATCTGACCGTAATGTACGATTCTAAACTCTTGACTAAGATATTCGCCTCCTCGATCTGACCGTAAAAACTTGATCTTCCTGTCAAGTTGATTCTGTACTTCATTCTGATATTCTCTGAATTTCTCAAAGCTTTCAGATTTATGTCTCATCAAGTAGACATAACCATATCTACTGAAATCGTCAGTAAATGTGATGAAGTACCGATATCCTCCTCTTGCTTCGTGACTAAATGGTCCACACACATCTGTGTGTACTATTTCTAACAAGTCAGAAGCCCTTTCATTATCTTTATTGAAAGGTTCTTTTGTCATTTTGCCAGATAAACATGATTCGCAGTTGCCAAAAGGTTTAAAATTGAAAGTGCCAAGAAAACCTCCTTTTAGGAGTAGTTCAACGCGTTTCTTGTTTATGTGGCCTAAACGACAATGCCAGAGGTAAGTCTGATCCTCAATATCTTTGGATCGTTTACTTATATGATAGATTTCACTATTATTGTCTTGCAGATTTACTGTATATAGACCATTCACAGGTGTAGCTTTAAAATAGAAAATATTATTTTTAAAGACAGAAAGCATTTTATAATCATATTTGTAATAAAATCCTTGGTCTACCAATAAATCAAAAGACAAAACATTCTTAATCATCTTTGGAACATAATAACAATTTTCTAGTTCCAAAACTAGACCCGAGGGTAAACTAAGACTATAAGATCCTACAGCTTCAGCTATCAGCGGAGTGCCTTCGCCAACTCGTAGGTTCGAACGGTCCTTCCTCAAAGTCTCTCTTCTAGTGAATCACTGTAAATGATTACAAATGTGGTTACCACTGCCTGTATCAATTACCCATGATTCATAAGAATTGATTAAGCAATCTATCATAAAGATACCTAGAGCATCGGGTAAACCGATCTCTATCTGGTCGATATTCATTGAGTGCTCGCAAATATCCTGGCTACCGCATTCTGGGCAACTCAGATCTCCCAGCTCATCAATCCAATCAGTGTCCATGAGATCAGCAGGTGCTGGTTTCGTCTAGAGGTTTCGGCTCTAGACTGGCCAAAATGTCTTCATGTAACATTGCTACGTCCTTCCTTGGTTCCTTCATGTAGGCACTAGCTGTGTCACATATCTCCTTCGGGAGTGAGTACCACATGAGATGCATTAACTCTTCCTGAGCCATCTTGTATCCCAGACGTGTCAAGCATTTAAAGAGTCTTCTCATTTCGATAAGATGATCTTTAATTGATTGGTTCTTTCTTAGCTTCAGTGAAAGTATCTCTTTCATGATCAGAAGCTTACATGTATGCTTATAGAAACCTAACTGGCTTTCTATGTCTTTCACGACCTCGTGACAAGATTTATCCCTTAAATCTCCCGAAAACTTGGGTGAAGTAGAGAAAATTAGAATCGACATAACATCAGATTCATCTGCCAAATATTTAAAGTACTGAGCAAATTCCTCTTCAGGAGAATTGCTCTTAGGTCGTGAAACAGGTTTCTCTAAAATGTACAGCTTACCCTGTGCATCCAAGACGTTGTCAAGGTGCATTTTCCAAACTGGAAAATTTTGTCCTATAAGCTTCCATTTTCCGTTGATGAGGCGGAGCGATTCCTCAGGTGTATAAAACGGGACTACAGATTTAGACATCTACATAAGAATAAAATTCCGATTTAGTTTAAAATTATAAAACTTCTAATACATTACAACCCTTAGATTAATTTATTAGACTAGAATCCATATCTCACATGTGTCGGCAAGCATGTGATCATGTCAGGCCGACTCATGTGATTTACGGTAGGTAAAATCTTATACCAATCGCATTTTAATACGAAAACACGACTTCTAGATCGTCGGGACATTGGATATTCAATCCGTGCATATTTAGTCCCTCTAGTGCACTTTGGCCCGGTACCACCCGGTGAATAAATAACTACCAAAACAGATCGCACCACCCGGGGCCTGGACATTCTCTGGCCGGTACCACCCGAAGATAATTCGCAGAGTTTTTATCCCCTCCAATTTCAGTTTGAACGCGGGCGATTGAAATGTGATCACTAGCAATACCCTATGTACCTTACACCGGAGGTGTCCTTAAAGTGGGTTGCACTTACTGATCTATGATTTTTAACAAGGGTTTCAAAAAATCCAATTTTCAAAAAACTTGGATCCAAACACAAACTGTATTTGTATCCATCTTTGTCTTTTAAAAACATTTGGTTTATATTTAATTTTTTTTTAAAAACGTTATTTATCAACCACGCAATTAAATATAAACACGCAGATTAAAAGACATGTCATAGCCTAAAACCCTTAAAACTATTGTCGTTTTGTGAGCCAACACAAAAACGACGGTCTCAACCCTAAGTGACAACAACACACAAGGCATGAACTTCTCGGGGCTCCCACTGGCTCCAAGATCCATGGTTGACTCCGTGCTCCGTCTTCGGTTTCTTGATTCTTCGATTATTTTATTTATTAAAATATTACATAATAAAACGGGTTGTAAATGGCACGCAGGCCTCCCGAAACCAACAATAAAATAAAACATACGTATAATTATCAAAAACACAAAATGGGTCAAAGGGTTTGACTATAACATCAAGTTTCATTAAACTAAATTAATTAAATTGATTTAATAAAATAAAACTAGGTTTTAATCTTATCTGATTAAGAACCTTATCCTATCCAGAAGCCTATCTGGAAACGGATCTCACACGGGACCCGTTAACGATAATGCTTGGGAGAACATTATCGTTTCCAGTTCCGGTACCAATGGTGAAAATCGAAACTACCACCACCGATATCGATCTGGATCCATACGCCAAACGATCACCACCATAGATTGCCGGCGACAGCAGCGGCTTAGAAGCCACCACCGCCGCCTTTCGGTTCGGCAGTGGCCGACGCCGCGACATGGCAGCAATCGACCACCGCCACCGTCAAACCACCGGCAACAGCAGCGGCTTCGCACCACCACTGCCGCGGTGATCACACAGCAAACGAAACACCACCACCACCATCATCGATGGCAGCGGCGGACACCACCGTCGCCTGTGGTGGAGATTCGACGACGGCAGCAGCAAATCGCCACCACCGCCGCCGTTCCCCGGCTAAAACAACCACGCCACCACCCTCGCCATCGACGACAGCAGCCACAGCCGTCATCGTTCGGCGGTATAACAACATTGACGCCACCACCACAAACGGTGGTGTGGCGTTCGTTTGTAATCGGGTCGTCACCGTGCGCGGCGGTTCGTTCGATTAATCGCCACCGCCACCACAAAACGGTGGCACGGTGGTCGAACAACAACCAATCGCCGCCACCACGATTCCATGGTGCGGCTTTCGATTTTACGACCTACGCCACCGTCGACAACAGCGGCAATCGCCACCGTCGCCATCCGGCGGCTTGTGCTCCTCGATCGACACCACCACCACCACAATCGGTGGTGCGGTGGTGGTTCCTGGCCGTAGCCGACGCCGCCACCACTTACGGTGGTGCGGCTGGTGGTTTTTCTTGCGAGGGCAGCCGGCGACCACCACCAACTGTGGTGTCGCCGGTGATGGTTCTATGGTGGATCGATGCCGGTGATCGGTCTGGCGGTCCGGCTGGCTAACTGCCGCCAATCCACCGCCGATCACCAAAACATTAGGTTTTTCAAAAAAACTAATTTTTATAATTATAAACGCATAAAATCAAATTTTTGACAAACCTAACTTATCACAGACCTGATCTGCAGGTTTTAGGAAATGGCTCTGATACCACTGTTGGGAACCGGAGGCACAAACAAACGCAGCGGATAACAAAATCCGATTCCCAATCGAGGATCCAATCCTAAAACCATACAAATACAATAAAGGGGGTTTTGAGTGTTTACATTTGCTCAAATCAACTGGAATGCAAGCAGGGGGTACACCGCTACTGACACAATGTGAGAATAGGTTGCTAGACCACTGTGGATTACACCCAAAAAACCAACTGGTTTTGTATGTGTGTGTGTGTGTTCGGCCGAAGAGAGAGAGAGGGAGAGGAGAGAGATTTTCTTGATCAAAAAGCAATCACTTGAATTATCAGGTTTAAGCCTTAATTTATAAGAATAAATTAGGCAGTGTTTGTAACCATATCTAATTCCTCTATAATTATCTCAATAATTAATCAAACTGATTAATTATACAATTTCTATAACTATCTTAATCCATCTGATTAATTAAATAAATAATTTTAACCAATTATTTATTTCTTTTCTCTCTTTTTTAATAATTAATAAACAATTAATTATTTCTTTCACACACATAATCCAAATCATTCTCAATTTAGTGTGCAGCGGTGTGACCTACTAGTTGTAACGCCCCAATATCCCAAACAATATAATAAGCATAACGAGCAATAATAAAGCATAGCATTAAATTCCCAGTGATCTATTCCGCGAAATACTAAGAATTCTCAACTCAAAAGTAAAAGGGGTCAAAAGTGCATGCGGAACATCCCTCCGCAGCTGAGATTCTATTTAGGACAACTTACTATTTCTAGCCGATAACACTACTCTAGGCGCTCACCTTCTCCTTGCCTCTAAGTGTTCGATCTTTCCGTGAAAAGATTTTAGATTTTGAAAACGAGGGTTAGACCGTAAGGTCTAGTGAATTCCCTTAAAACAGTTTAAACAACAGTTCTGGCCCACTGGCCGATATAAAACATTTATCACAAAAGCAACAGGGATGCATCATGAGTAATGTAAGTCACAACACAACAACCCAGGTGGTCGGATCCCTCGGATACTCAATTAAGGAGTGACGGACATAGTCCGTGCCTCACACCACCCCACAACAATTCTCGCGTGGCCGGATCCCTCGAATGCTCAATTAAGGAGTGACGGACGTAGTCTGTGCCTCACGCCACTATACTTCCCCCGGATGTACGGTCCCATAATACACATTACTCACGATGCTAACCCACAACATCAAAATAGCATGCATACGATGATCATCAGTTTAGCATTCACAATTATGTATGAATTCCACAACAAACACTTGCAAAGCATTGTATTTCAGTTAAATTCACAAAATCAGTAAAATCTCATCATCAATTCATTTTGCAAACTAAATGGATATGTTTTAAAAGCAGTAAGAGCAATCCATTCATTTCAGGCAAGGGAACTCACCCGAGCCAATCCTACTGGTTTGCTGTGATCTCACCTAACGCCCCTGTATGATTTCTAAAGTATTAGTGAAACGCACTTACATGATCCTCTAACTATGACACCCCTAGGCAGACTTAGCACGGGGGTTCCGCTACCCGGTTAGCGGACGGGGTCAATGGGAGCCGCCCTTACGGGGTCTGAGGGGCAGCGCCCCTCGAAAAAACCTTAATGACAAAACCTTCCAAAATTCGACTCGGAAAAACCCACCATTTTCCGATTCGGAAAACCCACCATTTTCCGATTCGGAAAATGGCCATTTCCGATTCGGAAAAACCCCAACCAATAAATTTTCCGAACTCTGAAGATAACGAGGTCAAAATGACAGCTTAACTAGCCAATTTCCCGATTCGGAAAACGTAGGTTTCCAATCCGGGAAAGGCATGACGAAACAAAACACCTCAGAAAACACCACATATTTTCCCATTCGGAAAACATAGATTCCGATTCGGAAAATATGATTTTCCGATTCGGAAAACATAAATTCCGATTCAGAAAATATGAATTCCGATTCGGAAAACGTGAACAGTTCCGGAACAGCTCTAAATCGATCAAAAATCGCCTCTAACTCAATCCAATTGCACCCAAACTAATCCTAAAGCAATTATACACCCTTTATCAACAATCCTACACTTAACGAGCATCGAATCTTACCTCGGTGAAGGTTTCTCGACCTTAAAGATGATGAAATGGCTCCAAGCTTGTCTCTAAAACACACGCTAAACACACACAAATCTTTTCCCAAAAATGGCAAATATTAGGGTTTAAGGATTTAAATACCTAGGGTTTTGGGCCAAGCCCATACCTAAAATGGTATAAGCCCATACCATTAAAAGCTTTTCAAAAGTAACACATTTAACCCAAAAATCCTCATTTTCTCACAAAATGTCATTTGACAGAAACTTAACTTAATTAACTCCATCCAGAAATCTTGGTTATTACACTAGTGTCTTATAACATTGGACATGGCTATCCTGTTACTGTCTCGCACACAATCCTAACAATTATAACATGTCTAGAAAAGTGTGGAACCGAGACAAAACCGACGTCGATGATACATTTGCATATAACGTAGCGCTAAATGTAATGGAAAATGAGGAGGATCAAGAACCAAAGTCTGTCGATGAATGCATGCATAGAAAAGATTGGCCAAAATGGAAAGACGCAATGCAGACAGAATTAAACTCCCTAACAAAGCGGGAAGTTTTCGGGCCTGTAGTCCGTACACCTGAGGGTGTAAAACCTGTTGGGTACAAATGGGTCTTCGTAAGGAAACGTAATGAGAAGAATGAAAAAGTGAGATATAAAGCACGACTAGTGGCACAAGGATTCTCACAAAGACCCGGAATTGACTATGAGGAGACTTATTCTCCTGTGGTGGATGCAACAACTTTCCGATATCTCATAAGTCTGGTAATACAAGAAGGGATTGATATGCGTCTAATGGAAGTCGTGACAGCTTACTTATATGGGTCACTTGACACTGATATTTACATGAAACTCCCTGAAGGGTTGAAACTCCCTGAAACATGTAAAGTGAATTCTCGAGAACATTGTTCAATCAAGTTGAATAAATCATTATATGATTTAAAACAGTCAGGGCGTATGTGGTACAATCGCCTCAGTGATTATTTATTGAAAGAAGGGTATAAAAACGACTCTATCTGCCCTTGTATTTTTATAAAAAGGTATGGACCTGAGTATGTTATAATTGCCGTGTATGTAGATGATTTAAACATAATAGGAACTCCTGGTGAGCTTCCTAAGGCGGTAGAATATTTAAAAAAGGGTTTTGAGATGAAAGACCTTGGAAAGACCAAGTTTTGTCTTGGGCTACAAATCGAACACCTTAAGGATGGAATCCTTGTGCACCAAGAAACATATATAGAAAAGGTGTTGAAAAGGTTTTACATGGATAAATCACATCCACTGAGCACCCCTATGGTTGTGAGGTCGCTTGAACGTAATTGTATGACTTTACCCCGTTTCTCACCCATTTCTGATCATTTCACTCACCAATTGAGCTTATTATTGTTTATGAAGGATTTGGAGGCCGTGGAACGGAAAAGTACGAAAAAAGGCGAGAAAACGTGAAAAATGCACAAAGTCAACACAGTAGCTGTTTGGCGTTCGCGAGATTCCCAATCTGGCGCCGCCAGATTCGACTGAATTGAAGACCAGGGTTGACCTAAGTGTCTGGCGTCGCCAAACCTGCAGTCTGGCGATCGCCAGATGGCCCCTGGACGTTTTCTTTTAAATACCAGCTTCCTCCTTCAGTTCAGAATATACGTTTCGCATGATTTTTTTGGTACGGAATACGAGGAGGAACGAGAGTGAGAGTACGAAAGGTGCCGATACGCTGCGGGAGTCGATCTTCGATCATCCGTCGTTGTACTGTCGGTATCATGTCGATGTCTACTTTTGTTTTCGTTTTCGTTATGATTAGTGAGTAGTTTTTAGTAGTAGTGCTTGTCATGGTCGATGAACCTTTATGGATGATACTTTTGTGATTAATGTTTATTGGTTTGTTTTGATTAATTGAATGTATGTTATGGTTCTTTTCTGATTGATAGTGTTTTGGAAATTTGAATTCATTTGGTTGGGTGTATTTGTGGACCAAAGCAGATAGACTCCGAAAGGATAATCAACCTACCTTAGCTTGACCTTGGACCAAGAGGTTGTGTTAAGGGGTTACTTGGACCAAGAGTGACCAAATAGTAGGAGAGCCATTACAATATTAATTAGGATTGGTATACCGATTCTAGATTGTGGACCAAACGATTTAGGATTGGGATTAGGAGGATCGTGTCCTAGTTATTGACCATAATCTTCACATGTTAGGGTGTCCCAGACTTAAATTCCTACAATAGTCAAAACAACCAAACCTTTGACCTATTCATATCATCCATTTTGGGGATTCACTTTACCATGATAAGTACTGCTGTTTTTCCTTAATATAATCTTAAATCAGTATTTTAATTGCTTTCTTAGTTTTTACTTAGTTAATTGTCTTTTTAGTATTAAAACATTTTTCATACAAAACCCCCCCTCTTAGGTTAATTAAGCCGATTTAGACTTTAGTCTACGATAACATGACCATTCCCAGTGGTAGATACGATACCTGGACTTTCCTACACTATATTACTCACGATCAGGTACGCTTGCCTGTACATGTGGTAAGACAGTGGCTAGGCATTAGAGGTTAAAACTTGTTACGCTTTTTATATACGATAATTACCGCATCAAGTTTTTGGCGCCGTTGCCGGGGAACGGTAGTTGTTAGATTTTAGTCTTAATTAGTTTTGTTAATCGATCCTTGTGAGGGATTCTTTCCCTTGCAAGTTTTTCGCTTTCTAGTTTAATTAGTTAGTTTTATCTTTATTTTTATTTTATCTCTTTGTTTCCCGCAAGTTGCCCGTAATCGTTTGTTGAGTTGTCAGGATGGCAGACGATCGACCCATGTGGGATAAGCGATCTGAAGTACAATTCACCCCGAGATCCGCAATCAAGAAGACAGATGGTAAAATGGTGGAAATCAATAAAGGGTTGATCAAAATGATCAACACCATTTCATTTGACGGAGAACCAAGTGAGAATCCTTACCAACACCTTGAAGCATTCGAGGACATCTGTGATCTAGTCAACACCAAGGAGGATGAGGTAAAACTTTGAGTATTTCCTTTCACTTTGACAAATAAGGCAAAAGACTGGTTTAAAAAACTGCTCCCGGGATCCATCACAACCTGGGACGATTTGAAATCTGCCTTTTTGTCAAGGTACTTCCCCATTTCCAGGGCTAACAAAATAAGAGCTGAAATTCGAAACTTTAAACAAGGAAAAGATAGCCTTGTGAAAGCTTGGGGAAGGTATAAGGATTTATTCTTAATCTTTCCGAACCATGGTATTGATGATAGGGAAATGATAGATGTTTTTTATGCTGGATTGACTAACGATTCTCGGTTAAGGTTGGATTCATCTTGTGGAGGTATTTTTTCGTATAAATCAGTAAAAGAAGCGCGTAAACTCTTGGACGACATGGAAGCACACTATCTGGATTGGTCTACCGACGAAGAACAGGAAGAGACCCAACCAGCACATCTAAATGTAGTGTCGTCATCTGAAGAGCACATCCATGCAACTGAGGACTCCACCGAGACACCGAACCCTCTTTCAAAGCCATATGGCGGGGTAATCGAACAATTTTTCCATCAATTCTCCCAAGAACGAGGAAAGATGGGTGCGGATGCCGAACAGAAAATGCAGGGGTTTGTAAACTTTATTGCAGGATTACATCGAGGCACAGATCAATTCCTCCGAGACGTCAAGGAAACATTTCCTCATATGGAGGTGGAAGCACAGGCTGAAGTGTTCACAACCACAAGAGGAGGTAAGGTAGTTGTAGGACCACCTATGCCTCAAACTAACCAAATTCCTAATATGCAGGTTGTTGAACCGGAGGTCGAATTACCATCCCGACCAACAAAGGAAGTCAGGGAAGAAGCAGTCAGACCAAGGGAATCTGCGACACCACATGTGCCTACACGAGTGCCATACCCTGCACGACTGCGGAAAGAAAAGAAAGAGGCCCAATATCGTAAGTTTATCGACTTGATTAAACGAGTGGATATTAATGTGCCTCTTGTGGATTTAATTGCAGGTGTGCCGAGTTACGCGAGATTTCTCAAGAAGTTGGTGGCTAATAATGCAAGGATGGGAACAGAAGAAATAGCCTTTCTAAATGCCGAATACTCAGCTACACTTTCAGACACCCTCAAAAAGGTTGATCCACGGAGTTTCATTATCCCTTGTTATTTTGGTAAAAGTGTTTCATGTAGAGCCCTAGCAGACCTAGGAGCCAGTATAAACTTAATGCCATTATCCTTTTACCAAAAACTGGGATTAAAGGATCTGAAAAGCACACGAATGACCATCCAACTAGCTGATAGATCCATAAAATACCCTGTAGGAGTAGCAGAAGATGTCATAGTCCAAGTAGACAGGTTTGAATTCCCCGCCGACTTTGTGATCTTGGACATAAAGGACGAGGTTAAAGTACCTCTAATCCTTGGTCGTCCATTCCTCAACACGGCCAGTGCTATTATTCATGTAGCCAAAAGGGAACTTAGTCTAGGAATTGGAGAAGATCGAATCACACTATCCATTAATGGAATTCCAGACTATAATGACTCTATAAATACTCTAGACAGTATAGATGACTCAGAGCCTAATGATTATCTTTTTGAATCAGGTGAATTGGAAGAAAGCCTCGCTGTTGAGAAAAGATGGGATGAAACCGTGGGGGAAGAAGAAGAGGACTTCGAGGAGCTAAAGCAGGAAGATAAAGTTAGAGTGAAAACCTCTTTGGAAGAACCACCGGATTTGGAGTTAAAGGACCTTCCCGAGCACCTCGAGTACCAATTTCTTGAAGGTAACAATTCTCTCCCGGTAATTATTTCTTCCCTGCTAACAGCCAATGAAAAAGGTAGACTTATTGAGGTTTTAAAAAGACACAAAAAGGCTTTAGCTTGGAAAATTTCGGACATTCCCGGAATAAGCCCTTCATTTTGTACACACAAAATTTTAATGGAAGACAATTTTAAGCCATGTGTGCAAAAACAAAGGAGGCTTAATCCGAAAATGCAAGAAGTTGTGAAAAAGGATGTTATCAAACTACTTGATACTGGGATCATTTACCCCATTTCTGATAGCCCATGGGTAAGTCCTGTTCAAGTAGTCCCCAAAAAGGGAGGACTCACAGTTGTCACAAATGATAACAATGAGTTAGTTCCCACCCGTACTGTTACCGGGTGGAGAGTTTGCACAGACTATAGGAAGCTTAACGATGCCACTAGAAAAGACCATTTCCCCTTACCTTTCATTGACCAAATGCTTGAGCGATTGGCGGGGAATGAGTACTATTGCTTCCTGGATGGATTTTCGGGATACTTCCAAATCCCCATTGATCCCGAGGACCAAGAAAAAACGACCTTTACCTGCCCCTTTGGAACATTCGCCTATATGCGTATGC
Source organism: Centaurea solstitialis (assembly GCA_030169165.1). NCBI lineage: Eukaryota > Viridiplantae > Streptophyta > Magnoliopsida > Asterales > Asteraceae > Centaurea > Centaurea solstitialis. The sequence continues at coordinate 56,885,603 of CM058040.1, forward strand.
CTTTTGGGTTGTGCAATGCACCCGCTACTTTTCAGCGATGCATGACAGCCATTTTTCAGGACATGATAGAGAATTGTATGGAGGTCTTTATGGATGATTTCTCTGTTTTCGGTAACTCTTTTGATGATTGTCTAAGCAGTTGATGCGGGAATTATCATACATAAAAAGTGTAACAAGTTTTAACCTCTAATGCCTAGCCACTGTCTTACCACATATACAGGCAAGCATACCTGATCGTGAGTAATATAGTGTAGGAAAGTCCAGGTATCGTATCTACCACTGGGAACGGTCAAGTTTTATAGACTATTAATCTAAACTAGTTTAATTAACCTAAAGCTTTTTGGGGGTTTTGTTTTTAGAAAAGTATTTTGAAATATAAAAGACAAAAAATAAATTAACCTAACCAAGAAGTGGAAAACTGATGAACAGACATACATTGGAGATAAGTGATTCCATTATGGTTTACTTTCACAAGACATAGATTTATGATCGTTGTCAGAATTTAAGCAATAAAGCACCCGAACATGTTTATCTAAGATTATCAACTAGGACTCGGTCCTCCTAGCTCCAATACCAGGTCGTTTGTCAGGCAACCTAACACCGGAAATCCGATTCTAATTCTATTGCATGGCTTTTCTACTATCTGGTCACTCTTGGTTCAAGTAACCCCTTAACACAACTCTCTTGGTCCAAGGTCAGGCTAAGGTAGGTTGTTTATCCTCTCGGAGTCTATCTGTTTTGGTCCAACAAATACACCCAACCAAATGAATTCAAATCACCAAACAATATAGATTAGAACGGAATCAAAGACAACATTCAACAAATCATGCATCTAATTAATAAACTAAAATCCAAAGTATCCAAACCATAATGTAAACAAAGAGAAATCAACACATAGACATGTCAATTGCAGATGAAAAACCAAACCATACTAAAGACCGACAGATTTGGCGCAACATCCTCTCGAATCATCTCCTCCGTAGCCGTCACATTGAGCCTCTATCTTCTCGGGTTGGAAACCCTAAGCGGCTCCCAACATCTAACCTAAGAGAGTATTACAGAAAAATAGATAATGAGATTGAATGCTCCAACTGAATGACCCAAAGGTTGCATTTATAAAAAGTTCGGCAGACCCCGTTTCGCGTTCGCGAAACGGCATTTCGCTGAGCGAAACACTTGTCGAACAAACCCTAATTTTCTGGAAGCTTCTGGACGAGAAAAGCCGATCTTCGCGGCGCGAAGCTCTCCTTCGCGGCGTGAGCATGGTCCTCGCGGCGCGAGCACTACCTTCGCGGCGCGAGCCAATCAAAAACAGCTTCCGTGATCTTCCGAAATGTTCTTCTTGCCTTATCTACTGAAGATTTTTGGAGGAAATTATCTGACTTAGAGAGCAAGGAAACCGCCTTAGGAGCCAAAAAAAAGTCCATATTTCCAAAGCTTGCACAAAAGTCTCCTTTTTGACGCTTTTCACCCTCTTTTTATATTTTACGCTCAAGCACCTCCAAAACCTACAAAATTAGGATTTACACCTTTTTTAAGTAACAGTATCGAAAATACTCTCAAATTAATCACAAAAGTGGGGAATTAGCATGAGTAAAATATGTATAATTTTGGAGTTATCAAAATTCCCACACTTAAGATTTGCTTGTCCTCAAGCAAACATCTGATAAAATAAGAAAGATAACAACAAAATTATTCTCCACCCATGATCATGCTTTGAAAGAACAAGGATAGTCGCAAGAAATCACACACAAGTCAAATACAAATCAAAGCCTTACAAACTATCAAAGTCATACTCAACCTCTTACCCTCACAAAGTATGTATCAAGTGTATCTCTCAAGGGGTAATAGTGTATATAGTGATCACACTGATACTCGACATCTCACCAACGCATAGGCTTGTCACCAAATCTCATCTCCACCACTGAAAAGTTGTCAACCGTCAAGAGGACTTTAGGGTTGTAATGTTAGGCTAAGGGTTAAGGGTAGGATAAAGGATATATATAAGTGACTAAGGGTTGTAGCAAAAACCTGAAAACAATTCAGTTTAAGACCCAAATTAATCATCTGACTTTTGAGATTTTTAGAGCTCGGGATTTCTATCACTATCACTTTTATATCGGCCTAAGCATATTGCTTATTTGTGGCTTCGATATTTTTCTTTTCTTTTAAGAACATCGACTCTTTTGATTTTTCTTTTTGAATGAGTCGTTTTCTCTTTTTCTTTTCTTTTCTTTCTTTTCTTTTCAAGCTCTCTATTTTTTTTCAGAGCAGCAACTATGTTGCTTTTGGGCTCTTTTTGCTTTTTTTTCTTTTTCATAATCCCTTTCTCTATTTGTCAGATTCATAAAACGGACCAAAAACATGAAAAGCATTCAACTTTGAGCTACGGCCAAAAGATAGATAAAATGAATGGGCTAAGGATAAAGTGTATAGTGGGTAAAGAAATGAAAAGGCTAAGGCTTCAAAGGGGTTACAAGGGATAAAGTGTTAAAGATGAACACTTTTCAATCAAAGGCTAGGCAAATCAGATAACCTTAAGATGAGTTGAGGTTATCTGACGAAGGCTAAAAGGGTTAGAAACAAAGGCCTCTATCAGTGCAATGGTGACATACTTTTCCTTATGTGATCTCGACAAGCATTCAAAGTGACAAGTTCTACTTGGTTCAAAGTTGGTATCCTCACAGAAATGAATTAGATATATCAATTTAGGCTCAAACTTTCAAGGAAATGGGGTAAGGATCACTCATGGCAATTAGTATACACATGACTTTTTCAAACTCATAAAAACTCTAAAAAGTATCATCCTATATGCAAAATTCTTTTGACTTCCACAAAATTTTTTGAAAAGATCATGGATTTCGAAAAAAGTTATGCCATATAATTCAAATCATATCAGATAAGCAATTAAGCACAATAAGGACAAACAAGCGAAAGTTTACTTAACCCCCTTCCCACACTTAAAAATTGCAGTGTCCTCAATGCAATGACAATTAAAGCACAAGTGGAAAGGTATAAGAAAAAGAACAATTAAACCACGGGTTAAGAAATCAAAACAAGCTAAGTCTACCTAACCCCCTCCCCACACTTAAAACTTGCATTGTCCTCAATGCAACAACGATTAAAAACAAGTAGAGAGGTGAAAGGAAAATAGAAACTTCCCGGGTTAAGAGACTTGAAGCTGACGATCGGCTCATGAAGTATATGAGACTCCGAGGGCTTACCACACCAAAACCTACAAACAAAACACACTAAAAAGAAAAATGTAAAAATAAAACTAGGATAGATAGGACGATAACCCAAAATCAAGTCAAGCCAAATCACGTTACAAAACACTGTGGACAGAAACTTTATTTTAAAAACTATATTGAACACCCTAACCAACATGCCAACATCAAATTCTCATCACCATTAGTCAAAAATCTCTTTTAAAAACAAATCTCAACTCTCCTTTTCAAAACATTGGGCTTGGACTATTGGGCTTTGAAAAACTATTGGAAAAAGTTTTCCCACACTTAGTGATTGAACCATATAATCAAGTTAATTTAGACTGGGAACCCATAAAAATTTAATTTTGAAAATTGTTATCACATTGGGTTCCCACACTTAAAACTTGATTTATCCCTTTTTTGCAAAAATAATTTTCTTTTAAAACATAGGGATATGATGTCTCAAGCAAATTATATAAAAAATATCAAAGTAAAGAAAAACCTATTGCTTGAGAATTTAGAAAAAAAAATATGGTTTATCACTTAGTGTTTGAAAAAGCCAAAGTCTTCCCACACTTAAGGTTGAAGAGATTTTGAAGTTAAAAACAATGAGATCCAACTTTTGGTGAGAGAAAAAGAGTTTAGGCTTTGAAAACTTTGAAAAAAATAAAAAAAAATAAAAAAAAATTCAACACAGAAAGCTCTTCGCGTTCGCGAGAATTAAGCTTCGCGTCGCGAAGATTTTTTTTTTTTTTGAAAACACAGAAGGCTCTTCGCGTTCGCGAGAATAAGCTTCGCGCCGCGAAGATTTTTTTTTTCGGATACTTGGTTTCGCGGAGCGAAAATTATTTTGGCGATAGCGAAACCTGTTCTGTCCACTTTTTTCAAATTTGACCAAAATGATTTGGGTATCAATCCTAGACATTAAAAGACACTCTATGACCCTAAAAACACACCAAAAACATGAAAAACTTAAAAACTCATGGGTTGCCTCCCGAGAAGCGCTTGTTTTTGTCATGAGTCTCTAGCCTGACTCCGGGTTTAAGCGACCTCGTTTAAAACAAAACACCCTTCACTTGCAATCAAGCAAGGGTGGTAATAGTGGTACATACCTGGGCTTACCGATTTACCTTTGTGTGATCCACCAGGTAGAGTTGCGCACCACTTATCATACCAGTTCTCATCATGTCTCCTTGCAGAATGAACATCAGATTTGCGCGAATTTGGCCTAAGATCCTTTAAATATGTCGTTAGGGATGTTGGGTTAACCAATTGGTTTTGACAACTGGCTTCCCAAAAAGGATCTTGTGCCAATACTCCTTGAACTATGCGTGGGTTACCCTGTGAAAATGATAACACGCTGTTAGACTCATCCTTATTAATCGATGGAGGACTTACCGTTTGTTGAGGAGGGGTTTGATCTGACGATGCTTCTTCGGGTAGATCATCTTGCATTAAAGCTCCGATTCCATCTAGGCAGTCTTCATCATGGTATTCTTCCGTTGTATTAACCTGCCATGAAAACTCATCGTCAGAATCATCAGAATCGGACCATGGTGGAATTACCTCTTGTTGAGTCATAGATTGATCCATTGTCGAAAGCTCTTCGATTCGTGTCGGCTCATGTGGTGTTGTAGACTCCTTGACTGTTTCCTTTCTGACTTCTTTCATCGGGGGTGATGATAATTCGACCTCCGGTTCAACAACCTGCAGATTAGGAATTTGGTCAGTTTTGAGCATAGGTGGTCCCACAACAAACTTACCTCCTTTCGTAGCAATAAACACTTCAGCTTGTTCGTCTATTTCCACATGAGGATATGTTCCCTTGATTTCTCGGAGGATCTGGTCGGTACTTTTGTATATTTCTACAACGAAATTCACGAACCCTCGGAGTTGTTGTTCTTCGTTTGTGCTCGTCTTTCCTTGTTCTGAAAAATGATGGAACAACTGTTCGATTATTCCGCCACCTGACTTAGATTGCGCAAGAATTGACTTCCAAGTGTGGCATTCCGTGGGAGGAGCGTTTCCGCAGTTTGTGCATTTGATTTGCGGCTCAGCGGATGATGAAATCTCGTTCAGCTGTGCTGGTGTGCTCTTCTCCTTATCAGTGGACCAGTCTAGATAATGTGCCTCTAAGTCGTCCAGGAGCTTTCGTGCTTCCGTAACTGTCTTATAATAAAATATACCACCACAAGATGAGTCTAACCATAATCGAGAATCGTTAGTCAACCTGGCATAAAATATATCCATCACCTCTTTATCATCAATACCATGGTTTGGAAGCTTCAAGAGTAAATCCTTATATCTTTCCCATGCTTTCGCAAGATGTTCTTTTCCTTGTTTAAATTGCCGAATTTCGGCTTTTATTTTAATAACCTTGGAAATGGGAAAGTATCTTGACAAAAAGGCAGATTTTAAATCTTTCCAGGTCTTAATGGATCCTGGGGTTAGTCTTTTAAACTAGTCTTTTGCCTTATTTGTCAAGGTAAAGGGAAATACTCTTAATTTTACCTCGTCTTCCGTAGTGTTGAATAGATTACAAATGTCTTCGAATGCTTCGAGGTGTTTATATGGTTCTCCGCCAGGTCTCCCGTCAAATGATATAGTGAAGATCATTTTGATTAGTCCTTTGTTGATCTCCATATCTGCAACACAAGAAAAATACCCGGAGTAGCACGAAAATATAGAAGAGAAAAATTAAAAGCTAAACTAGAAAGCAAATAACTTAATCGGGAATAAATTCCCAACCAAGGATCGATCAATCAAACTAATAAAGATCAAAAATCTAGTAACTACCGTTCCCCGGCAACGGCGCCAAAAACTTGATGCGGTAATTATCATACATAAAAAGCGTAACAAGTTTTAACCTCTAATGCCTAGCCACTGTCTTACAACATATACAGGCAAGCGTACCTGATCGTGAGTAATATAGTGTAGGAAAGTCCAGGTATCGTATCTACCACTGGGAACAGTCAAGTTTTATAGACTATTAATCTAAACTAGTTTAATTAACCTAAAGCTTTTTGGGGGTTTTGTTTTTAGAAAAGTTTTTTGAAATATAAAACACAAATAATAAATTAACCTAACCAAGAAGTGGAAAACTGATGAACAGACATACATTGGAGATAAGTGATTCCATTATGGTTTACTTTCACAAGACATAAATTTATGATCGTTGTCAGAATTTAAGCAATAAAGCACCCGAACATGTTTATCTAAGATTATCAACTAGGACTCGGTCCTCCTAGCTCCAATACTAGGTCGTTTGTCAGGCAACCTAACACCGGAAATCCGATTCTAATTCTATTGCATGGCTTTTCTACTATCTGGTCACTCTTGGTTCAAGTAACCCCTTAACACAACTCTCTTGGTCCAAGGTCAGGCTAAGGTAGGTTGTTTATCCTCTCGGAGTCTATCTGTTTTGGTCCAACAAATACACCCAACCAAATGAATTCAAATCACCAAACAATATAGATTAGAACGGAATCAAAGACAACTTTCAACAAATCATGCATCTAATTAATAAACTGAAATCCAAAGTATCCAAACCATAATGTAAACAAAGAGAAATCAACACATAGACATGTCAATTGCAGATGAAAAACCAAACCATACTAAAGACCGGCAGATTTGGCGCAGCATCCTCTCGAATCATCTCCTCCGTAGCCGTCACATTGAGCCTCCATCTTCTCGGGTTGGAAACCCTAAGCGGCTCCCAACATCTAACCTAAGAGAGTATTACAGAAAAATAGATAATGAGATTGAATGCTCCAACTGAATGACCCAAAGGCTGCATTTATAAGAAGTTCGGCAGACCCCGTTTCGCGTTCGCGAAACGGCATTTCGCTGAGCGAAACACTTATCGAGCAAACCCTAATTTTCTAGAAGCTTCTGGACGAGAAAAGCCGATCTTCGCGGCGCGAAGCTCTCCTTCGCGGCGTGAGCATGGTCCTCGCGGCGCGAGCACTACCTTTGCGGCGCGAGCCAATCAAAAACAGCTTCCGTGATCTTCCGAAATGTTCTTCTTGCCTTATCTACTGAAGATCCGTCTTTTTGGAGGAAATTATCTGACTTAGAGAGCAAGGAAACCGCCTTAGGAGCCAAGAAAAGTCCATATTTCCAAAGCTTGCACAAAAGTCTCCTTTTTGACGCTTTTCACCCTCTTTTTATATTTTTACGCTCAAGCACCTCCAAAACCTACAATTAGGATTTACACCTTTTTTAAGTCAAACAGTATCGAAAATACTCTCAAATTAATCAGAAAAGTGGGGAATTAGCATGAGTAAAATATGTATAATTTTGGAGTTATCAGCAGTCTAGACAGGGTTTTAGCTCGATGCGAGGAATCTCATCTGGTTCTCAACTGGGAAAAGTGTCACTTTATGGTAAGGGAAGGTATAGTTCTTGGACACAAAATCTCAAAAGATGGTTTGGAAGTGGATAAAGCTAAGATAGACACCATATCGAAGCTTCCTCCACCTACAAACATAAAAGGGGTCAGAAGTTTCTTAGGTCATGTCGGGTTTTATAGGAGGTTTATACAAGATTTTTCGAAAATATCTCGACCTCTAACCAAACTTCTTGAAAAAGATGCACCTTTCATTTTTGATGAAAAGTGCATCTCTGCGTTTGAAACTTTGAAACGGCGTTTGACCAATGCCCCTATCATGGTTCCACCTGATTGGGATCAACCTTTTGAGATTATGTGTGATGCAAGCGATTATGCCGTAGGTGCAGTTCTTGGGCAACATAAAAACAATCATTTTCAACCGATTTGCTATGCAAGTCGAACTTTTAACGACGCCCAAGAAACTACACCACGACTGAAAAAGAGCTTCTAGCGGTAGTTTTTGCCATTGAAAAGTTTAGGTCTTATCTTGTGTTGTCCAAAATCATAGTATACACGGATCACTCCGCCCTTAAATATCTCTTTGCTAAGCCTGATGCTAAGCCCAGACTCATACGATGGATACTTCTGTTGCAAGAGTTTGATATAGAGATAAGAGATAAGAGAGGCGCTGAGAATTTAGCTGCCGATCATTTATCTCGCCTGGAAAATCCATACATGGATTCCGGGGGCATTGAAGTCATCAGGGATAAATTCCCCGATGAGAGCCTCAATATGATTAAGACCATAGCAGAGGACCCTATACCTTGGTATGCAGATTTTGCAAACTATCTGGCCGCTGGTGTTCTTGTCAAAGGTATGACTTATCAACAAAAGGTAAGTTTTTCTCGGACTTAAAGTATTATTTTTGGTCTAAACCTTATCTGTTCAGAATAGGACCTGATAGGATTCACCGTCGATGTGTCTTCGGCCCTGCTGCTTGGGACATTCTCACTAACTGTCACAAAGGCCCCACGGGAGGCCATTTTGGAGCCAATTTGACTGCTAGAAAAGTCCTCGAGTCCGGATTTTATTGGCCTACGATTTTTAAGGATGCTCACACTTTAATAAAATCTTGTGACGCTTGTCAAAGGGCAGGCAACATCACAAAGAAAGATGAGATGCCCCAACAGAGCATCTCTTTTAGTGAAGTGTTTGATGTTTGGGGAATCGATTTCATGGGACCTTTTCCCGACTCCAGAGGAAACAAATACATCCTTGTGGCGGTTGATTATGTTTCCAAATGGGCCGAAGCAAAGGCTTCGCCCACGAATGATGCTAAAGTGGTTGTTGACTTCGTGAAATCTCTTGTGTGTAGGTACGGATGTCCAAAGGCGATCATCAGTGATAGAGGAACCCATTTTGCAAACTATCTTTTGGAGAAGACCTTAAAAAGGTATGGAGTGCATCATCGATTCTCGACCGCCTACCATCCGCAAGCCAATGGACAAGCAGAAAACACCAACAGGGCGTTGAAACGAATCTTGGAAAAGACGGTCGATAACAACCCGAAGATATGGTCGCAAAAGCTTGAAGATGCACTATGGGCATATCGTACAGCCTACAAAACACCAATTGGAAGCACTCCTTATCGAATGCTTTATGGGAAAGCGTGTCACCTTCCATTCGAGTTCGAGTACAAAGCATTGTGGGCACTAAAGAAAGTTCATTTGGATGACATCGCGAGTGGAAGAGAAAGATTGATAAGCTTGCACGAATTGGAAGAGCTTAGATCTCTCGCTTATGAGAACTCTAAGATTTACAAGGAGCAGCGAAAGAAATGGCATGATGCACATCTAAAGGAAGTGAAGGTGTTCAAAGAGGGGGACAAGGTATTAATGTATCAAACTCGCTTTAAATTTTCCCCGGGTAAGTTAAAATCACGTTGGATAGGTCCATATGTCATCCTAAAAGCTTATCCCACGGGATACGTGGACCTAATGACCGAAAGAGGACCATTTAAGGTAAATGGCCATAGGCTGAAGCTTTACAATGAGAACGACCCTGTCAGAAATGGCGAGGTCTGTTTTCTTTCTGAAGAGCCAATTACTTAGTTGGTCCCCCGAGTCAGGCTCGCGACTCGTTACAAAAACAAGCGCTTCTCGGGAGGCAACCCATGTTTTTCTTAGTTATTTTTGTTTTTGTTTATGATCTAATCAATTTTGCAGCGTTAGCCAAAGGAAACTGCAACCCGATCAAATTTCAAAAGCAGCCAAACAGTAGCCATTTCGCAATCGCGAAATTTCAAATTTCGCGCCGCGAAGTGAGTGAGCCAGGTAAGTTCGAGAGGAGAATTTTGAAAATAGTGATCATGTTACGACTTCGCGACGCGAAAACTTTTACTTCGCGACGCGAAGTTCGAGACGAGAGGGTTTAAACTATTTTCTAAAACCCTATTTCAATACTTCTCCTCTTCACTTTTGTTTTTCTCTGCAATTCTCTTCCCATCCTGCAAATCCATGGCATCAAAGGTATGTATTTCCCCTCTATTTGCTTTAATTTGAAAGATTCCTACACGCCCTAGTTGTTTAAACTTGTGTATGATCCTTAAAAAGGGGTTTTCTTGTAAAAAAGTCTTTAATGTTAGGAGGGGGGATGTTTATTGCTTTGATCTGCTTAGATTTACACACTTGAGTTTAGATCTATAAATGTTGTGATATGTTTCAACTCAAGTGTGGGGAAAAGAGGTTATGATTTTTGTGGTGATTAATATATATGATTTGTTTGTAGAGAGCTTCATCTTCCCGCAATGTACAAGACCACCCATGTTTGTCTTTTGATTCCGATAACATCTTGCGTAGCGAAAAGATGTCATTGATGATTAAGCTTGATCGCTTGAAAAAGCGGGAGGTTGAAATTGGTTCGATTGTTGATTTGCACTTTGTCGAGGAGATTGGATTTGGGGATAGACTTTCAAGCCTCTTAAGAAGAGAGTACCGCGATCACTTTGGTGTTCTTCGTTTTGTGAGCAACGATTGGGAGAAAGCACTGAAAACCCACGAGCAAATCTACTATGAGCTTGTGTTGGAGTTTTTGGCTACATTCAGTTTTGATGTGGAGGCGTATGAGGAAGATAGATTTGAGGGCCCTTGTATTCGATTCCGTTTGCTTGGAGAATGGTATGGGATCACACTACCACGCTTTAGAGTGTTGCTCGGATTTTTCACGGCGGCTCAGTCGAGATCCGAGTACTTTTCTCACTACTTCTTAACCGGTGCTTGTGAGCCTAGTACCGAGTTTGTGGGCGCGGATTTTTGGGCTACCATTGGATCGGGACCGTATCTACAGTCCAACACCAAGGAAAATTCTATCACTCTACCCGAGCATCGCCTTCTTCATCGGATGCTTGTTCACTCTTTTGCTTACCGGAGAGCTATTAAGGAAAAGGTTCCGGAAGGGGATCTTTGGCTTCTTTCGCGATTGGTTTATCGGAATGCAATAACCAATCTTTCTTATGTGATGGCTAAGATGTTCCAAAACGCCGGAAAGGTGCATGATAAGGCCGGAACGGGCCTCTGTGGAGGAAATTTCATTACGGTTATAGCGGAGAAATTAGGAACTCTTACACCGGACGTTTGTGAAACTCTCACCAAGTTGTCTCCTATGGGATTTCTCGATAAGGTCCTCTTTCGTTCTATGAAGTTGCTTGCACCGGGACCTCGGAGGGGTACTTTTGTGTGGATTGGGGATACCACCCCCAATGAAGAGCCGGTTGGTATGGCTACTTCACCACCTCAACCCACCTTTTCGGGGCAATCGAGCAACCCTCCACCGGCAAATCAACAAGGATCGGGATCTATTCATGAAGCTATTCAAGGACTATCGGAACAGATGGGAGCAGAGCATCACGAGATGATGGAAAGATTGGACCGGGTTCCATATGACATGTATGGTGTTCGGCGGGAGTTGTCTTGGGTCGCGCGTCGATGAGCGAGTACTTCGAAAGCGTGGGACATGCTCCCTCGGCTCCTCTCGAACCTCATCCCGTGTGGCGTGACAGTGATGACGGTCCTGCTGGTTACTCTACCTACGATGAATGGGCTTTTGAAAACCGTAACTAAGCTGTTTTATTTTATTCGATTGGGTTGTACTCTACTTTGAACTTTAAACTGCGTGGTTGTATTTGGTTTGGTTTGAACAATTTTATTTGTTTGCTTTGTTTAGGATTTTTAGTAGCTTATTAATAGTTTGGTTTGGTTTATTTTTTCTAGTTCGTTTTTACTTTTTTCTTTTTCTTTTTTGGTAGATACAGCGACTTATGATCTATGATCGAGCACGATTTTTTTGGACCACTCTCAGATCAGAACAGATTTCGTCACATAACCCGGGAAGTCTCTCTTTTTCCCAATTACTCCTTAATTGTGTTAATTGTTGCATTGAGGACACTGCAAATTTTAAGTGTGGGGAGGGGGTTATGTAGACTTATCTGTTTAAATGGGTTCACTTTTTGCTTATGGATTGTTGTTTTTCAAATTTTTGAAAGCTTTGAGATTTCACCCCAATTTTTTTTTGACATCTGAGATTGTTTTTGAGACTGAGTTGCTTGCATAGGAGAACACTGAATAGGATTAGTTGAGCAAAAGGATGCCTTGGAATACTGATTACCATGAGTGCCTCACCCGATTCCATTGAGAGATTGAGCCTTAATTGTTATTTATTTTGTGAGGAATGCCGACTTTGAACCAAGGTAGAACTTGTCATTTGAATGCTTGTAGAGACCACATAAGAGGAGTATTTATCACCATTGCACTGATAGAGGCCTTCATTTCTAACCCTTTTAGCCTTCGTCAGATAACCTCATCTTAAGGTTATTTGATTTGCCTAGCCTTTGATTGAAAAGTGTTCACCTTTAACACTTCATCCCTTGTAACCATTTTGAGCCTTAGCCTTTTCATTTCTTTACCCACTATACACTTTATCCTTGAGCCTAATTGTTTTATCTATCTTTTGGCCGTGACTTAAATTTGAATCTTGAGATGTTTTGATCCAGTTATTCATATCTGACAGTTTTTATGGGATTGAGATTAAAAAGAGCCCAAAAGTTTGCTGCTCTGAAAAAAAAAGAAAGAAATATCAAAAGAGTCAAGAATACAAAAAGAAAAGAATGTGAGCTGAAAAGATTGAAAAAGAATTTGTGCCCCAAATAAGCCATAGGCTTAGGCCGATTCTAAAAAGAAAAGAAAGAGAATGCTCATCCCAAGAGTTCATTGTTTGTAAGTCAGATACTTTCACTGTTTGGATCATTACTGATTGAGTTTTCAAGTTTTTGTTGCATTAACCTTAGTCACGTATACATCCTTTATCCTACCCTTAACCCTTAGCATAACATTACAACCCTAAAGTCCTCTTGACGGTTGACAACTTCTCAGTGGTGGAGATTAGATTTGATGACAAGCTTATGCATGAGGGAATTAGTCGAGTATTGGTCTGATCACTTACATATACATTTTTACCCCTGAGAGATACACTTTATATTGTTATTCATATTATGTTAAAAGGTTGGCCTTGGTATCCGATTGCTTAATGAGTCTTGTTTGTATGTTCAATTGTGTGAGTATACTTTGTTCTCTTAGATGATCTTGGATGGAGATAATTTTGGAGTTATCTTTCTTATCTTTCAGTCTTTTGGTTGAGGACAATCAAAGCTTAATTGTGGGGATTTTGATAACACCAAAATTATACATGTTTTGGTTGAACGTAATTGTATGACTTTACCCCGTTTCTCACCCATTTCTGATCATTTCACTCACCAATTGAGCTTATTATTGTTTATGAAGGATTTGGAGGCCGTGGAACGGAAAAGTACGAAAAAAGGCGAGAAAACGTGAAAAATGCACAAAGTCAACACAGTAGCTGTTTGGCGTTCGCGAGATTCCCAATCTGGCGCCGCCAGATTCGACTGAATTGAAGACCAAGGTTGACCTAAGTGTTTGGCGTCGCCAAACCTGCAGTCTGGCGATCGCCAGATGGCCCCTGGACGTTTTCTTTTAAATACCAGCCTCCTCCTTCAGTTCAGAATATACGTTTCGCATGATGTTTTTGGTACGGAATACGAGGAGGAACGAAAGTGAGAGTACGAAAGGTGTCGATACGCTGCGGGAGTCGATCTTCGATCATCCGTCGTTGTACTGTCGGTATCATGTCGATGTCTACTTTTGTTTTCGTTTTCGTTATGATTAGTGAGTAGTTTTTAGTAGTAGTGCTTGTCATGGTCGATGAACCTTTATGGATGATACTTTTGTGATTAATGTTTATTGGTTTGTTTTGATTAATTGAATGTATGTTATGGTTCTTTTCTGATTGATAGTGTTTTGGCAATTTGAATTCATTTGGTTGGGTGTATTTGTGGACCAAAGCAGATAGACTCCGAAAAGATAATCAACCTACCTTAGCTTGACCTTGGACCAAGAGGTTGTGTTAAGGGGTTACTTGGACCAAGAGTGACCAGATAGTAGGAGAGCCATTACAATATTAATTAGGATTGGTATACCGATTCTAGATTGTGGACCAAACGATTTAGGATTGGGATTAGGATGATCGTGTTCTAGTTATTGACCATAAACTTCACATGTTAGGGTGTCCCAGACTTAAATTCCTACAATAGTCAAAACAACCAAACCTTTGACCTATTCATATCATCCATTTTGGGGATTCACTTTACCATGATAAGTACTGCTGTTTTTCCTTAATATAATCTTAAATCAGTATTTTAATTGCTTTCTTAGTTTTTACTTAGTTAATTGTCTTTTTAGTATTAAAACCTTTTTCATACAAAACCCCCCCTCTTAGGTTAATTAAGCCGATTTAGACTTTAGTCTACGATAACTTGACCGTTCCAGTGGTAGATACGATACCTGGACTTTCCTACACTATATTACTCACGATCAGGTACGCTTGCCTGTACATGTGGTAAGACAGTGGCTAGGCATTAGTGGTTAAAACTTGTTACGCTTTTTATATACGATAATTACCGCATCATCAAGGTACGAAAGATTTGGGTTTATATTTTGCTAACCCATCAAAGGGAAGTTTATATGGTTTTGCAGTTGCCGGATACCTGTCGGATCCTCATACCGGTCGCTCCCAAACCGGATATGTATTCACTATGGGTGGTACAACGATTTCATGCCGTTCCACAAAGCAAACTATGACAGCCACATCGTCCAATCATGCCGAGATCTTAGCTATTCATGAAGCAAGTAGAGAATGTGTTTGGTTAAGAAATGTGATTCAACACATTCGTAGATCATGCGGTATCATTTCAGCTAAGGAGCCACCGACACTGTTGTATGAAGACAATGCAGCATGCATTGCTCAACTCAAGGAAGGATATATCAAAGGAGACAGGACCAAGCATATACTTCCGAAGTTCTTTTTCACACATGATTTGCAGAAGAGCGGCGACATCAGTATTCAGCAAGTTCGTTCGTGTGAGAACCTAACTGATTTATTCACCAAGTCACTTCCAAATTCAACTTTTCAGAGACTGGTTCATGGCATTGGGATGCGCCGACTTAAAGATCTCAAGTGATGTGATTATCAGGGGGAGAAAATACGCGTTGCACTCTTTTTCCCTTGGTCATGGTTTTATCCCACCGGGTTTTCCTGACAAGGTTTTTAATGAGGCAACAACCCCAAGCGTATTTGGAGTAACTATGTACTCTTTTTCCCTTCACTAAGTTTTTTCCCACAAAGGTTTTACTTAGTAAGGTTTTTAACGAGGCATAGTACTCTTACTTGACATCCAAGGGGGAGTGTTATGGAATAATTATATAATTGGTATGAATGTTAATCCCTTTATTAATGGTATGGATATATACCATATAGTGCATTATCTTTCTTAGAGGACAAGTAATATCTGTATATAAATATGTACCCTCTATTGAATAATAATATAAGCTTCTTGGCTTTCTCTCTCTCTCTCTCTCGATCTTGTCTCTCTCTATTCTCGTTATATTCATAACATTTTCCATTTTTTCTTGTTTTTACTTTAATAATAACTACAAGGACCTATACTGTAATTAACTCTATTTATATACATATTACCTTTCATCTTCATCTTCTTCATCCCACCCACCACCACCCACCCACCAACCCACCCACCCACCACCACTGCCACCATCGCCCACCCATCGACCACCACCATCACCATCACCGCCCACCCACCCACCCACACCACCAAGGCCTCCTCCAAACCACCACCACCACAGATTTCGCCACCACCACAGCTTCCACCACCAAACCAACACCACCATAGCTACCACCAAACAACCACCACCACCTTTCCGGCCACCTCTCACCGACCACCTCTGCCGATAACCGACCACCTATGGCGATAACGATCTGAGTTTCAGATCAGATTCTAAAATTAGATCCAGATCTGAGCTCATTCACCATGGCCGACGAGCTCCATCGCCACCGCGGGCTGCACTGGCAATTGCCGGACACGACCGCTGCCATCGCCGACCAAATTTGATGCCTTCTCTCTCTTTCATCATCTCGAATGCAGATCTGAACCATATTTGGATATCTGATTTGGGTTTTTCGGTGGAAATGGTGGCCGGAGGAGGGAGGGTGATGTTGGTGGTGGGTAAAAGTGGATGGTGGTGTTGAGTAAAAGTGGATTTGTGGTGGTGGTGATTGATAGTGGGTGGTGGTAGTAGGTGATGGTGGTGGATGATAAAGATGAAGATGAAGAAGGGTGGTGGTGGATGGTGGTGGTGGGTAAAAATGGGTGGTAGTGGGGGATAAAGTGGGTGTGTTGGTGATGGTGGGTAAAATGGGTAAAATGGGTGGTGGATGGTGGTGGTGGTGGTGGGTGGTGGTGGATAATAAAGATGAAGAAGGGTGGTGGTGGATGGTTGTGGTGGGTAAAAGTGGGTGATGGTGGGGGATAAAGTGGGTGTGTTGGTGGTGGTGGGTAAAATGGGTGGTGGGTGGTGGTGGTGGTGGATGATAAAGATGAAGATGAAGAAGGGTGGTGGTGGGTGGTGGTGGTGGATGATAAAGATGAAGATGAAGAATGGTGGTGGTGGTGGGTGGTGGTGGTAGGTAGATGTGATTGGCGAAGAAGAAGGAGGTGTATATTATATATATATTAAATAGAGTAAATTACAGTATAGGTCCTTGTGGTTATTATTAAAGTAAAAACAAGAAAAAATGGGAAAAAATCAAATTAACCCCAAACTAACGGTTTATTTAACGGCTGTTAGTCAGAGGAACCAAAATCGGACAAAATAGCATATTGCAGGGGCTAATATGTATTTTTTAAACTGTAGGGACCAAAAGTGAGACTTTTGTCAAACCACATGGACCAAAAATGTATTTTACTCAAAAGGTAAACAACACAGCTCCAACACTTTTTTTACGCTGTGTTCTCGAAACTCATTTTATGAAAGGAAAGCAAGATAAATGGAGGAGAGTAAAAAATAAGATATTTGTGTTCTTGAAACTTTTTAAAAAAAGGAAGGAAATGAAAGCGAGAAAAAATAATGTTAAGTTTTTTTTTAAAACTGAAATTATTAAAACTATAATGTTATCCAACATTTCATTATAATATATTTTTGAAAGGTATATATTTGTAAAAATAACACATTTCTTTGTCCTTTCTCTCCTATTCAATAGGAGAAAAAAAAACATTATTTTCTCTATGTCTTATTTATATTTATTTGCATTTACATTTAGGGGCAGAACACAAGCTTCTCAATCACAGGGGCCGGACCTAATCATATATTTGAGAAGGCAAAGTCTCAAACGAGAGTCTTGATCTAGTGTATTAAGATTAATATCATTACTTTCGATTAGAGCTTTTTTGCGAGGATTTTTGGTAGTCAGAACACTATGTGTAGGGTTGTTATCTACATTCTTTGTTTCTTCGGGTTCTTGAGATTGAGAAGAAGAAGAGCTAGCATGTTTTCTTTTAAAAAAACAGGAATAGTAGCATGTTTTTGTCAACCAAAAATCCTGAATTTTAAACAAAACAAGTAATGAAGTAAATGCAATTCTATCAAAATTCAAACAACCTAGTTCGTTCCACTTGTAAGATAAACATTCAAACAACCTAAAATCCAATTCTATCAAAATTCAGACAATTCGGGAGATAAAAGATTTTCAAACAAATTTAAATGGTTAAATCTAATAATCAAATTGAAAGATAAAGGATTCAAAGTAGCAATTTCAAACATATTTAAATGGTTAAACCTAATAATCAAATACAAAGTAATGAAGCAATTTTAGTTTTCAAACAAATTTAAATGGTCGATGGAGGAGAAACAGAAGCGCAGAGGAGGAGGCCGATGTTTGTTGTTTGGGCTTCAATTAGGATTTTAGCTAATGGGTTTGGACTTGGTCACTTGGATAATAATGGAGACTTGAAATAAATAAAAAATCCTTAACCGGAGGCCCAAGTGCCCAACCATATATGTTATGGTTTCTAGCTTATATAAAGGTTCAACGAGAAAGATAACATTTTAAGAAAATGTGAAGGCGATTCTCAACAACTCATCCGGTCAATAAAGACGGCTTTGACCGGGTCACCCTCCTTTAATCATCTCCACCCTCCATGAATCGCGTCAATCCTCCATGATTGCGTCCACCGTAACTAAAAATATTTTGCTGAGAATCGTCCTCGCATTTTCTTAAATTGACATCGTTCTCGTATGAACCCACCTCTTCTAGCTTAACCCTTGAAATTATACTAGCTGAATAAAACGCCCTTGTTTACATTGTTTGAGTGTCAACTCAAATTGCATTTTTTACTTGTTGATATATATTAACACATTTACGATGTGTTTGGCAAAAATAAGCTAGCTGATGAGCTAGCTTATAAGCTAGTCCATCCAAACATGTACCATAAGCTAGTTTTTTGAAATGCTACTTTGAGTAGCTTTTTCCAATTATACCCTTATTTTAATAATTATTAAATTAAAAAGATATCTTTTTTGGTCATTTTACATACTCATAAGCTAGTTTTGGAAAACATAATTTGTTTATAAGCTAGTTTATCAGCTACTAACTAGCTTATCAGCTATCAGCTAGCTTATCAGCTAGTTTACCAAGCATAGCCTTAGAATCCTCATAAATTATATTGGATCGTTGGTGGCTGCATCTTTGCACATTTTGGTATTTGTTTTGAAACTTTTGTTATTTGTATTGTAAAAATTATGCCATCCTCATCCTTGGTCCCTGTATTAGTTCTTTCAAAATCATTTGGATTTATGTACCAAACTACATCTTAAAGGTTGTTATTGTAAATAAATGCATACTACCGTTGAATTAAAACTATAGGGGATGAACTAAATATTATGAAATAGGGGTATTTTCGAAAACCTCGTTCAAACAAATGTCGAAACATGCAAGCCAAAAAGAACCAAAACTTGTTAGAGCAAGTTCAAGTTCAATCGTAAGACTCAAAAACATCTCAAACACTAAAAAAAATCAACATATCCTGTTAAAAAAAAAACGTATTGGATGTGTTAACACAAAAAATATGTTGGGCCCAACAAAAACACTAAAAAAGCTCAACAAAAGTCAATTGAGCCCATTAACATAAAAAGAAAACATCACTTCAATAGCAACTAGTCATGTCGAGTTCAGTTTCGTATATCTCGTTCTCGTATCAATCGCAACCTTAAAGAGTTGTGGTTATGTCAATTATCATGCTTACATGATGCAAATTGTAATCATCATTTCTTAGTTGTCGTATAATGTCTACCTTATGTGTTATCAAAGTATTCACATTTTCACATACTCCATCTTTGTAGTTGCTAAAACCATCATTCGCTTTTTCTTCCTCCCTGTTTAGGCATTCTATGTAGATTTAAGGTTTTTTAACTAGCCTCTTATAATTTTCTACCACTATTAAACGTTCTTGATGCATAGTAACTATTCTCAAGTTAATATTGTAAAATTATATTTTGCATTGACATAGATTTATATCTACGTTAAAAATACAAGATTGACCCAGAGTACTTATATCAGCTATGTTAGTAGTCCATCATGATCGTAAATGCAACCAAATAGTATGTATTATATGATGCAATAATCTTACCCAGGTACAAACTGACTATGTTTGTTATGTTTCTTTTATAGTTATAAGTATTGGAGTATTACTAATTTATGTTATAACATTGGTTGATCTTGATATTACTTGGCAAACTATGTTACTTTACCCCTTGGATTGTTTAAATCGGTATTAGCGTAATGTTCGCTCAAGTTGATGGGCATGTCTTGTATGTAGTTTGTGACATTTTGCTCATATCGATTGTGACTTTATATTGTCTCTTTACAAAACATTACTAATGAACGAGTAACAACATTTTTCGTGGTTTTAGTTGATTTAGATACTATTAGACTAATCTAATTCGTTGAATTTAGGATGTTATAGTCAAGGTCTTCTGCTTTTGGTGGTCAGGTAGGAAATTTTTTCACTTTCTCGAACTTTGTCCCCACTTTCTTCTTTTGATTGTAGAAAATCAAGGTCGTGTCAGTTTTATGGGTCATATTTGAAAAGAAATATAGATGTAATAGCATCTTCTGTTTGCAAATGAAAGGGAAATGTGTAAAAAAAAAGCCAAACTCTATCAAACTGCAACAAAGTTTGATTTAGTTTATATTTAATGTAACGATATCCTTTTCGTGTAACAAAGGTTTGGTTCTTCTTAATTTTAACTATCCTGACCTGTAATCATTGGATCTCATAACTATTGATGATGTAGATGTCAAATTGGTAACTTAAATTGTAATTCTTGATTACATGAATAAGTGTCACCTAAAAATCAATTGACGCCACACATTCTAAAAGCTTGTGTATTAGGCAAAATAGTTATAAAATAGGAAAAATTAACACTAAGCGGGGAAAAACTCATTGTTACACTAAATAGAAGAAAAGTCAAACTTATATCTATGTATATATGTATATAGAGGGATTTTCTTTTGTGAACTTTTTTTGGTGTAAACTTAAGCCAAAACGACGATTTCATAGGTTAAATCAATGAAATTAGTTCATGAAATTATTTAATATGATGAAATTATATTATATGATTCATTTTCTGATGAAAATGTTTCGTATTTCGGTATTTTTTACGTAACTTTTCAATTCTTATGAAACTGTTTCATATATTTTTATGAAACCTTTTGATTTCACACAAAACCACCGAAATATGAAACAATTTCAAAAACCAATTTCATCATATAATCGTCTTTTTGGCGAAATTCACAAGTTCACACCAAAAAAAAGTTCACAAAAGAAAATCCCTCTATATGATGTTACAATAAAACCATAACAATTTACTTATAATAAAACCATAACACTCGATGTTACAAGATCTCCAAACATAAAAATCAAGTCTACCCCCACATATCAGCATGGGACATGAACCTTTATCGATCAATGAAACTTTGGTATCTTTGAAAACCATTCTGGTCTAAAGTGAACAAATGTGATTGAAGAAACCAAAAAGATTTTTTTGAAATTGAGAAGTAAAAAGGAGAATGTCACCTTAATAGGTGCAAGTAATCAAAGCATATTACAAAGGTTTCCAAGAACAAACATCATTATATTCTTTTATTACAAGATATTATATAAATTTTTGCAGTTTATTGTCGACATTATTTTCTTTAAATGAAAAAGCAATAGATTATACTCTTAAATTAATAATAAAAGGTACATATTCATCATAAAACATGTATTTTATGTTGGAAACTCATAAAATAGATTGTAAGAAATCCATTATTACTTTATATAATCATTTATATATATTAAAGGAAGAACCTCATATAATGACTTGGCATAATGAGAGAGCTTCATTGCTATTTTTCTAATTTCCTATAATTTTGATTTATTTTTTTACAAGTGGTTGTAGTTGGTGAAAAGATAGAAGTTAGTGTAGTTTTGTTTATCCCACATTGGTAGGAAGATGAAACTTTAGAAACTAAAGATGTGTATTTAAAGAGTTGATAGGTGTTGTTGAAAAATGTGAATGGTGTTGGTTAATTGTAGCTAAACCCAAGCTTTCACCAATTGTTTGGATTGTTGTGAAATCTTATTTGTCCCACATTTGTGGCAAAAGTAAAAAGTTGGAAGTAGAAGTGATTATATAAGGAACAAGATATGGTTTAAATGTCCATCCAATCTTTGATCTTTTTTGGGTTTGATAGTTAATTGTTTATTTACATGATAAAATATTTCAGGTAATTGAAAATATTTTATTTTTTATTTGATATAAATTTGAATTCAATGAATGTTGATCCTAATTTTAATCCATTTTTGGATTAAATAGTTATATTTTATTTACATGACAAAACATGTCATGTAATAGCTAAACATTTTGGTTTAGATATATAGAACCTAGATTTATATGAAAGAATCAAAATGTCAATAAATAAATGAAAAAACTTTTAGATGATAACTTTTGATTTCTTTTCTAAAAAAGGTTGAAGTTAATGGATAGATGGAAGATTAATTGTGTTTTTGTTATCCTACATTGGTAGGAAGATGATGAAAAAAGAAAAGAAATGATGTGTATATAATGGGTTGAATTGTGTTGTTAGAAATTGTGAAATAATGTTAGTTAAATATAGCTAAACCAATTTTAATATATAAACAAGTTAATTTTATATTAGTTTTTTTTTTCAAAACGATTTCAAGCGAAAAACAACTTATGATAGTTGAGGTGACACAATGCGAAGCAAACATTCACCAATTGTTTGGGTTGTTGGGAAATCTTTTTTGTCCCACATTGCTGGCAAAATGAAAAGTTGGAAGCATAAGTGATTATATAAAGGATAAGATATGGTTTGAATGTTCATCCAACCTTTGATCCTTTTTTCAGTTTGATAGTTAATTTTTTATTTACATGATAAAATATTTTATGTAATTGAAAATATTTTATTTGATACATAAATTTGAAGTAAATGAATGTTCATCCTAATTTTAATCCATTTTTAGATTAAGTGAGTATATAAAGATTTCAATTTAGTTTTATGTAAACTAAATTTATATGAAAGAATCATAATATCAATATATAAAGAAAAAATTTATAGATGATAACATGACACAATGAAAACAAAGTATTCATTAAATTATGAATTGTAATAAATTCTTTATTGTCCCACATTGGTGAAAAATGTGAAAAGTAAGAGGTTTAAGTGAGTATATAAAGAATAAGATGTGTCTTGAATGTTCATCTAAATTTCGATCCATTTATTGTGTTAGATAGCTATCTTTTATTCACATAACAAAATATTTAATGTAATAGTTAAACATTTCATCTTCGTTTTATATGTATGTCTCTGGAATCAAGTATCCATCAAGTGGTAAATTTTGGTGAAAAGATAAAAAATTAGTATAGTTTTGCTTATCCCACATTGGTAGGAAGATGAAACTTTGAAAAGTAAAGATGTGTATTTAAAAGGGTGGATTGATATTGTTGAACAATGTGAAATAGTGTTGGTTAATTGTAGTTTAACCGAAGTTTAATAGTTAGATGAGAAGCAACCATTCACCAATTTTTGGATTGTGATGAAATCTTCTTTGTCCCACGTTGGTGGCAAAAGTAAAAAGTTGGAAGTAGAAGTGATTATATAAATGATAAGATATAAATGATCATCCAACATTTCATCCATTTTTTTGGTTTGATAGTTATTTTCAATGACTATTCATCCTAATTTTGTTTTATTTTTGGATTAAAAATAGTTATATTTTATTTACATGGCAAAACATGTAATGTAATATTTTAACATTTTATTTTAGCTTTATATAAACTAAATTTAGATTTTTATATATATAAAAAGCAACAACCTAGAAGTGAGGTGGCACCATGAGAAACAAGCAGTTGCCAATTGTTGGATTGTGGTGAAATCTTTTTTGTCCCACATTGGTGGCAATAGTAAAAAGTTGGAAGTAGAGGTGATTAAATAAATGATGAAATATGATTTGAATGGTCATCAACCTTTGATCCATTTTTAGGTAATAGTTAAATATTTAGATGACAACTCTTGATTATATAAATGACAGTTATTTTTTTTAGATGACAAAATATTTCATGTAATAGTTAAATATTTTATTTGATATATTAAAGTTAAATTCAAATGAATGTTCATCTTAACTTTAATCTATTTTTGGATTTGGATTAAATAGTAATATTTTATGTACATGACAAAACACTTCATGTAGTAGTAAAACATTTCATTTTAGTTTTATATAGACTAAATTATATGAAAATTTTAAAATATCAATATATAAAGAAAAGCTTTTAGATGATATAACATGACACAATGCAAACAAAGTTTTCATCAAATGATGAATTGTAATAATTTTTTTATTGTCCCACATTGGTGAAAAATGTGAAAAAGTTAGAAGTTAAGTGAGTATATTAAGAATAAGATGTTTCTTGAATGTTCATCCAAATTTTGATCCATTTATTCGGTTAGATAGTTATGTTTTTATTCACATAATATTTAGGGGGTTGCTATATGCACCCAAAAAGTGCATCGGGAATTGAAAAAGTAGCATCGGGAATTGAAAAAGTAGCCTTTGACGTTGACATGTGTGTGTATGACGCATTCACTTTTTGGGTGCATTTGGTAAAAAGTCGGGTGTATTTAGCAATTGCCAATATTTAATGTAATAGTTAAGGTTGTGTTTAGTTGTGGAAAACTGTTTTTGTTTTCCAAGAAAATGAAAACAGAAAATGGAGTTGATTTTTCATTTTCAGTTTTCTAGGAAAATTTTGGAAAACTTGTTTACTTGAAATCATGGAGTTTTCATTTTCCATTTTTAGAAAATTAGAAAACTCGTTTAGTTGTACATTTTTCATTACTTTTCATTTTCCATTTTTCCAAATATTGCAACGGCGGCGGCGACGATGGTGGCGGTGGCCTCGACGGTGGTGGTGGTGGCCTCGGTGGCCTTGGCGGCGATGGCGGTGGCCTTGGAGGCCTCGACCGCGATGGCGATGGTGGCAGTGGCCTCAGCGGCGGTGGCCTCGATGGCCTCGGCAGCGACGGCGGTGGCCTCGGGGGACTCGGCGGCGAGGGCGGTGGCCTCGGTGGCGACGGCGGTGGCGACGGCGGTGGTGGCGGGGGCCTCGGCGGCGACGGCGGTGGCCTCGGCGGTGGTGGCGGGGGCCTCGGCGGCCACGGCGGTAGCTTCGGGGGCCTCGGCGGTGGTGGCGGTGGCCTCGGTGGCGACGGCGGTGGCCTTGGAGGCCTCGGCAGCGCTGGCGATAGTGGCGGTGGCGGTGGCTGCGACGACGGCGGCGGAGATGGTGGTGGCGACGGTGGGGCGGTGGTGAGAGGGTGGTCGCGGCGGTGGTTGAGGCGGCGATGGCGGCGACGGTGGTCGCGGCGACGAGAAGGGGATGACGGTAGCGTGACGGCGGTGGCGGCGAGCGGCGTTGGCTGGTGGCGGTGGCGGCGAGTGGCGGCGGCTGGTGGCGGCAGCGGTAGTGGCGGTGGCCGCCGCCGGCGGCAGACGCGACGGTGGCGGTTGCCAGAGCCGAGAAGGGGACGGCAATTGAAGATGAAAATGGAAAATGAAAATGAGAATTGGAAAAACTATAAAAAGTAGTTTTCTAATTCAAGTGTAAATTTGGAAAATGAAAATTTTGTTTTCTTGGAAAAAATTTTCTAAATTGAATCAACTAAACAAGTTTTCTAAATTTTCAGTTTTCATGGAAAATTTTTCTAGAAAACAGAAAAATTTTCCACAACTAAACACACCCTAAACATTTCATTTTCATTTTATATGATGTATTGCCAACGAAATGGTAAAATTTGGTAAAATCTTCATTGTCTTATGTTTGTGACAAAAGTGAAAAGTTGGATGTTAAATGAGTATATATAAATGATAAGATGTGACTTGAATGTTCAGACAAATTTTGAGATTTAATATTAAAAGTATAACAATCTTTGATGTAGCTTCACCAAACTTCAAGATGTCTTTTTTGAATGGTTATGTTTATTTTTTTTCATTTTACTTTGAGAAAACTAATCCATGTATGCATTTTTGTTGGAATTTGGATTTTAAAGTGTCTTAATTTAATTAAGGTCTTATTTATGTTTCCTACATTTTTTTAAATTTTAATACAAAGCTACATTAAAAGTGGTTGTATTGCTGTTATGAATGACTTCAATCATCATTCTTTATTTTACTTCATTGAATCTAAAGTAATAGAATTTATTTGATGGTGTCTCTTTTTGATATGTTAATGAAGTTCAACATGATGTATGTAAGTATGTTCAACATATTTAAGAAGGTTTTAGGTATTGTTGAAGTTTCATTCTTATTTTTAGACGGAAAAAATAAAACTTGAATGAGAGTCAACTATTGTTAATGTATAATCCATGTTATTATCTATTTCATCTATATTTTATTATTTGTGTTGTGTAATTTTTTTGGGTTTTGCTAATTCATTTACATTATAGGCTGAAATGCCAGAAGTACAACATCATGATCGTTTTATCTCTAATGATGAAAACCCTTAACGTCTATGAGGTCATCTGTCCCATCTGTAAACCCTTAACAACTTTTCCGCCACCGTGCGAGCGCGGTGCAACACACTAGTAATACTAAATAAACATAACATGGTTATTGCTCATTTAATTTGTGTTTTGTTACTTAATTGATGTTTCATATGCACATGCCTAAGAAACTTGAAGACACATGCCAAGGGGATAATTCCCATCAATAATGGGAAAGAGACCAAATTGTTTTATTTCAACAACATTTATTCATCAAAATACACATCAA
This sequence comes from Centaurea solstitialis, assembly GCA_030169165.1. Taxonomy (NCBI): domain Eukaryota; kingdom Viridiplantae; phylum Streptophyta; class Magnoliopsida; order Asterales; family Asteraceae; genus Centaurea; species Centaurea solstitialis. Next base: position 56,911,950 of record CM058040.1, read on the forward strand.
AGAGTCTCAAAATGACAAATACAACTTGGTTGGCAACTCAAAAGTTGTGTTGTTAAATATATCATTTGATTTTGATGTATCGGAGATTTCTCAATATTGTAATAGTCCAAAAATGAGTACATCATTTCTGTTTTAGCAAAAGGATCGTGTTGTGCTTGAATACGTTTCTTATCTATTGTAAACGAATAGTCTTAATGATTATATTTAAAGATGATGATCATAGAGTTGAGATTATTTGATTAAATAAGTTTTGTACCTTATATTCTCCTCTTCCTATTTTTCTTCAATATTCTCTATTATATTGTCCTATATTTTGTTTTTATCAACTTGTTTTAAATTTAAAGTACCTTCCTAATACTTGGCTTTACACATAAGGTACAACTATGTGAGCCTATTAGGTATTTGAGTTGGTTTCTAGTAAAAAAAGTAGTTATAATAAAGAGTAAGCATTATTTGAGAAGCATAAGAGACATGAACTCTTGATCTTGATCACTTTTAATTAGTATTGATCTAATGGTATACCATTAAGCCAATAACTTTATGATTGACCCAATATTAAAGATTTCGTCTTATCTTTCTCACGATAACTTTTTTTTTAATGACAAGTTAACGTACACACACGTTCCAGCGGTATAAGACCTCTTTACGAGCAATCCCACTAATCCGCTACGACCCGACCCGACCTATGGCTAAACTCGACCGACAGGTTTTAGGGGCCCTATGAACGATAACTATAATTGTTGTTAGTACTATAATTGATTTTAACTTAAAATTTTATATACTTAATCAACAATTAGATCCTTTTGTTTTTACCAAAATCAAAAGATTCAAGGGTGTGTAAAATTTCATAGAGATTGAGAAAAAGTATTATTACTACTATTATTACTTTTTTTTTTTTTTTAAACGGCAAAAACAAACTCGAAAGGAAAGACCTTGATGATATAAAATAGTATAGGAGGGGACAAATTCCAAGTGGCAATCAAGTGGGGTAGGGGAGGTCCCACTTTCACGAGGTGTACTGGCTGAAAACGAAGTGGGGCCAAATGAGTCAGCAAGCTTTTAAACAAAATGGTACATTCGAACCATTATGCATGGGGCCCACTTGAGGAAAAAAGGGAAAATGACACGTCACGTCAGGCATCCACTTGTCCGTTGATTGTAAAAATGAACGGTGATTGATGAAAAGTGTGGGCCATACATCCACCGGCCTATCAGACCCCCTCCCTCCTCATATTCCTAACTTTACAACTTATTTCCATTTAATTGGCTTTATTTATTTTAATTTCAGATAATAGATTCTTTTTATTTCTGTATTATTCTAACATATTTTTCTATCTTGGCTTGGCTTCCAAAGTAAGAAATCTAAAGAAAATATAAATATAACCAAGTCTTTAGAAATTTTCGAAAAAAAAAAAACTATCTTAATATTTTTACTAATTAGTTTTTTAGAGTTTTTTCTTAATTTATATTTACACGTTAAGGTTTTGTTTGGTAAAAATAAGTTAACCTATAAATTAGTCCATCCAAATATATACCATAAGCTAGTTTTTTGAAACGTTAATTTGAGTAGCTTTTTAGAAGCTTTTTAGGAGCTTTTTACAGTTATACCCTTATTAATATTAACTATTAAATTTAAAGATATTTTTTTTTGTCATTTTACATACTCATAAGCTTGTTTTTTGCCAACCATAGTTTATTCATAAGCTAGCTTATCAAGTATAAGCTAGTTTGCCAAACATAACCTAAAACTATAACATATTTTAATAATATGAGAGATATTGAAATCTTTGAAAATATGAACCTTTTAGGTTGTTGTTTGACAAACTAGCTGATAAGTTAGTTGTTGATAGCTTAAAGTATGGGTGTAAACGAGTCGAGCCAAGCTCGAGCTTAACTCATTTAAGTTCATAGAGCTCGAGTTCGAGCTCGGCTCGTTTCAAGCCTTATGTGTCAAGCTCGAGCTCCTTAAGGATTTTGCAAGCTCGGGTTCGGCTTGAGCTCGACTCGTTTACCCATAAATTAATATTTAATATGTTTTATTATTTTTTAATATATTTATTATTTAATTTTTATTATATATTAATTAATATATATATATATATATATTTATTTATATTATATATTAACCGGAGCTCGTTTAGGCTCGCGAGTTTTATCATAAAAGCTCGAGCTCGAGCTCGTTTATTAAATAAGCTTAAAATGAAACTCGAGCTCGAATCGAGCTTTTAACGAGTCGATCCTGAGTAGCTTACGAACAACTCGGCTCACTTACACCCCTGCTTAATTAAGAGTATTTACTAGCTTATAAACTGGTTTATTTTTGCCAAACACAACCTTAAAGTTTTTAAATGTTTTTTTTTTTTACTTATACTTATCTATTTTAAAAAAAATATAAGGATATTAAACATGTTTTGTAGCTCTATGAATTGCAAGTTATTAAAGTTATTTTAAACCAATTTACTGTTGCTAAATAAGTCTTTTATTAATTTTATGTTTACATAAAACAACATCAAAATTTTCAATGTTTTTAATATACCATTTAACTTAAAGCACAATTTACTTAACGATATTCTTTTTCCATTTCTCATATATGGACAACTATAGTAAGAATTTTTTTAAGTAAATAGTTCTTTTTGAAGGACAACATATAATTGAAACAAACAAAGCAAATTTTCAATAATAATTGATTCATATGCGTACATATGTACATGTGTCTATAAGAGTGATTAATAGTAATAACCAACAAATATAATCTGCCTAAATCAAATTGTTTAATTCTTTATGATGAAAAGATATTGGGCTATCAACAAAATAATAACATCTACAAACTTATATCAAACAACTTTGAATTACAAGATAAATAAAAAAATATTACTTTGTCGCCACGAAATAAATATTGATTTTATACATAATATTATTATTGACAAAAGCTACTTTTCTAGCCTTTAGATTTTTTTAGGTATTTTAGCTCAAGAATAAGAAGAATATATCATTTTCGAACGAATTTGTATTACTGTGCGTTAAACACTATAGAATTACAATGACGTCGATCATGGTTTATTAGAATTCACAAGGACATTTTTATTATTGGTCATAGTTCTTTAATCTTGAATTTGTGTACACACATATCGCTTTCGTGATGTTGTTCACTTTTAACTCGTCTTACTTAATTTTTTCAGTTTTCTACATGTATTTCTATCTGATATATCAAGGTTTTGAAATCTGTTTTTTTTATAGAATCTTTCGAAGAAACCGTCTTTTTTAATCTTTCTTTCTCACACAATTTTCACGGAACAACTAATCTCTTTGTCAAAACTGATGTCAAATATGTTTAAATCTTATGGGTTGTTTACAAAATGATTATCTAGGTAAACGCTTACCAAATCGTATTATACCTCATCATGTGAATATAACAATGACCAAGAGTCTTATCTGATAAGTGATGGCGAATACTCTTACCACGAACAATGCTTAGGGGAAAATTTGCCGCATACAATACTGTTTTAGTAAACTAAAATCTTATTCGGTAAATGAATTATAATATCAAAAAAAAAAATTTGGACGGCAGATAAACACACACACCCCGACCGAAGTTGAAGAGGTATCCAGGATCCATTTGGGCACCCGACTAATCCTCTCAACCATGGAAACCATTAATGACCCATAGCCTCGCCCATGCCCGGCCCGAAGGTCGACCCATGAACTAGGGTATTGCCTCCTATTCTCCCCTCGAATCGAACCCAAGTAGACAGGAATACTATTCACTATCCTCCAGGATGTTACCGACCGTTGAGCTACAAAGGAATTGACAAATGTCCTTAATTTGTGCATGGAGGGATTCGAACTTGAGTGGACACTATGTACCCTTCAAGCACTAACCACTCCACCACAATACCTTAAACTGATAAAATTTACTCAGATAAACGTTTAATAAACATATCCTTACACTTTAAACCTAAGCCTGGTCCACATAAATTAAAAAAAAATCGTTGGATATAAAGAGAAAATGGTGTCTGGGAGTTGGAGGTGTATATATAGGTCTCACATCCCTCCCATATTCCCTCACATCACTCTCTAAAACATTTATCACTTACTTCCCTTCTTTCCTAATGGCCACTGTTGAGGTAATTTCAATTTCTGTTTTCGTATTATTATTATTATTATTATATAAAGTTTATTTGATTTATTGTTTAAAATATGTTGAGAAAAGATGCATGCATGGTATTGGGATCTTTTGTTTACATATTCATCACTTCGTACCATATTTTTTGGTCATTCACCAAATTTAATATTTATATTTCATGTGTCTTAATTATTTATTTATAACATCTTTAAATTCGCTTCTTTATTAGCGAACCGATTGAAAATGTTAACGACAAACTAGATGGATGATTTATTCAGGTTGAATCAGCTGTAAAGCCTTTGCCAGAGGATGTTCCAAAAGAGGTAGAAACAACACCAAAAGAAGCGGAGCAAGTGGTGGATCAGGAAGAACCGAAGAAGGAAACCGCTGTGGATGTTGTTGCTCCACCGCCAGCGGAGGAGACTTCGGTTGAACCACCACTAGCAGCGGAGGTGGAGGTGGAAACGGAGACTAAGGAAGTAGTGGAGGAACCAAAGAGTGCGGTAGAAGAAGAAGAAGAACAACCAAAGGAAGAGACTCCGGCCGCGGTTGTTGTTGAGGAAGCTAAGGAGGAAACTCCAGCAACAACGGCGGAGGTGGTCCCTGAAGAAACTCCGGTGGTGACGGAGGAGGAGGCTGAGAAGAAAGAAGAAAAGCCGGAGGCGGAAGTTGGTGGTGCTGCCACCACTGAAGTGGTGGTGGAGTAGTGAAGTTGGATTTTATATGTTTGGGATGTGTTTTTGTGGGCTTGAATATTGAAAAGCCAAAATGATGAAGTTACATCTTCTTCACTTGGATCATGTTTGATTATATATGATTATTATGAGTGTGATGAAATCTTGTTATTTTGTGACATCTTATTAATAATATTTGTTTTTTTCACTATTTATTATCATTCTTAATATATCATACCATCTAGTAGAAACTAATATTTATTCAGCCAAGGTTTACTAAATTATTAAAAGTTTACTAAAATGCACTCATAACTATAGAAGGATGTTACTATAGTTTACATGCACTCTTATTTACATCAAAATCAAGTTAGGGGTGGTTTAGTTGGTTTTCCGTTAGATCCTATATAGAGTAAGTTGTTTATGTAGATCAATATGTTAGACCAAAAAGCTTTTTGTGAAGGAGAGTTTTTCATAGATGGAAGAAGCTTGTTTTTTAATCAGGAGTGAGAGGTTTGGAAAAACTTGGTTTTCTACATAACACCCCCCCCCCCCCCCTCCACCCCCACAAAAATAAGTAAATAAATAAATCAATAAAAATTCTTAAAAGCTTACTGAAAAAGTCACTTTTATACCATTAAACCATTACCAAACAATCATGAATAACTGATAGAATTAGTGGTGAGTCTTGTTAAGCCGTTAACAAATAGAACCTAAGTCATATATTGAAAATATAAAAAGCAACTACTAATATTTCATGTGCGTGAGCGCCGTAAGGAAATAGGTAGGTAAAAATTCATTTACCGCTCCCCATTTATTCTTCTATAAAAACAACCTAACTTCACAAGAAAGAGAGTATGCCAGCCTAGCCACCTCTATTGAAGGTTTGGAGGACATAACAAAAATGTATTGGGAGACTGGGAGAGAACATGACTATTCAATTGGTTTTCTATTAAGTCCTATATGTATAAACTAGTCTTTATAGATTAATTTGTTTATATATCTCGTGGAGGCTTTTTTTCATTGATGGGAGAAAAGTGGTTTTATTTGGAAGGCCAGTTTGGAAAATAAAAATGGTTATCTACATAAAGCTTTCCCTTAGGAGCTCACCAAATAAGCCACCTTCTATATCATTAAGTCGATATCAAACTGTCATGTATAACTAACCAAATAAGCTTCTAGTCTCATTAAACTCATTAAGTTTCTAACCACCCTGAGTGAGACAAATACCAAAACAGGTCAAACAAAAATCAAGAAGATCATACAAGATTATTAAATTACTAAATTACCATTACAGTCCTACCTCGTTTACTCAGGTTTGTATGCCAAAGATACCCAAGTATCCACAAACGGGTTCCAGTAAAGAAGTAAAGATGAATATGAAGGTAATTGCAAGATGCAAAGAAAACCAGCTTCTTTATTTATATAATATATACCTAGCATATATATAAACAGTTGGGACTACTAAAGCGAAGCATGATGCAAGTCTAAATAGAAAATTTCATCATAATTTACCCCTCTATATATTCTGTACAAACTCAGTACAACTGAACTCACTTTTAACATGTGCAATAGCTTCATTCCCCACCCAAAATTCCATCTTTTTCTTTCACCATGTTCCAAAGCTGCAGCCGACATGCTCCTGAGCGATAACATGTAAGCGTTCTTGCATCACAGCCATCGACGGTAGCCGAAACATAGCCGATAGAAGCAGTGTGAGAAGACGGCAAACGGTCAAAAGATTCGTTGGATTTGTAAATGTATAGCCTTGAAGATAAACCGCCAAACCCTTCTACCGGTAGATACTTCACCGACGTCCAAAAGAAGAGAAGAATCTTCCGTTGCTCGGCTTTCATTTTTTGCAAAATCTGCTTCCGATTCAAGAAAGATAAGATATAAAACATGTCATAAATAATTCCGAGTCCATCATGTTTCACTACCTTGATTACTATCAGTATACTCCCTTAGTCCCAAAATAAATACCCACAATGAAAAAAAGCATACAGTTATAGAGACGTGTAATTATTACACTTTTTAATCAACTAAATTATGATTTTACCCTTAATGTCACAATTCCGCTTGGTCGATTGATTAATTGCTATCAACCATGGTTTTCAAAAGCGTGTGAGGCGTACGACTCGAGGCACGCCTCGAAGCGAGGCGGTCCAAAATCATACCTGAGGCACCGCCTCTCAATCCCCGGATGATGAGGCGTACGCCTCGGTTGTCTGAGGTGGTGACCAAGGCGGTGAGGCGTGAGGCGGTAGTGAGGCATACACCTCAATACAAAGGCCAAATTATTTAAAGAAATGACTGGACCTCTCTATTTTCTTTTTAAAAGTCTTATTCTTCTCTAGTTCTTCTAAGCCCTATTTGCTATTCTTCTTTTGTTGTTCGTGCATTCCAATTTTCTCCCATTTTTTTTTGCATTTTCTTCGATTGTCTTCGGTTCACCAACTACTATGCATATGCATATACCGGATATACTTCTTTTATATCTTGTCTGTACTACATGTCACAGGCACAATGACACTTCTATAGTTCTATTACTAGTATTTAGTACTTTTTATGTTATTCACACACACACATATATTATTCATAGATAAATATTTTTTTCTTTGTGCTTATATCTATATTTCATGATTGAAAAAAATGTATATTGATTGTATTGGTAATTAGTATGATATATATGGATACATATACATATATATATATAGAGGAAAGTTCAAATGTGAACCACTTTTTGGTTGTGAACGTGAGGACAACCGAGAGCGTGACACGTGGCGGAGACTAGTCAATAAAGACGGCTTTGAGTGTTGTCCCCTTCTTTAATTCAATGCCCTCCCATGAATCGCGCCTAATCATCCGCCGTGGACCTGACGTGGCGCCTAGTCATCCGCCACGTGTCGCGCTCTCGGTTATCCTCACGTTCACAACCAAAAAGTGGTTCACATTTGAACCTGCCCCTATATATATGTGTGTGTGTGTGTGTGTGTGTGTGTGTGTGTGTGTGTGTCTGTGTGTCTGTGCGTGTGTGCACGCGTATTGTGTCTACTACTTAAGTGTGAAGTGTGTGCATATATTTCTTGAGTAGAAGCAGTGAGTACATATATTTTTCTATAGTATATATTTCTGCCTTGGACCGCCTCGAGGCTTACGCCTCGCCTCATTGAGGGAAAACGCCTTGAGGCATGAGGCGTTTTAATCAACTAAATTAATTATTACACTTTTTAATCAACTAAATTACAGTTTTACCCTTGATTTCACAATTAACAAATCCAAGTTGCATTTCAAAATAAAGGTGCTAGAATCAAGAAAACACTTGAATCAAACCCTATCCAAGTCGCCTAATTCGAAACCCGAAAACCATTTATGCATGCATATAGTCGTAATTTTACATTTGTGTAGTTGGAAAAAGATTCAAGCAAAAAGAAAGAAAGACTTTTCATTCATATAAAAAGCAAGATTTTTGTGATGTTCATACCTTCCAAAACCATGATATCTGAGGATCAGTTTCTTTATAGCCATTATATTCCGTATGCGCCTTCCAATCATCCACGGAAATATCACTTTCGCTCCCATGCAACATCCCGTCAAGATCTTCAAGCTCCAAGCTTTTGAAACACAACTTCTGAATTTCTTCATTAGTAACGATATCTGCAAATCCTCGAGCAAAATGCGTTACCTGTTGAGAAACAGACGTCACGAAGCGATGTCGAATGAGAAGATCGACATACTCCTTCCTATTTCTGCTATTCACAGTAATGTGTTTTCCGTCAGGGAGAAGCTCCATAACTTTCATGGATCCTAACTCTTCGATCTCCCAAACGAATGTTAGACCAAGAGCATCTTGATCCACTGCGGAAGGATCCATATCTAATATTTGCTTGCAGCTGCTGTACAAGTATGGATCTGCATCTTTTATATCTTCCAAAGAGACGTTAATTCCAGCCAATTGTAAAAAGAATGCACGATCGAATACAATGCCAACTTGCATTTTATGCATCAAGGCTAGGGCAATTACCCTGCCTGCAAAGCTAAAATATTCAAGGTGCATTGGGTCGACTTTAGATGCTGCAAAGATGAAACAAACCAATAATTATTTAACGGTGTGCATACGTGTAATTTGGTTTCATAGCCACCTACAAAGTCATGATATCGAAAGCATCATATATGACGATTGATAGATTGACTCGAAAAGCATGCTAAAAGTTTTAAGAACGATATGATCAAACATTAGCAACAGACTTTCATCTGCTTAATGTTTGGCAGTTGCTAAATGGTTTAGTGCAGAATGATTAAAAAGGCTCTTATGATATAGTGCAAAATGAAATATGGTTGTTTGGTAAGTGTTTAGGATGAAATTAGGGTGCTGAATACATCCACCAAAGGTAATACATTTTTAAACTATAGGTCCTAACGCAACTCAATTCATTATGATAGCAAAATATATAACATCAGATAAAATGCAACCTGTCATTGCTCGAAAGCCTCCTATTTGCAATGCTACTAACAACCAAGGTGTAGAAACAACAACTACAAAGAATATATATGCTCTGCATAACTATTCAGCCAATGCTATAAAGGCCTCCTATTTGCAGCGCTAAGATATTTTATATTCAAAACTGTGTATTAATTCAATCAGTCAATCTACTCCAAACCCAAAACCTTATTCTTCTATATCACAAGTTTTAGAGTAAAAATGTGTTCACTTGCCTCCACTCCACTTAAGCAATAAGAGTTGCAACTTGTAAAAATTATGAAGCAATACAGAGAGAAAAAAAAGGTATATATTTTGTCTGAGAGATAGAAAACATGAAGCAATATGGAGCTTACCTGGATTAGGAAAGAATCTTCTTCGATCATTCGGGCAAGCGACAAAAAGGGCGTTTTGAGGATTAAAGATAGCTTGGCATACCAAGAAAAACCATTCCTGCAGTACACCAGGTCCAGTAGCTTCCTCATTTTTAAACTCCATAAATAATCCACCTCGCAATGTCTCAGGATCCGCATGTGCAATATACTCAAAAGATTCAGCCAACAACTGTGCTCTGTCTATAAGCATCTCATGAAGCTCCTCATACTCATCCTTCACCTCCGGAAGCAACATCATAACCAAACGTCTCCTAGATTCAAAGTCGGTGAGATCCTTATGCTCAAGAATCCATTTATAATCCTCACCCCTCTTGGCATATCTAACAATTAGATAACACAAAGAAAGCTTGTTACACCTAAGATTCGCCCAAAAGTATTCCTCTGCACCTTGATATAGTTCAGCAATATTATGCAACTCCTTCAAGATAGATAGATATTGATCCCATCCACCATCCCCTTTCTCTTTCTTCATCAAGTCCTCCACTTTATTAAGGCACAATTGCAGCTTCACCAATAAATCGTGATAGAGCATGTAAAGAAACTTAACTTCGGCGCTATAACAAAAGAGGTTGTGGTTGTATGGCATCGGTACGAGAGTCCCAAGCGACACCTGATTGATGATGGCATCCCTTAAAGGTCGCACAAAGGCGGCAAAGTGACGGACATCGCTAGAAGAAGGACCACGGTTCCGAATAGACTCCATGCTCGAAACCAAACCTTCCGACAACTTACTAGCGAGCTCGTCAACAAGCGAAAAAATCTCTTGGACCGCAACAACAACCTTGTTATAACCACTACTACTACCACCACCACCACCACCGACGTCGTAATTCTTGGAACTACTCCTCCTACCAATCTTAACAAACTCCACCATCGACCCTAGGCTACTTCGACATAACACGTACAGAGGATCATCATGAGCAGCAGCTCTACCAAGCAATTTACAAAATTCCAACACTATAGGTGCAAACTCAGGGTATATAGGCTTTGGAAAGGAACTCCTACGTGACTTAATAAAATGCCGAATGGCTTCTTCAGCTAATTCTTTGTTACCGTTATGAGGCGACATGTAAAGCATTACTAGAGCCGCCTTAGCGGACGACGAGAGGAATATGTTGAGGTAAGGCGTGGCCTGATCGATTCCGTCTTTGGGAGTCTTGTTTAGGAACTCGATGAGCCTTGATTTGATGGATTTGCTGTTGGCCCCTGTTTGTTCGCCCCTGCATACGATGGAGACGAGGTCGTCGATGAGCTGCCAGGCCTGGGGGTGAATGGTGCTCCGCATACGGCCGACGAGGTGGAGGCCGACGTCGTTGGTGATGCGGCAGTAGGAGAGGGAGTGGTCCCACTGGAGCTGCTTTCCGGCGTAGATGAGACGTTGCTCAATGACCGGGATGCCGGTGGCGGAGTGGATCATCTCGTGGATGGTCTTGATTTTGTCGTTGGGGTGTCCGTGAAGGACTAGGGTTTTGCCATGGGAGATCATGCGGACGAAGAATTGGATATGATTGGTAATGAACTGAGAAGAAGAACAAGTGGAGGGAAAATTGAGAGAAGTCGGTGGAGGGAGGAGGGGTATGTTCGTCTTTTCTCATCCTGGCGGAGGAGGCTAGGTCATCGTCGAAGTCGACGTAATCTTCGAGTTTGCGTTTGATGCATTGTTCGATGGCCGGAGAATCGAGGAGAGTCATTGGTGATTGAAGGAGGTTTTAGGGACGGTTGGAGTCCATGGAAGCAAAACCCCAAGGTGGACTGTGTGTGTGAAATTGTAATTCTCCATTTAAATATTTGTAGGAATATATGAACATACTCTACAAGCATCTTTACTTTAAAATAATATGAGAAAGGGTCAAAGTTCTATTAGATTGTGATAATTTTTAAAACTAAATTAGGTAAGGGGATAATGATTTCTTTTTAAATTTTCCATGAAATAAACTTTTAGTTTTGGTAGAAATTGCATCTTTTCGTGCTTTGTTGATATTTTTGGATTAGGTCCTTGTACGTTACAAAAAAAAAACAAAAAAAAAAAAAAAAACCTCTATGGTATTAATTGTTAGTTCCATTTGTTAAAAAGAGGGATGTTTTTTTTTCAATTTTCTCTTATTATCCTTAAAATAATGAAAGGCTAAGGTGAGGTTAGGATTGAGCTTATAAAAAAAATATACAGCGGATGATGCTTAGAAATGGTGTGGTTTTCTGATTTATGGTTGTAGAAGATTCGAAGTACAAATTAGATTGTCATTGATAATTCTCTTATTCACGATAAACATGAATAGTAGTGGTTATCGGCTTGACCAAAGAAATCAAAGAGAATGACGAAACAAATTTGTGTATATACATTAACTTTTTAATAGAAAAATAAATAACCATAATAACTTTAGTTTGGCAGATTTTAATATTAATAAAAGGGAAAAGTCTAAAAAAAAACCCAACAAGCTATTCACTTTTGAATGGTTAAGTCCTTAAACAATTTTTTTGAACAAAAAAACCATTAAATTTTCTCATTTTGAATGATTAAGTCCCTAGAATATTATTTTGAATGAAAAAAACCATTAACTTTTTAGTTTTAATTGATTAAGTCCTCGAACAATTTCTTATTGATATATATAAACCATTAAACCTTCAAAAATTGGTTACTTACCCCATTTTAATAAAAATAAAAAAAATTAAATGTAACTGACTATGAAGGTTTTAAAGTTAAAATATAACTATGTTAGTTTAGGTTAAACAAATATAAGTAGCAAATTTTTAAAAATTTAATGATTTATTTTGTTGGAAAAAATGTTTAGGGACTTAATCATTCAAAATGGAAAAGTTTAATGGTTTTTTCATTCAAAAGAATAGTTTAGTGACTTAATCATTCAAAATGAGAAAGTTTAATGGCTTTTTTGTTTAAAAAAATTGTTTAAGGACTTAACCATTCAAAATGGAATAATTTGTTGGGATTTTTTCAACTTTTTCCTTAATAAAATAAATTAAAACCAAGTAGTTGTTGCATACCATAAAGTTAACAAGTACTAACTATGCAATTTCCTCCCAATTTGAATGGAGGAAGACAGATAGAAAACCCATTTTATACTTATTAAATATTTTTAATAACTTAAAACCACAACCAAACATTACTTTTTGATCAAGAAAACCATTTGGAAGCGCTCTTTGCTTGTGTTATCGAATATCGAATACCAGTTAAGTTATATTTGATAAATTAGTTGATAAAAGTTAATAAGCTAGCTTATTAATAAATCATATTTAGCAAAAACTAGCTTATGAGTAGGTAAATTAATCAAAAAATATATTCTAAGATGTAATAGTTAATAAATATATAATTGAAAAAATAAACTACAAAAAGCTTTTGAAAAAAAATTACCAAGTAGTGTTTTAATAAATTAGCTTATGGCTCTTCCAAACATGTACTAACTTATAAGATAGCTTATCATCTAGCTTATTTTTATCAAACACACTCTCAATATATTACTTTAAGTGGCAATCATGTAATTGATGTTGAATCATTGTTAGAGTATAAATGCAAAATTTTTAATATTGTGAATTTGTTTATTTACTATGTAGAAAATGTTTTAGATTAGAGATTGTATAAACTAGTTATTTTACTATGTTTTAAGTTATGTTTCAATTAGAGATTGTATTTATGTTCTTTTTTCTAATTTTGTGGTATATTTAACTATGAGATTAAGTAAATAAAATAAATTATTAGTATCTTTTTTCCTTATAAAATGCTTTCTCTAATTGCTTACTATGTTTTTTTAAATAAATATCATTTAGTCATAGATTGAGGATATGATAATTTATTAGATTTGGCTTCGGCATCTTCCTAAATTGAAACGTGGGGCGTCTAAATTGCTCAATATATAAGAAAGGGGCACCGTCTTTAACACAAGGAATTCCTCTTATTTTAGTAGTAGCACATTCGATCTTTAAAATTGTTATTAGAGTCATGGTCACGAGTTTGAATCCCATGGAGTGCATTTGGAATGCCATAGGCATGGACTTATGAGAAGGGCTTGTAAGTGCGGCAAATGATTTTGGGGGGTGGGGGGGGGGGGGGGGGGGGGGGGGGGGGGTGTTCGGGATGATAATAGTTTTAGAAGTTGAGTTTAACGTAAAATGTGTAAGAAATGAATTTGAACCGTCAATTCCTTGTAACCTCATGCCTTCCATGCATTGTGTTTTAGAAGATAATTATTTTAATGTGTATCCACCACTTCTTATCTAATAGTTGATAACAAAACTTCTCATATTTTCTTAAATTAAACTCAACTTCTCTGTAAAATCCAACCTATCATTACAGTCAAATGGGCTTTGTTCTATGTTAAACAGTATTGGCCTTTGAGGTTTCTAAATTGTAGCCCAGTTTTAGTAATAAGCCCACCAAAACAATATAGAAATAAATTGTTAGCCTTGGCCTTTAGTAGAGAATGTCTGAATGTGCGATATCCTACTTGCTTCACTCGGCCCAGATTATTTATGTATAAGCCTGATTATTTTCAAAAATAATTTACAAGTGTTTATATATTTTACTACAATTTTTTCATATTCGTACAAAACTTTCGAGTTCTTTATTTCTTTATGTATGCTTTAAGCATATGCAATTCCAATTAAAAAAAAATCCTTATAATACTCTGCACACTAAATATTGCATTTACTATCATGTTCTTGAAAAAGAACAAAGAAAGTACAAAGTTATCCCTTCAATCATCTTATTTTTTTTAAAAAGTAGATGATAACATTTAAGAAGAAAAAGAAAAGAATAGCTAGGGTATGTTTACTTGTGGAAAAATTTTCTGTAAAATTTTCCATAAAAAATCAAAAATCAAAAAACTTGTTTACTTGATTCAATTTAGAAATTTTTTTTCTAAAAAAACAAAATTTCCATTTTCAAAATTTACACTTAAATTAGTAAACTACTTTTTATAGTGTTCCAATTTTCATTTTCATTTTCCATGTTCACTTTCAATTGCCATCCCCTTCTCGTCGCCGGCCACCGACACCGTCGTCACCACCGCCACCAGTCACCACCGCCGCCACCAGTTACCACCGCAACCACCGCCGCCACCAGTCAACACCGCCGCCACCGCCGCCGCCGCTACCGTTGCGACCATCGTCCTCTTCTTGTCGTCGCCGCCCCACCGCCGCCGCAACCACCCTCCCACCACCGCCGTCGCCGCCACCGTTACTGTCACCATCGCCACCCCCATCGTCGCCATCGCAACCCCGTTGTCGCCACCGTCACCACCACTACCTTCGCCACCGAAGTTGTCGATGCCATCGCGTCGCCGCCGAGGCCACCGTCATCGCCGCGGAGGCCGCCGAGGGTACCGCCGTCGTCGCCGAGGCCACCGTTGTCGCCTTCGAGGCCATCGCCCCCACCGTCGTCGTCGCCGAGCCCCCCCCCCCCCCCAAACGCCGCCAAGGATTGAAAAAATGAAAAGTGAAAAGTGATGGAAAATGTTCAACTAAACGAGTTTTCTAATTTTATAAAAATGGAAAATGAAAACTCCATCATTTCAAGTGAACAGGTTTTCTAAAATTTTCATAGAAAACTGAAAATGAAACTCAACTCCATTTTTTGAAAACGTTTTCTATGAAAATGAAAATACTTTTCCAAAAGTAAACATATATCCTTCCAAATTATTTTCTTTCTTTGCTCTAAAAAGCTCGAGAATACACAAATCTCTCAAAATCTTTTCCTTTTCTTCCTCTAAAAAAATTTGAGAATGTACTTTTGTTAGTCTCTTTAAAAATCTTTTTCTTTCCTTTCTCTAAAAAAACTAGTAAACATAGACATAAAATATAAACAACTTGGAATATTATATAACCAAGCTATATAAACCATTCTACTTACATTACATAGAAGTAGTTTTATAATAAACATATACCTGTAAAAACATATACATATACATATACAGAGGAAAGTTCAAACGTGAATCACTTTTTGGTTGTGAACGTGAGGACAACCGAAAGCGCGACACGTGGCGGCTTTGAGTGTGGTTCCCCTCTTTAATTCAATGCCCTCCCATGAATCGCGCCTAGACATCCGCCGTGAACTTGACGTGACGCCTAGTCATCAGCCACGTGTCGCGCTCTCGGTTGTCCTCACGTTCACAACCAAAAAGCGTTCACATTTGAACCCACCCTACATATACATATATATATACATATATATATATATATATACATATATATATATACATATACAGAGTTATTAAATAGTGATATCTTTTAAAAACAAATGCTTTCAAGATATAGTCATGGACATGATTTACCATTAAAAAATAATTAATATATAGTGTTAGTTGTTGATTATTATCGCAAAGGGTTTTATAAAAAGCGATGATGTATATAAGTGTCATTGTGTCAGTGTTTTAACATTTCAACAATTATAACAACAGAAAATAATTATTATAGCCAAAAGTCGAAAATCGTTTCACCTCCTACCCTTTCTCTCTCTCCGTTTGGAGTTCTACCCACCGGCCCGTCAAGATCCGGCCACTATTGGAGACTGGATTTTTGGCGGATGGTTAAGCCTCTATTGTGGATGAGTGAGCCTCTATTGGTAGATGGATGAACCTCTATTGGTGGATGGGTCATCCTCTATTGGTGGATGGATGCATGGCAACCTTCATATACACATATATATGTTGAGCAATGTCCCACATCGGACACAAAGTGAACTTGTAATGTGCTTATAAGGGTCCTGGGCTACTCCACTCATAGCCAATTGGTTTTGAGTTGGAACCTCACAAACTTACATGGTATCAGAGCAAGGTTCACCCGTGGTTGGTCAAAATGACGCACGGACTCCACGTGACCCAAAGTATCCACGTGTTAGGATGAAAAGAACGCCACACGTGAGGGGCGTGTTGAGCAATGTTTCATATCGGACACAAAGTGAACTTGTAATGTGCTTATAAGGGTCCTAGGCTACTCCACTCATAACCAATTGGTTTTGAGTTGGAACCCCACATAAAGTGAACTTGTAATGTGCTTATAAGGGTCATAGGCTACTACACTCATAACCAATTGGTTTTGAGTTGGAACCCCACAAACTTACAATATACATACATAAAAAATTGAGTGGGTCGCCAATGGAGGGTGGGGTTTGGCGGCCCACTCAATTTTTTGCCGGAATCTTTGTTTTCGTCGGATGGCGACCGCCTGTCCCGGTTGGCGGCCGGAAAATGGCGGACCGATGGGTAAAATTGTCATCGGAGGGAAAGAAAGCGTAAGAGGTGAAATGATTTATTCATTTTGACTATAATAATTATTTTCTCTTTATAACAAATAACTGAACGTTATATCATATATTTTAGTTGCACGTTTTCACCATATTGTTCATATGGGTTATATGTATCTTTAAATTGATTTTTTCAATTATTCATATATAAATCTCCTAACATATTACTTTTATCTTTTTCATGGTATTTAGTCTTTTTATAAAAATCTTCCACCATGCACACGTATATGTATGTGTTTGCTTAAGAAAAGTTGTTAAAGTGACCGATCATTATAAATAAGGGACGTGAGTTTTGATATAAATGTCAAATTTAAAACATTAGATTAATGACACAAATTAAACTAATTCAATCAAATCATTTTTAACTATTTTACTGTGAATTAATCAAACATATTAAATGCAAATGGAACTATCGTATGTACTCCAACCCCAAAATAGTAGTATAATAATAGTAGTAGTAATAATAATAATAATAATAATAATAATAATAATAATAGTTAATGATGATGATGAATTGATGATGATGTTATTATTGTTAGTATTATTTTTATTATTATGATGATGATGTGGTAAAGATAAGCATGGTTACAATGGCTTGTCATTGGTCAACATGAGTGCTAATACTTATCTACTTTTATATTTACATAAATCACTTTACTTACATGGAAATAAATAAATAAATCAAACATAATCATAGATTATGATCATTATGTTGCTTATTTCGTAGCAATTGAAATAAAAATATTGCTATAGATGTGATGTATTATCTAATAGTAACGTGTAATTATTAGAAACACTTTTCTTTACCAAGTTTTATATTCATGAAATATTGTTTATTAGCCATCAACATCATTATTCTATTGCACCTTATTAATCCTAAGACTATTAATTGACTAATTAAATTAAGATCATGATTCGATTTTAGTGTGCAATTAATGTTAGAGGTAATTATTAATTGCTAAAATTACATATAAATAATTAGTTTTTAGAAAAAGATTTATGGATAAATTCTTGAAGAAATTTATTTCTTGTTGGCAACGGGTATTGTTGTTAGGTGTGAATGGTCCCAAGTCAAAATTCTTGAGTTATGTCATATATTTATTTTGATAAAAAATAGGTTAAGGTTGTACAGTAAGGAAACTAGCTTGCAAACCTTAAAACATATATTATGATTGGTATTATCTTATTTTTTAAAGACCTTAGAAATAATATATATATATATATATATATATGTGTGTGTGTATAAATGAGAATTCATAAGTTTAGAGACTTGAAAACCGAACAAAAGATAGGGGGACTCAACTGGAAGTTTAGATCAAGCTTCTGATAAACTTTGATTTTCGGGTAACCCAACACTAACTCTTCTCTACATTTCTTGTTGAAAGTAGGCATATCAGCATATGGGTGTCTGATCCTTATGGGCTAATAGGAATCTGTAAATCCATTGTGGGTGTAGAGGGTTTTGATCATTTTGTTTTAGGAGGAATAGCCTTTCATCATCAAGGACGAATTTAAGTAATAGTTATTAGGTAGGTCCCGAGACCTACCTAAACTTTTGATTTTATTTAAAAGTTATATAAAAAAAATTTAACGTTTATCTATACTTTATATCTATATCTATACTATTTTATAGAAAAGCTTATTCCGTTATTGTTAGCCTATACTATCTATATCTATACTATTATATAAAAAGATTATTACCGTTAATTTCCAGAATTTTTGAAATTTCATGGATTTTACTTTTAATCGTTAAATATTTTTAATAAATATTTTAAGAATTCTTGAAATATTTTTTTTAACAATTTATATTATTATAATCGGTCAAGCTAAAATCTTCAAAATGAACTCAAATGTTATGAGTTTGAAAGACCCACTATCGATCAAAACTTTTCAGCTTTTTTACCAACTAACCTTGAATTTTATATGTAAAATTCAATAGTTTATGTACGATTTATTATGATCGGATAATTGATACATATTTCGTAATGTAACAGCCACAAATACATGTCTAATACATATAACATGAAAGCACCCGATTTTTTTCAAACTCGATGGGTCATTTGACCCCAAATGAAAGCCACATACCGGTCTCTCTCATTATATGTATATGTGTTCCTTTTGGGAAAGCCACAAATACAATAAAAGGACAAAAAGAAAATCTAAAAACAAGAGGGTTTCTTTCTTACAAGGTAGTAGAGTAACCACAACAAAGAAAATAAAACTTGGAAGGACAACAAACATACTATGTTCAACGAACAAAGAATACAAGGAAGATGATTTCTTTTTTCTTAATTTAATTTTATGGTTCATGTATTTCCACATATTTGGATTGTACAAAATACGAAGGTCGTTATATATTTATTTATGATTTTTAATGTGTCGACTAATAAATAATGATAAAATTTTGTCTTTCATTCTGTATCACATATATACATATAATATCTTTTTCTTTTAATAAATCATTTTTGCATTTCAAGACCTTAGATAACCATAAAATTATTATCCAACATTACTTGTCCTAAAATTTTTAAATAATAATATCATACTTTGCATTTAGCATAGTTAAATTATTCCTAAAAATGGGTTAAAAGTTAATCTTCGAAAAAGCAAACTTTATGGTATTGGCGTACCGGCTGAGGAGATTCAAAATTGGGCAAGCAAAGTGGGTTGTGGATATGGAAATTTACCTATTCTCTACCTCGGTCTCCCGGTGGGAGCCTCGATGAAAAGTGGTAAGCATTGGTTGTCGGTGATCGAAAAGACAAAGAAAAAGCTCGCAAACTGGAAAGCTAAATTAATCTCCTTTGGAGGGCGTTGGACTTTGACTAGGTCGGTACTTGGAAGTGTATCACTATATTTTTTCTCCTTATTTCGTGCCCCGGTAAGTGTCGTAAATTCCCTTGAGAGAATCCGTCGAGACTTTTTTTGGGGGGGAGTGAGTTCGTGTAATGGTGAGGTAGTCAAGAGAGGATGTCATTGGGTAAAATGGTCGAAAGTAATCGAGTCTTTTCAAAAAGGGGGTTTAAATGTGGGGGGCTTAAATGAGTTGAACTTGGGTCTTCTTGGAAAATGGTGGTGGAGGTTTCATGAGGAGGGTGGTGCGTTGTGGGTAAAGTTGATCAAAAGTATTTATGGGTATAATGGCGGGTTGGTGGGAGGCGGTATAGATGAGAGGGGGGGGGATCAAATGCTCCGTTTGGAGTAATATTGTGAAGGCGGGATTGGAAATAGATAATGAGGGAATCCAATTTTCTAACTCTTTTCGGAAGCGTGTAGGGGATGGGTCGGGGGTAAAAATGTGGGAGGATCATTGGGTCGACGAGGGTCGTCTAAGAGATAGGTTCGGTAGACTTTATCATTTAGAAGAAAATAAGGAGGTTTCGATAGCGGAAAGAGGTGAATTTGTCGGGGAAGAGTGGAGGTGGAAGTTAAATTGGAGGAGAGAGCCAAGAGGAAGAGAATGTGGCGAATTGGATAAGCTAATGTCTTTGTTAGAAGATATAGGTCCAAAACGTGGGGGGAGTAGTGGTACTTCGTGGATGCTAGACCCGGGTGGAGGTTTCTCGGTTAAGGAGGTAAGGCACTTGATTGAAGCTAGAAGAGTTGACGATCGTTTATCCGGCTCTCCTACTTTATGGATCAAAGCAATACCTAAGAAAGTGAGTGTGTTTCTTTGGAGAGCTAAACTTGGAAGACTACCGGTAAGGGAGGAGCTTGCTAAAAGAGGGATCGATCTTCACTCAACACTTTGTCCTAGATGCGGGGACGAAGTGGAATCGGTTTCACACGCTCTTCTTGATTGTAGGGAGGTAAAAATCCTTTGGAGGTTAGTGGGCAAGTGGTGGAAAAAGGATTTAAATAGATGTAGATCGTTGGAAGAGTTGATTGATAAAGGAAATCAGCCGGATATGAGTGGTTCGGTTAGTAAACGATGGGTAGTAATGGTTAGCTGCTTCTTGTATTTTGTATGGTCGAATCGAAATAAGAGAGTTTTTGGGCAGAAAAATGGGTCGCTCGAAGACGAATTTTTTAAGTTTCAACTAACAACGTTCGAGTGGATGTCGAGGCGGGATCCGGGAATTTCTTTGGACTGGAAAAGTTGGATTTCGGAACCGTACTTACGAAATTCTCAATCTCAGATTTTATCCGCAGCAGGTAAGAGGAGTTTGGTTCAGCAGTGTGTCGTAACAGGTGCGATATTCGGCTTGGTGTGTGGATGGGGTTCTTTGATTGCTCGTAAAGGTCGTGCGTCGCGAAGAGTTGCTGCTCCAAGCCTGCATTCTTGACTTACTGTTTTGGGCAGCCTTTAGTTCGGGATAGTCGAGTAGAAGCTATTGGTTCGGTCGGCTTGAGGAGCAGATCATGCAACTCTTGGTTCTAAGAGCTTGCTGTTGGCCTTGCTATTTTTTTGGTTGTGAGGGGGAACTGTGAAGTTTCTGCAGTGGGTGTTAATTCTCTTAACTCCACAGGAGATTCTTTTTGCTCTTTCCTCCCCTTTTATTATTGTTTTGTTGTTGTTTTTGTTTGTGGGGCTTGATTTGGGTTAGTGTCTTTAATCCCTAGAGGTTGGGTTGGATTTGCTTGGTACCTGTTTTGTGTTTCGTTGGTCTTGTATTGTTGTTCGTTTTCGTTGGTGTTGGTAATAAAGCTATGTTTGCCGTTAAAAAAAAATGGGTTAATTTAGCAGTGTGGTTGACAATTTTATGAATAAGATGTGAAATCTTTAAAATTTTTAGTGTTAGGTATATAACCTTGTAGTAAAAATTGAGTGCAACATATAACCATTGTACTTTTCTTTTAACATTTAACAATTTGATTTGATTCCCTAGTAGGTTTTGATTTTTAACATTTCATTAACCTAATTTGGCTAGCTCTTAACATTTTTAATGAGACAACACAAGCCACAAATGAGTTTGAAATGACACCCACCATCTAAGGAAGCTTCAAGCTTTGAAATGACCACACTAAAGTTGAAATTAATCGTTGATTTGATGACAAATACTACTTGCCTTCAACTTACAAAGACTAATTATAATGTTTTTAGTTTTTTCTTTTTTATATTTAAAGATTTTCATATGATTTGATTCGATTCGATTTGATGTTCAATGTTTTTTAACATAATAAATTCAATTGAAGTATCCATTAGATTTTGAATTTTTACAAGCAAACCATTCCAATTTCCAAGTAAACTTTGGTTAACTAAACCACTCTAATTCGATCTAAGTGACCATTCGATTGGATCATATATATCCATTAGATATACTAATATGTGTCTAAATTGAGGTATAGCAAACCTGTTTAAACTAAATCGTGAGGGTCCTTCTAAAAAGTCCACAATACATGAGAGTAGGAAGTTTGTGTATCGGTTACTTTGTCACCTCATTGGAAAGGTCCTCAAAGAGGAAGTACTCGGTGAGGGTAAAAATGCGGCCATGTGGGTCCTCCATATGCTATAGATTTAAATGATCAAACCCTTTTACCCCATATAACATAGTAAGTTTATCCACTTTTAAATATATAATTAATTTATAACTATTTTAAAAACTAATTAGCTAGCAACAATTAGCATCCATGATATTCGTAGTTTCTAATCTTTAATTATTGTAATTTTATAATTATAATTAGTTTTTAAATATCAGTCTTTTAGTTATAATAATTAGGTTTTTTTTTTAATAATAGCCTTAAATTGTAACAAATAAATCTTAATAATTTATAGTTTTTGTTGCTATGTTTTTCTTATTATGTAAACAATGAACTGGTTCATAATTGAAGGTGAAAACTTTATAAAATATAGCAAAAAAAGAACACTAAAATGATAAAATAATAAAACTTCTTAAGAGTCCGTAAGTGTAAATGTTTTAGGACCATATATGCAAAATATGCGGAGATACGGCGGGATCTCAATAGAGACTAGATAGAAACCTTAAAGAACACATTTTTCACATTACTTGTGCAAACAACGTTTAGAGGATGTTGTTTACATAATTTTCATGCTTTAAACGTGAGATTTAACAATACCAATTTTTTTACCTAATACTAATTAAATAGATTCAATATTGAAAAATAAAAAGTCACAATCCATCACTTTGATGGATCAAATAAATGATTCGTCTATCACCGATTGGACTGTGTGGCGTACCATTATTGCATGACACGTATACAATAATGTAATTATGAGGAAAATAGTAACAAAAATTGTTTTTAAGATGGAAATATAATTCATAAATGGATAAAAAAAACAAAGGAGACAGGTGATGAATGTGTGATAGTGAAAGAGGATAAATGGGTGAAAAGGATAAGGTGACAGAAAAATTTGTGGTTTGGCTTACGTGGCGAATATTAATGGCATTAGGGAAAGAGAAAGGGGGGTAAAATGAAAATAGAGGACAATAATTCCAACAATTATTTGAATCAAAATAATGGCTACAATTGAATCCAAAGTCCTCGTCAGGTGTGGTGGCACTTTCCCACCTCCCATTTGTCTAAACTAATTAAACTGGTTATTTAATAACCATACATATTATATGTGAACATATGTACATGTGGGCCGCTGAACATCATGCGAGTAGATATATGTGTTGGGGAAGGTTATAGTGGTAAATTGTACTGTTTTTTACATTTTCAATACAAAGAATGATCTTATTTTGACATTTATAACATGTACAAATAACAATTGTTATATGCATATTAGATAATATCAACTTTTTGTTGTTGTTGTTGTTGTTGTTGTAAAAGTAACATGAAATTTTCACAAAAAATGTTGTCGAGTGTTTTGTTGTGAGAGTTCGTAATTTTGTTTTGTTAGTGATTTAGTGTTACCAGATTCATTTTAGTGTAATGGGAAATATGAATTATCAATTGAGGCAAATATAGTTTTAATCAAGTCAGGATGTGCGGAGTATACGTTTGTATCAAAACAAAGTTTGAATTCGGTTTAGTTTAAGGAACACCTTGTGCCACAAGCTAGATGGCTCGTGTCACCTGTGTGTTGTCTTCTGGTGGTAATTCGACATTGCATAACTCGCGTTGCAAACTATGTGGCTCACTACACGAGTTTCGATAACCAAAAGTGGTACGACATCTAGAGAAAGCTTCACGACGCGAAGGTAGGGGATTGCGATGCGAGTAAACCCCTTACCGAACTTCGATATGTCGAGGTTGTGTGTTCACGATGCGAGAATAGATTAAGGATTACCCAGAGGGCCACTCGCGATGTGAGGTTGAGGCCTCGAGCCTATGTAGATTATGGCATATCTTCTAATTTTGTTACTTATTATCTGGATATTTTTCTTAATCCATAAGCCAAAATTAATGAATTGGAATAATTATAAATAGATGATGATATTTCATTATTGATAATCAATTAGAAAAGAAAACAACTCTATAAACTCTAGTTGTGGATCTCTTTTCGATGCCCTGATCAAAGATTGTTCTTTTGTTGGATTATCCTTATAATCTGAGGGGGCCTTTGGTTCATTTATGGGAATGGGAATGAAAATGAAAATGGGAATGCAGGAGAATGAGAATAGGAATGAGCATTGTATTGATGCTGTTTGGTTAACCCAATATAATCAATGAAAAATTGTTTCATATTAAAATAAATATGTTTTCTCAATTTGAAAATACACATGATGTTTCATTTAACATCCATAGACGAACAATACATGGAAAAAAGAACCAAATAGAAATACAATTTTCATTCCCCCCAATTTGGTCAGGAATGGAAATTAATGGATATGCAGGAATGATTCCATTATATAATATTAAACCAAACAGCAGTTTTCATTATCATTCACATTCCTGACCCCTCAATACTTCCAACCAAACGCCCCTGAATTTCGTGTAATTCAAATATAGAATCAAATATCAGATTTGGAAAGTGATTTACATGATCCGTAAAAAGATTCAAGTATTCAAAGGTTTCATGATCATATTTCTTCTCCCACCACTCCAACATGTACTTTTACAATATTCTGTTGTGAAGGTTTAAATTTCTGGTACATTCCTGGTGTTTTGTTGTAATATTTAGTAGTTTTACAATGTTTTGTTGTGAAGGTTTGTTTTTTAGCACTTTCACAATGTTTTGTTATGAATGTTTAACATTGTTTTTGTAGTCTCATGAGTAGGGGTGTTAGCAAGTCGAGCTTTTAACGAGCTACTCGAGCTCGAGCTCGTTTATCTCGAGCTCGAGCTTAATAATACTCGAGCTCAAGTCGATCTCGAACATAAAATCGAGCTCGTTTAACTAAACGAGGTGAGCTTTATAACACCAATGTTCGACTCGACTCGTTCGAAAACTCGATTAAATTTTTCGAGTCGAGTCGAGCCGAGCCGAGCCATTCGAGCATACCCTTGTTCGAGTTAAACATTTTCATATATTTATTAAAAATTAGTATAAAAATATAAAAATTATTGAGCTCAAGTTGATAAACGAGTTAATCGATCGCGAGTTCGAACCTATAAACGAGCTTCGAGCTCCAGCCTGATAACTCAAAAAATATTCGAGCTTGAGCTCGAGCCCTACATTGAAAAAGTTAATCGAGCTCAAGTCGAGCTCGAGCCCAGTATTATTTTTTGAGCTAGGCTTGATTAACTTACTACTCGACTCGGCTCGGCTCGTTAACACCCCTACTCATGAGTTTCACGAAAATTAAGAATACCTTAGGGTGTGTTTACTTGTGGAAAAATTTTCTGTTTTCTAGAAAATTTTTCCATGAAAAATCAAAAATCAAAAAACTTGTTTGCTTGATTCAATTTAGAAATTTTTTTCAACAAAATTTTCATTTTCAAAATTTACACTTGAATTAGAAAACTACTTTTTATAGTTTTCCAATTCTCATTTTCATTTTCCATTTTTACTTTCAATTGTCATCCCCTTCTCGTCGCTGGCCACCGCCACTACCGTTACCCTCACCGCCACCCCAGCCATTGCCAGTCACCACCGCCGCCGCCGCCCGCTGCCGTCGCCCGCCGCCGCCGCCCGTCGCTACCACTGTCACGACCAACGTCACCACCCCACCGCCGCCGCCGCAACCACCCTCCCACCACCGCTGCCACCGCCGAGGCCACCAAGGCCACCGCCGCCACCATCGTCGCCGCCAAGGCCACCACCACCACCGCCGTTGCCGCCGAGGCCACCGCCGCCACCATCATCGCCGCCGAGGCCACCGCCACCACCGCCGTCGCCGCCAAGGCCACCGAGGCCACCGCCGCCACTATCGTCGCCGCCGAGGCCACCGCCATCGCCGCCAAGGTCACCGCCATCGCCGCCAAGGTCACCGCCACCACAGTCGTCGCCATCGAGGCCACCGCCACCACCGCCGACGCGGTTGTCGCCGTCGGTGTAATATTTGAAAAATTGAAAAATGAAAAAGAAACGTGATGGAAAATGCACAAGTAAACGAGTTTTCTAATTTTCTAAAAATGGAAAATGGAAAATGTAAACTCCATCATTTCAAGTAAACGGGTTTTCTAAAGTTTTCATAGAAAACTGAAAATGAAAACTCAACCCCATTTTCTGAAAACATTTTCTGTGAAAATGAGAACACTTTTCCACAAGTAAAGGTACCCTTAATAAGCGTATATCTATATAGCATGCAATATGCTTACAAGTAATTGATGATGAGGTTTCCTGTTTTGTATGCACTTATGCACACTGAAAAAATTACTTATAAACTACTTGTATGTACACGTGCAAATTTACATATCATACATATTAATGGTTATTAGGTTATCAGTTACACCCCTTGGGCTCCAGTAGGCATGCTAGGTGGAATTTGGGCTTCTCGACGGGTTGCGGTACTACTCAGGTTGGCTCAAGGCAGGCTTTTGGTGTTTGTTTCGGGAAACCAACGAAACTGATCCCCCCCTCCCTCTCTATCTCGCTCTTACCTCTTGCTTTCTCTTTACACTCCTCCTTTTATTCGCTATATATATTGGGTATTCGGTTTTACGGGTAGTGATAATCCTATTTCGAGCTTATTGTGGATATGTGGGTAAAGCTGATGTGGCGATAATATGGTAGAGTGGGTTATGGGTGTGCTATCGAGAGCCTTAGGGCATTTCTCAGTTTTTCATTTTTTTAAAAGTTTTTCGAGAACCTAAACCTATGTAGAAAGGTTGACCCGTACTTGACATAAAATTTCAAAAGCGGAATTATAAATAGACCCCCTATCAGAGGAATGAGTTATTTATATAAGTGTACAAAGAGACCTAGCATAGGAGACTTTATTTTTATATAAGTGGATAAAAATTCAAAGGATTCTATAATAACATCCTTTCAAAAATACATATATAATATATAAAATTTTTGTTAACCTTTTCTGTTTCCAATTTTACACAATACACGGTGATTCTTATTTGAACTTTTCAATTTAAAAACGAACAAATAAATTAGAGAAATTTCAGTCAAAATTACATCTTTCCACAAATGGCCTTTCATCATAATATCGCCACATACATGTGACCATGTCATCGTCATATGCATATTATTATATAAACCAACCTCAAAACTCAATCACAACTCCACCTACATCTCTAAATTTATGAATTCTTAATTAAACCCTCCTTCAATTAATCTCATCTAGCTAGCTAGCTTACCATGGATGAAAACACCTCCTCCTCCCTGCTCCTCCCCTTACACGGCGGAGGCGATCAAGATTCCGTCCACCGTTCCAAAAGCTTCCGAACCCAAATCACATCCATTTTCACCCTCAAAAACCTTTTTGTTCTTTTGGGTCCTCTCTTATGTGGTCTTATTTGTGTGTTTGTTAAGTTAGAGGGGCCATCCCCGGCAAGCAGCCGGAATATGTTGGGGGTTCTTGCATGGGTGTTTGCGTGGTGGCTGACGGAGGCCGTCCCCATGCCCATCACCTCCATGTCCCCTTTGTTCCTCTTCCCTATCTTTGGGATAGCAGCCGCCGATGACGTGGCTTCCTCTTACATGGATGATGTTATCTCCCTTGTTCTTGGAAGCTTTATACTTGCTCTTGCCGTTGAGCATTACAACATTCATAAAAGATTAGCCCTCAATGTAAGTCATAACTCTATCTTTTTCTTTTCCTATTTCATTTCTATCCAAATTAATTGGTTTCTTAATCATATAAAAGGTGTACATATTACATATTGTAAAGAAAACTTTCACTATATATACAACCATTTATATTAATGAATTTTGATGTGAAAAGTTGAGTTAGCGTATAAAACATAAGAGACAGGTCTGAACTATTGATCAATTTTAATTTAAAGTTCATTCATTAATCATCTATGACAGAGGGACTGATTTGATACATCTCAATATATTTCCTAATGTATAACAAAAAATAAATAATTAATTTTCATCCTTCTTATGTTAATCAACTTTTTGTAAGAAGTCGTTTTACATGGAATATCTTAATCTCTATATGTATATTAAATTAAACTATTTTTTGTTTAAATATATGCACATGCATGTCACATGTTATATGCTGGATTAATAAATTACTAGTATAAGCATGTGTATACTATGTAAATACAACTTTATAAAGGTCTTTGGACTTTGGATGAGATTAAGAGAAAAACCATAAAAAATTAAAAAAAATAAATAAGGAACACCTTTGTAACTATTAGTCTCTTCAACTTATTCATACATACAAATAATTTAAAATGTTTTCTAAGTTTTATAATTATATACATATAAAAAATACTTACAAATTATTTATATACACACATAACAAGGATTATTAAGATGTTTGATAGTTTTTTTTCCTACCAGGCTTTATCTGAACTTGACCATATTTATTTATATCTATATATATCATGTATATTGTTGCGTTTGGTGTTTTCCTTTGTTGTGGATAATTCAAAGTTAAAAATGACTAAACAAAAACAAAGTCATGGACGTCTTCTATACACAACAGGAATGTTGACACCTTTCAATTAATTTGGACATCCACAGATAACGTTGTTGTTTTGTGGAGATCCGCTAAAGCCAAAGCTCCTCCTCTTGGGCATCTGTGCCACCACAGCATTTGTAAGTATGTGGATGCATAACGTGGCGGCCGCCGTCATGATGATGCCCGTCGCCACCGGAATCTTGCAGCGCCTGCCCACGGGGACCGGGGAGTCCTCTGTGGTAAGCAAGTTTTGCAAAGCCGTGGTGTTGGGGGTCATATACTCAGCCGCCATCGGAGGAATGAGTACCCTTACGGGCACCGGCGTCAACCTCATTTTGGTCGGAATGTGGAAGAGCTATTTTCCGGAGGCCGATCCCATCAGTTTTAACACATGGTTTTACTTTGGGTTTCCGATGGCTTTATTGCTGTTTTTTGCCTTATGGGGAATCCTTTGTTTTCTGTATTGCCCAAAAGGATGTGGTGATACTCTTTCGGTTTATTTGGATAAATCTCATTTGAAAAGGGAGCTTGATTTATTAGGTACACTTAAACTCTATCTCTTAATTATATTATATGTGTTATATTATTTAATTTTACTATAACAAAGTTAATTAGTTTAATTAGTAGATGATAAATACATTTATATTTTTTAATAAATTATTTTATAGAACTTAGGTTTAAGGAAATAAATAATCCTATGACTAATGAGAAAGTGTTACAAGAAAGTTAAATGGCGTTTTTGGATTCATAACGATTCTTGGAATCGTTCTCGGATAAGGCATCATGTTAGTTTTATATGATATTAATTACAAAAATATTATATAATAGCAAGTGTCATGATAATGATGTGCTTATAGGATACTTTTTTTTTTTAAAAGTCGGCATGAAGAGTTAATGACATTTTTATTTCGGAAGTGTATCAAAAAACTTGTTAGAATGACACATATATGGTGAAAGGTGCACAAAAAAGACCCAAACTCAAAGCCCGATTGGAAAAAAGCCCGATCCTAGACCCAAACCAAGCATTGAAGCCCAATTACGCAAACTTTTTTTTTCAAGATCCGATTGAGGTGGGGACCTGAAACCGAATTGAAAAAACCTAAACAAATTTCTTTCAACCCCAAAGCCTGGGCATGGACGACTAAAGAGGGCGGAGTTCTTTTGTTTACTAAAAAAACGGGCTTTGAAGGTCTGGGCTTAGAGCCGATAGGCTTGTAGACATTCCTAACATTCTATTTTAACACCTTTATGCATAGAAACAATAGTTTGTTACTATAAACATTAAGCTATATGAATGGTCTATTAAGACATTTAGACATACTTTAAGTCATATAAAGTCAATTTTATTATAATGGATACTTGTGGGTATTTGTTTAATATGTTTTCTATTTGTAATAGGTCCGATGGCTTTTGCTGAAAAGATGGTGTTGGCCGTGTTCTCGGTATGGTTGCCATTTAATTAACCAAGCAAATTTGTCCATTAATGAACGAAAATTGAAAGAAGTACACACTTTTTAATTCTTTGCAGATGTTGATAGTTTTGTGGATGACAAGAAGCATAACAGACGATATACCTGGATGGGGAGCCCTTTTCAACGATCGTGCCGGGGATGGAACTGTTAGTGTGAGTATTTCTTAACTGCAGTCTTCACTAAAACAACTGTTTTATCATTTGTGACATAGATCAATTAAGTCACTACACATTCCAGCTCAAGACTCCACCAACATCTGAGTAGAATATAATGTGTTTGTTTTATTACTAAAGATTAAATTAATTGCGTAGGTGATGATGGCAACTTTACTCTTCATAATCCCTAGCAAAAAACAAGGAGAAAAGCTAATGGATTGGAACAAATGCAAGAAGTTGCCATGGAACATTGTGTTGCTTCTTGGAGCTGGTTTCGCAATTGCTGATGGAGTAAGAACAAGTGGTCTTGCTGATGAGTTATCCAAAACCCTAGGGTTTTTGGGAGATGCACCATATTTGGCCATTGCTCCTAGTGTTTGTATTATAAGTGGATTCATTACCGAGTTCACATCGAATAACGCCACCACAACTTTGTTGATTCCGTTGTTGATCCAAATTGCGAAAACAATTAGCGTCCATCCGCTCCTTCTCATGATTCCTGGAGCCATAGGAGCCCAATTTGCGTTTTTGTTGCCAACTGGAACCCCTTCAAATATCGTAGGATTCACAACCGGACATATTGAGATCGTAGATATGCTCAAGACGGGTATACCGTTGAAAATTGCAGGAACGGTTGCGTTATCCGTTTTGATGCCGACCCTTGGTAAGTTGTTGAATTCATTTTATTTATACAAACCTCAAATCCTCTTTCTATTCTTATCCATCAATTACGTAAAATTATATCATTATTTTATTGATGAGAATATATAAAAAGTAAATTAAAATCATATATAAACAATGATATATTTCTATGTGATTGACGGGATAAAAAAGAGATGAGATTCAAAATATTTTTGTTATGTTAGACTTGTAAATTAATCTTAAATGATTTGTTATTTGGTTTTGCAGGAGTGCTTGTTTTTGTGAAGAGCATAGAATATTGAACATGAATAGTCTTATAACCAAAACATACCCACAAAAAGATTTCCTTTTGTTTGTTTATTTGTTGTTGATATATATAATTTTGCTTTTGTGCTACATATATAAATAGTGGTAGGAGAATTTTGTAATCTTGGTTGTTTGTTATGTAAATTAAAGGTTTATCTCTTATTGAATTAAGTTGAAAATTGAAATGAGTAAATTCCAAGTTACTTTTATTTGTTTGCTAGCTTTTAGATCATAGAGAATAAATAATATTATATATTTTCATTTTAATCTACTCACCTACTCTTGAATTTTGTTAGTTGTTTCATTCAACAAAAAGTGTAACAATTGATTAACAATAATAATAATAAGGGTTAATTACATGGGTATGTATCGAACTTGTTACGTTTTATCATTGTATGTACTCAACTTATAAACTTACCATTGTATGTATAGAGATGAATGAGATATGAGCATCTGTTAAGGTGGGGCTGCCACCTAGGCACCTAAGCAATCATCTCCACTAAAATATTTGGGGAAAAATATTCTAGACGAAAGCATCTTATAAACACTTTACTATTAGTTTACTTTTAAGGATTCGTAAAAATTTATGAGAAATTATAATATTTCTATTTTTTTCCTATTACTTTTCTATTCGCTTGATCAAATGACATGTATAATTTAATAACTTTTTTTTTCTTATATTATTTATTGACTTTAATATTAAATGAGTAGGAAGATGAGTAATAGAAAATATGATTTCCTAAAATTTATCAATAATAATCTTTTTAACCAAGAGGCGGATTAATATGAAATTTAAAAAAAAAAGTCCAATTACATGGGTATTTTGATTTTTAGCATATTTTAGCTCAATCTTTTATGACCTAATGTCTTTTATTTTAGCTTATTGAACAATTATAATATTTTAACAAGTTAGCCCAATATTTTCATTCCTACCTTTCAAGATTTACCAATATTCCCAATTAAGATGGCAAGTCTATAATCCCTTCTCCCTGAGTTCTAATTTGTTGAAGTCTCCTATTTGCGTGTCCCATTTACCATCTTTTTTTTCCCTTCCTTTTCACGATGTCTCAATTATGATTGAAGCCCAATCACAATCATATTTAACTTATTTGTTATTTGTTTCTTTCTTGTTTAACGAGCAATAACACACTTTGTTTATTATAAAACTTTGAATCATACAAAAAATTTGAGAGTTAAGTAAGAATTTGACCATCTTTAGTTTTTCTGAGAACGGAAAGGTAAACAACAATCGGTAAACTTATACATATTATAATTCAATTTAATGACTTATTGGCGAAAGTTGATTATGAAAACTTGATTAAGATTTTGTTTCCAATAGTGTTAGAAGAATGCTTATATTTAAATGAGTATGTTACTTTGTCAATTAACACATTCCTTCAATGTTTTAATTTGTAAGAACTTTGATATAATATATTATATATGATTTAAGCTTTTCTTTTATGTGTTATTTATTACATATTTTCTCGATCTATGGTTATGATACAAGTGTAATAGGGTCACCTAACAGATTGGAACGATCTCGTATGTAAGTATTATCAGTTTAAAGTTTTTTCCATCACTTACAAGGTAAAATTCTCAATATTTATCGTGTCTTTTATTAGACAAGATTATCGATTTTTATCATGCTCACTTGATAAGATAAATAACAATATTATAAAAAGTTTGTTTGCATTTTACACGCTTAAGAGTGAAATAATTATACGTTACATATCTATTGTATATTTATTATTATATTTAAAAATTGTCTATTGTCTATTTATTATTATATTTAAATATTCAACTTCTTTCCGTATGTCTATTTATATGGAAAAGAAGTGCAATTGTATTTGTCTATGCCTCTCTTTCATTATCTGAATGAAATTATGAAAATATTATCATGAAGTAGAGCTAGCAAAGTAGCAATTTTGAGCAATTTATTAGAAGTTTGATTTGAGTTATGCTATATCTACAACCGGTTAAATATGTCAATTTAAGAAAAGATTGACATGTTAGAATTATAAAAGTCATATTCAAGTGCTTATGTTCATATTCATCACAAATAAATCACTACACAAAACTAGTATTTATATAGATCATAAACATAAAACAGTTCTTAATAAATATGACCTCTCATGTGGTCTACATGTTCCTAATTAATTTTATGTTTCTAGTAGAACTTGTCCCTATATATATAAGTAAAATATATAAAATATTGGGCCTTGAGCTATAGGCTTCTGTTGTGCACATTAATCGGGAATTATATAAGAGTAGTCGGAAGCAAGATGTTTAATTGGCACGATAATTTCGTTTCCAAAAGTCCTTTGTTTCACGCTAAAACAAATGTCAAAATATAAAAAGTGTTAAAAAACATGTCGATGTAGCATGATTCACCAACCTAGCTACTGTATGTCTGTATCTTTCTCATGCTCACCTTTTGACATGCCGATCTATAAAGGTATTCTCTTTTGTAGAACAAGACATTTAGACAAATATGAATACACATTTTTCACTTGGGCAAAAACTCAAGGGATCATTACACATACCTAAATACAAATCAACTTGCAATGATACAATTATCAATGGATGAAAATAAGTGATTTGGATATGAAATTAATGAGTCTTTTACGTATTTGAATTCTCTTAAATTGTGATGAAATGCAGAACAAATTTGTGTGATAGAACTAAGGGTCTGTTTGGCAGTTGCTGAATGGTTTGGTGTTGGATGATTAAGTGGTCAGAATGATTAAGAGGCTCTTATGATATGGTACAAAATGAACTATGATGGTTTGATAATTGTTAAGTATGAAATAAGGACTCTTAATGGTTAAGAGACATCCAGGATACTTAATGGTTAAGAGACATCCATTAAGAGACAATCTATTTTTTTGACAAATAGGATTTACCTCTTAACGATTCAGAGGTTGCCTCTTAATGGAACTGTTAAGAGGTAAACAAACACCACCTAAGTAAAAGGTTTCGAAATGTTATACAAATTCCTTAACATATATTCAACGAAAAAGCAATTCGGGTTTGAATTCTCTTAGATTACTTTCAAACATGAAGACCTGGCTTCAGAGAGTCGTATGGTCTTTTGAAACATCGAGTTTATAATTTAAAAAAAAAAGTTTAGACAATTTTGACTCGTCAAATCTCAAAATGTCATTTGACTATGCAAAAGTCAAATACTTTCCTAAAAAAGGGTAGTTCAAATTTATTTCAAATATATAACGCTTGTATTTTATAAAGTCTTGTAGGAATTTTATGATTTTTCAAGGAGTTTTTTTAGTGTTACGTATCATAATAAACATTCCTTTTCATGTTTTGGAACGATACATCTCTTGAGTCAAATCTTAATATATTGAATATATTTCGTTTTTTATTAAATTTTTAATTCTAAAATTTCAAGCTTCAAATATATGTTGATCATGGTGACATTTTTTCAATCACATCAAACAAAATTAGTTTATAAAATGATTAGAATATTCAAAAATAATAAATATACATGGGAAAAGGAAGTGTATTTCTATCATGTACCTAAGATTAGGTACATGACACATCAAAACTAGGTTATAAGGCCATCCTTACCCGTACCACCCATACCACCCATATCAGCTGCCACATCAGCTTTCCACTATCTTACCAACACCCTAACAACACCATACCATACCATCCTTACCCATACCAATTCCATTCCAATCTAATTAATTAATTAAAAAAATAAAAGAAAAAGAAAAGAAGAGAGAGATAGAGAGAAAAGTGGGGTGGGGTGGGTAGAGGAGAGAGCCGACATTGGGGTACCAGGTGTGGCCTCTACCGGTCCCGTACCGGTTTACCACGGCGGTGTTACCGCCGGTACCGTAGGCGGTACCGCCTCCCTCCCGGCCCCGTAGCGGATGGCCTAAGTGTCGATTGGAGTCTAGATAGATTAAGGGGGATGAATTTATTTTTTATTTTTTTGGGGGATTTTAATCAAAACTACATAGTTTTGATGTATCATGTACCTAAGTTTAGGTACATGACATCAATACACTCCATTTCCCCATATACACGATATTTACATATTTATAATTTGTTAAAATAAAACTATACAATCACATTAAAAAATGTATCTTGTTATTCAATAATAACAATAAAATTGGATTCCTAGAGCTTCTTGTAAATGTAACTTGATAATTAAACAACTATTCAGATTCCTAGAGCTCCTTGTAAGGCTTGTTGAAAAACACATTGCCGGACTAGATTACAAGTCTTTTTTGGTTCAAAATTTATAGTTTCATTTTGTACATTTTTAGTTGTTTCAAAATCCTATAAGTTCAATCAATCGAATTCAAATTTTCTCGTTGCAATCGATTTCAGATTGAAATAAAGGTCACATAGCTCAACGTTATCATACTTACATGCATTGTTGACCACTATTGTAGAAGCGGGGGGATTCAATTCATTAGCACGGAGGGATAGGCCCCACTTAAATTTTCATTTATACATTTATTAAGGTAAAAGTTTTAGAAAAAATAACTTTTTACTCAAGAGTCCCCCCCCCCCCCCCCCCCCCCCCTAAAATTTGAAGGTGACCCCACTACTCATTCCCATTCACCTTGTGCACAAATGCTATTTTTTTCTTCTTTAGCCCTTTTGCTTTCTCCATTTCTTCTTTGAATTCTTTTCTTCTCTATTGTTACATTTATGTAGTTTCATTAAACTCCTATGTACAGTGTGGCTGTGTTTGTGTTTCCAATGCTGCAATACAATAAATTAGCATTTAATATCAATTATAAAACGATTTTGAAATCAAACAAAAAACTCTTTAAATCAATCAAAAAAACTAAAAGTCACTTAAAATTGACAAAAAAAATCTTAGAAATCTATTAAAATCAACCGAAAAACTTAAAAAATTTCTTCAAACTCTAGAATTAAGCTAAAACATAGTGAGACATTTGGGGCCGTTTACTTAACGTTTACCCGTTAATTGCTTACAGAGTGAATTTACTTTATGGGTTTAACATGACAAGAACTAAAACCTTACCCGGTAAGTGTTAGATTGACGAATCTTACCCGGTAAGTGTTAGATTGACGAATCTTACCCGGTAAGCGTTTACTAGGTAAATTGTTTAAGTTTTCTAACTCCCAACCAATACCATTTATCCAAACCTCGCCATCTCATTTGCTTGCATAACACCCCTCATTTATTTCTCAATCCTGAAGTGTTCTCATGCTTATTTGTTTACTTACATATTTCTTTATAAAATTTGTTAAATAATTCGTCTAATTAACTATGACTACAGAATACATTTTGTACTCGATAAATATGTTGAAATAATTTGTGTTACAACTAAATTACAGAATACATTTTATACTCGATAAATATATTGAAATAATTTGTGTTACAACTAAATTTATTATCTTATTTTTTTTCTTTTAATGAAAGAATCAATATTGTTGTGAGGATCAATAATGTTTTACTCACATGCTTTTCTACATAAAAAGTCGTGATACTAAAAATAGACATTATATTAAATATCACACTTATTCACCGTCTTGAACTGTATATAGGTATTCGTTGACAATGCAATAAAGAACCATGGTCATAATGAATACAAGATGACTAGAGTCTCCTTCATCATTATAAATACATAATAAAATTATTCAACTAAGAATCAACCAAAATGGCTCTAAACTCTCAACCCCTTCTCCTTGTGGTACTAGCCTTCTTTGGTGCAATCCTCTTTAGTGGCAA
Organism: Centaurea solstitialis; assembly: GCA_030169165.1. Taxonomy (NCBI): domain Eukaryota; kingdom Viridiplantae; phylum Streptophyta; class Magnoliopsida; order Asterales; family Asteraceae; genus Centaurea; species Centaurea solstitialis. Next base: position 56,949,053 of record CM058040.1, read on the forward strand.
CACCTACGCCACCACCACTAGTGTTAGCGATCCGTGTGAACGGAGTTGGGGCTTGGGATATAGAACAACATTACTTGAAAGAGTTGGGGAAGTTCGCGGTGGCAGCTCACAACCTTAAGACGCACCACGAACATCAACTGACATTCCAAAAGGTGATCAGCTGTGACCACCTTTCAGAGTTGAATCACAAGTTGACAATTGCGGCATCAGAAGGTGGTATTACACATACCTACGAAGCAGTGGTTTCTTACAAACCATGGATACAACTCAAGAAACTTATTTCCTTTAAGATTGCTTAAAAATGTATATAAATTCCAATAAAATGAAAAAATGAATTAATGAATAAACTTTCAAAAAGATGTCTTTATTCTCTTTATATGCTCACAAACTCAAAAGAAATAACAAGTACATAATATTTTAATCTTAAAGAATTTGTCATATATTTTTTTGTTGCTAATCAAACCCTTTCAAAATAGAGTTTCTTTGGTTATATAATGTGATCACCATATTTTTATGATTATTTAGATATAATTTGGTAAAATCGTATACATAATCATATTAATAAAATTATCTTCACTTGATAATTATCATAAAACAACTAATATAAATCGTCAATTTTGAGAAGACTAGCTAGTCTCTTTCTTCATGCTTTCGTCCCAGATTGACTATCTATGTTTGTTGAACTGATTAGAAATGAGCTAAACTGTGAAGTCTCCATATCTTTTTAGCTATAACTATATCAAGATCTAGTTTCAAGGTTAGTTTCTATAAAATGTTGATTAAAAATATTGAACCAAGCTAACTTTACTGAAATGATGAAATTATCTGCAATAACCATTGGCTTAAATAAAAAGACACGATGGAATGAATGCACATAACTTTCAGACCTTCGGTATTGAATATAAATTGGTGATACTATTGAAGAGAGAAGGATCATTTTTTTACTACCAAGTCATTTTTACATATAAAATTTCTATATTGTACTCTTGTGGTGAGTACCATAAAATTGCTAAACTTAGAACAAGAATCTTTTTGTAATAATTATTTTAGTAACTTTTTTTCTTTTACATTTTTCTTGTAAAAAGATAAAAATCAATAATTTGAAACATACAAATTTATATATATATATATTATAGTATTAAAATAAATAAAATAAAAGATTAATTTATGAATTTGATTTTTTTAAATGAGACAATAAATTATATCATATACAATTAAAATTATTTTTTTAATTTAAATAAATTAAATCATAAAACCATATCTAGTTTTATTCACTTTCAACAAAATAAGATAAATGTATTATGATTTTTTTGAATGGCAAAATAAAGTATTATGATTTGATTTATTTAAATTAAAATTTTAGCTACAATAAAACAATAAAACTATATCATCTTCTATCATTTGAATAAAATAATAAAATAAATGTATTTAATATAATTAATATATCTAAAATTTTAAATAATCAAATAAAATATTATTTTATAATTTGATGTCATTAAAAGTATGTGTGTATATACATGTTTGTATACGTAATATAATTAAACTAATAATATCTTATTTTATATTTGATTATTTAAATTTTTTGAATGATTAATTATATTAAATATATTAAATTTTATTATTTTATTCAAATGGTGAAAATGATATGGTTTTATTATTCTCATGTAACTAAAATTTTAATTTAAATAAACTAAATCATAAAATCATTTTTAATTTTATTTAAAGAAAGGAGTAAGATCTATTGTTATGATTTAATTTATTAAAATTATATAATTTATATGTGATATAATCAACTTTTTAATTAGAAAAACTAAATTATAAAATAAGCTCTTATATATATTATTTATTTTGATACTATATTATATATATATATATATATGAATTTGGGTGTTTAAAAATAATGTTTTTACCTTTTGACAAGGAAAAAAGCAAAAGAACAGAAAACTACAAAAATAGTCTTTAATTTAACGGAGTTAGTAAAGAAGTTAGTCAGATCACGGCCAAGATAAACATAGGATAGGAACCATGGTAAAAAAAGTAATTAAACCATGGGGACCAAATCTACAATTCACTCTTAAAAAAAATAAAAGAAAAGATTGATTTCAATGATCACTAAAAATAAGGAATCTACCTATAAAAGCTTAAAGACACACAAATATAATTTGTATGTTAATTTGTTCCACCTTTTTGTAGAAGTTCTTTTTCGGTAAATATAGATGTTCAAGCTAATTTGTTTGCACCTCTGACTAATTTTATTCATAAAAAAGTAGGAAATCTCCAATAATCCTCAGGAGACATGAACTGACCACATATGATGATCAATAAACATTAAAGTATAAAGAATCTTCAATTAGACTACACACGGCGTAATTGATAAATATATGAAATCACTTTCCTTACCACTACATATGTTACAATGCGTAATTGATAAACACATGAAACCACTTTTCTTACCACTACGCATGTTACTTTTACCCTTTTTATGAAAGAACCAAATGGTTGTACAGTTGTAAATATCGATAACGTATAATAATTACTCACATGTTTTCTGCATATAAAAGGTTGTGGCACTAAAAATTTGATGTAATCGTTTGACATAAATGTATGAGATATCGTGTTAGATAACCATTACATTTACTCACCGTCTTGAACTATATATAGGTCTTCATTGAAAATGCAATAAAGAGCGGTGGTAATAATGACTACATGATGACTAGAGTCTCATTCATCGCTATAAATTCAGCTTAAAGTCATTCGTTAACAATAAACCAAAATGACTCTGAACTCTCAGCCCCTTCTCCTTGTGATACTAGCCTTCTTTGGTGCAATCCTTTTTTGTGGGGGTGTCTCCACTACCACCATCAGGGGTGGCAACCTAGTGAATGGAGTCGGGGCTTGGGATGTCGAAGAGTATTACTTGAAAGAGTTGGGAGAGTACGCAGTGGCAACTCACAACCTTGAGTCACAACATCAATTGACATTCCAAAAGGTTATCGATTGTGACCACCTTTCGAAGTTGAATCACAAGTTAACGATTGCGGCATCAGAGGGTGGTGTTACACATACCTATGAAGCAGTGGTTTGTTACAAACCATGGGACCAATACAAGGAACTTATTTCCTTTAAGATTGCTTAGAAGGAGTTTGTATGCAAATCATAAATAAAGTTAAAAAAATGAATGAATGAATAACCCCCAAATATGGTGTTTTTATTTTCTCTTTCATGTTCTCACAAACTTGAAACAAATAACACGGTCACAATATTTAACATATCTTTTGTTAATTGAACCCTTACAAACTGAAAATTTTTTGGTTGTTTAATGCGACCACCATACTTTTTGTAATTTTATAGGTATTCATTAGTAAAACATTTATCGTCAAATATTTATACTTTCTTAATCCTATTACTTAAAGGGTAAACTACATAAATAGTCACTATGGTATGTCCAACAAATTGAAAGAGACAGAGCGAGGAATCGACTTTCTTTTTTCAAATGATGTCATGTCACCTTTACATATAAAATAACAAAAATGCCTTTGACTGAGCGGTGCACATGATGACACTTAACAAAAGGCAATAGATGGATGTTGAGATAAGTGACCAAAAACACTACAAACTCATAACACAATAGTTTTTTCCCTTTAGTTTTGTAATAAGAAAGACTGAAATACCGTAAGAACCAAAACTATAACTTACTTTTGGAAAAAAAATGTCGTTACATGTAGTATCACAACACCAAGCAACGGAAAAAATGTACGGCAACATGAGCAATAAGTAAATTGACAAAATGAGGTCGTTCAGTAAAGAAAGAAATGAATCTATTGTAGAACTCTATCTGTGATGTGCTCTTCATTTAAAGATGTAAGTGTGCTACTTCAAACGTATTCAATGAAACGTTGAGTCAAAATCACTTGACATGATGATCTCAAACAACCATTTTGTGTGCTTTCTTAAAAGTCATGTTGGTTAAAAACCAGAATTTTGTAAGAAAAAAAAATTCGATCAATAAGAAAGACATCTATAACAAAAAGATCTATTACGATTCTCGAAAGTGTTATGATTTTCTTTTTGGAATCTTACGTTAGGTTTTTGTTCCTATGGTATCGAATTCAAGGAATTTCATAAGAATAAAGCCGACCAAATTGGTAATGAAATTGAAATGAAAAGCATCATTTGATAAAATGGGTTTGAAATTAAAAATAAAAGAATAAGAATTGGATTACGGTTAAAAGGGGGGCCCATAATAAAATCTTCTACTGTAGAAATCTGGTGAAGACGCTCATCCACAGAAACCATAAGCAGCGTCACATAACACCTCCTCCTCCTCCGCCGTTGGCCGTCGTTCCTTTTTCTATCTCACCGCCTGCCAAAAGCTATCGTCGCCGGAGGAGAACAACCACAACCACAAGCATAGCATCGCCGCCATGAAAGGTCTCTTCAAGTCAAAGCCTAAGACGCCGGTTGACCTCGTCCGTCAAACTCGGGATCTCCTCATATTCGCCGACTCCAAGCCTGATAGCCGCGAAAGCAAACGCGAAGAAAAGGTTCAGATCGCAATTTTAATTGCTTTAATTAGGTTTAAATTTTGGAATCTGTTGGTATCTGATTCGATTTTGTTTGCGTAAATTTAGGCGGAGTTTTGATGATTGATGTAGATATAATAATTATAATTGCAAATCAGTGCTATCTATATGTGTGTAATATGTAGGCTTCTGATTTTAATTATATTGTTGATTTCATGTTTGTTGTTATTGATTGCATTACAATATTTGGATCTCTACATGGAAGAATTTCATATATTTCGTATCGATTAGTTCACACTGGGGATATTAAATAGCTGCATTTAATCTGTTAATTCGCATTATTTCTGGATATAAAATAGCTCCATCCGTGGTTTCTCCTGTTGTAATTTTGGTAGTTTAGCTTGGATTATCTGTGCGTTTGCTAATGTAAAATAGAAAACTTGCTTTTAATTGATTGATCTGATCTTTGTAACATGCTTTTAATTGTCAGTTTGCAACGTTGAGTAAGCTTCTCCGTGAGCTAAAGCAAATTCTGTATGGAAACAGTGAAGCTGAGCCAGTCTCCGAAGCTTGTGCTCAACTGACTCAAGAGTTCTTTAAAGAAAACACACTCCGCTTATTGATCGTTTGTCTTCCAAAATTGAACTTGGAAGTAAGCGTCTTTCTAGCATTGTTCATTGATAATATTATGAGCTTTCCATTCTACACTCCAAGGATTTGGTTACGCTGTACATGTCCACATGATTTCTTTCCTTATAGAATTCTCTAATCGGCTGACCTTTGATAGGCTCGCAAGGATGCTACTCAAATTGTTGCAAACCTGCAACGACAACAAGTTCAGTCACGGCTGATTGCATGTGATTATTTGGAGGCAAATATTGATCTAATGGATATCTTGGCCACAGGGTAAGCCTTAGGGACACCCTTTAGAAGGTGCTCTCAATTACGTATGCTTTTTACACTGTTTGCAGGTGCCTTTTTATATTAATGTAATGGTACTTTACTTAACTGATTTTGATGTAGCCATATATGAATCTTTTAGTTTGTAATCCAACGTGTGTGCTCTTTCATTGAATGCATAGCGGGAAACTTAGGTTCTGATATTTTTAATTACTGTGTGATGTTAAGCTAGTATGTATACTTGCTAAACTAAAGGTCCTCAATCAGTTGGAGGGGATCATGGTTAACACCTTTAAATGGGATCATGGGTGCAGGGTGCTGATGCTTGATCACAGCATTCACTGGTAGTCTAGAGTGTCTGATGAGGAGGGTGGGATATTTATCATGGTCATTTGTTGAATCACTCACTAAGAATATTTATTGCTTGAAGATGGGTCATTGTAGTTTTTTAAGAACACTTTGTTGGTCCATTTATGAGAATATCACTATGTGTGCACTTTTGCTGAATCATTGAAGGTTCTCATCTTTGTCACATGTTCTTTCCTCCCAACAATTATGGTGGATTTTTTTGCTTAGTCTACTAATTCAGTGGCACTTTCTTTAAAACATTGTGTCAACCCTCATATTGACAATAAGTACTGATTGTAGGTGTACCTCAAAAGGATAGGACGATGTCCCTGCTTTTTAATATAAATATATTTAGGGGATACTAGATAGGAAAAATGTGAAGTTTCCCTTGCAACGATTGAAGTGATGTTACATGATCTTTATTAGATGCTGTCCATGGTCTTCCTTAAGCAGAAAGACTTGTTCTCCCAACCCGCTTCCTTTTTCTAAGAATTTCTTTTTCCATATATGGGTTCTAGTTATTTTTGTTTGAATGCTTTGAACTTTTATGCCTTTAATGTTTTTATTTTTCTCATCTAGTTATGAGAATCCAGATATGGCATTGCATTATGGTGCCATGCTGAGGGAGTGCATACGTCATCAAAGTGTTGCTAGGTGAGTTAATTTATATCCATCATAGTTGTGCGTAGCTACAGTTGTGCTATTATTAAAACGTTTATCAACACTTGGAGTTACTTATGTGAGATGAGACTTCTTACACTTTCTAGAAATCTGAAAAGAATCTCTTTCATTATTCATGTAGAAAAACCAGACTGTATGCATAGACATCTATGGGGCTGTTTACCCACACACTTGCGCGATAAGCGCTTACCGGTAAAATTCAACATTTTCACTTACGTACCGGGTAAGATTTTAGTTCACCAAAACGACGTTGTATGCAACAATTAACCCTGGTAAGAGTCGACCGGGTAAGACTCTCGGTCTTTTTCTTTGCTTTTACCAGGTAAAATTTTTGGTCCTTACCATAATCATCTTGTATGGTAATGTGACTTAGTAAGCGCTTACCCGGGTAAGCGTTTGGTAAACAGCCCCTAAGTGTCGACTAATTCAAGTTACTTTCAAAGAAAGAATCTGATTGCAAGTGTTTGGAAGTACATGTTGTTTGCTCTAAGGGTTGAACTTCTCTTTGGGGCTGTTTACTAAATGCTTACTGGGATAAGCTCTTACCCCCATTTACCTTATTGATCGAGTGTGGCGAGGACTGAGGAGCTTACCTGGTAAGGGACAAGACAAGGAGCTTACCACCGTAAGTGTGGGAAATGGCTCTTATATGGTAAGCCCTTATTGGGTTTAAAATGCTTAACAACAATCCCTTTCCAAGGCCAAGGATGTTACACATTAAAGGTAGTTGAATGTGAATCTCTTGCCGGTAAGAATTTGGTAAACCGCCCCTTAGTCGGAGAAAGAAGACTTTTAAGGTGCAATCTGTAGACCAGGGGTTCCAACCCCCTCATCATTGCCTTTTGTAAAAGAAATGGAAACAAGATTTATTGTGTATTGCAGAATACCATCCCTTATTACTTGACCATTTTTGAGTTTTCTTGATTCATTTTACAGGTATGTATTGGAGTCGGAGCATATGAAGAAGTTCTTTGATATAATTCAACTTCCGAATTTTGATATCGCCGCTGATGCTGCAGCAACATTCAAGGTTTAGTGCGTTGCAACTATTTAGAATATTTGGCATTAAATATCACATCTAATTGTGTGTACTATAACATGTGTGATGCATTTTGTTTAGCATATTCTATATAATCAGTACTCTTTGAAGACACAATTCTTTTGTTGTTATGATGTTACGTTGTTAGAAGTGAGTCTTCTTCATCCACCGAATAGATTGATCGTCTCTGAGATAGATTTTCAATGAACCACTGACATTCAAAATTCCCCTTTGTTGAATTTACTTGTACCAAAACTATGACAGACCTTTGCAAATTTACATTAGTGGATGGATTTTGTAGAAAACAGTGTTTTAAGGGTGACGACTTTGACAACATTCGTCCTTCTTTGTAGAGATTCTATGTGTTGGGTGCTTTGCATTATGTTTTTAAATCATATTATAGGCGATGCCTGAAGTATACCAAAACTTTGAATCTTAAATGTTAGCATTCTTGTTGCAGGAACTCCTGACACGACACAAATCAACCGTTGCTGAGTTTCTTTCTAAAAACTACGACTGGGTAACTGATACAATTTAAATTACATCTTACAACAGATATGCAATTGTATTTTCACAGTTTATGCTAATTTTATGAACCCCTTCACTATTATATGATTCTATTACAAGCAATTGCATGTACTTTAACTGTGTTAAATTGGCATTCGTATAAAAATCTTCAAGAACGAAGGGGGATTATATATGTGGTTTTGTTTAAATATTCCTTCAACATAACACAAATGCGTTACGAACGTGTTTCTTTTCTCAGTTCTTCGCAGAGTACAACTCAAAGCTTCTTGAGTCTCCCAATTACATAACCAGAAGACAAGCTATCAAGGTGAGACACGGGGTTTCTTTTATTCCTTTCCTGGAGTACGGTTTGCTATTTTTACTTTTTGACCGCTCTCATAAGGGTATTGATTAGAACGTAAGACGACTTTCTTGTCATAACTGAAAGCGATGATCTTTTTGTGCATGCATTTGCAGTTTAAATTGCTAGCGTGTTCTATTTCAGTCGATCATGGATCCAATAAAATCGTTGTTGGTGATATATTATATAATTTTGCAGCTGTTGGGAGACATATTGCTAGATCGTTCAAATTCAGCTGTAATGACGCGATATGCAAGTTCAAGGGACAACTTGAGGATCTTGATGAATCTTCTGAGAGTATGATTGATTAATAAGTTAAAACATGCAAACCGTTAAATGACTATGGATCTCATAATTTAAAATTGTGTAGGAGTCGAGCAAGAGTATTCAGATAGAAGCATTCCATGTTTTTAAGGTAGGCACGTTTGGAGTTTAACATGTTATTGTTGAGTGATTGGGTGAGATTTAAACAAATGGTTTTGTTCAACAGTTATTTGCAGCGAACCAGAATAAGCCAGCCGACATCATCAGCATACTTGTTGCAAATAGGAGCAAACTTCTGCGGCTGTTTGCTGATTTCAAGCCGGATAAAGGTGAGAGTTTAATGAGCTAAATAGGACTTGCAGCTTATTGGTGGTCAGTTATACATGAATGTTTTATAGTGGCTTAATGATATAGAAAGTGGCTTATCCAGTAAGCTTCTAAGGGAGAGCTTTATGCAGAAAGCCAACTTTTTTTTTTTTTCCAAATCTGCAGATTCTGCACCATCCAACTAAAAAAGACACTTCTATTTATGAAAAACTCTCCCGAACAAAAACCTTCCCGATCTGTACGTATGGATTAATCCACACAGACAACTTTATTCATACAGAACTTAATGGAAAACCAACCAACACTCCCGAGTGTGATTATGAGTATGGTAATGTTGTAGGACATGTGTTGATATTTGAGGGTGTGTGATTGAAGGGCTGATTGGTTCAGGCAAGGGAATGAAATGAAAATGGATCTGTAATGAAAATTTGGGCTTGTGTGGGAATGAGCCTTTTATATTATAATATAAAACGAAGCCTTTTCTTTTATTTTTAATTCTATTAAGTAGTGCTTAATACCTCTAATCAAATATGCTGAATGATTGCAGAGGATGAACAGTTTGAAGCTGACAAAGCTCAAGTTGTTAGAGAGATTGCTGGGCTTGAACCACGAGACCATTAAATGAGAAGGAGGAGCATTGTGAAATAAATATGTGTTGTTGGGTTGGGAATTGGGATGGGATAATAGATATATAATATTATTATTTTGCGGATGTAGATTATTGCTATTTTTAAATAATAAACTGAATTAATGTTTTTGGGGGATAGAGAAAGGATCTTAATTTTATCAGACCCAATTGTATTATTATTGGTATGCACATGTTATGTCAATCATCATCTTACTATATTGATTAAGATGTTATTGAGCTCATTTATTGTTTTAAAACTTTTGGGGGTTTTCTTCTTTTTTCTTTCTGATTATTTATATTTCTTAGTTTTTATTGGGTAATAATGTTTTTAACAAATGAGGTCATATTCCTGATCAAAAACTTGGTCATTTTCCAAACGATCCTATTTTATACGATTGAGTTAATCTTGGGTTTCTGAATAGTGTGAATAAGGCAATGAGCCATATTAAAAGACCTCTTTTCTTTTGTATATCTTGCTTCAATAGTTATTTTATGCTTCTTACCTCAATTGTTGAACACCATGAATTTGAATAAAATGTTGTTGTAGTTGTTTGATTAGTTTTGGAATACGAGTCTTTTGTCTTTCCACTTGTCACTTTGAAGTTTGAAGATTAAAAAATATAAATGTACTATTATTATTCCTCCTTAAATTTAAGGGATGTTACAAATGTCATGATAACATACAATTTTTCGCCAACGGGCCTATAGCCCAGCGGCATATGAAGTGGTGTTAAAGTGTCTCATTCCCTTGTGGTTGTGGGTTCGAGTCCCGTCGTGGACAATAGTGTAGATTTAGAAGTAGATTTTAAGAAGTAGGTTAGTTGGGTGTGTGAGTGTTCTGCCGTTCAAAAAAAAACATAACATACAATTTTTCAGTATATGATTCTTTTTCTTTGTTCATATTATAATTGTTTTAAGTTTATTACCAATTACCTCGACTTGTACATGTTGGAAACAAACTTTATATCATTAATTCTATACTTTTGTTACTCTTTCAAATATTTTATCTACTTGTTCTTCAATAAACTTGCAATTTATGTTTTTGTCGACATATTAGTGCAAGGGGCCTGCTTAAAAGAAAAGAGCAAGGGTAAGGTTGTATGCCCACGTCACATCCCCATCACAAGTTCACAACATTGTGGCTATTTTTGGGGAGGATTATTGTAGTGTGGTTGGCAAAACTCTTCGATATCTTTCACGAGTGGTGGATCTAGGATTAACGTCGAACGGGTTCATATTTTTAAATTACATAAAAGGGAGAATTTCTTCTATGTCCTTGTAAAGTTTCTAAATTACTTCTATGTCCTTGTAAACTTTTAAATTACTTCTATATCCTTTCAAACTTTTAAAAAATTCTTCTATGTCCAAACATCTATTTTAATGGTTATTAAACTATTTAAATATCAATAATTATTATCAATAAATTCAATTATTTAAAAAATTACTATATTACCCTTATGTTATCTAAACCTAAAAAAAATGATTTCTTTTACTTTCATTCAAAACTCTTAAATTTCTCTCTCCTCATTCATCATCTTCATCTTCCTTATCATCTTCATCTTCCTTCACAACAAAAAACAACATATTCAAGGTTAAACCTAAATAAACAACAAACCCCAAATCCTAAATCTAACCATGTTTATTTTGAAAACTATCAAATAATCAATTAGGAAGAATATGAACTATACATTTGTGCATTTCATTATAAATGTATTATTATGAATGAACGAATTATATCGAGAGTGGAAACATTTAGGAGGTTAGGTTCTTAAAATTGAGAATCAAAATTGAGAAGTCTCTCTTGAAATCAAATTGAAATTTGAGAGTTGGAGGTTTTGGGAGTTCCCTGAAAATCGATAGAGGGTAGGGCAGCATATCACATATTAAAGTCCTTGTTAGTGAGAAAGATAAAAAAAAAATGTAATCAATAAATTTGAAATGTAAATTTGTAAAATGAGTTGGGCAAAAATTTGGAATCAATAAACCATACCTAATTTTGATGCTTAGGGAGGTCAAATTCATTGGTGCAAAAAAGTGAAGATCTGGAACATGAGGATATAGCTAGGAAGAGAAAAAGACGCTGCATTTGAATTTGTTTTTTTTTTTAGATTTTTAATTTAAGTTGTTTATAATAACCTATTTATAATCAAATGAAAAAATGCATTTTTTGATGTTCTTTAAAATAAACATGGTTGGATTTAGGATTTAGGGTTTGTTGTTTATTTAGGTTTAATCTTGAATATGTTGTTTTTTGTTGTTAAGGAAGATGAAGATGATAAGGAAGATGAAGATGATGAATGAGGAGAGAGAAATTTAAGAGTTTTGAATGAAAGTAAAAGAAATCATTTTTTTTAGGTTTAGATAACATAAGGGTAATATAGTAATTTTTTAAATAATTGAATTTATTGATAATAATTAATGATATTTAAATAGTTTAATAACCAATAAAAATAGATGTTTGGACATAGAAGAAATTTTTAAAAGTTTGAAAGGATATAGAAGTAATTTAAAAGTTTACAAGGACATAGAAGTAATTTAGAAATTTTACAAGGACATAGAAGAAATTCTCCCTAGATAAAATGTCCATAAAGTTGAGTGATTATGTTTTTAGCTGAATTCCCCCACGAAAGATTCTTGGTTGATTTTAAAAGACTTTTTGAAAGTTTTTTCGAGGGATTTGTTTGTTCTTTTTGGTTGAATTCGAGATTTTTTATTGATTTCAAGAGATTTTGCACAGTTTTGTGGTTGTTCGAAGGGAATATTATGTTTTTTGGGTTGATTTCGTAAAATTTCCTTGTACTTTTAAGATTTTTGTACTAAATAGAATGTTATGCCAATTAAAATTAACTAACTAAATTTAAAGAACTCAAGGCTGATTAAATATGGATATAAATCACATGTGCTAAACTTTCATGTGTTATTCATGTCCACTAATCAGATGAATACACGTAGAAAGAGAATGTAAAGTTAAATAAAATAAATCAAAAGTATATTAAAATCTGAGTTGTTATCATTTCATTGACAACGACTAAAGTTGAGAAAATTAAAAAAAAAAGCTATTTTTTTGTAAGAATTCTACTATTAAATATACAATTTAAATTTAACTGACAAAATAATAAAAATGACGGTTTGAATAAATGAAATAAAATGAAATATAAATTTTAGAACAAATATGTAATAAAATGAAATCAATTCAAAGCAAATCTAAAATTTAGTATAAATAAAGCTTATGACTAATGAAATTAAAACAAATTAATGACAAATAAACAGAGTCACCGATAATATGTTTGGAAAATACAAATCGGATAAGATGAAATCTCTTATGGATGGTGATTGAATAACAAAAATAGGAATACAACCCAATGTTTAAACTTTAAATAAGTTCCATTAAAATCTTGGTTAAATTCCCTTAGCTTTAAAATATTTCAAAACAACCTTCTACCTTTAAAAAACTTAAGACAAAACCAACTAAAAACTGAAAGAAAAAACAGTGTTACAACTGAGGCTCGATCCTGAGACCTTTCATACACGAAGCGCCTTTACCACAGTACATCAACGATCCTGCTAGCTGTGATTTGCTATTTTAGTTTTGGTCTTCATTTATTTAAGGGCACACTTAAAAATTGGGCAGGTACACCACCTTAACGGTTATTTTTTTTTCCTTGTTACACTAGTGGAGTGAGCAGGTGCACAAGACCCCCTCTAGTCTTAGTAGGTTTGCCCCTGTCTTTCACAAAGTTACCAAGATGTCCAAAAAGTGGAGGCTTAGCGTTGTGGTACCTTTCTATAACAACAAAGGGAGTGGTGCAACATATTGTGACATAAAGCTATTTAACAACACCTTAAAGTTGTTGGAGAAGGTGATAGAGAATGGGTGAGAGCGTGAGGCACAAAATAAAAGTAATCTTTTGCTACATGTAGGGAGGTCCAAAATAGAAACAATCCACTTGCTCAGGCAATTGTTATAGAAGTACATTGAACGTCGTAAGTGAAGAGATTATGTGCAAGACAGTAATTAGGATTACCATGTCCAATGTTATAAGACACTAGTGGGTCACACTGCTACACACCCAACCCGAGACCTATTGGATTTATTGTGTGGAAATAATTAATTAAGTTTAATTATTTAAAAGAGAGAAAAGAATAAATAATAAATTGTTTATTTATTATTTATCAGTTAAAGATAATTATTTAATTAATAAGTTTAATTAATTAAAGATAATTATTGAGAGTTATTTTTGGTTTGGGATTCCTTATAACACTGCCATATTTACCTTTATAAATATAGGGTTAAGGCAGTAGGATAATTATCTGATTTCATAATTACTTTCTCACCAAGAAATTCCAAAACCTCTCTCTCTCTCTCTCTCTCTCTCTCTCTCTTGGGTCGCCGACCATACACACACACACGCCGGAGTTCTTTTCCGATCAATCCTAGGCGGTCTAGCAGCCAGTCTCAAGGTGGTGCAGTAGTGGTGTATCCCTCACTAGCTTCCGGAGCAATTTTCGGTATCGTTAAAGGTAAACACGTAAAAACCCCCTTTGATATTGTGTTTGATTAGTTACGGATGGATCTCTGTTCGGGTTGGTTTTATCCGCTGCGTTATTTGTTTTATCCGAACGAACCCAACAGTGGTATTAGAGCCACTTCCGTATACTTTTCAAATCTGTTGTTTGTTGAGTGTTTTTGATAAAAATTGGTTTTGGTCTTATAAAATCTAAATTTTATGTTTTTCGTTAAAGTTTGGATTTTTATTGATTTCCCGTAACTCGTGGCAATCGGCGGTGGAACGGCGGTGATCACCGGCCGAACCACCGGGCCGATCACCGAACGAGTCCTGGCCAATCGAACCACCAAACCACCGAAGCCGAGATCGGCGACGGTGGTGGTGGTCATTTCGGGATAAACCGCAAACCACCGCACCACCGAAGCCGTGATCGGCAACGGTGGTGGTGATCGTTCCATCACAGCCGCGACACCACCAAAGCCACGATCGGCGATGGTGGTGGTGGTAGTCCCACAGCCGCGAGCCGCACCACCGTGGCAGCCCTAGCCGATCGGTGGTGGCGGCGGTTTAATTGCAATCGCCAACCGCGGCGATGGCGGTGGCGATTTGGCGCTGCTGCTGTCGTTGTGGTTCACCGGAGGCGGCGGCGATGCTTTGGCGTCGTTGTCGTCGTCGGTTAAGCGGCGATGGTGGCGTTTGTTTGTTCCAGTGGCGAGGCGGCGGCGGTGATGTTTTGGCGTCGCCGTCGTACGCCGGTATTGTCAATCGACAATCGGCCACGCCATGGCAGTGGCGGCCGATTGCTGCTGCCGTTGTGGTGGTGGCGGTTGTCGACAGCGGTGGTGGTAGTTTTTCAGACGAGGGCGGCGGCGGCGGCGTTTTGGCGTTGCCGTCGTGCGCCGATGGATGTTGTCGATCGACCACGCCACGGCAGTGGCGGCCGATTGCTGCTGCTGTTGTGGTGGTGGCGATTGGCGACGTAGGCGGTGGTGGTTTGTTTACTCGATCACCGGCCACGGCGGCTTGGTGGCAGTTTGCCGCAGCCGCCGAAGGCCACCGGTGGCGGTGGCGGTACTGTGGTGCTGTTATCGTCGCCGGGGCGACGGTGATGGAGGCGGCGCCCTTACCGCTGCCGTCGTCGGTGGTGGCCGGAATTGGAGATCACCAATGTTTTTTCAAACCGACGTTTGATCGGGGTTGAGATAGTTGTTATCAGTTAGATAACTTGGGATAATCATAGGGCTGTGCAACGGGCGGGTCGGATCGGTTCGGGGCCCAAATCTTAAAATTCGATCGGGTATCGGGTGAGGAAACCCAACCCCGAAATCCGCCCGTAATAACAA
Source organism: Centaurea solstitialis (assembly GCA_030169165.1). Classification (NCBI taxonomy): domain Eukaryota; kingdom Viridiplantae; phylum Streptophyta; class Magnoliopsida; order Asterales; family Asteraceae; genus Centaurea; species Centaurea solstitialis. Next base: position 56,964,482 of record CM058040.1, read on the forward strand.
CTAACCCGTAAAAATCGGGTGGTTCGGATTTCGGGTTTTTCGGGTCGGGTGTTCAATCCCCGATTTTTATAAAACCCAACATCAGCAAACTTTAAAAAAAAATTAACTAAAGCTATTGGGCTCAAGATGAAGTACTCGCCACTTAGCCCTGTTGGGGTTGAAAGGGATTGATTCAATGGTGGATGGAGTGGCTTATTTATATTGGATGGGAGTCCCTTTGGAGGCTTCTTCCCATCGATGTGGGATCAAAACCATCAGCCTTTACATTTTACTATTCAACAACAAATGCATTTAAGCACTTTATTAAACCCACATCGAAAAATTATGAGAAATTGATGAGAAATCACTTCTATAAAATAGGTTTCCCCCTTCACATTTTAAACTTCAACTTGAATCCTCCCTAAATAGTGTACAAATGTATATAATTTTCGGGTGGTCGGGTAGGATCGGGTGGTGGTTTTAAAACCCAACCCGACCCTATTAGTTAGACTAAAGTTTCGGTTTCGGGTGGTCGGGTTTCGGGTTTTTCGGGTGTGGCTTTTTCGGCTCATTTTCGGGTTCGGTTTGGTCGGGTTTTTCCGGGCGGTCGGGTTTTGCTCACCCCTAGTTCATAATCAGGTTTCGAATCAGATAGGTTTTAATTAATAATTATCAATTTTATTTTTCCGGAAAAATTATTAAAACCTTGTTTTAATCAAGTTAGGATTATTACAAAAAAAAAAAAAACAGTTTTATCAAAACAGTTTTAGTTAGTTTAATTAAGCTAGTTATTGTTGTTATAGCCGAGCCCGTTGACCTATGGTTGTGTTTTATTGCTTTATTACTTTATTACTTTATTATCTTGCTTATGGTATGGGAGGCCTGCGTGCCATTTACAACCCAATTTTTGTAATAATTAAATTAGATTAGTTCAAAAAGGAGTAAAGCTTGAAGACGGAGTTTCATGGAGACACAACCAAAGATGTTGGAACCAGTGGGAGCACCAAGATTTCATGCCTTGTGGTTGATTAGTCACATAGGATTTGGACCGTTAGTTTTTCGTGTTGGCTCACGAAACTGACAATAGATCTGGGCAAAGCTATGACACTGTCTTGTTTTATCTGCGTGGTTTGTTATAGTCACTTTATTTTAGATAAAACAAATTTTTTTATGAAATCAGATAAAAGAGTTCGATTATAGTTTGTTTTTCGAACCAGTTATTTTAAAAAAAATTAAAACTGGCTAAAATCCTTAGGAAAATCATAGATCAGTAAGTGTGATCCGTTTATGAACACCTTTGGCGTAAGGTACGTTGGGGCTCGAAGAGATCAAACCTTGGGCACCTGCGTTCAAACCCCAAGCCGAAGGGGGTGAAAAGACTCTGCGATAATCGGGTGGTACCGACCAGAGTACATCCAGTTCAAAATGGTGCGATCTATTTTGGTTTTTGTTACAATTCACCGGGTGGTACCGGGCCAAAACACACTAGAGGGACTAAATATGCACGGATTCAATATCCGATGTCCCGATGATCTAGAAGTCGTATATTTCGTTTAAAGATGCGATTGGTATAAGTTGTTACCTACCAGAAATAGCATGAGTTGACCTGTGTGATCAAACCGCTTGTCAATTCATGTGAAATATGGATTCTAGTCTAATACATTTATTGTTCTAAGGTAATAATTTATTAGAAATATAATCAGATAACTAAATTGGAATTTTAATTTTTCTGTAGATGTCTGCTATTACTTTTTATTCACCTGAGGAATCTCTCCGCCTGATAATGGGGAAATGGAAGCTTACAGGGCAAAATTTTCCAGTCTGTAAAATGCACCTTGACAATGTCTTGGATGCACAGGGTAAGCGATACGTGATAGAGAAACCCATTTCACGACCCAAATGCAATTCTCCTGAAAAGGATTTTGCTGAATACTTTAAATTCATGGCTGACGAATCTGATGTAATGTCAATTCTGTCTTTCTCTACCTCACCTGAGTTCACGGCTGATTTAAGAGTTAAGTACTGCCATGAGGTCGTGAAGAATATAGAAAACCAGGTAGGTTTCTGTTTGTCCCAAAAACAATAGAGAGAAGAGATGGAATGAAATCAAAGAGAAATGATGAACACACAATAATCTCTTGAATGCTTTAAATGGTGTAAAATATGATATTCAATGAAAGATAAACCACAATTGTTGATGAAAGCATTAAACCTAAAACCCTAAACCTCTCATTCTATATATAGCAATGAGAGGGAATTACAAAAAGACAAAAAAGGCCCCCGAAGTTTAAGACTTCTAAACAAGGGCTTACAAACAACTATTGTTTAACGGAAGGGAAATTAAGTTACTGAAAGCAAGTAAACATAGACTTCTGACTCTTCACAATACTGAGGTCTAACAATCTCCCCCTTTGGGAAGAAGTCAGAAGGGTGGCGGTAACTCCAACGCTGGTTCCCACTTCGACATTTGCAGGAACTCGTCCCAATCTCCAATTATCCTCGCTCGCATCTTCATTGCGGCCTCGACTCGACGGTACATCAACCTCTCCTTTAGTTTCCTCTCAATCAAGTTCATTGCCTCCAAGACCTTTGCCTTCCCATCAACAAGCTTCGACGAAGGGATCTGATCTGTCAAGAGTCTGCTCGAGAGCCCGTTGTACACATAGAGCAAGGTACCGTCACAGAACTTGGCAAGCTCGCTGAATCGCATGAACTTGCGCTCCTTCTTCTTCTTGGTCACGTAGACGACCCCATGCTCTCGTACTCTGGAAGGCATGTAGAGATAGTAGGCTCCAATTGCGGGCACGTGCAGGTTCGGACGGAGCAAGTTGACTTTGGGCTGGCGGCTCTCGATGGCTAGTTGATAGTCCGTCACACGCGCAAGTGTGATTGCATGACGAACATACTTCTTCAGAACTTCGAGGCCGTCCGGGTAATACTTGGGTCGGAGGATCGGGCCTTGTAGATACTTGATGAGTGCAAGGAGGTCTTCGAGGTGAATCCGGTCCAGGTCAGCTTCGGTGAACGTCCAGCTCTATAACTCTCCAGCGGGTCTGCCAGTTCCATACATGCGAACGTCGAACTCGAGGAATAACTGATGTCCGTGTTTGTAAGGGCGAACCGCAGTTACCTTCGTGAATCGACGTCTTATCCTTTGTCGTCCGTGAGTCGCCCAGTTGCAAACCCTCTGGTGGACATACGCCGTTCTTCTTCTATGCTTCTTCATGTGAGAGATCCGAAGTACACCTTTCGGGACCATAAGTGTAGCTTTTCTTGCTGAAAGATCCGGGAGAAAGATTCCTCGAGAAACGGCCTGAAGATGACCGAGTGGTTCCAGTTCAGCTGGATAACAGTAGGAGCTGAGGAATCGGGAGTAGTCGTTGAGATCGTCTGTGGAGCTTCGGAAGTGGGAAACTCAATCGTGGAGAGGAAGCTGTCATAATCGGTGTTTCGGAGAATATCATCCCCCTTCTGATAGATCTGAAGGCTTTGAGCGAGTGACCAAAGTATATTCCGGGCTTTTTCCGGAATCTGGAGATCTGAAAGGTCTGTCGGTGCTGCTTCAGGGGAAATGACATCAACATCTGCTGTCTCAGCTAGATGAGGGAAGTGTATTACCTCATCTAGTGGGATTGACTCGTAGTGCCAACCCTCAACATCAAGAGTTTCTGTATCTGAATCTTCATACGGAATGGCGGCAGCAGACTCTGATGGAGCACTCGAATGAGTAGTGGTGATAGCTGGAGCAGAGGAGGAACCGAAAACCGGAGGCTGAGTGGAGGTCGATGCGAAGCCTTTTGGAAGCTTGCACCTCCCCCTCATGAGGACCCGGTGCCGAGTCATCAGGGTCATCATGCCTCCGTTTGGAAGGCGAAGCCTGAGACCGACACATGGCCTCCAATTCCCTAATGCGTTGCTGGAGCATCTCGATCTGTGCATCTCTCTCTCGGATCTGGGCGGAGAGACGATCGTTCTGTGTGGTGTAGGATGAGATCATGATGGCGTGCTCTGCCTCCGTTACGTACCCAGGAATGTCGGGTAGGTTGCCCGAGGTCGGAGGAGCGAGACGGAGTACATCTTCGGACTGACGAGGGGTCAGAGTTTCGGTTGTCGGGGCATCCTCCACATGTTTGCCCTTCATCTTGCGTTTGAGCTCATAAAGCTCCTGATCCCTGTCTTCTTGGAGCTTCCTGGATGCCTCAAGATCAGCTCTTCTCTTCTGCTCAGTCTCGGCCAAGGCTTTCTCCAACGCCTCGACCCTCAAATCCCTGGCCGCATTGGCCTCCTCCATGCTCTGTAGTCGTGAGCGGACGACTTTAAGGATGTCGTCCAAATCCGTCAGACCTTGAAGTCCCGGTGTTACTTGGGTGGTTTTAGGGATTCCACCCGAATCCGTCAGACCTAAAAGTCCCATTGTTGCGTGAGCATCTTTTAAGACTTTGCTCGAGTCTGTCGGACCCGGTCTCGGTGATACAAATCCCAATGCTTCTTGAGCTCCGGTTGACGAGAAGAGACCTATAGAGGTGCTCTCTCGGCCTGATTGCACTACTGCCGTGATGTCGACCGTGCCAGGGCTTCCGGAGGATCCTCGAAGGGCGTCTTCAGACGCACCGACTACCTCCGTTCTGGCAGAGTCCCTTGGGATCTCTGATTGAGTAACCCACGATCGTGTCCTAATGATAGAAGGGATCACATAAGTCCCGGGAAATGGCTCCATGACTCGATGTGCACTCAAAGAAGTCGAGAGGTGGGGCAGGGCCTCTCTTAGCTCAACACCGGCGGACTCCAAGCGAGTGGCCGGTGGAAGTTGTGCTATTTCCCCATGAGAAACTGAAACGACCATCTGTTAAGAGATGGTCGAGTGGCTGGCGGGGGTGTGTGAATGCGCTAGTTGGCTGCTAGCGTCTTGACTAGACACCATAAGGTGCCGGTCTCGGTGTGGGTAGCCTCTGTGTGGGATGGACTCAGGATAAGAGGGACAGCCAGATCTACACTCCTATGCGGCTCTTCTTCTTCGACTGTCTCCTGAATTTGAGCCCAAGGCTCGTCTAATCAGACCTCTTTGTCTTCGGTCTCTTTTTCAAGACCCTCTTTTACACTCTCATCACCACTTCCTTCACCCCAACCAGTCTGTTCAGCCTCCTCACCTTCTTCTTCTTGACCGATTGTTCGATCATCTGAGATCAGATCTCCACCAAGATTGAGATCGTCGGAAACTTCGTCATCGTTGAACGAGGAAGTGACCTTGTCATCATCTATTAGTTGGGCCTTCCCGCCCTTTGCTGGTACGGACTCCTCGAACTCTTCGTCTGATCCGTAATCTACCTTCTCGGATTCTGTGGCCTCGTCATCGTCCTCACGGCGGTCAGATGGAGTGTGATCAGAGGATTCTTGACCGTCGGAGTCATCGCCGGAGGGATCGCCAGATGGTTCGCCTGCTTGTTGAGGAGCCGCGTCCGCATGAGGTGGCGAGGGGAAGTGTGCTTGTTCTTGTGGGGAAGCTTCCACTTCCTCACCCACTTGCTCGGTTTGTTGTGGCGGTGACGGCGTGCGGTGTTTATCCGATGACGAGTGCACGGGGGATTGCTGGAGTATCCCGGTGTATTGCTTGACTCGGTAGCCCAGCACATGCTTAAGTTCTGGTAGGACGGGTGTGGATTCCTCTACATAAGTTCTCGTGCGGACCCGACGAGCTCGGGTCTCGACAGCTCTTTGATAGGCTTCGGCTCCCTCGATGTGGAGTGCGGATGTCCGTACAATCCTACCCGCTTCACCCCTAACGTCTACGCTCATCACAACCGAGCCAGAAGCTCCCCCACTGGAGCTTTGGCCTGCCGTGCCGGTGGTACGGCTTCTAGGAGGGACGGGTCGCCCGTCCGAGGTAGGGATCCTCGGCTCTGAGGAGTCCGTGGACGCGGCTTCTAAGCCTATAGACACACGGTATAATCCTACACTCATTGCCCTACGGTCCGCCATGTCCAACACATTCTCTGGAATCGGCATCTGCACTTGGCCAGGCCTCAGAGTTCTCTTGTTCATCCTGCCGATCTACTTGCTTTGGAAGCGATGGTGGCCAGATCTGCGTCGGACCGTTGGATGGTGATCCATATGATCTCGGATCATAATGCTGAAAAATCTCATCCACGGGATGGATGAGTGACGGTTCCTCGCCAGTCCTTCCACGACGTCGTTGATGATATCCAGCCAGAGTTGTTCCGCGACGTCAATTCGCCTTCCATAGGCGACAGAGTGGATAACGTGCCATAAGTGGGTGGATGCCCGGTCCACACCGTGAGTCTTCGATGAAAAAGTTCGGTTCAGTATGTTGAAGACCGTGAACTAGATAGGAGGCAGCATCCCTTGAGTGACGTGAGAGATCCCGTTGAGCCTCTGATTTGGAGTGGCATAGACCCCGAGAGCGAGAATCTCACTGAAGAGCTCGGTTCCGGATACTAACGGCTCGAACGGGGCCTCGGGAGTGGCGGCAGGTAAGTGAAGGATTCGCCTGAGGTCCTCCAAAGTGATCGTCATTTCTGTGTGATCGACGCGTCCCACGAGGGTCAGTACGTCGTCTCTTGTCTCCACTCGCGACGTTCTCCAGAACTGCTGAAGGTACAGCAGCGGTATGTCAACAGTGGTCTGCATAGCGTAGGTCAGGGGATGCACCTTGAGAATCTCTAGCACAACTTCGTCTTGAACAACGAAGTTAGTCAGGTCGACGTATTCGTTGTTCTGGATGATCGGGCGAAGATCTTCCCGAGATATGAGCGCGCGATCAGCAGCGTTGTTGATCGGCGAGGGCGGTGAGTTTTGTTGACGAGCCATTTCTGTCAAGACAAAACGAAAAATAGTGTTAGTATGTGCCCTGAAAAATGCTAAGTGTTGAAAACTAGTGAGATTGAGAAAATGCCAAATTCCGATTCGGATTATGTCATTTTCCGAATCGGAAAATGAGATAATCCGATTCGGAAAAGAATCATACAAGATTATCAAACACTTAGAGAAAAAAGGCTATACCCTCGACTAGGCGCGAGTCGGAAAACCTCGAAAACCCAAAAGTGGGTATTTCGTATTTTCCGAGTCGAAAAAGATCAAACACACGAGGGGAGGTTTTCCGATTCGGAAAACAAGATTTTCCGATTCGGAAAATCTCAGCACTTAGAAAAATAGAATTCATATAAAGGTAAGTTTTCCGATTCGGAAAACATGTTTTCCGAATCGGGAAACCATGAAACACTTAGAATTTAAAACCGAGCCAAAAGGACTTGTCCTCACACTTGATTCGGAAAACCTCGAAAACCCAAAAGGGTGTTTCATGTTTTCCGAATCGGAAAAGATGTAAACTTGAAAAACATGAGGCTCAAGACTTGATTCGGAAAACCTGATAATCCGATCGGATTTATCTGGTTTTCCGAATTGGAAAACACACAAGAATACTCATCGTATATGGATTCGGAAAACATGAATGTTCATGTTTTCCGATTCGGAAAACCTGACCGTTCGGTTTCCAAATCCAAAAACCGTCCAAAAAACATCGATTTGAAGCTCTAAACTAGTAACATTCAATCTAAATCAGTAATAACAAGTTTAGAAGCATATTTGGATCGACTTAACGTCCCAAAAACTCATTCCAAGAAGTTTGGGTTTCGGGTAAGTTTTAAAAACTTTAGGCTTCGATCCAGTCCTTAAAACGATAAGATTAAACGTAATAACTACGTAAGGGTTCCTCGTGAACTTACCAGGATTGCAGATACGTAATCGGATTCGAGAGCGGAGCAAAAACGAACGATTCCGGGATCGGTTGCGAGAGCGGTTATCGGGTCAGTTCAGAGAGAAAATATGAAAATTTTTTGAAATTGTGAAAAGTAAAACTCAGAATTCGGTATTTATATTTTTACCGAATTACACTGTGTTAGGCTCGAAAAACACTGTGTTTGGCTCTCCTTTTGGCTCTCTTAACCCGACTTTCACCAAATGGCAAAAATAACCCCTGGACTTGAAGTTTCAAGAAACTTACAAACAAGTCCCTGAACTTGTAGTTTAAAGAATTTTTCAAAACAGACCCTGGACTACAAGTTTCAAAAAAATGCAAAACTAGTCCCTGAACATAAAATTCAGAAAGTGGCAAAGTGAGTCCCCGAACTTGTAAGTTTAAAACATGTACTCTACCGCCCCCTGAACTTTCAAGTTCGCAAAATTTACAAGTTCAGCTCCCGATCCTCGAATAAAGAGACTTACCTGGTACGTCTCAACTGGGTTGTGTGCGAGTTCTGATCTGAATTAACCAGAAGTCGTTGTGAGTATCCACACCTACCAAAATAATTACAACGTGGTATCCAAGGTATTGTGGATCCGAGAACGTTAGCATAACAAGCAGATAAAGACACGACACTCCCCCTCGATTCATGCAGACATTCAAAGACTCCCCCTACACACATGCATACATTAAATGAATTCCCGACTCCCCCCTAGACCTCAAGCAGGGAGCTCTAGCATTCCCAACTTACTTAGGAGAAAGAAGTGACGCTTCTCATCAAACGGCTTTGTGAACAAATCAGCAAGCTGATAGTCACTCTCAACAAAGTACAGTTCAACATTACCTTTCTCGACGTGATCTTTGATGAAATGATATCTGATGTCGATATGCTTCGTTCGAGAATGTTGAACCGAATTCGCCGTGATTTGAATCGCACTTTTGGAGTCACAATAAATGGGAATCCTTTGCATTGTGTATCCAAAGTCAGCAAGTTGAGTTTTCATCCACAGAACTTGCGAGCAGCAGGCGGCGGCGGCCACATATTCTGCCTCCGCAGTAGATAGAGATACGCAATTCTGTTTCCGGGATGACCAACTCACCAACTTGTCTCCAAGAAATTGACAAGCACCGGAAGTGCTCTTTCTGTTAAGCTTGCAACCTGCATGGTCTGAGTCTGTATAGGCTATTAGTTCAAAACCAGAATCCTTTGGGTACCAAAGGCCAAAATCCGGTGTGCCTTTCAGATACCTAAGGATTCTTTTGACTGCAGACAAGTGTGAATCACGAGGATCACACTGGAAACGAGCGCAGACACCCGTGGAGAATACAATGTCGGGTCTACTAGCCGTGAGATATAAGAGGGAACCAATGATTGCTCAATAAGTCTTCTGGTCAACCGGTTTACCAGAAGAATCAGCGTTTAGTTGAAAATTCTTGGGCATTGGTGTTGCCGCAGAGTTTGAACCACCGAAATCAAAACGTTTTAACAAATCATGAACATATTTTGATTGATTTATAAAAATACCATCAGGGCGTTGTCGAACTTGAAGTCCTAGAAAAAACATCAACTCACCCATCATGCTGATTTTAAATTGGGATTTCATGGTGTTTTCAAACTCTTGGCACATCTCAGGCTTCGTAGATGCAAAGATAACGTCATCCACGTATATCTGAACTATGATTAAGTCACTACATGATCTCCAAAGAAACAAAGTGGGATCGATTGTACCTTTCTTGTAGCCAACTCCTAGCAAGTAGTCAGTTAGAGTTTTGTACCATACCCTAGGAGCTTGCTTGAGACTGTAAAGCGCCTTATCCAACACGTACACATGATTTGGATATCTGGGATCTATGAATCCTTCCGGTTGCTCGACGTACACCTCTTCTTGAAGAACTCCATTCAAGAAGGCACACTTGACGTCCATCTGATATACTGTTGATGCGGTAATTATCATACATAAAAAGCAAAACAAGTTTTAACCTCTAAAAGCCTAGCCACTGTCTTACCACATATACAGGCAAGCATACCTGATCGTGAGTAATATAGTGTAGGAAAGTCCAGGTATCGTATCTACCACTGGGAACGGTCAAGTTATCGTAGACTGTTAATCTTGACTAGTTTAATTAACCTATAGCTTTGGGGGTTTTTATGAAAAAGGTTTAATAGCTAAAAAGACAACTAAATTAATTAAAAACTAAGAAAGCAATTAAAAGAGTGATTAAAACTATATAAAGGAAAACAGTATTACTTATCATGGTATAGTGAATCCCCAAGTGGATGATTTAAAGGCCAAAGGTTTGGTTGTTTTGGTTATTGTAAGAATTTAAGTCTGAGACACCCTAACATGTGACTACTATGGCTATCAACTAGGTCTTGGTCCTCCTAGTCCCAATACATAGGTCGTTTGTCAGACAATCTAGTACCGGTCACCCAATCCTACTGTATTGCATGGTTTTCTACTACTTGGTCGCTCTCGGTCCGAGTAACCACCTAACACAACTCTCCGGAATGAAGGGTAGGTCAAGAAAGGTTGATTATCCTATTGGAGTCTATCTATCTTGGTCAAATAGATACACCCAACCAACGAGTTCAAATAACCAAACAATACGAATCAGATCGGAACCATAACACACATTCAATTAACCAAAAACAAACCAATAAACATTAATTATAAACTCATCATCCACAATGGTTCATCGACCACAATAAGTACCACTATAAAAGACTACTCACTAGACATAATAAAAACAGATAAAACAAGAGTAGACACAGACATTATACCGACAGTACAACGACGGATGATCGAAGATCGAACCCCGCGGCGTATCGACAGCACTATCTATCTAAATGTCTCTCTCTCTATAACTCTCTATCTAGCTCTATGCGTATATATCAACTGAAGGAGGAGGCTGGTATTTAAAAGGAGAGATCAGAGCCCGTTTCGCGTTCGCCAAATGGCCCTTTCGCGGCGCGAAGTACTTAGGGCAAACCCTAGAATTCGAACTCAGCTATCTTGGCGGCGCTAAACTTGAAATCTCGCGATCGCCAAGAGGCTACTGGATTGTCTTCGTGCATTTTTCACGTTTTCTCGCCTTTTTCCGTACTTTTCCGTTCCACGGCCTCCAAATCCTACAAAAGCAATAATAAGTCCAATTGGTGAGTGAAATGATCAGAAACGGGTGAGAAATGGGGTAAAGTCATACAATTAAGCTCAACCAAAATATGTATAATTTTGGTGTTATCAACTGTCATGTTCTAGTGTGCGGCGTACGCAAGGAAGATCCGAATAGCCTCGATCCGAGCCACGGCGCCAAACATCTCATCATAATCAATACCCTCTTGTTGGCGATAACTTTGGTAACCAATCGAGCCTTGTTCCGGATGATGAGGTCGTTCTCGTCTTTCTTGTTCCGGCATATCCACTTTAGGCCGATTATGGACTTTCCCCACGGTCTGGTCACCAAGCGCCATACTTTGTTTCTCTCGAATTCCGCTAGCTCTTCTTGCATCCCTAAAACCCAGTCAGGATCAGCAAGAGCTTGTGAAACATTTGAAGGTTCAAAGTCACTTAAGAATCCTCCGAATAGAATCAGGTTTTCGACGTTCTTTGAAGATCGCGTCTTGACAGGTTGTGAGGGACTCCCGATGATCTGGGAGGGGGGATGATCTCTTGTCCACTTTCTCGAGTGTGGAAGAGTGACGTAGGCTTGTTGATTGTTGGATGCGTCGTTCTCATCGTGCACTGCCAGGACCTCTGTCTGGTTCCCACTTGAAGATCCTTCTTCCAGATTAGTCTGCGGTGCTGCCTCTAACCAGGGCTCGCGCACTACCTGGGCATAGGTTCTTTGAGCTGAGGTAGGTGAAGGTAGCGGAACGTCTTCCGGTATTGGTGCAAGAACAGGGTGTGGTGTCTGTTCTCGGACAGGTTTCGGTGAGGCAGCGGATGAAGCTTCAGGGGGAGAGACCGCTGACTCTGGTGTCACTGAGTTTGTTGAAGTGCTTGAAGATGGTTCAGTGACGAAGGAATCAGATGTCACAGAAGTAGTGGTTGAGCCGGCATAAGCAGGTACTACAATCGGACCCGTGAGAGTAGGTAGATCATAATCTGCGAGGTCTATAAAGTCTGAAGCAAAAGAGTTAGTAGCAGAATCTGTGCTCGGTGGTGTGGTGGACAGTTCAGGTAACAAGGCATTCAGATTACTAGGACTTGCATCAGAATAAGTTTCGGTTTCAGAAAAGTCAACATTTTAGCTTTCCAAGATGGTTCGGGTCCGTTTGTTGAAAACCCTATAAGTCTTTGAGTTATGTGAGTATCCAATGAAGATAGACTCATCAGACTTAGGTTCAAACTTTCCCAAATCATCTCGGTCATTTAAAACATAGCATTTACATCCAAAAACTCAAAAGTAATCGATGTTTGGCTTACGCTGCTCGACCATCTCGTAGGCGGTTTTACCGGTCCGCTTAACGATCAAGGTCCGATTCTGCGTGTAGCATGCTGTTGAGACGGCTTCAGCCTAGAATTGTTGAGGAACGCCTGAATGAGCCATCATGGATCGAGCTGCTTCGACTAACGTCCGGTTCTTCCTTTGTACAACTCCATTCTGCTGAGGAGTGCGCACGGCAGAGAAGTTGTGAGAAATTCCCACATCTTCAAGAAAGGATTGCAGCTTGGCATTGCGAAACTCGGTTCCATTGTCACTTCTTAACTTCTTCACCCGGAGACCCAAGAGTACTTGAATCCGCTTGATGAAGGCAATGATTTGATCGGCAGCATCAGATTTGGCTCGGAGAAATTCCAGCCAGGTGAACCTTGAGAATTCGTCAACGAGAACCAACATATACTTCTTTCTTGCTAGGCTCTCAACTCTCATTGGTCCACACAGATTCATGTGTATCATATCAAGGGGACTTTCACTGTTTGTATCTATCCTCGGAGGGTGTGAGCTTCTTTTCATCTTTCCTTTTTCACAAGCCAGGCATAGAGTATCCTTGGAAAGACGAGTCTCCGGTAGTCCCTTGACCAGGCTTTTTTGAAACCAGCTTGTTCATGTCCTTAAAGTTCTGATGGCAAAGCCTTCGGTGCCATAACCAACTATCCTCCTTGGACGCCTTAGTGAGCAGACAGATTGCATTCTTCGGATGAGAGAGTGCTTCAAACTGAGGGTGTGTCTGAGGGATTGAACGGAAGACAGTGGAGTAGAGATTGCCGTTTCTCCGTGCACTGAGTACGACATTGTTGTCTTCATCGTTTACATCGCTTCCGTATTGAAATTGCTTCACCCAGTATCCATTGTCACAGAACTGACTGGAGCTGAACATGTTGTATCCTAATCCCTCGACATACCGTACATCCTTGATGATGTACCTTCCGTCCGTGATTTTCCCATAACCCACCATCGGCTTCGGTGTCTTGTCCGCAGTTTTGACATATCCCTCAAACCTTTCAACATAGTCGAAAAGGAAGGATCTCTGACCAGTCATGTATCTATAGGCTCCAGAATCAAAGTACCACACATGACTGACCTGCAAGACAGATTAAGCTTGTTTAGGGACCCATTGCCAAATGGGTTCCTTTGGGTTAGAGATAGATGAAATAGTTGGTGCAGTCCCCTTTTCGGATTTCTCCTTAGGCGTAGGGGACTCCACTGATGAAGAGGATTTAGCTTTTCCTCGTTTTCTTCCCATTCTCTTTCGAGATTTGACATTGGATTTAGGAGCATTGAAAGAGTTAGACACACCATATCGTAGGAAATTATCAAACATAAAGCACATGTCATTACGAAACGTATGAAAATCATCGTTTAAGTTGCGATTACGGTTTACAGACATATTCGAATGAAATCCTACACTAGGTGGAGCATAGCCTAAACCCGCATGGCTAGGACTACGCTTCTTAGGGAAAGCTGTAAAAGTGTTGTTTCTCTCCTGATGATCCTTTCTTGGTGGCTTCACATTCTCTCCACCATCTTTCCTCCTCGCATCTGCATTCAAAGCACGGTGTGAGTTAGAGGACGGTTTAACAGAAATGGATTTGCCACCTTTTTCAGATGACGATTTTGAAAAATTAGGTTTAGTGGAATTGAAAGGTTGATTTGGTTTTACCCGAGAGGTCTCACCCACGTCAAAAGTACTCGAGTTAAAGTCAAGACCTTTGATGGGTTTGACTGAGGCACAAGCATCGTTAGAGTTGGATTTCTTTTTCTGGAGTCCCTTGGGTGTGTGAGGCTTAACTGACTTCTCCCTGTCAGTACCAACACGTTTTGCACCCTTGGGGTTACTTTTCTCAGAACCAGAAGTTTGTGGCTCAGCAGGCTTCTCAGGTTTTAAAACAACAGACTTCTTTTTCTTGGGAATCAAACCAGAAGGATCATCACCCTCGTCTAAAAATACTTTCACATCATATGTAACATTGGGATCCAGGTCTGGTTTGGGTTTTGGGTTAGCCATGCTATGGTTAAGAACAGGATAAGTCGTATCATCATCAGAATCCAGAGAGTAAAAGTTTTCAAAGTCCATAACTTTCCTTCTCAAAAGGGAAATTGACACTCTTTGGTTGGTTAAAGATTGGCGATATATCATCCTTTCATCATGATAAAGCTCTTTTGTTATTTCAAAGTGAATATCTTGGAGAATGTATCGCGTTTGAAGATCCGCAACCTTGATTTTGAAGTTAGTAAAGGCAAAGGTTGCGGGTGTGAACCAAGATCCGCAACCTAGATTGTTAGCCTCGAGTAAGTCCTTTTCCAGGGCGTGAACCAAGGTGTCTCTTTCCGAGACAATCGCTCTTAGATTCTGAATCTGATGTTGACAGGCATCTAAGTCCATGGCTTTCAATCTGAGTTCAAACACCTCCTTCTCTAGCTTAACTAGGTCGGGACTCTTAGTTACGGAAACATCCTCGGGTGGGATAACTAAGGTCTCCTCTGAAAAATCCATTTCCCTAATGTCATAACTAGTGTTCAGGTCGGTGTAGTTGATGGGAGGCATAGCTACACGAGGGGTTCTAGCCTTAATGCCTTCCCACATAGGCTGGGTGTTGGTCGGATCACTAGCAGGGACGAAGATAGGTCTAATTGGAGCGGGACTTGTGGGTGGACTACCTGAGATACTGTTTGACGGACTTGTGGTTCTAGTGATGGTCTCACCGTTTATTACTTCGGTGTAAGTGACGGTCTGTCTAACAAATTCCTCGGTAACATGTCCTCCTACAAGGGCAGGCTTGGGCTTGGAGGCGGCCATATCCTCAAAGTTATACAGATGTGAAGGTGCCTTTTCTAAAACATGATTTTCAGATAGACCTAGGCCGGGTTTAGCTTTATAAAAAGGATTCTTTTTGGGATGCTGGGTGAGAATACTCAGAGTATGTTCAGATTGTCCTCTTTTGAAATTGTTGTCCTCAAGCTCTTGAATTTTTGAAAACAATCTAGTTCTTTCTTCCGAAAGTAACTGGAATTTGATTGTGAGCTCTCCATGGTCACTGTTAAGTTCCTCATGAGATTTTTGAAGACACACAAGTTTGTTTGACAGATTGGACTCTCTAATGCCAGACTCAAGTATCTCACGGTTATAATCTAAAGTCAAATCCTCGAGAGAGCTTTTATAAATGGCACTGTCGATTCTAAATTTCGTGACGAGAGTCCTTTCTGATTGGAGACTTATCTCTAAGTCACAAATTTTAGCTTCTAACATTGCCACAGTATCAGTAATATCGGGAATAGTGGATACCTCAGATGGATCGATGTCTTGGTAAGTGCTAGGACCAACAGCTTCCGGTCCTTCGAAATCAGCCATCAAGCACAAACCCTTCACCATATGGTCATCCTCATCCGAGCTCTCTTCCTCGCATACCCAATTTTCCTCAACAACAAGCAAGGCAACCCCTTTTTCCTTCTTCCTCATCAAGGCACCCTTTTTCTCAAAGTAGGCAGCATCCTTGTATTTGACTGAGCAGTCTCTGGCATAGTGTCCCAACTTACCACACTTGTAGCAAGTGGTAGTGGGACTTGCAGTTTGTTGAGGAGCGGGGTTTTGGTTCATGGGAATTGGGGGTTGATTTGACCTTTGACCTCCTTGGTCAGCTGGAACTTGTTGATCTTCTCTCGGAGCTTATCTGGAACTGCTTCCCCGTTGATCACCTCCGTTGTAACTTCCTTTGCCGCGATCCATTCTCTCATCTGACCAGCGGTCGTTCCTATCTTGCTCAAATCCATATCCCGGACCTTGATCATGCCTTCCACCATAATTTCTGCCTCCATACCCACTTTCATACCCTTGACGGTTGTTGTACCCAGACTCTGGCGTGTATTGCCTTGTGTTTCCCCGGTAGTTGTAATCGGAGTTCTGACCTCTCCAGTTTCCTTGATACCCTGAACCTCCTTGAAAGTCCAAATACGTTTTGTCTATTCGGGAGTTGTCTCTGAACCTCCCTTGGTCTTCTCTATATCTTCCTTGCTCGTTGCGGAATCTTCCCTGATCGTATGACTGAAACCTGTCACCTTGATGATAGTCTCCTCTTCATTGGTTGCTAAACTGAGCTCTGTCCATCTGATAATGTCCTCCCCTGCCTTGCCCCATCCGGCTTCCTCCTGGAAATCCTGATCCCCGTGATCTGTTGAATCCACGGTTTGCGTTCAGCTTTTGCACATTGTGCGAGATTAGGGCAAGGGACTCATTCACGTTGAAGAGTTCTTCATCAGAAATGGTAATGATCAAAGGATCATCGGGATGTTGTATGCTAGGACCAAAGTTCGAGTTGAACTCTTGGTTGAAGTCTTCTTGATGATATTGAGGAGGAACGTTGTTGTACTGTGTGGGTTGGATTGGAGCAGAGTTAGGTCCTCCAAAGGGCACAGCCGACAGTGCCAGAGGATCAACAGCCTTCTTTGATTTTCCACCGGTAATGAATTCTTCATGCTGAACCATCATACTGAAAAGATCGTGTAAACCCATAACTCCCAGATTTCTGCTCAGTTGGATGTTAATGGCCAAGTTTTGCCATTCCGGAGTCAGATTCTTCAAAAACTTCACGTTGACTTCGTACTTGGTCTTCTCAACTCCTAGCCTTCTCAGATCGTTGACAAACGAGTTCAGTCGTTGATAGGATTCGGTTAGGGATTCGTTTTCCCGGGCTCTGAATCCTTCATAAGCGTTCAACGCGCTCTCCTTTTGGCTTTCCAAGGCAGTGTAACCGCCCTGCATCTTCTGTTCAATCTCGATCCAGACATCCCGTGCGTTGGTCAGACTGTCGACTCTCGCATACATGTCATTCGGGAGCGCCATAATTAGAAGAGTGAGTGCCCGTTTGTCAATGAGGTGACGAGCTCTCTGTTCTGGGTTGTACATATCTACGGGTTTTTCAACGACGTATGCCGGTAGCTCAGGGCAGTTGTCCATTCGTGGGACTGCGGCTACAGTGACTGTCGGTCTGATTGGGCCTTCATGTATGGATTTCATCAGGTTCTCATCTAGAAGATCAAGGAAATGAATCATTCTTCGCTTCCATTGCTGATACTCACCCATCACCAAGACGGAAGGGCGAGACTCGGATCCGATGCCGATAATTTCTTTCGACATCTCGTTCTCTCAAAGATGATCTCCTTGTATGAATCACTTGGCTGAAAAAAAAACTTTTGAAAAAAACAGATACCTTGAGCGCCTCAGGACACAGTTAGCTTCAAATTTTGAAAAATTTGGAAAATAGCTAAGTGTCGGATTCGAGGAACAATTTTGCAAGAGTTCTGACTCGAAGAGGCGAAATCCGATCTGGAAACTGATGTTTTCCGAATCGGATTTGGCTCACAGGCAAGGCTTCGGAAAAGAAGATTTTCCGATTCGGAAAATGGTATTTTCCGATTCGGAAAATGCTTGATGCGGAAAATGGAACTTCAGTTCGGAAATAGAGAAACAAAGGAGCAAAACCCCAAATCAGAAGGCCTAATTTCCGATTCGAAAAACGAGTTATCCGATTCGGAAGAGGCACAAATTCCAATTCGGAGAATAGTACAATTTCCGATTCGGAAATTTTGAACTGAAAAATCAGTTCATGTTTTCCGATTCGGAAAACCTGCACAGAAGCTCCGAAAATCTTTTCAAAACAACTCAAAAACACTTAAAAAATTAAGTGTTAAGACCCCCAATTTGTGTAAAAACAGTATAAAAGCCTAGGGGAATTACTTAACACTTAAAACCACTTTTTTTAAAGGGCTTTTTGGATTAAAACAACCCAAAAAGCTTTTGAAAAAAAACTTTGAAAACCCTTTAAAAACAAAGATCAAGCCAAGGAAACAACAATGGATCAAGCTCTGATACCAATTGTTTGTCCCAAAAACAATAGAGAGAAGAGATGGAATGAAATCAAAGAGAAATGATGAACACACAATAATCTCTTGAATGCTTCAAATGGTGTAAAATATGATATTCAATGAAAGATAAACCACAATTGTTGATGAAAGCATTAAACCTAAAACCCTAAACCTCTCATTCTATATATAGCAATGAGAGAGAATTACAAAAAGACAAAAAAGGCCCCCGAAGTTTAAGACTTCTAAACAAGGGCTTACAAACAACTATTGTTTAACGGAAGGGAAATTAAGTTACTGAAAGCTAGTAAACATAGACTTCTGACTCTTCACAATACTGAGGTCTAACAGTTTCTAAAGAAAAGTGGGAAGTATCTAATCATGCAAGAGATCTATTCTCTGAAACTGGAAAAGGGTCAATCTGTTAAAGATCATCTTCTGGAAGTGAGAAGACTCTTTAAAAGTTTGTCACGCATGGGATATAAGATGGTTCAGGAGGAGCTAGTACATCTCATGTGGTTCTCTCTCACGGACGAGATACGTACCACAGTTAGTGGATATATTGGAGAGCCAAAGAGAGACGTGTTAAAACTTCATGAGGATATTTTGGCCAGTTTGGAGTCGAAACCCGCAGCAGCTGCTGAACTCATGGACACAGATTGGATTGACGAGCTGGGAGATATGAGTTGCCTAGAATGCGGTAGCAAGGATATTTGTGCTCACTCGATGGACATTGACCAACTAGATATCGGGTTACCCGATGCACCAGGTATCTTTATGATAGACTGTTTGATCACTTCTTATGAATCATGGGTACTTGATACAGGCAGTGGTAACCACATTTGTAATCATTTACAGGGATTGAAAAGAAGGGAGACACAGAGGAAGGACCATTCGAACCTAAGAGTCGGTGAAGGCACGATGCTTGTAGCTGAAGCTGTAGGGTCTTATAGTCTTAGTTTGCCCTCGGGTCTAGTATTGGAACTTGAAAAGTGTTATTATGTTCCTAAGATGATCAAGAACGTTATTTCTTTTGATTTACTTGTAGACCAAGGTTTTTGTTATAAATATGATTACAAACTTATTTCTTGCTTTTAAAATGATGTCTTTTATTTCAAAGCAACTCCTTCTAATGGTCTATATGTGTTAAATCTGCAAGAAAATAAAGAAGTCTATCATATAAGCAAATGATCCAAAGAAATTGAGGATCAGACTTACCTCTGGCACTGTCGTCTCGGTCACATAAATAAGAAACGCATAGAAAAACTCCAGAAAGGAGGATTTCTTGGGTCTTTCAATTTTAGACCTTTTGACAATTGTGAATCTTGTTTATCTGGAAAAATGACAAAGCAGCCCTTCAATAAAGATAATGAAAGGGCAAGTGAATTGTTAGGAATAATACACACAGATGTGTGTGGTCCTTTCAGTCATGAGGCTAGGGGAGGATACCGGTACTTCATCACTTTTACTGACGATTTCAGTAGATATGGTTATGTCTACATAATAAGACATAAATCTGAAGCCTTTGAAAGATTTAAGTACAAAATCAACTTGACAGAAAGATCAAGTTCCTGCGGTCAGATCGAGGTGGGGAATATCTTAGTCAGGAATTGGACAATCATTTGATGGAATGTGGGATTGTCTCACAACTCACACCTCCGTATACACCTCAAATGAATGGTGTGTCAGAAAGGAGAAATCGTACTTTACTAGATATGGTATGATCAATGATGTGTCGTTCCTCGCTACCAATATCATTTTGGGGACATGCGCTCGAAACAGCGGCCCAGATACTGAACAGAGTGCCGACTAAATCGATAGAAAAGACACCATATGAGATTTGGACAGGTAAAAAGCCTAAATTGTCTTTTCTGAAGATTTGGGGTTGTGAGGTATACGTCAAACGACCAACCTCTGAGAAACTCAAACCCAAATCAGACAAGTGCATTTTCGTAGGATATCCCAAGACCACTGTGGGATACTACTTCTACAGTCCTACCGAGAACAAAGTCTCTGTAGCTCGGAATGGAGTATTTCTGGAGGATAAGTTTCTCAGTACTGAGAATACCAGAAATGATGTAGATCTTCAAGACGTAGAAGAAGATGACACTTTACCGATTGTTGAGCCAGTCACTCATCAAGAACCTGTTGAGGCTCAACCAGAAATGGTTGAGGAAGTGCAAACACAAGACCTTTGCAGATCCACTAGGATAAGACAAGAACCAGACAGGTATCTTGGGTTCTTGGTCTCCCAAGAATCAGGAGACTTGAATGAACCAACATCCTATGGAGAAGCTGTGTCAGCCAGTGAGTCTGAACAATGGCAAGAAGCCATGAAGGCAGAGATGCAGTCCATGTACGACAACCAAGTATGGGAGTTGACAGATTTGCTCCAACACTGTAGGGTTGTTGGACGCAAATGGGTTTTCAAGAAGAAAACCGACATGGATGGATATGTGCACACTTTTAAGGCTAGACTGGTGGCAAAAGGTTTCACGTAAACTCATGGTATCGACTATGATGAAACTTTTTCACCAGTAGCAATGTTAAAGTCTATCAGGATTTTGATGGCCATTTCAGCGTATTTCAACTACGAGATTTGGCAAATGGATGTTAAGACGGCCTTCCTGAATGGGAAGTTAACAGACGACGTCTACATGCAACAACCGGGAGGTTTTGTAGATCCAAAGAATCCTGATAAAGTGTGCAAACTGCTAAAATCCATATATGGATTAAAGCAAGCATCTAGGAGCTGGAACTTACACTTTGATGTACGAATCAAGGAATTTGGTTTTACTAAAAGTGAGTTTGAGCCATGTGTTTACACAAAGTTCAGTGGGAGCGTAGTGACCTTCTTGGTCTTATATGTAGATGATATTCTACTCATTGGAAATGATGTACCAACTATACAGAGTGTAAAGACTTGGTTAAGCAAATGTTTCCAAATGAAAGACCTTGGAGAAGCCGCCTATATACTTGGTATAAAGATATAAAAATAGATTTAGACGGCTTATCGGGCTTAGTCAAAGTACATACATTGACAAAATCCTGAAACGATTCAGGATGGATGAATCCAAGAAAGGATTTATCCCAATGCAGCATGGCATAGTGCTAAGTAAAGCACAATGTCCCGTATCTAGTGAAGATCAGGACAAAATGAAATCGGTACCATATGCCTCAGCTATTGGATCGATTATGTATGCCAAGTTATGTACAAGGCCTGATGTTGCTTACTCAATAAGTGTTACGAGCAGATACCAGCAGAACCCAGGTGAAGCCCATTGGGTGGCTGTCAAGAACATTCTCAAGTACATGAGACGGACTAAAGAAATGTTCTTGGTCTTTGGAGGATCTGAGGATGAGATTAGTGTCACAGGCTATTCGGACGCTAGTTTTCAGACCGACAGAGATGATTTTAAATCACAGTCAGGATATGTATTTACCTTACATGGAGGCGCGATCTCGTGGAAGAGCTCGAAGCAAGACACCATAGCAGATTCCACTACAGAGGCAGAGTACATTGCAGCATCAGATGCAGCAAAGGAAGCAGTCTGGCTCAGGAATTTTATCTCGGATCTAAGAGTTGTAGCTAGTATCACTATACCCATAGATATTTACTGTGATAACTCTGGAGCAGTAGCACAAGCGAAGGAGCCCAGAGAACATCACAAGTCGAGACATGTACTCAGGAAGTATCACCTCATCCGAGAGATTATTGGAAGAGGAGATATGAGAATATGCAAAATTCCGACGGACGAGAATGTCGCAGATCTGCTAACGAAGCCGCTAGCTAGAGCAAAGCATGAGGGCCATGCTAGTTCCATAGGAATGCAGTACTTGGATACTAGTAGTTAGTTTATGTTATCGATTATTACTGTAATATTTTGAAACATTATAAGATTTTGTTATTTCACAGTGTGTTTGAAATAAAGAGATATTATTCATGAAATGTTTCAGAAATTACTTTTTGCATATTAAAAAGTTGTCCATGATTTTTCACAAGTTTGTAAAAAATCTAAAATTCCATAGCTACTTATTGAGGTGGGAACCTCAATAGGGGTATGACGCTATTATGAATGCTTTATATACAGCTGGTAGGATTAAATATTCATAAGTACTTATCAGAGTGAGTAAGTATTGGAAGTGACCAGTTTCAAGTCTACTTCATGGAGTCTATGTCATAAGTATTGACTTGATGATAGGTTGTCCTTCGACCTGAGATATTTGGTTTGTAGGCATGAGGACTGTTGTACTCTTAGCATGTTCTAACGATGCACCGTAACTGGGTAGCTATAAGGGGCATGACTAGATGCAGCGGAAGCCATGTTTGCAGATGAGGGTAGTCAATATGGGATTTACACCTCCTTTATGGGAGAGATATTTCCGGGCCCCCTGATGATTAAGATTGGCAGAAATGCGTGGCCACGCTCGGATATAATAACAGTGGTTATTTGGAAAGTCCGTAACTGCAGGTAGTCAAAATCAGTGTCAGGAAATACTTGAGTTTATGATTGAACAATCTCAGCTCCATGTCTAAAACTCATTTTAGAAATATCGTGTGTAAAAGGAATGAACTTGTGTACAATTCAAAAATATGAATCGTATCCTTGGCTATAAGAGATCTTATAACCTGGTTAACCTAAGTGTCTGGTTAGGGACCTCCTTAGGCTAATGGTGACAGTTAAGTTACTTGTCTGGCACAAGTGGGTGTCTGAAGGGATTATGTGCAAAACAGTAATTAGGATTACCATGTCCAATGTTATAAGACACTAGTGGGTCACACTGCTACACACCCAACCCGAGACCTATTGGACTTATTGTGTGGAAATAATTAATTAAGTTTAATTATTTAAAAGAGAGAAAAGAATAAAGAATAAATTGTTTATTTATTATTTATCAGTTAAAGATAATTATTTAATTAATAAGTTTAATTAATTAAAGATAATTATTGAGAGTTATTTTTGGTTTGGGATTCCTTATAACACTGCCATATTTCATAATTACTTTCTCACAAAGAAATTCCAAAACCTCTATCTCTCTCTCTCTTGGGTCGCCGACCATACACACACACGCCGGAGTTCTTTTCCGATCAATCCTAGGCGGTCTAGCAGTCAGTCTCAAGGTGGTGAAGTAGTGGTGTATCCCTCACTAGCTTCCGGAGCAATTTTTGGTATCGTAAGGTAAACACGTAAAAACCCCCTTTGATATTGTATTTGATTAGTTACTGATGGATCTCTGTTCGGGTTGGTTTTATCCGCTGCGTTAATTGTTTTATCCGAACGAACCCAACAGTAAGGAACTTCACATACCATGTTGAAGTTCCATGAGATGTGATTTAGAGGAGTCTAGATAAGGGGTTCTTGGAGGTATATTAGGGTGATTCAAGACATGTATGAGATAATGAGAGGACTTATGTTAGGAACCAATCAGTGAAACAAACTATCTCCCAGTGGAGACAAGCCTACACCAAGGATCAACACTAAGCCTTTTTCATTTTTGTTATGATTATGGATGAAATCTTTAGGGGGATTTAGGGAAGTGTCCCACGGCATATGTTGGTCCCTAACAACAACGTGTTGGTAGCAAAGTCAAAAATTGAGGTCACCAAGAAGTTGAAGTTGAAAAGATTATGTGCAAGACAGTAACTGGGTTTACCGTGTCCAATGTTATAAGACACTACTGGGTCATACTGCTACACACCTGAATAGAGATCATCTGGATTATAATTGTGTGTGAAATAAATAATTAAGTTTAATTATTAAAATGAGAGAGAGATTAAATAATAAATTGGTTATTTATTATTTAAATATTAACTTTTATATTTATGGAAATAAATTATTAGTTAATATATTAATTAACAGTTTGTTAATTAAAGAGTTTTATTCATCTAAAAGTCTGATGAGCTTTTTAGTTGTAATGGGTTTTCTACATGGATACTGCCTTATTTATGTTTATAAATAAGGGCAATATCTAAGGTTTTTATCATCTGAATTCATTAGTAGCTTTCATAGCAAGAAAACCCACAATCTTCTCACCTCTCTCTATCTTGGCGTCGATATACACCCACACACGTACCAAGTTCGGTTTTTGGTTAATCCTTGGTGGTCTAGCAGCCTGTCTCACGGTGGTGCAGTAGCGGTGTATCCCTCGCTAGCCTTCCGGAATCATTTTTCGTATCATCAAGAGGTAAACCGATAAACTAACTTTACATTGTGTCTGATAAGTTTTGGTTGGATATACAATTGGGATTAATTTTATTCCGCTGTGTTAATCGTTAATTGTTCAAATAATCCCAACAGTGGTATCAGAGCCACTTCCATAATCTATCGGTTTTGTTAAGTTTGTGATAAATAAGATTTCATGTAAAACCAATCCGTGTTTTATGTTTTATAAAATTTTTAATTTTATCTGCTTATCGTATTAAAAATTTAAATTTTATCGTGAATCAATCCACCACGACGATCGGCGGTGGAACGGTGGCAGCTAGCCGACCGAACCACCTGGGACGATCGCCGGCCACCGCGAGCGGTGGCAATGGCGTCGGTGGTGGCGTGGTTGTTTGACCGATCGACCACCAAACCTAACCACCAAAGCCCAAAGGCGTGGTGGCGGCTGATGGTTCCGACCACCGACAGGCATCGGTGGTTGTTGTGTTTCTCAATCGCTGCGCAAGGTGATGGGGGTAGCGTTAATGTCGCTGCTATCGCCGACGAATATAGACCACCAATCGGCGGCGATGGTTGGTTTTGTGAATGCCGCGAGCGGCGGCGATGGACACCTCGGCTGTCGTTGTCGCAAACCCACCGGCAGCAGCGATGGCGATGGCGTTAGCCATCGTGGTCGTCGCGGTGGCAGTGGCGATTGATCGTCACTGTCACCACCGGTCGTGGGATACGGTGACTCAAATCTTACGGCCACGCCAGGCGGCGGCGGTGGTGTTTTTTCGAATTGGACGGATAGCGGCGATAACAGTGGCGCGTTGCTACAGCTGTCATCGCAAGCCACGTGCGACCGGTGGCGGCGGCGACGCCTTTGCGTTGTTGCCATCGCCGAGAGATGACGGTGATGATGGTTGTTGTCGTTTCCGATCGCCGGAAGATTTAGCCACCGATCGACAGCCTCGTTTAGGCGAATCGGTGGCGATGGTCGTTAGAGGTACACATGTGCCGGTTACAAGCGGCGGTGATGGTAGCTAGTCCCGCCATTATCGTCGCATCCGGTGATGAAAATGACGGCTTTACCGTTAGTATCAATGAAATCAATCGGTAAAACAAATAGGCTTTGCAAGGATAAGGTTTGTTCTCAACCAGATAGGTTTGAACCCTGTTTTAAGAATAATTATTTTATTTGGTAAAAATTTTATTTACCTTATAAAAAATAAATTAGTTGGTTTTATTAATTCAAGAAATCTTATTTTTCATAACGTTTTGTTTCTAGTTTAAATTATTAAACTGCTTCTAGTTGTCATAGCCAATCCCCTAGACCTATGGTTGTGTTTTTTTATTTTATTTTATCTCCGTTATGGTAAGGGAGGTCTGCGTGCCATTTACAACCCTATTGTATTTTTAATTTTTGATTTAGACTGGTGGCCTGCGTGCGACTTACAACCCGATTTATTGTAATTAAAAACACATTAACTGAAGATGGAGCTTGGAGGCACAACCAAAGATGTCGGAGCCAGTGGGAGCGCCAAGATTTCATGCCTTGTGGTTTGTTTGGTCACATAGGATTGAGACCGGCGGTTCTCGTGTTGGCTCACGAAACTGACATTAGTTGTGGGCAAAGCTATGACATTGTTTTGTTTTATCTTGCATGGTTTGTTGTAGTTACCTAATTTAGATAAAACAATTTTTTTCAAAATCTAATAAATTGTGTAAAAAGGGGTTCGATTACAGTTTGTTTTTCGAATCAGTTAATTTAAGTTTTTGAAATTAAAACTGGCTAAAACCTTAGAAAAAATCTTAGATCAGTTAATGTGACCCATTTGTGAACACCTTTGGCGTAAGATACATGGGAGTTGGAAGAGCCCAAACCTTGGACGCCCGCGTTCAAACCCCAAGTCAAAGGGGGTGAAAAGACTCTGCGATAATCGGGTGGTACCAGCCAGAGTATATCCAGTTCAAAATGGTGCGATCTATTTTGGTTTTTGTTACAATTCACAGGGTGGTACCGGGCCAAAACACACTATAGGGACTAAATATGCACGGACTCTTTTATCCGATGTCCCGACGATCTAGAAGTCGTGTCTTCGATTAAAGATACGATTGGTATAAGTTATTACCTACCAGAAATAGCATGAGTTGACTTGTGTGCTCAAACCGCTTGTCGATTCATGTGAAATATGGATTCTAGTCTAATAAATTTATTGTTCTAAGGTAATAATTTATTAGAATTTTATAATCAAATAACTAAATCGGGATTTTATTCGTGTAGATGTCTTATACTGCTATTCCGTTTTATTCACCTGAGGAATCTCTCCGCCTTATAATGGGGAAATGGAAGCTTACAGGCCAAAAAATTTCAGTTTGGAAAATGCATCTTGACAATGTCTTGAATGCACAGGGTAAGCGATACGTGATTCAGATTCATGGCTGACGAATCAGATGTGATGTCGATCCTATCTTTCTCTACTTCACCCGAGTTCACGGCTGATTTAAGAGTTAAGTATTGCCATGAGGTCATGAAGGATTTAGAAAACCAGGTAGGTTTCTATAAGTACTGTGGGAAGTATCTATCATGCAGGAAATTTATTCACTGAAACTGGAAAAAGGTCAATCCGTTAAAGATCATCTCCTGGAAATGAGGAGACTCTTTAAAAGTTTGTCGCGTATGGGATACAAGATGGTTCAGGAAGAGCTGGTATATCTCATGTGGTTCTCACTCCCGAAGGAGATACGTGTCACAGCTAGTGAGTACATGGGAGAGCCAAAGATGGACGTGGCAAAGGTTCATGAGGATATTTTGGCCAGTCTGGAACCAAAACAAACAGCAGTTGTTGAGCTCATGGATAGTGACTGGATTGACGAGCTGGGAGATCTAAGTTGCCCAGAATGCGGTAGCAAAGACATTTGTGCTCACTCGATGGACATCGACCAGCTAGACATTGGTTCACCCAATGCACCAGGTATCTTTATGATAGACTGTTTGATCACTTCTTATGAATCATGGGTACTTGATACAGGCAGTGGTAATCACATTTGTAATCATTTACAGGGATTCAAAAGAAGGGAGACCTTGAGGAAGGATCGTTCGAACCTACGAGTCATTGAAGGCACGATGCTTGTAGCTGAAGCTGTGGGATCTTACAGTCTTAGTTTACCCTCGGGTCTAGTTTTGGAACTTGAGAATTGCTACTATGTTCCTAGAATGATCAAAAACGTTATTTCTTTGATTTATTAATAGACCAAGGTTTTTATTATAAATATTATTATAAACTGATTTCTTGCTTTAAAAATGATATCTTTTATTTCAAAGCAACACCCACTAATTGTAATAACTGGAAAATTTGAATTTTTTTTAGCAACTTGATTTTTGGCATTAGTTACCTAGTTTGAGAGAATAAGTGGAAAAAGGGGTTGAATATGTAAAGTTTGAAAGTGGTTAAGTGTTGGGCTTAATCTTTATGGGTAATGGGCTTGGCCTTTTGGGCCCAAGTATAAAAGGGAGTAAACCCTAGTTTATACCATTTTTTGGTAAAGAGATTAAGGTGTGAGTGTGTGTGTTTGCTAGAAGAAGAGGAACGGAGGTGTTTTGGGAAAGATCTTCATCAAGCAAGTAAGTTTTCCTACTTTTTTTGATGTTAATTACTGTAGTTCGATCTTTATGTTGATTTGGTTTAATTAGAGATCCAATTAAGCCATTAGATGTTTAAAATCTGAGTTTTTGGGTGCCTTGGGGCTGTTTTGTTTGAAAATTCCGTTTTCCCGACTCGGATTTGAGTTTCCCGACTCGGCCAGCTGAGTTTCCCGACTCGGGTTTTGGTTTCCCGACTCAGAATTCAGGCCAACCCGACTGGGTTCGACTGGGTTCCGTTCAGAATATTGTCGCGTTAAGATCGGGATTTTAAAAAATCGATAGGGTTGTATCGGGTTGAGAAAAGTGAGGCTAAGTTTGTCCTAGAAGGTCACAGTAGGGACTTGCGATAGATTTGTAATGCTAACGCCTTAGAACATCTACAGGTACGTTAGGTGAGGGCATCGACGAGTCAGTAAGAATTTCCTCAGGTGAGTTCCCTTGCCTGATTGAATGGGATGATTATTTTAAACAGTATTTAAAAATGCCCATTCTGTTTTCGATAAATGATTTGACTGATGGAATGTCTCATGATTTTTATGATGATATGATATGGATTGATAATTACGTTTAAGCATGCTTAAAATGGTAATGTATGAATTAAATTGTTGATAGATGTGTTGCACTGTGGACACTGGGTACCTTGGAACTTTATGTTCCTTGGGAGATTTTTCTAAGTGGTCCTGTAACAACCCAAATTCCAATTAATGTAATGTCAACATCCCAGTGATCTAACGCAACGGAATTAATTATCAAACTCAAAACTTGGCATTCAAGCCCAATACAAAAAATCCAACAGTGATAAAATCAAAGGTAATGTCAGTGGAATAACCCTCCACAGCTGAGATAAACTATAACTAATGACCATATATCGGATATCCAAGGTTGACCTCTCGTCTAACACTGAGTCTTCTCATTTCCTTTCAAGGTTGCTTCTCTACGAACTTCCCCTAAAAATGGCTTTAAAAGGTTTTGAAAGCGAGGGTTAGACCATAGGGTCTAGTGAATTCCCTCAAAACAAACAGTTTATTCGCAAATCCGGCCCGCTGGCCTAAAGTCAAAACATACAACAATTCAGATGTGTTGCGGACAAAGAAATTCCCGTCACATAGTGACCATCAATCCATGCCCAACCAGCGCCTAACTATAACTCCCAACAGACGTAGTCCCAAGGTACCCACAAGTGGTTGATCGGACCACTTAGAAAAATCTCCCAAGGAACATAAAGTTCCAAGGTACCCAGTGTCCATAGTGCAACACATCTATCAACAATTTAATTCATACATTACCATTTTAAGCATGCTTAAATGTAATTTTCGTTTCATATCAATTCATATAAATTGTCAAACATCATCAGTCAAAACATTTCAAAACAGAATGGACATTTTAAAACATTTAAAACACAGTCCATTCAATCAGGCAAGGGAATTCACCTGGTTGGTTGTTCTGAAATTCTAGCAACTTCCCCAACGGTTCGCCTACAATCGAAGATATTAAAGACTTAACACTAACATAAAAGTCTAACCATGAGACCCTACAAACCCGAGTCGGGATTTATGCTTCCCCGAGTCGGGAAATTTACTTTCCCGAGTCGGGAATAGTCTAAATCCCGAGTCGTCCCTTAGACACACCGAGTCGGGAAATACCAAAACCCGAGTCGTAACTTGGCTGAACAAATGGTACTTAACATACGACCGAGTCGGGTTTCACACTTTCTTGAGTCGGGAATAGTACAAAACCCGAGTCGTAACTTAGCTCAACGAAACAATACCCCAACTAACACCGAGTCGGTAAACCAAATCTCGAGTCGGGAAACTTGACTGGCCGAGTCGGGAAACCAAATATCGAGTCGGGAAACTCGACTGGCCGAGTCGGGAAACACGACTGGCCGAGTCGGGAAACACGACTGGCCGATTTGGGAAACCAAATCCCGAGTCGGGAAACTCAACTGGCCGAGTCGGGATACTTAAATCCCGAGTTGGGAAACTTAAATTCGAGTCGGGAAATTTTGCAGATTCACAAAAACAACCTAGAACTCGATTTTTTTAGGCTCTAAATCAATCCAAAATGATTTTAATTGGTTCCAACACACTTTCTAATCAATCTACAGTAACTTTTAAGCTATAAAACACCTATTCATACCTTGGTTTCGATGATTCTCGAAGATGATGATGATGCCTCTCTTCAAAGAACACACACAACACACACACATTAGGAATTTTCCAAAATGACCAAAAACCCTAGTTTACCATTCTTATAAACTTGGGCCCAAGGCTAAGCCCAAAACCAATAACCCTTTTCGAACTTTTACACCTTTAACCCCTCTTTACACATTTTCTTTCAAACTATGCAATTAACGCCATAGAAATCAATTTACTAATAAAATTAAAATTTCCGCTTATTACAGGTCCGATCAACCACATGTGGGTACCTTGGGACTACGTCCCTTGGGAGTTATAATTAGGCGCCGGTTGGGCCTGGATTGATGGTCACTATATGACGAGGATTTCTTTGTCCGCAATACATCTGAATTGTTGTATGTTTTGAAATTAGGCCAGCGGGCCAAAGTTTGCGAATAAACTATTTTGAGGGAATTCACTAGACCTTATGGTCTAACCCTCACTTTCAAAACCTTTTGAAAACATTTTCAAGGGAAGTTCGTAGAGAAGCATCCTTGAAGGAAATGAGAAGGCTCAGAGTTAGACGAGAGGTCAACTTCGGACATCCGATAGATGGTCATTAGTTATAGTTTATCTCAGCTGTGGAGGGTTGTTCCACTGACGTTACTTTTAGAATTTTTCATGGTTGGATTACTATATTGGGCTTGAATGCCAAGTTTTGAGATCTATATTTAATTCCGCTGCGTTAGATCACTAGGATGTTGACATTATATTTATTGGAAATTTGGGTCGTTACACTAATGGTCTATATGTATTAAATCTACAAGAAAATAAAGAAGTCTATCATATAAGTAAACGATCGGAAGAAATAGAGGATCAGACTTACCTCTGGCATTGTCGTCTCGGACACATAAACAAGAAACGCATAGAACAACTCCAGATAGGAGGAATTCTAGGGTCTTTTGATTTTAGACCATTTAACAGCTGCGAGTCTTGTTTGTCTGGCAAAATGACAAAAAAACATTTCAATAAAGATAATGAAAGAGCAAGTGAATTGTTAGGAATAATACACACAGACGTGTGTGGACCTTTCAGTCATGAAGCTAGAGGAAGATACCGGTACTTCATTACCTTTACTGACGATTTTAGTAGGTATGGTTATGTCTACCAGATAAGACATAAATCTGAAGCCTTTGAAAGATTTAAGGAATTTTAGAATGAAGTACAAAACCAACTTGACAGAAAGATCAAGTTTATGCGGTCAGATCGAGGTGGGGAATATCTCAGTCAGGAATTCGACAATCATTTGATAGATTGTGAAATTGTTTCACAACTCACACCTCCGTATACACCTCTGATGAATGGTGTGTCAGAAAGGAGGAATCGTACCTTACTTGATATAGTACGATCAATGATGTGTCGTTCCTTACTACCAGTATCATTTTGGGGACATGCGCTCGAAACAGCAGCTCGTATATTGAACAGAGTGCCAACTAAATCGGTAGAAAAGACCCCGTACGAGATTTGGACGCGTAAGAAACCTAAATTGTCTTTTCTGAAGATTTGGGGCTGTGAGGCGTACGTCAAACGACCAACCTCTAAAAAACTGAAACCCAAATCAGATAAGTGCATCTTCGTAGGTTATCCCAAGACAACTATGGGATACTACTTCTACAATCCTACCGAGAACAAAGTCTTTGTGGCTCGGAATGGAGAATTTCTGGAAGACAAGTTTCTCAGTACTGAGAATACTAGAAATGATGTAGAACTACAGGAGGTAGAGGAAGATGCTACTTTACCGATTGTTGAGCAAGTCACTCAACAAGAACATGTTGAGACTCAACCAGAAGTGGTTGAGGAAGTGCAAACACATGACCTTCGCAGATCCACTAGGGTTAGGCAAGAGCCAGATAGGTATCTTGGATTTTTAGTCTCCCAAAATAGTGGAGACCTGAATGAGCCTACATCCTATGGAGAAGCTGTCTCAGGAAATGAGTCTAAACAATGGCTGGAAGCCATGAAGGAAGAGATGCAATCCATGTACGACAACCTGGTATGGGAGTTGACAGATTTGCCCCAACACTGTAAAGTTGTCGGGAACAAATGGGTATTCAAGAAGAAAACTTACATGGATGGGAATGTGCACACGTTTAAGGCAAGACTGGTAGCAAAAGGTTTCACACAAACTCATGGTATTGACTATGATGAAACTTTTTCACCAGTAGCCATCCTAAAATCTATTAGGATTCTGATGGCCATCTCAGCGTACTTTAACTATGAGATTTGGCAAATGAATGTTAAAACAACCTTCCTTAACGGGAAATGAACAGAGGATGTTTACATGCTACCACCAGATGGGTTTGTAGATCCCAAGAATCCTAATAAGGTGTGCAAGTTGTTAAAATCCATTTATGGATTAAAACAAACATCTATGAGCTGGAACTTACATTTTGATGAGCGAATCAAAGAATTTGGTTTTACCAAAAGTGAGTTTGAGCCATGTGTTTACACTAAGTTCAGTGGGAGCATAGTAACCTTCTTGGTCTTATATGTAGATGATATTCTACTGATTGGAAACGATGTACAAACCTTACAGGGAGAAGCCGCCTATATACTTGGTATAAAGATCTATAGGAATAGATCTAGACGGCTTATCGGGCTTAGTCAAAGTACATACATTGACAAAATCTTGAAGCGATTCAGGATGGATGAATCCAAGAAAGGATTTATCCCAATGCAACATGGCATTGTGCTAAGTAAAGCACATTGTCCTGTATCTAGTGAAGAACAGGACAAAGTGAAATCGGTTCCATATGCTTCTACAATTGGGTCGATTATGTATGCCATGTTATGTACTAGGCTTGGTGTTGCTTACTCAGTAAGTGTTACGAGCAGATACCAGCGGAACCTAGGTGAAGCTCATTGGGTGGCTGTCAGGAACATTCTCAAGTACTTGAGACGAACTAAAGATATGTTCTTGGTCTTTGGAGGATCTGAGGATGAGATTAGTGTCACAGGCTTTACTGACGCTAGTTTCTAGACCGACAGAGATGATTTTAAATCACAGTCTGGGTACGTATTTACCCTAAACGGAGGCGCGATCTCGTAGAAGACCTCGAAGCAATATACTATAGCAGATTCCACTACAGAGGCAGAGTACATTGCAGCATTAGATGCAGCAAAGGAAGCAGTCTGGCTCAGGAATTTTATCTTGGATCTAAGAGTTGTAGCCAGTATCTCTAGACCCGTAGATATCTACTGTGATAACTCTGGAGCTGTAGCACAAGCAAAGGATCCCAGAGAACATCACAAGTCAAGACATGTACTCAGGAAGTATCACCTCATCCGAGAGATCATTTGAAGAGGAGACGTCAGAATATGCAAGATTCCGACGGACGAGAATGTCGCAGATCCGCTGACAAAGCCGCTAGCTAGAGTAAAGCATGAGGTGCATGCTAGTTCCATAGGAATGCAGTACTTGGATACTAGTAGCTAGTTTATGTTATTGATTATTACTGTGATATTTTTGAAATGCTATGTCATGTAAAAGCTTGTTATTTCAACAGTGTGTTTTGAAATAAGGAGGTTTTATTTTTAATGATTGTTTCAAAATTGATCAGTTTTGGCATATTTAAAGTTATCCATGATTTTCAAAAAAACTTTGTTAAGAAATCTAAATGTCCATAGCTACTTGTTGAGGTGGGAACCTTAATGGGGGTTATAACGCTATTATGAATGTTTGATGTGATACTCTAAGTAAAGAGCATATGTAAAATTTATGTGATTAAACATTCATAGATACTCATCAGAGTGTTTGAGTATTGGAGGTGACCAGTTTCAAGTCTGATTCATGGAGCCTATGTCACTAGCATTGACTTGATGATAGGTTGTCCTTAGACCTAAGATATCTGGTCTGCAAGCATGAGGACTACTGTACTCTTAGCACGTTCTAACGCCACACCGTAGCTGGGTGGCTATAAAGGGCGTGACTAGATGCAGCGGAAGCCCTGTTTACAGATACAGGTAGTCAAGATGGGATTTACACCTCCTCTATAGGAGAGATATTTCCGGGCCCCTTGACGATTAAGATTGGTAGAAATGTGTGGCCACGCTCGGATAGAATAACATTTGTTGTTTGGAAAGTTCCGTAACTGCAGGCAATCGAAATTAGAGTCAAGAAATACTTGAGTTTAAGATTGAAATCGCCAGCTCCATATCTAAAACTCACTTTAGGAATATCGAGTGTAAAAGGAATGAACCTGTGTACAATTCAAGTATGAATCGTATCTCTGGATATAAGAGATCTTATAACCTGGTTAACCTAAGTGTCTGGCTAGGGACCTCCTTAGGCTAATGGTAACAGTTAAGTTACTTGTCTGGCACATGTGGGAGTCTGAAAGGATTATGTGCAAGACAGTAACTGGGTCTACCGTGTCCAATGTTATAAGACACTAGTGGGTCACACTCTACACACTTGAATAGAGATCATCTGGATTATTTGTGTGTGAAATAAATAATTAAGTTTAATTATTAAAATGAGAGAGATTAAATAATAAATTGGTTATTTATTATTTAAATATTAACTTTTATATTTATGGAAATAAATTATTAGTTAATATACTAATTAACAGTTTGTTAATTAAAGAGTTTTAATTCATCTAAAAGTCTGATGGCTTTTTAGTTGTAATGGGTTTTCTAAATGGATACTGCCTTATTTATGTTTATAAATAAGGGCAATATTTAAGGTTTTTATCATCTGAATTCATTAGTAGCTTTCATAGCAAGAAAACCCACAATCCTCTCACCTCTCTCTCTCTCTCTTTCTCTCTTGGCGCCGATATACACCCACACACGTACCAAGTTCAGTTTTTGGTTAATCCTTGGCGGTCTAGCCTGTCTCACGGTGGTGCAGTAGCGGTGTATCCCTCGCTAGCCTCCAGGAATCGTTTTTTCGTATCATCAAGAGGTAAACCGATAAACTAACTTTACATTGTGTCTGATAAGTTTTGGTTGGATATACAATTGGGATTAATTTTATTCCGCTGCGTTAATCGTTAATTGTTCAAATAATCCCAACAGAAGTAGTGAAGGGTGACTTTGGAAGCTCGCAAATATAGTTGTTCTAAGACAAATATGTGTGTGTGTGTGTGTGTGTGTGTGTGTGTGTGGTACTATTTCAAGGAGGAGGAAAAGGGATAGATCGAGAGGACATAAAAATAGATATGTCGTATGGATTGGAATGTTGTGACAAGAAAACCATTAAGAAGATGCTTAGATTGATATATGGTTAAACCATGTTATACAAAATTTAAATGAGTTTTTTTCTTGGAAGTTTCTAGTTGCCCAAATAACAAATAAACCGAGGTATGAAACGTTACTTTGGTTTGGGCATGTTTGTAGGAGACCGATGACGACGTAATGAGAATGAAAAGAGTTGTTGTAGAGGGGGTGAGAAGGTAGGGAAGGTCGAGGAGAAAGTTGGATAAGTAATTCGGGTTGAACATAACAACCTTAGATACTTCCAAGGACACGACCATTGATAGGAGTACTTGGAGATGAAAGATTATGGTAGGAGTCTAGGAAGGGGGACCTATGGCTAGCATAGGTGGGAGAAGGGAGTTGGACTTGTTAGGATGGTTTAGATGGCTACAGTTTAGGTTAGAATTATGTTTCTGCTATACTTTGTATGTGTGATATTGCTTTAGCTTACCTTTTATACATGTTCAATATACATGCCCTTACTAACTTTGCTTGTGTATTGTTACCATATGCTAATCTTTTTTGCACACACTATTACACAAACTGACGGTCTTCTCAGAAACAACCTTCTACTATTTATGGTAGAAGTCAGATATGCATAAATTCTCTTCTTTACTTTCATATGAAATTTACTTGGTTTATTTATTGTGGAAGAAAGCGAAAATATATGATTAACGTTAAAAAATAAGTGGATTACAACTAGTAGTGGTGGAGACCCATCCAAGGGAGTGGGGTCTCTTAACCTAGTCAACCTCCAAAAAGTAATTCTTTTTTATATAATTAGCTTTTAACTTGTAATTTTTTCATCAATTAAACCACTTGACAACATTGCATTTACAGTAAGGCATTAAAAGTTGAAATCCTTCGTGTATGTGTTTCTTAGAATTCGACCTCACTTAACAAAATTTATGGATCCACAATATAAAGTAAAAACTCTAATGTATTGCATTTTCTAAAATCAGAAACATGTTTCAAATGAATGTGCTATTTATATATGAAAAACTTAGGCTATATTTACTTCTGGAAAAAATTTCTGTTTTCTAAAAGAAAAATATTCTAAAAAAAAATCAAAAATCAAAAAACTTGTTTACTTAATTCAATTTAGAAATCTTTTTCCAAAAAAATAAAATTTTCATTTTCAAAATTTACATTTAAATTAGAAAACTACTTTTTATATTTTTCCAATTTTCATTTTCATTTTCATTTTCATTTTCATTTTCCATTTTCACTTTCAATTGCCCGTCCCTTTCTCGTCGTTGGCCACCGCCACCACCATCGCCACCGCCACCACGCCACCACCGTCACCACCGCAACCCCGCTGCCGCCAACGTCGCCGCCGAGGCCACTGCCATCGCCGCCGTCGTTGCCGAGGCCTCCGCCGAGCCACCGCCACCACCGTCGTCGAGGCCACCACCACCACCGCCGTCGTCGTTGTGACCACCGCTAGTGCAATATTTTAAAAAATGAAAAACGAAAAGTGATGGAAAAAGCACAACAAAACGAGTTTTCTACTTTTTTAAAAATGGAAAATGAAAACTCCATCATTTCAAGTAAACGGGATTTCTAAAATTTTCATAGAAACTAAAAATCAAAACTCAACTCCATTATCTAAAAACGTTTTCTATGAAATAAAAACACTTTTCCACAAGTAAACATAGTTTTAACTTTTGATGTTTTTTTGATGTTTTATCTCAAGGAATCTGTCTAAAATCCTATATAATATACAATATTTGATTTAATTATTATAATGATTACGCCATCTATTC
The DNA here is from genome assembly GCA_030169165.1 of Centaurea solstitialis. Classification (NCBI taxonomy): domain Eukaryota; kingdom Viridiplantae; phylum Streptophyta; class Magnoliopsida; order Asterales; family Asteraceae; genus Centaurea; species Centaurea solstitialis. The sequence goes on from CM058040.1 coordinate 57,001,456, forward strand.
ATTATAACATCATGCGGGTCTCATTTTTTATTCCAATAATCAATTATGTACTATTATTATATTTATGAAGATCTTTCACACTAGCTGCAATTTTATTCAGACAAGAAAAGTATCTTTTCATAAAATGAATTTGTTAAATGGGAGTATAACTTTTTGAACATATCATTTAGGTATATTTTATTTGTTTAAATATCTACAATAATCAATACACATTGAAGATAAAATATATTAAAAGTTATTTTTTATGTGTTATGTATTATTTATCAAGCACAATATTTAAAATTATAAATTAATGATGTGTAAATATAATTTTTTTAAACCAGATTTTTGAGTTCATACAACTGACTAATATTATAATCAAATATATGATAAATCTAATTTTAAATATAAAATATCTAAGATATAATTAAATATTAAGCTTAATATAATATTGTTGTTATAAAAAATATACATTATTAATACATGGTCCTGTTTTTTTATTAACTTTCTACGATGTTAATCGTGTTAACTTATCATAACTATTGATCTTAATAATAATTATTTAACTATAGAATTTCATTTATTACATTAAATACAATTTGACATGTTTATGAATGCACACAAGTATTTTGGTTCAAAATTATAAAAATCAAATTAGGAAACAATTGTCGCAAACATAATATTCGGATACACATTACACGAAATCGAATCCCGACGTTTGGGGAAAACTTCAAATCTTCAAATGATAATCTTCATATGTGTTGTAACAACTAGTTCCATTTTATCAAACATTTAACATAATAAGTAACCAGAAAGTTGCGGCATCTTTAATTAAAAGTAAAAGTAACAATTTTCCCAAAAAGGGTCCATAGGAAATAACTTTAAAAGTAACAATCTCAATTTAATTCGGTTTGCAAACCAAAACATTCCAAGAAAAGTGTTTAATGTTCATCTCCCAAAAATCTCTATTAAACTTCTGAACTGAGCTGATCCGAGTCATCAAGCTGATGCCTTTCCTTATCCTTGGAAGAGGTACCTGACACTAAACAACATGAAACCACAACGGGTTAAGCATAAAGCTTAGTGAGCACAAACCTAGGCTCTATGCATGCACATAAATAATCATAAGCATTTAACTGCAAACTGAACATGTATCGTGACCTCTACTCAAGATGAAATCACCAAGAGTATCATGACTGACACTGTTACTAGGCCTTCAAATTCCAACTTCCTAGGGGTCAAACACCACCATAGGTACTATCATAAAATTACATGTCAGTTACATAACAACACACACTACATGATCATGAAAATAGCAATCGCGAACACAGGTTAATATACTCACCTGACAGTAGAGCCTGAAAATCACACACACTTGATATAGAGTCAAACGTAGAGGTTACATACAAATAGCACACATATAAACAACCTTTCATGTATGACTCTAACCCCGTACTCGAACATTCGAGCCATAGACATGGTATATTTATCCCAATGGCTCCCAATTTCTACCAATAACTATTGTTTAACTACCTTAAGAGAAACCATGAAAGAAAGTCCCAAATCGAACCCGAATGCAAAACTTGCATTTTGGGAACAGCGAGATCGACGGGTGGTCGGCGGGTCGCCACCCGCAGGTGACTTGTCGATACCTACAGGTTGAAATCCATGCGGGTCGACGCCCTTTTCAGTCGAGAACCAAACCCCCAAAACGTTTTCTGCACTATCTAGACCAAATTAAGCATGTACAAAGATCCCATAACATCTAACAACAACTCAAAAACATTAAATCGACATATAAAACCTAATTGATGATCCAAAGATCATCAATTTGCTACTTTCTAACCATAAACCCTAACCTTGAATCAAAAATCATCAATTGACACACACGTAAACCATAAACGAGTGATTACCTTGATCACAAACACTGACAACAACGATTGCTACTTTGCTAACCCGAAAGAACGATCTCCTCCTTGCAATTTCAACACCAAAATCGCCCAAACCTTCCTCCCCTCTCTCCCAAAATCGACTTCTGTAACTGATAAGGGGAATTGGGAGTTTTACTTCCCTTATATATGTTGGGTTTTTACTTGATCCCTCGCGTCAAACTGTCACGAGGATCACTGTGGATCTCAAACCTAACTGGATTGAGGTACACCATAAATCGAATGGCCAAGCTAATCAAAGGATTTATTCAATCAAACCATATGGGTTCAATTAAGCGGAAGCGATATGAATTATAAACCCAAATAATACACAGATCTTTATTCGTCTTTCAGTTAATCATATTATGGTTTAGAAATAATTACCTGGAACGCTTGAGTTAGATCCACCGGTGATCGAACAAACGAATATTCCTCTAGCAAAATTAATCCCGAAACAACCGAAAAACCAAACTAGCTTTTGGTGGAGGGCGGCGCCGGTTTTGGAGAGAAGTAAGGAGAGAGAGGGTTTTCTGAAAACTGGTTTCTGAATAATAATTTTTCCAAAATCAATAATGCTTATTTATATGGAAGAGTTTCCATATATTAAGTTTCCTTATAATTATCCAATAGATTTATCATTTTCTTTTCCTTAAAGAAAAGAATATTCTATTTCAACTGGATAATTATCTATTAATTATTCAATCTATTATATATTTATTTACCTAATAAATATATAATTCACATAATTAATTAATAACCCTTTAACTTTGGGATTTCTGACCGAAATTATACAACTGATTTATAATTAACTATTATAAATCCAATCTCTCCATTTCTGGGATTATTTGACTTATTCGATTTATAGGTCCTCACAGGTGTGACCCTCAAGTGTCTTATAACATTGGATGTGTAATCACTGGTTTGTCAACTTCTGCACATAATTACTAACAGACTCCCACTTGTGCAAGTTGGTAATAACGCCTTGATCACACAGACCTAAGGAGGCCCCTAGACAGGCACTTAGGCTGACCAGGTTACAAGAACTCTTATACCCAGATAGGTGATTCAAACATTTCCACAAGGAAACAACATTTATAAAACAACTGTTCATAAATTGGGTATATCTTGGCTTTTCCCTTTGCAACATGATATTTCATCTTTGAGTATGAGCCTGGATAAAGTCAACTCTGATTACTCAAGATTATGTTTCTTGACTATCCGACCTCTACTGATAGGTAAACGACAAAGAACTAATCAGTTCGTTTGGGCATGGCCATGCACTTCATCAGTATATTTAGTTAGTCAAGGGGCCCGAAAATATCTCTCTTCATAGAAGAGCTGCAAATCCCATCTTGCATATCTGCATTTAATACCACGGCTTCCGCTGAATCTAGTTACGCCCTTTATAGCCACCCTGTTACGGCGTAGCGGTTGAACGCACTAAGTATCCAACAGTCCTCATGATATCAAACCAAATACCTCAGGTGATAAGGACAACCACTGTGAGAGTTACTTATGACAGTTTCCAAGAAGTAATCTCAACCGCGGATCACGTCTGATATTCGCTACTCTATCGAATATCTGTGCAGCTTTTGGTCTACAACACTTGTAGCTGTTATTCAACAACTGATCATAACTACCCAAAAACTCACAATGACTTTAACACCCTATCAAGTTCCCACAATGATAAGTTGTCACGGACAAATTTTGAATGAAAACTGAAAAACTAGTTTCATTCCTGGATTATAAAACATGTAAAATATAAAAGCGATAAAGAAACTAATTTTGTTTAGTCCATATTACACTCTGTAATAATAACAAAATTAATAACATTTCTTTATTACTTTTATGGTGTATATTCAACGTTTGTTAAATACTGGTCTAAATGAAGTATCACCTTTCTTCAGTTTAAACCTTTTCATTAATGTTTACCAAATTAATCAAAGTGACAACCAAAACAATACAAGTTTGTATCTCCTGATACAATCTACTTGATTGTGCTAATCTTTGTTTTGCAAACACTTTAAACAAAAATTAGACTTTTCCTTTATCATATTCCCTGAACTTGGAGACCTGGAAAAACTCCTAGTTACCTTGAATATGTAAAGCTAGACTGCAACTTTCCTTAGTTGTTGTGTAAATGAATGATTTCTTTCTGAAATCAGATAAGATTTCCATTTACCAAGCTGGCAAGTTTCAGGAGTTTTATCCTATCTTTATTAATCATTCCAACATAACTTAATTATTGATTTTTCTCAAAGTCATTTATGACTTTTAATTTGTTTCAAAGACTTTGAAACTTTTCTTTTACCCTTTTGACTGAAAGGTAGATAGTACATCTTATAAATTCACATCCTACCTAGATCATGAATTCCTAGATATATTTAATCAATAATTATATCTTCTATTCTTTATCTTAGACTAGATAGAGAATTAACTGGGCTCCTACTAACCTATATGAAAACCAACTATTACTCAAAATTAACTATTGATTTAGTCAAAAACCTTGATTAATCAATTCTATTTTAAGTAATAAACTTGAGAATTTTATCATTTATAAAACTTAACTGGATTTTATTAAATCCTAACTCCAGAACTTGGAATTATTCTTAGTTTTATAAATACTGATATTGATATCCTAAATTATCTTCAAAAACATTTGAGTAATTAATTTGATCATAAAATACTTTTATAATCTTTTACTCATAAATGTTTTATTTAAAAAACACGTCTCTAGTACTTTGTGTTTCTGACAGTTTTCATATATATATATATATATATATATATTACTTCAATTTATTCAGTTGATGTAATAATGTTAGTGTAATAGGAAACATTCTAGGATCTAATTTTGAATTAAGTCAAAACTTGACTTTATCACATTCAAAACATTATGTATAACAGATATTTAAGTCAAGACAATAATTTTATAAATTTAAAACCATCAATAACTTGTATGTATTCAAAACGCAACCATAAACAAAAACAACTGTTTCAAAACCCAAAAAAAAAGTCTTGAAAAATATCTGAAAAGAACTTCTATTTTAGATCCATGCAATCCTGGGCACTTCACTTCTGACCACCTGCAATAACCATTTGCTCTAGGTATCAATATACTTATAGACTAACAAGTAAAAAGTGACGAACTAAAGCAATCATAAACATCTGAGGTTTATAGACCTGCTTCATGACGCTTTGGACAGTTTTGCCTCCAGTGACCGACTTCATTACACGTGAAGCAGTGATTCTCGGTCCTAGCTTTATTAGGCTTAACCTTCTTGCCCTTGCCCTTGCCTTTGCCATTTTCACGAACCTTGGGTTCACTCTGGATGGCCTGAACAGGACCCTTTCCTTTACTGGTGTAACACCCCGCTAAAGCGGAAACGCAAGGTGCAACAGCACAGATTTCATAGCGATAGGAGATAAATAACACCAATCATTCATAATTAAAATCTAATAGTGTTTACAAAGTTTACATCCAACCATAATTCAAGTGTTTTACAAACATAACAAAATAATAATAATAAAGTCTTAATTGGTGATTTCATAACAACAAAACTAGGCTTTATCGGTCACCTTCTGATTTCCTGAAAAGCATGTTAAAAAGAGACGTCAACTACGAGAGTTGGTGAGTTCACAGGTTTTTATATGCACAAAAAGTTTCACATGCAGTCTTATTATCGAAAACTTTCGAACCACTTTAAACAATCAAAACCACGTGTATACATGGACATTCGCTCACGCCGAAATACACATTTATGCATAAGATATGTAAATTCGAGCCACTACCAATCCGTTAACCCCAACGAATACCTCAGAGGTGGTAGCGGACCACATGGGCAGGGCGTTCATGCGAGCTACCTCAGCGGTGGAATTTCCTTCCACATGGGTAGATCGTCTTCCAACGAGTACCTCAGCGGTGGGGACCTGCCCCACATGGGTAGCCGTTAATTCCGAAATAGTGCACCCTTCACTCGTCAGTCCTTCGGGTGGGTCTTGGTACCAAATAGCGCTATCCACTAAGTCATAGGCTCCTAATGAGTTAATGGTAGTGTATATTCTAAGGGGCAAAATTTACTCGCACATATCATCACAATGCATATCCACTTGCTAGAAAGCAACACTTGTACACAATTCACATAACATTTGCTAGAAAGCATACGTGTACACATTTCACATAACTTTGCTAAAAAGCATACGTGTACACAATTCATATAACTTTGCTAAAAAGCATACGTGTACACAATTCATATAACTTTGCTAAAAAGCATACGTGTACACAATTCATATAACTTTGCTAAAAAGCATACGTGTACACATTTCACAAAATCTTTTATTATCAACACGCTTTTCACCCCAAAACACGTAAAAACGGTAAAAACGGGGGCTGTGAATACTCACCTTGAGTGGTTTTAGCGTTTAGACAATCGTTAGTGCGAGGTTAAGTCCCGGCTCCGATTCTACCAATGCCCTAATACAAACGTAGTTGTCGTAAGTTCTAAATTTTACGGTCCGTAAATAATAAATCAATTTCGATATCCATATAATGCCTTTATTATATTTTAATAAGTTCATTTTAATATAAAATGTCTTTTTGTTACATAAGATTATGATCCAAACACATGGGAATTAGGAATGTTTGTAAAGTAACATTTTTGAAATATTCCACTTCTGGCAGATTTGTTCCAATGCAAAGGTGTCACCAATAAACCTAGTTCCAAAGGGAGTTAGGTTTCAAACTTTTTACCTACTGGAATTTGGGATATTAACAACAATCCCACAATTTTTCATAATTTTTGGAAGTGTTTTACATATTTTAAGATTTTTTTTCAAAAACAGTGGACACCTTTTATTTTTCAGATTTACATGTCAGGGATGTTTGCTTCATAAAGAATTCATTTCTCCACCAAATCACGAATTTCAAAAGGGATGTTCTAGATAACACATATACCAAGCTAATGAGACAAATTTCACATCATTTGGGTGATTTTTGAGGGAGATATGGCCTCTTAAAGTCGTGCATGTGCAATCTGCCACCATGGGACAGCCTACACCACTAGCTTGTTTTCATTGGTTGAACCCTCAAAAGTCCTCCAAATCACGTGATTTTGGATTCTTTAGAAAGCTATCTCAGAGAACTTGAGTTTGAAATCAAAAATCGTGCATTTTGGATAAGTTGTCAAAGAGATATGCATGCATGAAGATGATACAAGTTTTCTGACCAAAAGCTGATGAGCATCAAAAAGTTTTTAAATGGTTGGAGGGGTTTTACTCCGAATTTTTAAGTGATTCAAAAGGGATTTTCTTCCTAACTCATCAAATTTTAATCTATCAAATTTTTGTAGAAAAATACCTCAGTTTACTATACTTTTAAGACGTCTAAACACACATGCAAAATCAGACGGATTCTGTCCAGAATCAAAACCCCATTTTCATCCATCAAAACACATAAAATCACAAGATTTCTTGGGGTTTCTTGCTATTAAACCATAAACTCATGTCATTTAACAAATAAATAGATGAAATATGCATTATCATCATCAATAAACATGCATGAACTATCAATAAAGTCCAGCCCCAAAATGATGATCAAAAACATCAACAACAAGAATTTTGAAATCAAACTTGTGTTCTTACGGGGGATTCATGGATATTCACCTTCATAGAATGTTTAAACACATTTCTAAGATTATGTCTCATCCCCAAACATCAAGAATGGTGTTCATCCAACAAAGAGGATTTAAACCTCAAAAAGAAAGAAGAAAAAGCTCCCAAATGGGTTAAAATCAAAGTTTAAACCTACTTCCAATCTTACCTTTGATGATATAACTACAAGAGCTTCAAAATTTCTTGTTTCAATCTCTTAAAACTCAGATTTTTGATGTGTTGTTGGCTGGTTTTAGAGAGAAATTAGAGAGAATTTTAGAGAGAGAAAGGTTAGAGAGAGAGTGAGAGATTTGAAATGAAAAGAATAAGGGGTTGTGATGATTAAATTCTTGGAAACAAAAGAAAAAGAGAGAGAGACATAGGGAGGGGGGGGGGGTGGCCGGCCCTTGTGGGGCCCACCCACCTCTCACACATAATTTTTTTAAAAAAAAAATAATTAGGGTTTATCTTATACTGCTAATTCAAACACAGTACCGGGTTTTGGTGCGTTTTCGGTGAAAACCGACTTTTTCGAAAGTACTTTTGGATTAGTTGGATCAGTTTACTTATATTTTTTAACAAAGTCTTTTATTTTATATAATTTGATTTTAAATTTTGGCATTATAGGATTTTCGGACGATTTCGGACCGGTACGGGCTTTTTCGGGCAGTTTTCGGGACTTTTAGGTTTTTGCCTAAATTTTTCACGCAAACTAACCTAGATTATTTGGGCAACTTAAATACTATATTTTTGCCTACGGAAACGCTACTGAGTGACTAAACGAGTAGCTAATCCTGATGGTCAAAATTTGCAGTTGTCACAACTGGTGCCTCCATGCCCATGTTTCTTTTTCACACCTCCATCTCTCACCATTAGTATGTCCTTGGTTTTGTTCTTGGTCCCCATATTCAACTCAGCAGTTTTCAGCATGGAGTGCAATTCAGCTATTGACTTCTCCATGTTGTTCATGTTGTAGTTGATCACAAATGGCTTGTAATCTTCTGACAGTGAGTTGAGTATCGTATCTGTCGCTAGCTGCAACGGAACTGGGTGACGGAACCTTTCCAGATGATCCATGTGTCGTTTCATTTTCATGACGTGGTCATTTACTGAGGTCCCTTTGGTCATCTTGCACTCGTTAAACGCCTTAGTGGCGTCATAACGTTCTGTGCGTGCTTGCGTCTGGAACATGTCCCTTAACTGGCGGATCATGTTGTAAGCATTCGTGTTCATGAGCCCCGTTTGGAGATCTGGGCTCATAGTCGCAAGCATAAGACAACCAACATTCACCAAATCATCGGAGTGCTTCTTGTGAGCATTCCCGATAGCAGCCGATGCGTTTGCTGGAGTGGCCTCCCCTAGAGGCTCTTCCAAGACATACCATTTCCTTTCATGCCTGAGCACAATCATCAGATTGCGCTCCCAGTCGAGGAAATTGGGGCCGGTGAGTTTGTCTTTCTCAAGAATGGAGCGGAGAGAAAGATTGTTTGTGTTGGAAACTGTGCTTGCCATCTACACATTTTAAAACTTTGGTTTTTAGCAATTATGAATAGACTGCTGCCGCACCCTTCGATTGAAAAGAGGTCGAAACCACCATCATCGTCGCCGAATTCAATTTCCACCCGCCACCGCTGCCTACTGCAGCCGCGGTTGTCAGCCGCCACCACCGAACTGTGGTAGGGTCGGCGACTTGATCACGACCGAATGCCGTGTGGGTATGATACGGCCACCGCGCAACCACCGTCGCCATCGCCACCAAACGACGACAGCAGCAATCATCGGCCACCGTCGCCGCCATCGTGGTCGGCGATTAAACAATAGACCACCGCCATCGATTACCACCATCTGGTGGTGATCGACAATCCCTCGCCTTCGCCAGGCAGTTCTTGACCACAGTCGAGCGGGATTTTGGCCACCGGTCACGGCGCTGTCGTGAACACCGCCGTCCACCACCGCGATTACGGTTCCTGGTGGTTGCGGTGCTTAATTCGGCCACCATCGATCGGCGATGCGGCCTCGGCCCAAGGGTGTGGGTTCGGCCACGGCTCGTGGTGGGACTCGGCCACAGCCGAGTGGCGTTCCACCCGCGGCCACCACCATTCGCCGCCACCACCGTACTGTGGTGCGGCCCGGTGGTCGAAAGTAACAGTCGACGCCGCCACCACCGTACTGTGGTACGGCCGGCGTTCGTTCTTGGTTTGTGCGCCTAGGACCTGCCCGCGATCGGCCTGGTGGTCCGACCGGCTAACTGTCGCCGTTCCACCTCCGATCGTTGGCTCATGTTTGATGAGGGTTTTTCGATGATTAGCTTTTCTTAAAAAAAAATAAACTGGTAAACATGGAACTTATATGAAAAACTGAAAAATTAGATTTTTCGAAACGATTTAATTCTTAACGGATCTTAATAAAAGAAAAACGAATTAAACCTGTGGCTCTGATACCACTGTTGGGTTTTTACTTGATCCCTCACGTCAAACTGTCACGAGGATCACTGTGGATCTCAAACCTAACTGGATTGAGGTACACCATCAATCGAATGGCCAAGCTGATCAAAGGATTTATTCAATAAAACCAAACGGGTTCAATTAAGCGGAAGCAATATGAATTATAAACCCAAATAATACACAGATCTTTATTCGTCTTTCAGTTAATCATATTATGGTTTAGAAATAATTACCTGGAACGCTTGAGTTAGATCCACCGGTGATCGACCAAACGAATATTCCTCTAGCAGAATTAATCCCGAAACAACCGAAAAACTAAACTGGCTTTTGGTGAGGGCGGCGCCAGTTTTGGAGAGAAGAAAGGAGAGAGAGGGTTTTCTGAAAACTGGTTTCTGAATAATAATATTTGCAAAATCAATAATGCTTATTTATATGGAAGAGTTTCCATATATTAAGTTTCCTTATAATTATCCAATAGATTTATCATTTTCTTTTCCTTAAAGAAAAGAATATTCTATTTCAACTGGATAATTATCTATTAATTATTCAATCTATTATATATTTATTTACCTAATAAATATATAATTCACATAATTAATTAATAACCCTTTAACTTTGGGATTTCTGACTGAAATTATCCAACTGATTTATAATTAACTATTATAAATCGAATCTCTCCATTTCTGGGATTATTTAACTTATTCGATATATAGGTCCTCACAGGTGTGACCCTCAAGTGTCTTATAACATTGGATGTGTAATCAATGGTTTGTCAACTTCTGCACATAATTACTAACAATATACATGCTACACATCTCCCTTCTACTTTCTACAATGCCAACTAGACTCCTCAACCTGAAAAATACATAAAAGGCACTAACTTGACTAAATCTTGACAATTAACGTTAAATAATCAACTTTGGAAACCGAAGCATTACATGTGCTTTCATTACTATTTGAATATATGAGTTTATGTGCATATGTGCATTTTGGAAATATAAATTCAAAAATACAAATAGCACATGTGCAATAATACACCCATGAGTATTTCATCATCAGTGTATATGCGCATTGAAAAGGGAACGATCTAAACTTAGTCTCATTGAAAAGGGAACGATCTAAACTTAGTCTGTCCATCTGTGCACATCCATAAGACTGTATATTTAAACATGTACTTTGTTCATTAATGCATATAAAAACAAACTATAAACTTTGTATCTCACTTGGTTGTCTCTCACATTCTGTATCCCAACAATCTGCTACAATATGAAAATATGAACATAAACTCTAAAATAAACATATCCCAACAATTTGTTGTCTTTCACATTCCGTATCCCAAGAATTTGCGTGCATTACATACTTACAAAATTTCAAAACTAGGGGAGTAAATGATGCAAGTTGAGCTCGTGTATCAACAGGGGTGTTCACGGGGTGGGTAACAAATTTTACTATCCGAAATCGAACCGTGCGGGACAGGTACTCACACCAAACCGCCGAAAAGGAGCGGGTACCGATAGTTTGATTCATGGTTACTCGCATAAGACTATGGAGGATGATCGTTGATATGAGTGTGCAAAAGCGATCTAGACCGAATCTGGTCGACAAACCAATGGCAGTGGGGGTGAACGAAGAAAACACGGCATGAGATGGAGATTTTATTAAGATTAGTAATTTTTTATTATGAAATATTAATACATATATTTTTCTTAATAAACCAAATATATACGGGACAGGTATACGCCGGTAGTAAATTTAGAGAACCGAATCCGACCAGCGACTCGGTTCGGGTACCTTTATTTTCGGGTCACTAGTTGTTCGGGTATCGGTTTTCTCAATTTCGAATCATACGGTTCGGTTCCGTTCCGTTCTTCAGTTTTTTTGAACACCCCTAATTATACTCGACTCAAACTCGAACTCGACTTGAAAACTTGTGGGCTTTAAAAATCCAAACTCGAAATTGACTCGAAGCCAATTCCTAAGCTCGAATTTAAACTACTTTTAAGTTCGAATTCAAACTAAACTCGAACTCGAATCAAGCTCGAACTCAATAAAATGGTATACAAAAATTGTAAAAGAACTCAAGGGGATCCGATCCATGGGGTACACCGTATAAAAGAAACCTTTTGGTTCAAACTTTTAGGCTCAAGCTAGTAGAATGGCATAAAATTAAAAAGGTAAAGTCTTATATATACTAGAGTTCAAAGGCCTTGAAAGTAAACTCCATCAATATGGGATGGTTGAACTTTTTTCTTCAAGAAAATTTTCTTTACTTCCCCATCTTCTCGAATCTATATATATTATAATATTTTTTTTATGTCACATTTAGGTAATTAGATAATATAATAAAATAATAACTATACATTTATAAATTATAATATAAAGTTAGTTATATATAAAATATATTTGAGTATCTCATCAGCATATTAAGTTGAGTGTTAACTTTAACTGAGTCGATCTCGAGTAGCTCGTGAGTTGTATCATCTCATTTACATCATTACTTAAAGGTGTAAAAAAAAGTTGATAATCAAAGGATAAAGGCATGTAAATATAAGACAAGTCCTCGAATATATTAATACATCAAAATACTTTATAAAAATGGTAAAATCAAGATCTATGCTTCTAGTCTTAAATTAATATTATCCGAATATGCATTATAATCCAAAACCATTTACCAACCAATACCTTTTTATTTATATACGTATTTAAATCAACATAGTTTAACTTAAATATTTGTACAAAACGTAGTTTTGGAGTATAATTAAACATATACGTATAAGACATATACGAGGGTGGAACTGAAATGCAGTGTCTGGCTGTTTGGGACATTAGAGTAAAAAATTCGTATACCCAATTTATATTTTTAACGCACATACTTTTTCCCCACTTAAAGACAAATACCTTATTTTACGAATCGAGTAACTTATAAGAGCATCTCCAACAGGTTTGCTATAATTTTTCTAAAATAGCAAATGAAATGTCAAAATCTCTAAAATCATATTTTTCTATCTCCAACAGCTTTTCTATTATAGAGATTTTATCATCATTTATATTACTAAAATTATACTTACATTTATTATTCCAATGAACCTTTTAAAAAAATTTAAATAATCAAATTATTCTATTGGTGGAAAATATTAAAATAATATTTCTCTCTCTACTTTTAGAGATTTTAGAGAAATCTCTATATTTAGAGATTTCTCCAAAATTTTCTATTTTAGAGAATGGGATAGCAATCCTGTTGGAGCATTTTAGCAAACAAAACCTCAATTTTTTCTATTTTAGCAAACCTGTTGGAGATGCTCTAAGTTTTTATTTTGTTTTATGCAATGTCGTATTATCTCTTGTAGTAATTTTAAATGTTACATAAAAACAACAAAAAAAGAATGATTAAAGTAATAAGTGATGTGAAAAGGCACGTGTAACAAAAGGTGTTACACGTAGGAGATTCATCTATCTGGCACAGCTGTCAAGCACGTGCCGTCCGTGTGCCTTGGATTTTTCATCACAAGTTTATTTATTAATTAATCTATACTATATATTAAAAGAAATAAGGAAACTGCTTTTCAAGAAACTGTTTTCAAGAATTTTCAGTTTCCTTCTTCACCCACTCTCCTTCTCCTTCCACGTTCCCCTCATTCCTCTCCTTCCCATATGTGTCTTCTTCCCCCATTCTCCTCCTCCTTCCATCGTCCCCCTCATTCCTCTCCTTTCCATCCCCCAATTCAGTTCCTCAATCCAATCTCAAAATCTCCCCCAATTTCACCGATTTTAGAACAAGCAGCAAAAGGTATGTTATTCAATTTCGAAAACCTATGTTCTTCAATTTCGATCATTAACGTTCCAAAGTTCGTTGCAGTGATTAACGTTTTATTTGATTTGGATTCTAGGATTCGATGACCTAGAACTGAAATTTGTAAATCCAATACGATCTTATCCTCTTCTGCACTCGATTTCTGTCAGGTACGTCTTGTATTTTGTTGTTTGGGTTTTTAATAATCGAGAAGATATGAGTAGCTGGAGGAGTTTGATTTTGCGAATCGGAGATAAGTCACCTGAATATGGTGGAACGATCGATTATAAAGATCACATTGTTAGTTTCTATCTCTGTTTCAATTCATACAGCCCTAATTTTTTCGATAAAGTATAAACCCCTAATTTTGGTAACCCTAATTTGGTTGTTTTTCTGTTGTAGGATGCTTGTTTTGGTGTGGTTAGGAGGGAGCTAGAGCATTCTGAAGAAGAAATCTTAACTGTGATTAATTATTTATTTTGTTGTTGATTTGGAATTTTGTGTGTAGAAAATTGTTTTGGGATTAAGGCTAATTTGGTTGCTTGATTTTTTTTGACAGTTTCTTCAATGTTCAGAGCAATTGCCTCATAAGATTCCTCTGTATGGGACATTGGTAGGTTCAGATTGTTTTATTTTTTGTATGTATCTTCTAAATGTTGATTCTTGATGTCTTATTGGCTTATTTGTTTGTTCTTTTTTGTTGTTAGATTGGGTTATTGAACTTGGAAAATGAGGAGCTTGTAAAGAAAATCGTGGAGAGTACTCAAAAGAGTTTGCAGGTGATTAAGAGTTGGTTATTGATTTAAACGAACACCTTTGGCGCATTTCATGGTTCTATAGTCTTGTGCTTTTATGTTTTCGAGTCTTTTCACCATGTTTACTAGGTGTGTTTTGATGGAAAGAAATATGCCTTGGGTTTTTCTGTCAATTAAAGCATCAACATTTACAAGTTCCTTAAGCAATAGCTTGTCATTTGATATCTCTTTTTGTAGGTTACTAGGTTTTGTGTTGAGTTGGAACTTTTTGTAATATGCCTTTTTTGTTTATTTTCAGGATGCACTTGACTCCGGAGACTGTAACAAGATCCGTGTATTGATGCGGTTTCTGACTGTTTTGGTATGTTATTCTTATATATTGAGAGAAAGATTCATATATATATATATATATATATTGATCTAACCTGGATATAAGGTGGATGAAAGCAATATGGATTGAGTATTTATATTTGCTACTTACAGTATTACCATAGCGTCAGTTATTTCATTTGCTGAAACGTGAATGTGTTTTGAGTTGTATTTTCTACTCGTGTTTCGTAGATGTGTAGCAAAGTTGTTCAACCGAGTTCACTGGTGGTGGTTTTTGAGACAGTTGTTATCTTCTGCTGCAACTATAGTTGATGATGAGAAAGGCAACCCTTCATGGCAAGCACGTGCTGATTTCTACATAACCTGCATTCTTTCTTGCCTTCCTTGGGGTGGATCTGAACTTGGCGAGGTACATTTTCGAATTTTATTGCTTGCCCATTTCAGTTCATATTATATGCTTTTAAAGATTGTGAGAAGAAATTACCTGGATATGAGAATTTGCATGTTGCTTTTCTTGCCAAACCACTCTAAATCGTTCAACTTTTATCCTCTTAATTTTTGGCACCCAACTGTAGTGATGCACTGATCTGTATGAGTGTATATGACGGAGAAACAAATGGTCTTATTAGTATCATAGGGGCCTAGGGGGTACACCAATGGTTTGGTCATCTCAAATGTAGATCCTTGGGTTCATGATTTTAAAGAGGATACTCGTGCCAAGAGTGGGTGGTTAGGACTGACAAAGTTTGGAGACCTGCAGGGTCCGCCTCTTTATTATGACTTCTAAGTTTTTATTGGTAGCCTTTTCCTGAATTCATTGGAATAAAATGATTGTTGTCGTAGGTTTGTTCATTAGTACATATTAGTTAATGATTGAATGAGCCTACATTTATATTCAGAAAGAGGAAGAACAGTTGATGAGCTTAGAAGTATTTTTCATGGGTGGATTTTGTTATGGTTCTGCCTGGAACATTGAGGTGATGGGATGTGATGGCTTCTAGCATGTTTTGGTG
Source organism: Centaurea solstitialis (assembly GCA_030169165.1). Taxonomy (NCBI): domain Eukaryota; kingdom Viridiplantae; phylum Streptophyta; class Magnoliopsida; order Asterales; family Asteraceae; genus Centaurea; species Centaurea solstitialis. The sequence continues at coordinate 57,017,341 of CM058040.1, forward strand.
CTAATGAGTGAGGATAAAGATGGGCAATTTATGGTATTTGGTTTTATTTGGTTTTCGGGCTGCAGTTGCTGCATAATAGTGTGCATTATAATTATCTTATGTTTTGTGTTTTGTTTGCGTCAAAAGTAGCTTCTTTATCTGTAGTTTAGTGGTAATTTACTTCTCGTAAATTGGCCTGTACGGTCGGTCGTTAGATGAATTTGGTCTACTTAGGGCCTGTTTGTTTTTAAAAATTTTCCACTGAATTGCAATGAAGTCTGATTCGGTCAGACCAAATGGATTTTAGACTGTTTGTTTTTTTTTAGACTTCAGACCCACTTAATACAGAATTTGCTCAGAATAGAAAAGTGGCACCCAACCATCTGAAATCTCTCTCCTTCTCATTCTCAAATACAGATGCCCTTTCTCTTCCACCCCCAATTTTCTTCTCTCCAACCCCCAATTTCACGTCTTCGTAAATGACAACTACAGCCCTTTCTCCGCCCAAATCCTTCGATGCTGCCACCGGCCACCACCGTTGCCGCACCCGCCTCTTCAACTTCCACCACCTTCGAAGATGAACAAGAAGAAAACCCCTGTTTTAATCTTTAAATTCCTCAAGATCTCGTCGATTCACCACCTACCTTTGCTTTTCTTTCCATTTTCTTCAACAAATCTAGCTATTATATAAGGTAATTTCATGATTTTGAAAACCCTTTGTTTTTTAATCAACAATTTGGGGGTTTTTTGAATCGTGTTTGAGATATCTTGGGAAAGGGAATTAATGGGGCTTTTAGAGATTTGGGGGTTTTTTTAATGGATAATATTTACTGAATTTGTATTTTCTTTTTCAATTGAGGGTTTTTATTTTTTATTATTATTAATGAGATAGAGAAAAAAAAGCTAATATAATTTCAGATTCAGATTTCATATTACAAAAACAAACAGTCTTGTATGATTAGATTCCAGACTTCAGCACCATCTCTTACTTTTCAGACATGGAATTAGACTTCAGACTTCAGACCTCTTAAAAAACAAACAGCCCCTTAGTGTTGGTGTATTTGCTTTGTTTTGTATCTGTTGTTGGCTGCCGTTTGGCTTGGATTTTTGGTTGGACTCAAGCGTACTGGTTTGTTGGTAATGTAAATAAAAGTTTCTTGCGGTGCCATCTTTTTATAGAAAAAAGTTGTCAATTTCTTATGTTATTATTCTTGAATTTTACTTGAGATTGCACCATTATCATTTAATACTCATTAGGCCATTTTATGTTTTTAGAATATCATGAAACATTATTATATGTATTGGTCAATGAGGTGAATTCATTATCTATACTATTAATTAAAAAGAATAACCCAACTGTTTTCAAGAAACCGTATTTTCAAGAAAACTTCCAAACCCTAAAACTCCTCACAACTGCCACCCACGTCTTCTTCTTCTTTCGATGTCTTCGTTAAAATTACCACGTTCCTGCTCTTCTATCAAAAACTGAAATCGCCTCTTCTTTGATTCTCCCTGATTTCCTCTACTACATGACGCCTCCCTCTGGATTTTTTTTACTATGCGAACTTTGTTCTGATTATTTGGTATATGAATACCATGATTTCCTCCAACCAGGTATGTTTCCTTCTGTTTTCATTTGATTTCTTCTTTCTCCTTTTCAAATTAGGGTTTCAATACATCTCTCATCTTGTGCTATTGCTATTGATTAGGTATGTTCTCTCTATTGATGTTTTCCGATGGATTTGAATACGATGTTGAAATCGACTCTGCAATCGATTTTGAAATCTCTGAAATTCTTTCAAATTGAAATCTTTGAAATCTTAGCGGTCGATTTTGAAATCTTTGCAAAATCCATGTTTTGTATTTCAATTTTACAATCTATCTTGAAATCGATTTGCAAATTCGATGTTTTGTATCTTGAAATCGATTTGCAAATTCGATGTTTTGTATTTCAATTTTGCAGTTGATTTTACCTAGGATTTGATGGATTGCTGCTTATTGGTATCAAAGCAGCCAACAGATTGCTTCTTTATTTTTTCTAATTAATTTGTATGGATTGTTGCTTCTGGATGAATTATCTTCTTTGTGTGGATTGATGTTTCTTGATGCAATCCCTTCTTAATGTTGCTCTTCTTGCCTATAGGACTGGTAAGATGACAAGATGTTGGTTTGATGCTCTGTTCTGAGATTACTCGGTCTCTTTTTTGAAGGTACGTCTGTGGTTGTTTTGATTAAATATAATCTATACTCTATTATAAAAAGAATAAGCCTGGAATTCAGTTATTTTAGTCAAGAAAACTGAATTTCAAACATTTACTCATTTTTGATGCCTCATGTACAAGTTTTATAGCACTGAATTAAAAGCTCCACTCCACGATCCACACCCACCCTTCTCTCCACCTTCCCTTTCTCTTGCTTCTGCGGTTGCTGGAAAAGAACCCCCCGAGGATTCTGGCGAGAAGCATGAATACCAAGCCGAGGTGTGTTTCTTTCTGTTTTATTGTTTTGGGGTTTTTTTGATTGTTTTGGTTGAAATTGGGTTTACCAAATTGCATAAATTTATTGATCAATAATATAATAAGTTTCTCTTTGGTATGACAGAAATCCACAATTGTTATTGTATTGTGGTTAAGTGGAGACATCTGCATATGTTTCTTGGTTTAAAAAAACAACATTAATGGTTACAGTTTGTATTGTTTTTAACTAGGTTTTTGCGATTGATGAATCCGATTGTTTCATATTATCGTCCTTAATTTATGGTTGTTTTTTGCTTCAGTTGTGTGTTTTTATTTATCAAATTGTGGATGGTGCAAGAAACATATCAGGGGAGAAAACAATAATTTTTTCCCAAATAGAGATATAGAGATGCAAAACAAGAAAGTATCAATCCCTTCCATTTAAAACAAAAACTTTTTACAGATATAGCATATCTTGTTCTCTTTTTGTAATACTTGTTTGATGTTGAATTCGGTTTATGAATTATTTCTTGCAAATTTTATAATTCATGTCAAATTTGAAGTTGGAAAATTAGTTTGTTTGACTCTCAAAAGCCAAATTGAAAATGGGAAACATAATAGCAGTTTTGTATCTGATTTGTATATCTTTTCCTGGAGAAACATCTTGTGTTTGGTTCCATTTAGAAAACTTATCTATTTCTTGTATTCGTGTTTTAATCGAATCGGACTATCGGCTTTATATCCGTTTCCTTTTATATAAATTTCATCGAAAGAGTTCGTGTGTGATGCAGGAGACATTTGCAGAGTATACCGCAAGAACAACATTCAAGATACCGCTATTGAGAGGAGTGGCCTATGCACAAAGGGTAATGAATTCTGAGAGGGAAGAAATCGAGAGTCAACATGGCGGGATGATAAGAACGATGGCAAAGGAACCTTCACCCCACCTTGACGAATATGTACCCGTGATTTTTGCCCAACGAACAGTTTCCTACCTCAATGTGTTAGATACGATGTCTGACGAGGTGAAAATTTGCTAACTTTATGGATTATATGTCATAAATCTAAAATGGTATTTGAGTATCTCCTAAAGAAGAATATTTAATCATAGACTGACCCCTCTTGAGGGTTCAGTCCACTGGCAAAGCAGTGCTCAAAAACCCGTTTAAGCTGCTGGGTTCTCATCATCTGGGGGTAGTTTTGACTATTCTTGTATACAAATTGAAACTTCCCCCAAATGCATCTGTTCGAGATTGCATTGAAGCTACCGCTGGGTGCTAATTAATTCCCTTATGTCTTTATTGATTTAACGGCAAGATTTGATGGTCGTTTCATTGGGGAAACAGTTATCTTAGTAGAGCTTTTGATGTCGAGTCTCTTGTTGAAAACCTTCCTGGTCAGCTTGCAGGAACCAGCAGATAGTCGTGAAGGTTTATGATGTCACCACCACGTCCGATCCTCTTATCATGTACGGCCGTCAGACTCAAGATGGCGATCTCTCACGTCCTCGTGTCAACCTGCTCGACTTGCAGGTTTGTGAACATGCACAATTAAGCCATGTTTGGCCACCACAAGTTGAGATTATTGGAAAAGCCTGGTTCGGTTAGCCATAAACTAGCTTTTAAGTAGCGTTACTATAAGTCTCCATGGTCTTTTTTTTCTTCCAATTATTCCCCTAATATGTTTTCATTTAATTTTTCAACATGTCTTTTTAGGTGATTTTACGGCTTATTCAAATGGTTGTTTATCTTATTTGAGGATTGGTTATAGTTGCCAATTTTCTCTTCTCGCTTCCATCTTTTCTTCAACAATTTGAAAGTTCAATTTTATATGCTAAAAGATGCCCATAAACTGTTCAATGAAATTCCTAAACCGGTTTGCACCAAATTTCACCTGTCACTTCCATCACTGGAAAATTGGTTTTTGGATTATTTTGAAGTGCAGGTGCCCAAAAATATATTCAGTCTTCTTCCTCTTTTACGTGCTGCTATTCAACGATTGTGTGATATACGCTTGTTATTTAGGCCACTCTGTGATATACGCTTGTTACTTTTTGCAAATTGGTGAGTTTTGGTCTTTTGGTTGATTTTGATCAAGTTCTCGCAGAGAGCCATGGTGGTGGTTTGTTTTCCTTGTTTGAAATAATATAGTTTCTTACCCAACATTCATAAGGTAAAACTGATTGGACGTCTTTATCTGCTTAATTTGTAGCTAAATTCAAGGTTGCAGTTAAAGCTAAGTTGTCATGTTTCTGCTCTTTAATTTCAAGTGATTGATTATATTAGGCAGTTTTTTGGGAATAATAGGAAGAACTTATTGGTTGAAGGCGAATTACAATTTTGTGTTTGAAGTCAAGAAGATGAAATTTGAGATGGACTTGGGATTTGAAATCTTACTTGTATGCTGAAAGATGGAATGAAAGGAATATACATGATACTTTGAGCTCCTATCTCCAATGTAGCAAAAACTTACTCTATGTGAGGAAAGGACAAACCTAATATGTATGAATTGTGATAATCCGATAAAATATGGTTTCTTTAAGCCAAAAGTTTCATTTCGAAAGCCGAACAAAAAACTAAATACATCGTGCAACCAACTCATTTGTAAGCGTAGTTGACATGTAGTGAGCCTATCACCTTTTCCAACATGAACAGTCTGCCTGAGCATGTACAGTGATGCACAAACAGTTTTTCTTTTTTTCTTTTTAGTGATAAGTGTAATTCCATCTGCAAAGTGCTGGAAAAAACTACATTAAGGTTTCAGTTATACCTTCTAAGAGATGAATGGATCTATTATCAAATCACTATGTGAAAATTATTGTTTGTGATATTGGACTAGAAGTTATGTATGGTTATTGACATGCTGTTTCTACTTTGGTTTTGTATTCAGGAAACAGATTTAGTTTTGCGGGGAGATGAGGGAAATGGTGCACCTAGGTCAAGGGTTATATGAAGATGCAGGCAATTTTATCATGCTTAATGGATGAAAGCTTGATTTTTGTTCGACTAATTTGTTATATCAGTTAATTTGATTGTTTTCATTTTTTTTTCAGTTTAAACAAGACCGATGTTAGTGGAAACTGTATTAGATGTTTAGAGAACAATTTATTGGATCAGAACTTGATTTTAGTTTGAGTAATACGTGACATACATTTATGGAGGATCGCCCCCGGGGCTATCAACTTCAGTGATCTCAAGTTGAATTAGGCTAAAAATTTAAACCTTAACAGGCTTTATGTGTTTCTCCGTTTGATGATCTTTAGAGTTTAGATGATTATGTTAAGGTTTGTTGGCAGCTTAATGAGCTTAGCTTATTTGGTCAGCTATACATGAACATGTTAGCAGCGTAATGAGCTTAACGAGACTCGAAGCTTATTCAGTCAGCTATGTTAGCAATAGCAACTTAATAAGCTTAACGAGACTCATAGCTTATCCAGTCAGCTACACACGATGTTGTTGTTGGTATCTTAATGAGATTAATGAGACTTAAAAGCTTATTCGGTCAATGATACATGACGTTGTTAGGAAGCTTAATGAGCTTAATGAGACTTGAAGTTTATTCGGTCAGCTAGACATGACTCATAGCTTATTCGGTTAGCAATGCATGATGTTGTTGTTGGTAGCTTGCTGAGATTAACGAGACTTAAAGCTTATTCGGCATCTCATTGACATTTATTTATTTGGTCACGTTGTTGGATTTGTATGGTTTTTGGTTAACAAAAGTCTTGATTCACATAACAACGTAGGTTAACTATGTCGTGAAGGTAAACTATTCATAGATGAAGCAAACAATCAAAATTTATGGAATAGTTCTAACTTTTATTTATAGCTTTTCAAAGTTATATCTTACATTAGAGATCAATTAGTGAAATCAACGCCTCCTCTTTAAGGCCTTAATATAACGAAGACCCTTGAGGCGACAAAGGTCTTTCACATGGACAAACACATCACAACGCCAAGGTTGATATATAATTATGTTGTTTTATAATACTTGAACACATTTTGAATCAAAGCCTTGTACTTTTAAACAGAGGAATCATATTAAATGGATTTGTTTTATCATTTGGTCTTATACAATGTTCTTCGTAAAACTCCTTTATTTTGATAATGCAGTTAGGATATACCAATAACCAATACATCATCGAGCAAGCTAAGAAATGTTGTTCCAAATAAAGTTTTATTACCCGCCGCATCGCGCGGGTATAGTGACTAGTATAATTAAAACAAATATTCTCCATAAATTTATACACCAATCCTTTTGTTTGGTGGTCGCTTTTCGACAACATTTGACTCAAAATAATATAATAATAATTTTAATATTGTGGAGTCCAAAGTTTTGATACAAACAATTTCCTTTACGCTGTATCCACACGAATCGAATAAAATCAAAATAGAAAAGAATGAAAAAGAAATAAATAAATATAGAATTGACTTCAATAAAAATATTGTTATTATTATTTTTTAAAATTTTTACTTCGATATCATCATCATCAACTCCAATGCTTAGCTGGCAGTTCACTGCCACGCCCCCCTTTCCCTGCTATGAAATGAAATCCACACCATTTTCATTTTCATTTTCATTTTCATTTTCAATCTGAAATTATTTTTCATCAAATCAAATCGATGGTTTCTCTTCAGCAATCTCACCGGTCAATAGACCGTACTACACACCGCCGTATTGTTCTTCTTCTTCTTCTTCACCGGCCAGATTCTACAAGCACATGGGACGCTCTATGAGAACCGTTCGATCTAGTTTCTCAAACTCCGATTACGCCTCCGCAATCGACGATGATGACAACCTCACCGATTCCGTCATCGACGTTCATCTACAGGAGCTTGCCACGGCCAACTCTGGAGCTTCCTCCAAATCGTCTATGTCGTCTGAGGATTTTCTCCATCTCTCTCAAGCCTTCAGCGATTGCTCCGAAGGAAGTAGCGATGTATCAGGAGAATTACAGCGTCTCGCTTCTTTGCCGGAGGAGAATGATTCCGATCTGGATCGGAGGCCGGAGTCTGAGCCGGAGGAGCCGTGTGAAGGATTTCTGGAACGGGAGAGTTTTTCAACGGAGATAATCGAGAGTATTTCTCCGGAGGATTTACAGCCAACGGTGAAGATCTGCGTTCATAGCTTGAGCTCCAGATCTATAGCCGTGAGGAGATCGGCGGCGGCCAAGCTGAGGTTGCTAGCGAAGAACCGGTCGGATAATCGAGCTTTAATCGGAGAATCCGGTGCGATTCCGGCTCTGATTCCGCTTCTCCGGTGTACAGATCCGCAGACGCAAGAGCACGTGGTGACGGCGCTACTGAACCTCTCTCTCCTTGACGACAACAAGCCGATGATCTCCGGCGCCGGAGCGGTGAAATCATTGATTTACGTGTTGAAAACCGGCACGGAAGTCTCGAAGCAGAACGCCGCTTGCGCCTTGCTCAGTTTAGCTCTGGTGGAGGAAAACAAGGCGTCAATCGGAGCGTGCGGTGCGATTCCTCCGTTAGTTTCGCTGTTAATTAACGGTTCCAACCGAGGGAAGAAGGACGCGTTAACGACTCTGTATAAACTTTGTTCGATGAAGGCGAACAAGAAGAGAACAGTGACGGCAGGGGCGGTGAAGCCGTTGGTGGAGCTGGTGGCGGGAGATAGTGGCGTAGGTATGGCGGAGAAGGCGATGGTGGTGTTGAGTAGCTTGGCAGCGATTGAGGAAGGGAGGAGGGCGGTGGTGGAAGAAGGAGGGATAGCGGCCTTGGTGGAGGTGATTGAGGACGGTAGATCGGTGAAAGGGAAAGAGTTTGCGGTGGTGACATTGTTGGCGGTGTGTGAAGGTGAAGGTGTTGAGAGTGGGAGGAGGAATAGAGGGTTGTTGGTCGGAGAAGGTGCAATTCCGCCTTTGGTTGCTCTTTGTCAGACGGCCACCCCCAGAGCTAAACACAAGGTTAGATAGAATGAATTAAACAAGTTTAATTAACTAAAGGATAATGTTTATGATTTTTGATGATGAGTTTGTTTTTATTTGTGAATTTGAAGGCTGAAAGATTGCTGGGTTACCTGAGAGAGCAAAGGCAAGAAGGTACATGTTCATAAGTGAAGTGAATGTGAAGGGGGTTTGTTTGTATATATTTATATATTACAGGGGGGTGATTTTGAAAAATGAAGATGATTGGGCTTGAATTTGTTATTCATAATAATTAGTTAATTTTGTAGGCAATGTAATGTATGTATGTATGATTGTGTGTTAGAAATGGAAGAGAGTATTTTGTAATGAAAATGAATGGTTCTGGTTATACATCATGATATCATGATATAGCTGGCTGGCTGCCAAGAATAATGGAGTGGAGTGATGGTGATTGCTGGGATGGATATGGGAGATAGGGATCCTTAAAATTCAGACCAATCTAACCCAAAAAAACGTAAATACTTAAACCAAGGTAACTCAATATAAATCAGTAAAATTAGATTAAAGTGTACCTATTAGATTGGAATTGGGTCAACTTAATTTGAAATCACACAATGCCTTTTTATATTAAGATATTAGTATATTGTTAAGTTATTAGATTGGAATTGGGTCAACTTAATTTTATTTTTTCGTTCACATGAATCTTCAACTTCTTTTTGAGTTTGTTAGCCTTTATTGTTTATTTTCTTAACCTGACCAACCCAATCAATCCAAGTATCCAACCCGTACTGGCTAGGTTAGATCGAGTTGAGAGTTTTCAAACCATAAAAATTGGGTTGGACTGTTTAAATGTCTTCAACCCGGTTAATCGAACCCATGTGTATCCTAATGGATTGATGATCATTGTAAGTTTCACAATTATACGAAAACATGTTTTGTGGGTGTTTTCATATCCATCAACCCTTTCTCTAAAACATTGGTGATGCCAGTAATTTATATTGTTTTATTATAGTTTTCTTTCCTAGATTTTGTATATTACAAACCTTTTGTATTTATATCTCGTTGCGGTTAATACAAAGATCAATCATCCAGCTAACCACTTTTTGGTTGTGAACGTGAGGACAACTGAGAGCGCGACACGTGGCGGAGACTAGTCAATAAAATCGGCTTTGAGTGTGCCTCCCCCCCCCCTTTTTAATTCAATGTCTTCCCATGAATCGCGCCTAGTCATCCGCCGTGAATCTGACGTGGCGCCTAGTCATCCGCCACGTGTCGTGCTCTCGGCTGTCCTCATGTTCACAACAAAAAAGTGGTTCACATTTGAACCTGCCCCTATATATATATATATATATATATAGGGAGGTTCATTTGTAAACCTCAAATATCTTGTAAACTTTGTGAACCCATCGTGACCCTTGATCAAAAAAATCAAAGGAGAATATGGATTCATAGAAAATATGGAAATGTGAAATATATGGTAAGTCAATGATTATGAAAATGTGAAATATGGAAACGTTTTTGAAAATCAATGGTGTGGATTGGTTTACATGGTTTACAAGAAATTTAAGGTTTACAAATGAACCTCCCTATATATATATATATATATATATATATTTATATATATATAGAGAGAGAGGAAAAATCAAATACAAACCACTTTTTTTGTAAAAACTATAGGAATAATCTAGACCATCTATGTATTTTAATCAATGGTTAAGATTATTGATGGCATTTTGTTCGTAATTTTATAACAACTACTTGTTCACACTAGATTATAAGCCCACAAGGGCAATTTAGGTATTTTCCCATTCTTCTCCCCTGCAAACCCTAACACCCACCCCCATCTCCTCCACAATTACAGCCACCACAAATCTAACCCCTCATCTTCCCCAAGCTTCTACGTGGCTGCCACCACCGCCGTCCACGGCCGTCCACCGCCGTCCACGGTTGTCCACCGCCGTCCACGACCATCCACCGTCGTCTACTGCCGTCCACGGCCGTCTACCGCCGTCCACGGCGGTCTTCTTCTTCTTCCAAGCTTCTACAGCGACCATCCACGTCTACCGCCATCCATGGTCGTCCGCCGCTATCCACGGCCGTCCGCCGCCGTCCAAGGCCATCCACCGCCGTCTACCTCCGTCCAGATCTCCGTCACTGCGAGATCTCCGTCCAGATCTCCGTCAATGCCAACATTGCAATCTCCGTCACCACCGCCGGCGGTTCCACCACCGTCTCCGTCCAGATCTCCGTCAATGCCAACATGGATGACGTTAAGGCCAGGTGTCGTGCTCGTGAAGCCTTCAAGGATGTGCAGCTTAACATTGATTATCTTTTCTTCAAGGTGATTGATTGATTGATTGATTTTATATACTAGAAAATTTGGGAGTTTTTGTTATTTGTATAATGGTTTAAATTGGGTGTGGTGTGGTGTGTTCTGTGAAAAGTGGGATGTTGTTGGAATGCATTTATTGATGGATTTAGGTGGAAAGAAGAATGGAAAAAGAAATTTTTTGATTGGTTTTGTTTCATGCTTCTTTTTTTTTTTTTTTTTTTTTTTTTGCATTGCATCAACTATATCATGGAGAAGCATAAATATTCTATTCAAGATTTTGCCCAATTTGCATTTGTGTTTGGGAACTTTATGATTGAAACTAGTTTTGAGAGTTTAATTAATGGGATTATTCTACTGCATTTTGATTGAATTTTTGGAGTTTGGGGGAATTTTGGTTTGGTGTGGAGAAGATGGGGGAAGTGAAGGGAATAGGAGGAATTCAACCCTCATTTATGTAATTTTTATCTATTTTGAATATGAATGTATTCATAACATGAATATGAATATTCATATGGTGAATATGAAATATGGTGAATATGAATATTCATATGGTGAATATGAATATTCATAAGGTGAATATGAATATTCATATTTATGGAATATGATATGGTGAAATTGAATATGAATATTCATATGGTGAATATAATATTCATACGGTGAATATGAATATTCATATGGTGAATATATGATGAATATTCATATGGTGAATATTCATATAATGAATAAGCTGCGATTTTTAGATCAAGGGTTTAGATTATTCCTCAAGTTTTTACAAAAAAATGAATATATATATATATATATATATATATATTGTAAAAACCACATATTTTGTAAAAACCTCTTCTTTTGTAAAAACTTGAGGAATAATCTAAAATGACGATCATGCCCTTTTTAGATCAAAGGCTTAGATTAGTCCTAAAGTTTTTACAAAAAAATGGTTTTTAATTGAAGGCCCCTCTATATATATATATATATATATATAGGGGAGATCATTTACAAACCACTGTAAAAATACAAACTCTACAAACCATTATCAACCAATCAATGAATTTCTTTTTTCTTTTTTCTTTTTTTATTTTCAAGGGTGTTTCCGTCATTTTCATTGGAGAGTTGTATTTATGGTAATTATACATTTTCTTTATTTATGGTTTTTTTTTTAAATTCGTGCATGTTTCCATAATAAAAAAACAATAAAGATGGGATTGACCTTTTTTTTTCCTAACAAATTTCCCAAGTTTTATGGGATGATAATGGAAAAGATTTATGTGCAAGTTCTTCTTCTTCTTCTTTTTAATCGTTGTAGTTGCAGATTGTTCATGTTCGTGGTTGTCTCCATTTCATTGTAGTTGTTAGTGCTTTGAGATTTTTGTCTTCATCTCCGTCGTCATCTCTGTTTCATCTCCGCCGTCATCTCCGTTTCATCTATGTCGTCATCTCCGTTTCATCTCGTTTATCTCCATTTCATCTCTGTCTTCATCTATGTTTCATCTGGTTCATCTCCGTTTCATCTTCGTTCAATCTCGTTTGTCTCCATTTCATCTTCGTCGTCATCTTCGTTTCATCTCGTTCATCTCCGTTTCATCTCCGTCGCCATTTCTATTTCATCTTGTTCATCTCACTAGTATTTTTTTGTGGATGTCAACTTATTTCATCAATGGTACCTTTTATATTTTATTTTGAAACCAAAAATTGCTTATTTCAAAATTTGTTGTTCTTAAAGATTATCAATGGCGAGGAATCAGGGATTCCTGATAGGTTTCCAGATTTGATTTTCATGAACAAAAGTCTGATTTGCCCTTATAGGCCTTTTTCTATTTTATTTTAAAACCAAAATTTGCTGGAATATACCATAAATAAATGCATTTCATCTTGACCCTCCATTTACCTAATCAATGATGTTAGATTGGTTTGTAGGGTTTGTATTATAAACATCGTTTGTAAAAGAAAGGGACCCTATATATATATATATAGATAGATAGATAGATAGATAGATAGATAGGGGTGGGTTCAAATGTGAACCACTTTTTGGTTGTGAACATGAGGACAACCGAGAGCGCGACACGTGGCGGATGACTAGGCGCCACGGCGGATGACTAGGCGCCACGGCGGATGACTAGGCGCGATTCATGGGAGGACATTGAATTAAAGAGGGGGACCACACTCAAAGCCGCCACGTGTCCCACTCTCGGCTGTCCTCACGTTTACAACCAAAAAGTGGTTCACATTTGAACTTTCCTATATATATATAGATATAGAGGGATTTTCTTTTGTAAACTTTTTTTGGGTGTGAACTTGTGAACTCAATCCAAAACGACAATTTCATAGGTTAAATCAATGAAATTGGTTCATGAAATTATCTAATATGATAAAATTATATTATATGATTCATTTTTTTGATGAAAATATTTCATATTTCGGTATTTTTTACGTAATTTTTCCATTGTTATGAAACTGTTTCATATATTTTTATGAAACCTTTTGATTTCACGTAAAATCACCGAAATATGAAACAATTTCAACAAAAAATATATCATAATTATATAATTTCATCATATGAAACAATTCAAGAACAAATTTCATCGTATAATCGTCTTTTTGGCGAAGTTTACACCCAAAAAAAGTTCACAAAAGAAAAAGGGTATATATGTAACCACATAACAAATAGAACAAATGAACATTTACTAACCACATAAATCTATTTAGGAAACCAAAAATTAATTTAATATATATGTAATTAGTTAAAGGGTATTTTGGGTATATAAGTTGAAATATGAAATATCTTTAAAAAAATTTATTTGATATTTCATATAACTATTTATTTGATATTTCAAATAATAATCTCTAAAATATCTTTACCATATTAGTTTCATCATTTCACCATATTCATTCTTTCATTTCTTTAAACATTGAAAAAGGTTTTTTAAAAAAAAAAAATTGAAATATGAAATATCTTTAAAAAAGTTTATTATTTTTAAAACTTTAGACATTGAAAAAGTTTTATATTTTTAAAAATATCTTTAAAAAGTTTATTAAAATATCAATTATATAAACAATATTACATATGATTTCAGGATCATATATATGTTAATGTAAAATTATATGTGATTTTGTACAAATGTTATAAAATCATTTAAGATTTTGTTCAAATGATGTTCACACATTTTAAGTATTGAATATGTTTAATAATAGCATTAAGTTCTCACAAATATTTTTACAAAATTCAAACTCCCGCCAATTTTCATAAATTAAAATAAAGTTCAATTGTTTAAACTATTTAAATAAATATAAGATCAAGATAAATTACAATAAATGTCAATAAAATCACATATGATTTCAGTATCATATATGATATTCTACAAATGTTTTTTTTTTGGGGGAAGGTTCACCTGGACTTTGGCCAGACTACATCCTTGACAATTTTTACCGAGAGCTAAAGCATGCTCCCCTGGGATTAACACTCAGTGGCCCCTGGTTGCTCACTCCCGGATTCGAACTTGGGTGGGTTTTTCCCCAACACCAAGCCTTAACCAGTAGGCTGCCCCATTGGGGTTGATATTGTACAAATGTTAATGTAAAATCATATGTGATTTTGTACAAATTTAAACGTAAAATCATATATGATTTTATATAAATGATAATCATACATGGTTAAAATGTTAAATATGTAAACAAAATCACATATGATTTCAGTGTTTTATTCAAATGTTAATGTAAATTATATGTGATTTTATACAAAGATAAATGTATAATCATATATGATATAATTATAACATAATATAACATTCTAATATATTATCAATTGATTTTAAAAAATTATATATTAATAATATATTATAATAGTATATTATTACTATTGAGCTATTCCAATTTTACCCCTAAAAGTATTTACCCTTGGTGGAAAGTACATATCAGTATTCATTAATTACTATTATGTCATCCAATATAATATAACTAGTGTCAGAACCGCGCTTTGCGCGGTAGTGCAAGTAACTTTGTAGTATTATGTAGATTGTTATTTATCATTCGTTACATTTGTCCAAAATCATTGTTACAAAATTGGGATATAATTCTTTTATTTATTTTATTAAACAAAGTAATGTTTCGATGACAGATCTTATAGGATATAGTTCTTTTAATTCAAACAAAAAATGAAACATGATTAATGTAATAAAGTGTTTGTCATCATCAATCTTTTTTTTTTATAAGAAAAACAGGTAGAAGTGTTTTAGATTATAAGAAACATTTTTATCGATAATCTACTTCCTTTTTCGTTTAGTCACTGACTTATTCAAATACTTTATACAATTTTTATCAACAGATCCTTATTTTAATGATTTTTTATTGATATTTTTAGATCAGAAGTTTTATAAAAGCATGGGACATGAATACAGTTGCATAGAATTATCAAAACACCTTCAATTTTTACTTTTCTTGTCTAAAGGTGATTCATTGGCTTCATTTTAAAAATTGATTGTCTCATATGATAGTGATATTATTCTCATTAGACTATAGCAAAATTTCAATGTTATTAGATTGTGTGAAGCAAAATAGTAATTCACAAAATGAAATAGATCTAGTTTCGTACATAATAATAATCACAAAATTTAGAGAATACAACGGATCTAGATTAAATTTGTAGATAAAACACTTAACACATATGCATAGTATATACCCCAAAAAAATGAAGATTTGTTGTCATTTATAAGTAATAATGTAATATCAAAATAATCAATGCTAAAAATTTCTTTTAGCATTTTGGGTTAAACTTCTGAAAAAAAAAAGACATGAACATGAGAATTTAGGTAGCAATAAATCACGAAATTACAAAATAGACAAAATCAATATTAACTTGAAATTGAGGTACTTGAATAAAAAACTTATATGTAATAATAACATGTGTTTCCTGATAATTAAACTTTGTGTTTTTCGACATATTTGGAGATCATTAGATAGTTTGCTTCATGTGTCACTTACTACAAAAAAAATAAAATAAAAAAAATAAAAAAATAAGATAACTTAGAATTCATATAAAATGAATACAATAACAATAACTTAACAATAATAAAACTTGATAATAAAGATTGAAATATACAAAATCAAAAATAAATTGAAACTGAAAGAGTACTCGAATGAAAGACTTACGTATGATAATAATATGTGTGCTTTGACGATAATGCTTTGACGTTTTTCGACATATTTAGAGGTTTTTAGATTGTTTATATCTCATGCCATTTACTACAAAAAAAAATGACAACATAAGAAGCATATAAAGTCGATATAAATAGCAAAAGCATAACAATAAACAAAAATTCATAACAATGATCAATCTTTAAACAATATAAATCTATCGAGAGAAAATGTGTTGGATGAAGAGATTGAGATGTAGGTTATTGAATGTTAAAAAACCAATAACATGACCAACAAAAACAAAAAAGACCTATGCTTAAATAAGGAAAATGAATGATCAATCAAAGTAAAGAAAAAGAAATGAATAGTTTGTAACCTAAAGAAAGAAAAATGAATAGTTAGTAACATAAATTGCAATAAATTAAATAATTAATTAATGTAAAACAAATAGTTGATGACATAAAGACCCTAATTTTTTATGACATAAATTGTAATAGGTGTCTAAAATTATTAAAGAGTCTTATTTATATAAAACTATTGATAGGGTAAATATTTTACCCTCGTAACCAACGAATTTTACGCAAATTTTCTCACCTTTTTACATTTCTCTCGTCAAAATTGTGCCAGTTATCACTGCATGCATTCTTTTAATAAGCAAATTTTATTTATATATATTCCTTGTATTTTATCGCTTAAACTTATGAAAATTTATATGTTTTCAGGAAATCGGTGTCATGGGCCAAATTTTGCGGATCTCTCTTTTGGATGGGCCGGATAACCAAAGTCTCGAGAATGGATCGGAACAAGAAGTCGGGTTAATTTCGGTGGACTGGCCGAATGTCGCGGCTGTTGGGCCGAGGCCCATACAAGTGGATTAGGAATTTGGTTTCTTGGCCCAAGTGGCCCATGAACACTTAGTATATATATATATGTATGTAGCTTTGAAAACACAACTTGATCATCACTCACATCTAGAACAATCTCACCACCACCTAGCTTCTTGATTTTCGGTTGCCACTAAGGAACCGAAACCACCTCCAGCCAATTCCCATCGTTAAGTTTTAGTTGCTACTTTTGCGGTTTAGTTCGGATTTCCTCGTGACGAGGCCGAGCTAAGTTATTTTTGGAGTACTTGGTGATCCGACTTTCGGGTACTTTTGAAACCGTTGTTTTGCCTGAAAGCATCATCAAGTATTTTGTGGAATCTTGGAATTATAATCTAATTCGAAGTTTTAGTTACAATTGTGTTTGGTTATTCTCTTATAAGTCAATTATATATATATATATATAGTCATAACTTATATATATATATATATATATGTTTAAATTGTTCCCATTATAAACTAATCACTACATCTTATCAACTGTTTTTATTTTCACTGGTCAATTCCAGTAACTGCACTTTATCAACTGTTTTTATTTTCACTGGTCAAGACCAGTAACTGCACCTTATCAACTGTTTTAATTACTGCATCTTATATTTATTCTTGTAATACTAACGTTTTCTTGTTCAATTAATTATTAGTTTAAAAAATAGTCGTAAAACACACCCAAGCATGATAGGCTAATTTCATAGCTTGGGGTGTAAAGTTCAAATTGGAATGAGAATTTGGTAAAGAAAAAAAAGTCTTTTATATAATCTCAATTTTTATCACTTCAAGTTTAAATGCCTCATTAAAGATTGTCCTTGGATTTTTACCGGTTAACCAGATGTACGAAAATGCGGTATCTTTTCATAAGTTACTAAAATGTTATTTTGGGGATATATGAGTGGGTGACAACACTCGTTGCTATTATCTCACGTCTTTAACATTTCATTAAAGAGTATGTCTAAACATTAACTAGTAAGAATCCAAGGACATGAAAATGCGTTAGTCTCTTAAGGGACTACAATTGGCACTATTCCTGAAGTCGGTATCAGATCTAGTATCCCATTAAAGATTATAACTATTTATTTAACGATGAGTCAGATGCATGAAAATGTGTTAATCTTTCAGAGGTTACGTAAGTGTTGATTTTTAATATATTTTAACATTTCATTAAAGATTGCATATAAACTCATCGATAAATAATTAGGCTATATGAAAATGTGATAACTTTTCAGAAGTTACTTGGATATCATTTCTGCATAATTGAGATTATTAAATTATTTCCTATCAAATTTACCTATTTTTATTCCAACTAAAAGACTTTGCACCCCTGACTCCTTTTTATAATTGTTCTCTTAAAGTAGCTCATAATCAACCAACCAACCAAATACTTTTTCATCCAAACCCCATTTGAAGTTAACTTTCACAAAAACTAAATATGGAAAGATTGTTTTCACCGCTTCCTTGTGGGAACGATATCTGGTAGTTGTACCATTTTATTACTTGTTTTAGAAAAACGACAGTAATTGGAGGTTTATACTTGGACCGAAGGTTATTTGTTTATTTCTTTTGCACACCAGTTTCTGGCACCATCCGTTCAAATAATAATTAAAATCATAAAAGAACAGGGGCTTGTGCGAATCTGACGAACAAGTTTTTGGCGCCGTTGCTGGGGAAGCAACAAAACAATTTTTCAATTTTAGGTTTAGAGAGTTAATTTTTTACCACCTTGTTGAGAAAAGAAAAAAAAAGAATTTATATATAATTATATATTTTCGAAAAAAAAAACAAAAAGATTTTTTAGTTTATGTCAAGAAAACCACGTGGGGAATTTTCAATCTAGACCCCGATATCGAAAGAACTTTTAGACAACAAAGAAATTTGCAAGCTTCTACTTCGTCTACAATGGAAGAAGAAAACGTATTTTTAGAATAACTGCCATTTCCTGGAAACCCACCTCATGGGAGGTACAATAATGATGGTCTACCTCCACCTTTACCACCACCTCCTGGAGGTAATGTTAGAAATCGGCTGCAAGACATCCAACCACGTGTGACAGAACCACATGCTGGTCCTGTACCTATCATTCAGGAACCTGGACCACAAGTTCAGCAAGAGAATCCAGTTAATGGAATTTTATGAAATCCTCCACCACCTATTAATAATAATCAGCACATTGAAGATGCTGAACAACACATCTTTCGTCTGGCAAATTCCAAAGATAACAGTATGATGGATTATGCTATTCCTATTGTACATCAATTACAAACAGGGATACGTGATCCAACATGCAATGTCCCACATTTTGAGCTAAAAACTGTGATGTTTCAGATGTTACAGAATAATGGTCAATTTGCAGGATTGTCGAAGGAAGACCCACATGCTCATCTCAGATCTTTCTTAGAAATTGCAGGATCATTTAGGCTACGAGGAATTTCTGATGACGCTTTAAAATTAAAACTTTTTCCTTTTTCATTAAGTCATCATGCCAGAGCCTGGTATAATTCCTTAAAACCAAACTCTATTTATACTTGGGATCAAATGGCTGAAGTGTTTTTAAAAAAATATTTTCCACCATTAAGAAATGCTCAGTCTAGAAATGAGATCTGTACTTTCAGACAAGATGATGATGAGGCAGTTCCCACAGCTTGGGAAAGATTTAAAGAATTGTTGAGAAAATGCCCTCACCATGGCATTCCCTACTGCATTCAGCTAGAGACATTTTATAATGGCTTGAATTACCCAGCCAGACAAATGCTCGATGCTACTGCAGGAGGAGCTTTTACTGCAAGTTCTTACAATGAAGGATACAATATCCTTGAAAAGATTTCAAACAACAATGGACACTGGGCAGACTCTCGTGCAAAACCTTTACAACTACCTGGTACCAAGGATGATGGTACTTATTCAACACTTGCTAGTCAAGTACGTGATATGGCAGTGATGCTTAAAAATCTCACTACTAACAAGCAAGTGGTGTCTAGTATCAACACCCCTGAACCATCAGAGCTACCTGTCCAATGTGCTTATTGTGGTGAAAATCATCTTTTTGATAATTGTCCTGGAAATCCGGAAAAAGTCAATTACATTGGTAATAATGACAAGACTGGACCTTTTTCACCAACCTACAATCCTGGATGCAGAGACCATCCACATTTAAAATGGAACAGCCCCTCTCTTAACTCACAGTTACCTAGGATACAAGGTCAGACCAACCAGTATCCTCAACAGCAAAGACAGTCCAATTTTCAAAACCAAGGACAGTCACATTTTCAAAATCAAAAGCGTGTTCATTTCCAAGATGAGGAACCACCTAGATTTCAACACACTTCACAGAACCACTCACAAAATCATCAATTGACCACCTCTCCTAGATATCCACCAAGGCAAAACCAACAGGTTGAACCTTCACTAGAGGCCATGATGAAAGGGTTTATTTCTCAAACCCAAGCATCAATCAAAAACCTTGAAACCCAAGTAGGTCAGATGGCTCTAGAAATCAGGAGTAGGTTGGCTGGCTCTCTACCTAGTGACACTGAGATTCCTCAGAGACCAGGAAAAGAGCAGGTTAAAGTTGTAACTTTAAGAAGTGGAAAAGACTTGAGTAAGTCTGAAAAGAAGAGTCAAAATCCTGAAAAGAATTTTGCATCATCTTCTCTCCACTCCAACACACACTGACTCACCTACTCCAGCTGAGTCAGCTTTCACCTCACCCGTCCCTGAATTTCCACTTTTGTCTCCTGTAACATCTACAGGACCCCAAGGTACAGTGTGGAAACCTCAGAGGAACACCAGTAAGGATGTGTCACAATCTGGTGACAGTCCCAAGATCATTAGTAACACATTTTCCAAAGAGACAGATACCACTTTATCTACCACTATGATAAAACCTGTCTCTGTCACGCCTTCACCATCACCATCACCTACACCTCAAAAGACTACCACTCCTACTCAGGTCCCTCTTTATATTCCATACCCTCTAAGGTTAAGGAATCAGAAAGAGGAAGCCCAATTTAAACAGTTTCTTGATGTTTTCAAACAATTGCATATCAACATACCTTTGTTGGAAGCAATTGAAAGAATGTCAAATTACACAACATTTTTGAAAGATATTTTGAACAAAAAGAAAAGACTGACTGAGTATGAGACTGTAGCTCTAACTGAGGGATGTAGTGCTCTGTTAACCAAGAAAATTCCACCTAAGATGAAAGACCCAGGAAGTTTTACAATCCCTTGTTCCATAGGAGGTAAGACCATTAGGAGAGCCCTATGTGATTTAGGTGCATGCATTAAACTTATGCCCTTATCTGTCTTTACTACCCTAGGAATAGGTGAAGCAAGACCCACCACTATATCTATTCAGTTAGCTGATAAGTCCATAGTTTGGCCTAAAGGCAAGATTGAGGATGTTTTAGTGCAAGTAGACAAATTTATTTTTCCTACAGACTTTATCATCTTAGATTGTGAAGTAGATCAAGAAGTCCCTATCATTTTAGGAAGGCCTTTTCTAGCAACAGGAAGAACACTGATAGATGTCCAGAAGGGTGAATTGACCATGAGAGTCCATGACCAAAGGGTGACTTTTAATGTGTTAGATTCTCTTAAGTACCCTGATGAGAGAGAAGAGTGTTCCACCCTAAGTGAGATAGAAACCTGGTGTGAGGAAAAGACTTTAGGAGAAATCTTATGGGATGCAGACACTGATGATGAGGCAGAAGATGAGTGTGAGGAAGTACCCTTAGTAACTGCTGCATTTGAAGTCTTAGAGAATGAGGATAGGAAAACCCTTGTCCCTGTTGGGATTTTCTGCAATCCTCGTATCAAACTGACACGAGAAAAACTGTGATCTCAAATCCAACTGGATTGAGATACACGAAAAAAACCATGTGAAACAAACTGTTCCAAAAGGTTTAAACAATCAAACCTAACTGGTTTGATTAAGCGGAAGCGATAAGGATTAAATCCCGAAAAATCACATATCTTATTCGTTTATTCTACCACAATTGATATATTTAATGGGTTAGAATATTACCTCGGAAGCTTGAGTTAGATCCACCCGTGATGAGCAAACGGAATTCCTTCTAGTTGGAAATAACCCCGAACGATCACGAACAAAACGGTACGTGAAGAACACGATCGAATAAAAACACGAAACCGAATCTGGTTTCGGGTTTATGATGAAATCGATGGAGAGAGAGAATAGAGAGAGAGGGAGAGGTTTCTTGGTGAGAAATTTTTTAATCAGTTCAATGAAATAAACTGATAGCCTAGCATCTCTATTTATATGAAAACCTTCCATATATTAGATAGCTACCATATTCTTTCTTTCTCCCTAAGAAAGAATAATTACCATAATTATCTTATTCTTTCTTTTTCCCTAAGAAAGAATATTTACTATTATTATATATCTTCCATATAATTATTTCTAGATAATTATAAAACTTAATTAATTAACCTTTTATATATTTATTTAACTAATAAATATATAACTGTAGTTAATTATCAGAAACCTTTTACTTTGGGTTTTTACAGAAAACACCCAACTGTTTTATAATTTACTATTATAAAACCAAACTCTCCAAACTGGGGTTAATATACTATCCGAATTACAGACCCTCACAAGTGTGACCCTCAAGTGTCTTATAACGTTGGATGTGCGATCAAACGGTTTGTCAACTTTTGCACATAATTACTAACAGTCCCATCATTAGAAGTTGCACCAGACTTAGAATTAAAACAACTTCCATCCAATTTAAAGTATGCCTTTTTGGGAGAGTCGATAAAATTGCCTGTCATTATTTCATCTTCCTTAGAGGCAGATCAGGAAGAAAAATTAGTCCAGATGCTTAAACTTCATACCAAGGCCATAGGATGGACCATTGCTGATTTGAAAGGCATAAGCCCTACAATCTATCAGCATAAGATCATTTTAGAAGATAAAAATTTCAACTCTGTTGAGCCTCAAAGGAGACTCAATCCAGTAATGAAAGATGTTGTCAAAAAGGAAGTTCTGAAATGGTTAGATGCTGGCATCATTTATCCTATTGCCAGTAGCACATGTATCAGTCCTGTACAATGTGTACCTAAGAAGGGCGGGGTAACTGTAATCACAAATGATAAAAATGAACTCATACCCATCAGGACAGTCACAAGTTGGAGAATCTGTATGGATTACAGGAGACTCAACAAAGCCACTCAGAAGGACCATTTTCCTTTACCTTTCATTGACCAAATGTTAGATAGGTTAGCTGGTAAGGAGTTTTACTGCTTTTTTAGATGGTTATTCTGGTTACAATCAAATTGCCATAGCACCTGATGACCAGGAAAAGACCACCTTTACCTGTCCTTATGGTACTTTTGCTTTTAGGAGAATGCCTTTTGGATTATGCAATGCACCTGCCACTTTCCAAAGATGTATGATGTCTATTTTTCTGACATGTTAGAAAACTCCATGGAAGTTTTTATGGATGATTTTTCTGTATATGGGACATCATATGATGATTGTTTGCAAAACCTGGAAAAAATTCTTAAAAGATGTGAAGAAACTGATTTGGTTTTAAATTGGGAAAAATGTCACTTTATGGTTAAAGAGGGCATTGTGTTAGGGCATCTTATATCCAAAAGAGGCATAGAAGTAGATAGAGCAAAGTTGGAGGTAATTGAAAAATTACCAGAGCCAACCACAGTCAAGGGAATCAGAAGTTTCCCTGGACATGCAGGTTTTTACAGAAGATTTATAAAAGATTTTTCTAAAATTTCAAAACCTCTTTGTTTATTGCTGCAACAGGACCATGCATTTGATTTTAATGAGGAATGTAGAATTGCTTTTACTATTTTGAAAAAAAGCATTGGTCACTGCCCCCGTAGTAGTCACACCTGACTGGGCAAAACCTTTTGAGGTTATGTGTGATGCTAGTGATTGGGCAGTTGGTGCAGTATTAGGACAAAGAAAAGAAAAGATTTTTCATTCTATTTATTATTCCAGTAAAACTCTCAATAATGCTCAAATTAATTATACCACCACTGAGAAAGAATTATTAGCCGTGGTTTTTGCTTTTGAAAAATTCAGATCTTACTTAATGGGAACCAAGGTTATAATTCATACTGACCATGCTGCCATCAAGTATTTTATTTCTAAAAAAGATGCAAAACCAAGGCTAATAAGGTGGATCTTGTTGTTACAAGAATTTGATTTGGAGATTATTGACAGAAAAGACATTATCACTTGTCTAGGTTAGAAAAGCAGGACAATCCTGAACCTGGTACTGACATCTGTGAGACATTTCCAGATGAAAAGATTTTTGTTATAAAACAATTGTCAATACCATGGTTTGCTGATATTGTCAATTATTTAGCTTGTGGGATTATTCCTAAGGAACTAACAAACATGCGAGAAGAAAATTAATTTTTGATTCAGAAATATTTGTGGGATGACCCATTTTTATTTAAAATTTGTGCAGATCAGATGATCAGGAGATGTGTCCCTAAAGAGGTGACCACTCAGATAATCCACCATTGTCACTCTGGACCATGTGGAGGTCATTTCAGTGGAAGTAGGACAGCTGCAAAAAATTTGCAGTCAGGTTTTTTTTTGGCCTACCTTACACTAAGACTCTTACAGCTTTCCAAAAAGCTATAATGAATGTCAGAGAAGTGGGAATATTTCCCACAGAAATGAAATGCCTTTAAACGGTATTCTAGAAATAGAATTATTCGACGTTTGGGGTATTGACTTTATGGGACCTTTTCTCATCTCAAATAACTGCTCTTACATTTTGGTAGCTGTAGACTATGTGTCTAAGTGGGTGGAAGCTATGGCTTGCCATTCCAATGACGCAAAAACAGTAATTAAATTTCTGCAGAAGCATATTTTTTCAAGATTTGGTACCCCACGTGCCCTGATCAGTGATGAGGGTACCCATTTTATAAATAAAATGTTGGAAGAAGTCTTGGAAAAATATGACATTCAGCACAGAGTAGCAACAGCTTATCACCCACAAACCAATGGATTAGTCGAACTCTCTAATAGAGAAATAAAAGGAATCCTTGCTAAAGTGGTCAAACCACACAGAAAGGATTGGGCATCCAAACTGGATGATGCCCTATGGGCTTATAGGACTGCCTATAAGACTCCTATAGGAATGTCCCCGTATAAATTGGTTTACGAGAAAGTCTGTCATTTACCCCTAGAACTGGAACATAAAGCCTATTGGGCTATCAAGGAATTGAATATGAGTCCTGACGTAGCCGGCAAGAAAAGATTTTTACAAATTTGCGAACTGGAAGAACTTAGGAATAACTCTTACGAAAATGCCAAACTTTATAAGGAAAAAACGAAAAAATGGCACGATAAGAAAATTATTCCTAAGGAACTTAAGGACGGTCAGCAGGTACTCCTATTTAACTCCAGATTGAAATTATTTCCAGGAAAATTAAATTCTAGGTGGACCGGACCTTTCAAAATCACAAAAGTTTATCCTTATGGTGCAATTGAATTAATTGACCCCGAAAAGGGTACAACTTTCAAAGTTAACGGACACAGGGTAAAACCTTTTTACGCACCCTCATAAATTACCATGACCAGTTAAGAATAATTTTCTTTTCGTTCTCTCCTCTCAATTTTAACTAATATAGATTTTTTTCCTGCACGAGATCGGTTTTTACAACATTTTCGTTTTAATTCTCAGCCCACTAACAAATGTGAAATTTTTTTTAGCCCACTCTGAAAATTTTCGTAGCCCACTGAAGGCCCATTAGAGAATACATATATTTTTTCTTTTTACTGAATTTAAAATAAACATATAACTAAATAAATAAAAATATTATATACAAGTGCATTTATGACTCTGACATCTTCTCAAAATCGTTGGAGGTGTGATATACCCCATGCAGAAGAGCAGGGGTAACTTCTTTTCTCTTCTCTCAATCCATCAATCGTCTCTCTCTGCAACCGCCATCCACATCGCCGCCAGCGAGCATCACCGGCCATTCTCGTACTTCCAACGGCGGCAAGTACAAGCTCGTACTCTCCCTGCTACCCCCTGCCACCATCTGCTACCAAGGTCGCCATCACCGCCACCCTTTTTTTTCTCTCCTTTCTTCGCTGCTAACAGAAACTCTAGCCCCCACCCCTTTTTCTTCGTCTTTGAAGAAATGCGACAACCAACCCCCCACCATCTTAGTATAAAAGAGGGTAAGAAACCTTCAATTTCAGATAACACAATGCCTAATCCGAGAAATTCCGGTAAGAAGAAGCGAAGTCATCACCGCCGGACTCGATCAGTCACTCGCACGACCATCGTAACCCCCGCCGCCAATGTCACACTCTCTGATCAGGCTTCGCGAACAACATCGGAGGTCGAACTTGTTCCGAACACGGCTTCGGACTCAATGAGGGCTTTGACCGACGCCGCCGCTATGAACTCACATCTCGCCGGAAACCAAGACGAAAAAGGTAAAACGGTGTGTATCGATGTTGACTCTGGACCCAAAGCACCACAGCCGCTAAAACCAACTTTTGATTTGAACTACTCTCCGGGTGAACCCGTGGGTTCATCAACGGATGATCCCAACCTTATGACTCGGTTACTTGCGGAGGCCAATCGGAGCTTAGTTTTTAGCCTATCTCAAAGCCATGTGATACCCCCTCCCCTAGCCCTAGGTCAGCTACAGCAAACCCCGGTGCAGCCGTATTCGGTCCTAACCCATTCATCAACCCATCTGTCCAACCTTCGGTGATGATGTTAAATGCATATGG
The DNA here is from genome assembly GCA_030169165.1 of Centaurea solstitialis. Classification (NCBI taxonomy): domain Eukaryota; kingdom Viridiplantae; phylum Streptophyta; class Magnoliopsida; order Asterales; family Asteraceae; genus Centaurea; species Centaurea solstitialis. The sequence goes on from CM058040.1 coordinate 57,043,748, forward strand.
CCAACCGGTTCCATATGTCCCACCAACAGCTAGAGTTGATATACCAAACCCGCATTACACACCACCAATCCCTACGGTGACTCCAACCTCGAGAGTCTCGGTTGCTCGAGCCACGGCTGTCCCCATGACAACCCCTCCACGGCTGAACCCTTTTCCCCCAATTCAAAATGTGTACAGTCGCCGCCCAGTAGCTACCAGGAACCCTAATACACAGGCCCCTAACCCAATCTCTTGGGCACCACCTGTGGAACCCAGATACCGCCAAGAAGGCCACTCGTCTCGAAACGCTCGTAGGGAGGTAAATCTTCTAACCCTATTTAGTAATGAAATTGCCAGTTTGCGCTTTAATGTTTATCGTAATAAAATGGCACACTCACCAAAAGGATTCCTTGAGGAGACGATTTCTCAAATATCTAAAATTAGAAAGGTGATTAATACACACAAGTGGGATATTTTATGTGTCGTACCCACTCAATACAACTTAAGTTGGGTACGTGAGTTTTACACGGAGGTTTCTATAAGGGATTCTCAGCAAATCCCTGTCCGGGGAACACTCGTAGATTATTCCCCAATCTCCATTAACAGACTTTTAGGCACATGTCCTCATGCTAACTCTAAGTTACTCACACTTAGCACGCATTTGCGACAAGAGGACCTAGATGATATTCTGGCTACTTCTCACATTCCTGGATCAGATTGGTACTTTGAGGGCAATGTCAGACATATCCGAATTAAAAGCTTCACGGCTGAAGCAAATGTTTGGGCCCAATTTCTCAAGTACACTTTGTTCCCCACGAGTCATAATTCCAAATTAAGTATCGATAGGATTTTAATACTGTTTTGTATCCTAAAAGGATATCAATTTGATGTTGGTACACTCATCTCCACCAACATCAAAACCAGTTGTACTAGGATAAATGGTCGGTTGTTTTACCCGACCGTTATTCATAAGTTAATGGAAGCCGCGAACGTCTTGGTATTCCCAGCTGATATCTTTTCTAATGAAAAGATGGTACTCGGACGAAAGGTATTGGGAAAACTATTACGCACATGTCCACTTACGGCCAGTGGCAATTCATCCCCTGATGCACCATCACCTGCATCATTTTTGCCTACTGCCGCCAAGGTCCATGCTCCAAGTGAGCCAGTTTTACCTAACTTCAACTTTCAGATGCAGGATACCCGCGAACTCCTACGGATGCATCACAACCACCAAATCCAGATCAGTTGGTTGACCCGAGCACTGTTTCAATTCAGAGAGTATGATGGTGTTGGGTTTTTCTGTGATCCCCGAATCAAACTGATACGAAGAACACTAAGTATGCGGAAGCGATTTTGGATAAAAACCCGAAAACCACGATCGTTCGTTCTAATCTATTTAAACATTTAAAAGGGTAAGACTTTTACCTGGATTGCTTGAGTAATAATCCACCGGTGATCAACCCTACGAGCGTTCCTCTAGTAGAACTCAAAAACCCGAGCAACCGGAAAAACCGAACTGGTTTTGGAAGTGGGCGGCGCCAAAAGAGATAGAGAAAAAGAGGAGGGAATTTTTGGTGGAAACTATTTAACTGGTAATTGATTGAGACAATAAACCATGGACCCTAAGGCCTTTATTTATAGCTAATCAGATGGAGAATCCTTATCTGATTCAGTTTCCTTAATAATTATCTTTTCTTTTCTTTTTCTTTAAGAAAAGACTTTCTAGATAATTACCTTAATTAATTAGATTATCTATTATATATTTATTTTACTAATAAATATATAATTATCTTAATTAATTTAACAACCCTCTAACTTTGGGATTTCTAACTGAAATTACCCAACTGATTTATAATTGACTATTATAATTCCAAACTCTCCATTTCTAGGTTTTATTCAACTTACTCGATTTATAGGTTCTCACAGGTGTGACCCTCAAGTATCTTGTAACATTGGATGTGTGATTACTGGTTTGTCAACTTCTGCACATAATTCCTAACAGACTCCCACTTGTGCAAGTTGGCAATACCGCCTTGTTCACACGGACCTAAGGAGGCCCCTAGACAGGCACTTAGGCTAACCAGGTTACAAGAACTCTTATACCCAGATAGGTGATTTAAACATTTCCGTAAGGGAATAACATTTATGAAACAACTGTTCATAAATTGGGTATAACTTGGCTTTTCCCTTTGCATTACGATATTCCATCTTTAAGTATGAGCTTGGATAGAGTCAACTCTTAATACTCAAGATTCTGTTTCTCGACTATCCGACCTCTATTGATAGGTAAACGACAAAGAACTAATCAGTTCGTTTGGGCATGGCCATGCACTTCATCAGTCTATTCAGTCAGTCAAGGGGCCCAGAAATATCTCTCTTCTGAGAAGAGGTGCAAATCCCATCTTGCATATCTGCATTTAACACCACGGCTTCCGCTGAATCTAGTTACGCCTTTTATAGCCACCCTGTTACGGCGTAGCGGTTGGACGCACTAAGTATCCAGCAGTCCTCATGACATCAAACCAGATACCTCAGGTAATGGGGACAACCACTGTGAGATTTACTTATGACAAAAATCCAAGAAGTAATTCTCAACCGTGGATCACGTCCGATATTTGCTGCTCTATCAAATATCTGTGCAACTTCTGGTCTACAACACTTGTAGCTGTTATTCAACCCCTGATCATAACTACCCAGAAGTTCACAATGACTTTAATACCCTATTGGGTTCCCACCACAATAAGTTGTCACGGACAATTTTCGAATGAAAGACTGGGAACTAGTCTCATTCCTGGATTACAAAACATGCAAAGTTTAAAAGCGAATTTAAGAGACTAATTTTCGTATAGTTCATATTACGCTCTGTAATAATACTAAAATTAATAGCATCTCTTAATTACCTTTTACTGTGTCTATTTAACGTTTGTTAAATACTGATCTCAACTGAAGTATCACCTAACTTCAGTTTAAAACCCTTTGATTAATGTTTACCGGTCTAATCAAAGTGATAACCAAAAACGTTACAAGTCTAATACCCACTGATATTTTATACTTGTTACGGCTAATTTTGTTTTGCTAACACTATAAAACAAATTTAGACTTCTTTTACCATATTCCCTGTACTTGGAGATCTGGACAAACTCCGAGTTACCCTGAATATGTAAAAGCTATACTGCAACTTTTCTTAGCTGCTGTGTAGATGAACGATTTCTACCTGAAATCGGATAAAATTTCCAATTACCTAACTGGAAAATTGCAGGAAATTTTAATTTGGCCTCTTATAATATTTTATGGTTAAAAGATACCTTAGTACTCTTTTACTAAGTTATTTCAACACACTTGATCATTGATTCTCTTTTAAAGTCTATCACGGCTTTATCTAATTTTTGAATTATTGATCCACCCTTTTTGGACTAAAGGAGCAGATTCTATATCTGGTGAATTTGTATCCTATCTGGATTATAATTTCTAGATATACTGAATCAATAATCACATTTTCTATTCTATATCTCAAACTGGATAGAGAATAAACTGGGCTCCCACTAACCTATATGAAAACTGACTTTTACTCAAAATTTACTATTGACTTAGTCAAAGCTTAGTCAATTCTATTTTAAGTAATGGTCACTTTAGAATTTTATTATTTATAAAACTGGAGTTTGCTCAAATCCTATTTCCAAAACTTGGAATTTTCTCTAGTTTTATAAACACTGATATTATCAACAATATCTGGGATAATATCCTAAATTCCTTAAAACATATGAGTAATTAATTCTGATCAGAAAAAAAAAACTTTCATAATCCTTTACTCATAAATGTTTTATTCAAAACACATTATAGTACTTCGTGTGCTTTGGCAGTTTTCATATACATTACTTTATTAAAGTAATACTGTTAGTGTAATAGGCAACATCTAGGATCTAATTTTGAATCAAGTCTAACTTGACTTATACAGATTCAAAATATCATGCATAAAGATATTTGAATCAAGACTATAATTTTAAATTTTAAAACCGATAATCATTTAAAACCCAAAAATCCAAGTTTTGGAAAAACAAGATTGTTTTAAATCATAAAAGTTTAAAATTGTCTTGATAATATCTAAAAGTAAACTTGTATGCTGATCCTTGCAATCTGGGCACTTCACTTTTAATGACCACCTACAATTAAACATTTACTTCTAGGTGTCAACTCATTTTAAGTAGTCACGAATACCTGAGGTGTTTATACCTGCTTCGTAACGCTTCGGGTGGTTATACCTCCAATGACCGACTTCATGGCACTTGAAGTATTAATTCTCGGTCATTACTCTGTTAGGTTTTAACTTTCTTGCCCTAGCCCTTGCCTTTGCCTTTTTCACGAACCTTGGGTGCACTCTGGGTGGTCTGAACTGGACCTTTTCCCTTGCTGGTGCCTCCATGCCCATGCTTCTTCTTTACTTCCCCGTCCCTCACCATCAACACATCCTTGGTTTTGTTCTTGGTTCCCATATTCAACTCAGCAGTCTTAAGCATGGAGTGCAATTCGGCTATTGATTTCTCCATGTTATTCATGTTATAGTTGATTACAAAAGGCTTGTAATCCTCTGACAGTGAGTTGAGTATAGTATCCGTTGCTAACTGCAACGGAACTGGGTGACCGAGTCTTTCCAGGTGATTCATATGCCGTTTCATTTTCATGACATGGTCACTCACTGAGGTCCCCTAGAGGCTCTTCAATGACATACCATTTCCTTTCGTGTCTGAGCACAATTATCAGATTGCGCTCCTAGTCAAGGAAATTGGAACCGGTGAGTTTATCCTTCTCAAGGATGGAGCGGAGGGAAAGATTGTTTGTGTTGGTTACTGTGTTTGCCATCTACATTTTAAAACTTTGGTTTTTAACAACTGTGAATAGACTAATTTCCAATAAATATCAAAAAACCCTTAAATGATCATTTTATTGGACTAGGATCCTTATTTCATACGCCCTGATGTGCGTAACGTTCTTGCTCCACCAGGCCCACGTATTATTTCGGTAGGTAAGGACTTTTACCAATCACATCTAACTGACATGACTCCTAGATCTTTTCGGGACAACGGTAATTATCCGTACATGTTTCAGTCCCTCTAAGTGCTTTTTGGCCCGGTACCACCCGGTAAACATATAAGAACCAAAACAGATCTCACCATTTCGGGACTTGGACACTTTTACTCTGGCCGATACAACACGGAGATAATTCGCAGAGTCGTAGTTTCCCCTCTAGCTTGGGGTTTGAACGCGGATGCTCAAGGTGTGTTCTTCTTAGAACGCCCGTGTACCTTACGCCTGAGGTGCCCCTAGATGGGTTGCACTACTGATCTATGATTTATTGGGGTTTTTAAATAATTTTTGAAAAACCTTTTAATGTCCAGTTATTTAGAAAAATTGTAACTTTGGAAAACTGATTGTTTAAACAGAAAGAAACTGATGTTTAAACTAACTGTTTCAAACATACGCTGTTTTAAAACTAACTGTTTCAAAAGACTCTTGCTAATTAAAACTAACTGTTTTAAAAGCACACTTGCTAATCAAAACTAGCTGTTTTGATGGCATGCTAGTTGCCCAAAACTAACTGTTTTATCAACTTGCCTTTAAACAATCCATTTACAATTTTATAGGTTTCAAAATAAAATCTACCATAAAAGGTTTTTTGAAAAAGCTGGTGACTTTGATTTTTAAAACCTACTTGATCTCGTGATTTAATCTAGTTTTATAAATTAAAACCTAATTTAAAAACGTTTGATAAGACCTAGGCATGTAATATCAATAATCACGAGAAAACAGAATAATCACAACCACGTAGTTTAAAATAAATAAGCAATTATAGAGTTTGCCAATTATTTCCTAAAGGACCAAAAATGACCTAAAAACTATTGTGCTCCGATCTCCCCGCATAGCGCCGATCTCCTCGCGTAGCTCCCACTGGCCTCGGCATCTTTGACGGAACTTTAGGAAGAAAATCTATCCTAAGGGTCATTTTACATATTACCGGGGTTGTAAGTGGCACGCAGGCCTCCCCAAATAGATCAAGGGTCTAAATTGGCAATCTCTATAATTACTGAATATACACTAAGCAGATATATATATATAAAATATTCAACCACGCAATTTTTATATAAAGCAATAGCATATAAACAATTCCTAGATCCGTTAAAATTATTTTATCACAAACCATGATTTTAACTGATTTATAAAATCAAACTGTTTTATAAATCGAAACTGATATTTTAAAATCGAATTGCTTTTCATAAAATTTCTAGATTTATAAACTATAAATCAATTTTATAAGCCAGTATCAATTTCACCAAAAATATCCGCTTTTAATTAACTTAATTAAACTGACTGTTCCGAACGAATTAGTCGGAACATCAGCCCGTGATCTGTGTCTTGATTCGATCAATCGGTCGAAAAAGATGTTGATCCAGCTCTCCTAAGACCTGATGAAATGATAATGATCATAAATCTTTACTTAGTGAATAGGTTTTTGCTTCTGTTATAGCTTGAGGAATTATCACTGAGTCTGTTCAGTGTTATTCCATGTTACTTATGCTGTAACTTATTTTTATAGTAATCAGGATCAGGATCAGGAGACGAACGAGTCTGTTCTGCAGTCTACTGATCCTGTCCACTGAAGTGAAGACCTCCTGAAGACATCAAGATCATACTCAAAGAACCATCAGCGACGTCGAAGAATTAGCTGATGACAGGAACAGCATGCTCGTGATCTGAAGACGGAACTCAGTGATAGCAGGCTGCTCAATATCGTATGACATCCTGAAGATTCATCAGGATACAAGTGACCCTGAACAGCACCAGTTTCAGGACTCTAGTCACTAATCAGTATCCTGATCCTGAAGGATTAGTGTAATGTCTTAGTCTAATGCACAAAAGGATTATCCGCCTTTACTGACACAAAAGTACATAAGGACAGTCTCTTTACTGTTCCCTCCGTACTTATCAGACCTCAAGGCAACTGTTTACACACTTCCTCTTTTGCACACCATGCAAAGAGTATTTGTTTATAGTAAATAGTACAAAGGACCACTTACATTGTGACACGTACACAAAAGTGAGTCTGCATGCATTTAATGCATTGGGTATAAATAGGACTTGAAGAGATGTTCTCCATACTTCTTCTTCAACCTAAAAAATACCTTAATCCTTTCTTTCTTTAATCCCTCTATCTTCTTTCTTTTCTCCTTCTTCTCACTTTAGTGCATAGTGAAAGAACTTAGATTGTTTAGTTTAGACTTATTGTCTTTTCTATTTCCGCAACAATCTGTAAATTCATATTGTTAATACAACAAGAATTTAAAAGTGAAAACTTGTGTGATTATATTCAACCCCTCCCCTTCTATAATCCCAAACACTATCCTTGCTTGAAGGTCACCTCTTTGGGACCAACAAGTGGTATCAGAGCAGATACAAGCTCTCATTTTCTTCTCTTAGAAAAATCTTGTGATCCTCTCTCCTAATCCATGGCTCTTCAAGCTAAGGAAAACTACTTTGATACCGGCTCTGCTGGAAAACCTCCTAGGTTTAACAAAGACAACTTCTCTCTTTGGAAAACCAGGATGGAACTTTTCCTTTCTGGTTCTGATCCCCAGATTCCATACTTTCTGGAAAATGGACCACATGTGCCTACACAAACCGTCCACCCCATTCCTGCTGCAGCTGGCCAACCAGCCATACTTGAAAGGGAGCTGGTAAAGCCTGTGACTGACTGGAATGATGAAGATAGACGCCTGGTCAACATTGACACTAAGGCTAGGTCTCTCATCGCCATGTCACTTCCTGACGATGTATTCCATTCTGTCTGCCACCTTCGATCTGCTAAAGAAATATGGGACACTCTCTGTGTTCAATATGAAGGTACTGCTGTTCTCATGGAATCAAGAAAGATTTTCTTGGTTCGTCAGTATGAAAGCTTTATTCATCAGAAGGATGAAACTCTCTCCCAGCTACATCAGAGATTCAACTGTCTTCTGATTGATCTGCAGACTATCGGTACTACCTACTCTAACTCTGAGGTGGTTACCAAGTTCATGGAAGCTCTTCCTGAACATTGGGAAATATACACCTCCTGCTTAACTATGTCAAAGGACATAAAGACACTCACACTAAGTGAGTTGTACGGTATTCTTCTTAACCGTGAACAACAGAAGAAACTGAAAAAGAATCTCATAAGAGATTCTAAAGATACCAAAAGTAACTCTGTTGCATTGGTCTCTGATTCAGTTCCCACTGTTGCTATTCCTTCTTCTGTAACTATTACTGAATTAGAATCCTCTGACTCTGACATGTCAGAAGATCCTAAATTCAATGAATCTCTTGCTTTATTAACTAGATCTTTCAAAAAGTTTGCCAAAAAGGGAAACTTCCATAAAAAGAAACATCTTACTATTACTGACAAGCCTAAATCAGACCCTGTTGATAAGGCTACTGCTATCTGCTACAATTGTCAGGGCAAAGGACACTTTGCTAATGATTGCAGGTACAGGAAAAGTCAGTTTGCTCCCTCCTCTGCCAAATCTTCTTCTAAGAACCCCAAATACCAGCGCCTGAAAGAAAAGTACAAAAAGATGAAAATTCAGCGCAAGGGTAAAGGTCTTATCGCAGAAGACTGCGATTGGGATGATGTCTCCTCTGATGACTCATCTGATGAGGAAGATACTCAAGTGGCACTGATGGCCATTATTGAGGAACCTACCTTAGCTCTCATGGCTAAGATAGAAGAGGTCCCTGAAGAGATTCCTACTCAGGCTCCTGAAGCTTCTTCTTCCACAACTCCTGAAGCTTCCACCTCTACGACTGATTCTTCCAGTCAGGTACCTATTCCTCTTGTCCCTCTTGAAAGCTTAACTCAGCTGGACCTGGTTACTCTTGATCTTTACAAAGCCCTGAATGGTAAAACCTCTGCTGAGAAAATGAACATTGATCTTCGTGATCAACTCAGAGAATGCCAAGAAAAAATAAAACAACTTACCATTTTGGAAGAAAACTATAGAGACCAGGTCACTGTTAACAAAACTCTTTGTATTGAAAGAGAAACTGCTCTTGCTGCCAAAGAAAGAGCTCTGGCTGAATTAAATGCTGAAAAAGTCACCATCAAAGGATGGAGTGACGCCTCTGAAAAGGTTGATGAAATATTAGCCTCAGGAAGAAATGTTAAAAACAAAAGGGGTCTTGGATACACTCGTGGAGGAACTAAATCTGATTGTTCCATGCTCAAATTTGGAAAATTTGTTTCTTCTATCCCTGATCCTAATGCTCCTGAAAACATCCCTTCTTCTTCTAACACACACTCTGAAGGTGCTCCTAAGAGCAAAAAGAACGCAGTCAAGGAAAAATCCAAAACTGTAACACCTTCAAAGACCAAGAGTCCTAAACCCAAGAACAAAGTTCTGGGTGGTGGTCCTTCAGTCTCAGGATCAAAATCTTTTTCCCAAAATCCTGTTCCCAGACTGAAGATTGACCTGAAGCAAAAGACTCAGGAGAAGAAACCAATTCCTCCTCTGTCCAATGCTAAAGGCATACTTGGTGCTGGTCCTGCTCACTTGAAGTTTAAAGACTTCCTGGACCACACTAAACGCTTTCAATATCGCAAATGTTATCACTGTGGATTAAATGACCATATTGCGAGTAAGTGTCCTGATGCTACCAAAGCTGAAAAATCAGCTAAGGTAAAGAAAAATCCTAAGACTGATAATTCAGTCAAAGGAAAGAAGGTTGTCAAGACTGTTCTTCAGTCAAGACTCCAGCCTCAAGAACTGATAAATCAGTTAAGGCTGCCACTGACTCCACCAGTCCTACTGATACTTCTGGATCCATAGTTCTATGGGTACCAAGAAAAAATTAAACTCTAAATTTTACAGGATAAGGGCATCTGGTACCTGGACAGTGGATGCTCTCGACATATGACTGGTTCTAAATCTGCCTCTCTAACTACCGTGAAGAAAGAGGTCCTGCTGTGACCTTTGGTGGAAACGGTAAAGGCCAAACCCGAGGGTATGGCACACTGACCAACGGAGTAACTACGTTCAAGAGAGTTGCTTATGTTGAAGGCCTGATGCATAATCTTCTGAGCATCAGTCAACTGTGTGATAAGAATCACAAAGTCTCCTTCTCAAAGAAGAAGTGCAAAGTCAAAAACAGAAGAAAGGAAGTCATTCTCACTGGAGTGAGACATGCTGATATTTACATCATCAACATGAATACTTCCACTGACAACTTCTGCTTTGTATCTCGTGCTTCCTCTGATACAAATTGGCTTTGGCACAAGCGTCTTTCTCATCTCAACTTCAAGACGCTAAATCAACTCTGCATCAACAATCTTGTCATTGGTCTTCCTGACTTTCGCTACACAAAGGTATCTCTTTGTTCAGCATGTGAGAAAGGAAAACATACCAGGGCTACCTTCAAGTCCAAGCAGATTTCCTCCATCAGCTCTCCTCTACAACTTCTCCACATGGATCTCTTTGGACCTGTCAACGTCCAATCCATCGCTGGAAAGAAATATACTCTGGTAATCGTTGATGAATATTCCAGATATACTTGGGTGTTCTTTCTTCGATCCAAGAGTGATGCTCCTGAAGAAATCATTATGTTCGTCAGGAAGATGGAAAGACTCAACAACCTTACTGTTCGATCAATCAGGAGTGACCACGGAACTGAATTCAAAAACAGTACCCTGGAAACTTTCTTCGATCAGAAAGGTATCTCACAAAACTTCTCTTCTGTAAGAACTCCTCAGCAAAATGGCGTTGCTGAAAGACGAAACAGAACCCTGATTGAAGCTGCACGATCTATGTTGAGTGAAGCCAATCTTGCCACTCAATTCTGGGCAGAAGCTGTTAACACAGCTTGCTATACTCAGAACAGATCACTGATAGTAAAGCGCTTCAGAAGAACTCCTTACGAACTCTTTCGTAACAGGAAACCCTCTATCGAACATCTCCATATCTTTGGTTGTGTCTGTTACATCCTGAACAACAAAGATAACCTTGGAAAGTTCGATTCCAAGTCTGATGATGGAATCTTCCTTGGATACTCCTCTATCTCTAAAACCTACCGTGTGTTCAACAAACGAAGACAAGCCATAGAGGAAACGATTCATGTCAAGTTTGATGAATCGGGTCCTACTTTCCCTCACCCTCATGAAAACTCTGAAATAAATCAGTGGGCTGACTCTTTCTTTCAAGTCCCTGAACCTCCCATTGTTGATCCAACTCCTCAAAACCTTCCTGATGGTTTTGAAGAAGATCCTCCAATACCACCCACTGATATACACATTCCACCTCTGATAAATGCCACTCCAATTACCCAAATCACACCATCTGAACCTGATCAACCCACTAACAGTGAAGACTTTTCTCAAACCACTGTTAATGAGCCTACTCCACTAATCTTCTCCCTGATCCATCAGTAAATGAAGCTTCCACTTCAGGACAGGTGTATCAGCCACCTGCTCTTCGATGGACCAAGGATCATCCCATTGATCAAGTTCTTGGTAATCCCTCCTCTGGCATTAAAACTCGACGTCAATCTGGTAACGTCTGTCTTTATGTTAATTTCATCTCTGAAAATGAACCTAAAGAAATAGATGATGCTTTGCGTGATCCTGCCTGGGTCTCAGCCATGCAGGAAGAGCTAGCAGAGTTCATCAGAAACAATGTCTGGCTTCTCGTCCCTAGGCCTCGAAAAACGTACTATCATTGGTTCCAAGTGGATTTTTCGAAATAAACTTGATGAGATTGGTACGATTATTCGAAACAAGGCTCGCCTTGTGGCCCAGGGATACAGGCAGGAAGAGGGCATTGATTACGATGAAACCTTTGCTCCTGTGGCTAGGCTCGAAGCAATTCGACTTTTCCTGCCTTTGCAGCACATATGAACTTCAAGGTTTATCAGATGGACATCAAAAATGCCTTTCTGAATGGAAAACTAATGAAGAAGTCTATGTGGCTCAGCCTCCTGGCTTTGTAGATCCTAAGTTCCCTGATCACGTCTACAAGTTAAACAAGGCTCTCTATGGGTTAAAACAGGCTCCTCGTGCCTGGTATGATACCCTCTCAACCTTTCTTCTCTCTAAAGGTTTTGTTCGTGGTAAAGATCGATAGCACTTTATTTCTAAAGAAATATCCTAAGCATATCCTTCTTGTCCAGATATATGTCGATGACATTATCTTTGGATCCACAAATCCCAAACTCTGCGAAAAGTTTGAGTTGCTCATGAAATCTGAATATAAAATGTCTATGATGGGTGAACTAACATTCTTTTTAGGACTTCAGATCAAGCAATCTGAAAAGGGAATCTTTATCAATCAAGGTAAATATGTACATGAGATGCTGAAGAAATTTGATCTCACATCCTGTACACCGATGAAGACTCCAATGGCTCCTCCTCTGTCACTTGACAAGGATTCCAAAGGGAAACCTGTTGATGTGACTCTCTACAGAGGAATGATCGGCTCTTTGCTGTATCTCACAGCTAGTCGCCCTGATATCATGTATTCTACATGTTTATGTGCTCGTTATCAGGCTGAACCCAAAGAATCCCATCTGACCGCTGTAAAGCGGATCTTCAATATCTGAAGGGAACTCCTAATCTGGGTCTTTGGTACTCCAAGGACTCAGGGTTCGATCTAACTGCATATTCTGATAGTGACTTTGCAGGATGTAAGATTGACAGGAAAAGCACCACTGGTGGGTGTCACCTGCTAGGTGGCAAGTTGGTGAGTTGGACTAGCAAGAAACAGAACTCTGTGTCCACATCAACTGCTGAGGCTGAATATGTTGCAGCAGGAATCTGTTGTGCTCAAGTCCTGTGGCTGAGAAATCAACTTCAGGACTATGACATACAACTTTCTAAAATTCCTATCTACTGTGACAACACTTCAGCGATAGCCATCGCCAACAATCCTGTCTTACACTCCAAGACAAAGGACATTGAAGTGAGATATCACTTCATCAGGGATCATGTGATGAATGGTGATATTGAACTCCATTTTGTCCCTACTGAATATCAGCTTGCTGACCTCTTTTCCAAACCACTGGATGTGACGCGTTTAATATGCTCATCAGTGAACTTGGGATGTTAAATCCTGATGATTGAAGTTTATCAGGACAAACAGTTGTTAAATCCTATAGAATAACTATTCTCAGGACTCTTTCTTAACAACTCCTGAACAAACTCTCATCAGAGATGACTCTATTCAGTACTTACAAAATCTTTGTTCAACATCCGAATACTGATGATTCTCAGGTAAGTACCTCTGCTCCTAGAAACCTTATCGCATTAAATGTGATAAGAGGATTTTCCCAAAACAGTACTTATCTGATAAGTACTCCAATTCCAAGAAAACAAATCTTTCATCAAAATGGAATTATACCCTGAAAAGGTGGTTTTTATCTTTTCAAATAAAACAAACTTTTCATCTGCACTGACACGTAATGGGACGTTTCCTGTTCCCCACGACGTGTGTCAGGCGCGTGAACGCGCGTAGAACTTCCTTTTTATCATTACGTTTGAATTTAGCCGCCCTTTTCTCTCTCATCCATTTTCTCTCTCCTACCGCGAGGTATAAAAACCTCACTCGTAATCCATTACACTCTTTAGCTCACATAATTCTCTCTAAGAACTCAAGCAAGAAAAAGCAAGAACTGTTTTCTCTCAAGAACACCAAGAACACACTCACCACTTTTCTTAACAAGATCATCGTAAGTGTTTCTTTACTCTTGTTCTTTCCACATTTTAAGTTGGTATTCTTCATCTAAACAACTTATTTTGTTAAACGTTTTTCCAAAAACCCTAAGATCACTTCGTTTGATCTTAGTTTTCCCAAAATCTTCTAAGATTTTTGTTAAAACAGTTTATATGGTTTTTCTTATTTCTTTTAAGAACAATCATAAACTCTTATTTTGATATCTATTCATCAAAATAGAAGTTCTTTTTAATACCAAAACACATTCCTTTTGTGTATTTTGGTATCTAATCCATTCCAAGTATAAAGGATTTCACCACTTTATGAACATATTCTGTGTTCATTTAAAAGTGAAGAAAAATGCATATTTTGGATCTTTAATCATCCACATATGTTGTTTTTATGTTTAACAGAATGGCTGCTACTACTTCTACATCATTGGACGCCAGCTCTCCTCTGAGGCCACAACCCTGATGACTGCTACTGGAAATCTTCCAATAGTCATCCCCCAACACGATTTGCAGTTCAAACCCAACAATCTGATTGGGCAGTTCGACCTACCTGCAACCAAGGCGTTTCTGAAGCCTGCCAGGGATTTTCTCCTCTCATGTCCCCTGAAGACGGCTTTCACTCTGAACCCGGCGCCCAACAAACCTCTGCTCTTGCAATTGTGGTCCACTGCTACCACGGCCCAAGAAAGGAATTCGAAGGGCAAGATGCACGAAGTGATTAAGTTCCAGATCAAGGACGAGATCATTTCTTCGGCATCGGGTCCCTGAGGAACGTGCTCAACTTCCGCAAGAAGCAGAAATTTCCTACTCCTCCTACCTCTGACGAAATCATAGCATTTCTGGATGCCATAGGCTACAACTGGCCTGTGAAGGACGGTCTTCTGATCAAGACTGCTGCCACTGTCCACAAGACAGGGCTAAACGCAACGTTCTATTACATATGGAACACGTTTGGCCTCTGTCTGACAGGAAAGACGGGGAGCACGGAGCAATTCCCCACGGTCATCCAGAACATGGTCTACTCTGCGATCAAAAATCGCAAGTTTGACTATCTCCGATGCATCTGGGACGACATGATCAAGAAGATCAAGAACATAACCAGGGTGGTCAACGTCCCCTACACCAGGTTCTTCACTGCAGTCCTGGCAATGCACATGGGTACCAACTACCCAACAGAGGGAAACTTCAACAACTACGCCTTAGGCGTGAAGTTTCTGGATCAGTTGTCCTCCAAAGCTGACGATGTCCCTCTGTCTGCTGTCCTGGTTGTCCCTGAACCACAACCAGACGCAGAAGAGCAACCCATCTCTGCTCCTGCTCAAGGTATGTCTTCTCTTTTCTCATCCAAACCATCTTCTTCTCCTTCTATGCATGCTATGTCAGTAGCTAACCCTATACTGACTTCCCCAACTGCAACAACTTCTTCGGCGCCTCTGAAGCGCCCTCCTCTCTCTGGCTCCTCTCCTCCACCTCAGCCCAAACGCGCCAAATCCAAGGCGCAAAAGAAAAAGAAGGCACCAGCTGGTTAAGAAATATTACATTACCCTGCCTCAACTTTTTAATAAACCATCTCCTTTATCTAAAACTTCTTCCCATGCAGATTCTCCTGCTACTGCTCCTGTAACACAAGAACCTGAGGTCGTTCATCTCGAACACTCAGAGAATGTGGAGGGTAATCGTTCTGATACCCTCCTAGCCTCAGGTAATAAATTTAAGCAACTTATTGCTATTTCTTCTTCTATGAAAGCTTCTAAGACCTCTAGTGCTCACTTAGCTACTGATATTATAGGTTCTTTAGGAGCAGCTATGAAGGGCATCCTCAACTCACCAGGATGACCCCTTCAACGATTTCATCTTCACGGACGCCGACCGTCAGCTGAACGCAGCTGAGCTTCGTCGGCAATCCGCTGAACGGCAACTGCAGGAGGTCCGCACGGCGCTCCAGCAAAAGGAGGAAGCGCACCAGGCTAGACTCCAGGCTCTGGAGCTTGAGCTAGCCTCTGCCAAGGCCGCTGCCACTTGCCGCCGAAGCCGCCGCAGCCTTGCTACTGCTGCTTGCCGCCGCCGCCGCCCCTGCTCCTACCGGTGTCACCATCACCATACCCTGTCTGGATGCGATCCATGACAAGGTCTCTCAGGTGGCTACCTCCTCTTCCTCCCTTCAGGCGTCGGTTGACGACCTGAAGGCCACGGCGCTGCCCGCTCTCTCCACAGCGGTCAACAACAACTCCACCTCCACCACCAACTTCCAACAACTTGTGGTGCAAAGGTTGGATGCACAGGAGAATGGGCTACGAGCCCTACAGAGAAAGTGGCTGAGCTTGCCACTGCAGTCAACACACTCACCACTGCTCCTCCTCCACCGCCGTCGTTCACTACGGCTGATAGGGAACTTCTACAGTCCCTGCTCTCATCTTCCTTCATCACCAGGAAGCTCAACGCCAACATGGCCTCTCTCCTCCAACGAAGTGTTTCAACAGCCGCCTTACAACAGGCACCTGTTGAGGGGGAGAGACAGCCCCAGAGAGACCATTCCGTTTATTCCCTCTCCACCAACTGGAGAACCAATGAACAGGGGGGAACAAACGAGGATGAGGATGATGAAGATGATGATGAATGATGATGAAGACGACGACACCTTCTTGTCGAGAAAGTGCCAGCTTCAACGCCCACTCCAGGGCCTGCACACTCTCAGGGGGAGAACCCCGGTGCACCTGGTACGTTACTCCTACCATCCTCTCCCTCATCTTCTGATAATCAACCCATCTCCACTCTCCTTAAATCTAAACCTACACCCGAAACCATCACCCTCGACACCTCCTCTGAAGACTCACCCACAAATAACCTACAAATGGTTATATACCAACCAACCAAACAACCTACCCCTGAACCAACACCTTAACCTACACCTTCACCAACCTCTGAACCCGAAAACCAAGACAACTCTGAATTTCAGGATGTGAACTTTGGTTCTGTCACTGGTGAGATTATTCGCCTTATGGAGAATAGTCCATCAGAACAGACACGAGCCGAACTAAGCAGAATGACTTTCAGAGTAACCCCCTAAACCCTGAATCCATTCCTTCTAACCAACCCGCTTTAACCCTGAAGCATCTTCCTCTAGAACCCCTGAAATCAGAGCCCCTCCTGAAACCATTTCGCCTATCATCAGATGATGAATTCATCTCTGATGATTTCTCTACCCCTGCTTCTTCTCCAAGATCTCCTCCCTCTAATTCTCCTAGATCTGAAGGTGAGAATTACCCTGACAACTCTGCTACTGTCAACAGGGATGGGCGTTTAGACTCCCTGATAGAGCGACTCGAGAGTACAAGAGTAAAAATTCCTCTTCGTACCTCTTGGGACTCCGAGTTCGCCTATCTATCACAGGAGGAATACAACAAGCTGTACAGGCTCAGGAGGAGCATAATAAAAGGCAGAAGGAAGCTTTCCTCTCTGCTCAAGCCGCTCGAAGGCTTGCATCGGATTTTGTTGAAGAAGATGCTGAAATAAGTGCTGATCCTGTTCTAGCACAGAAGGCCGCGCTAAAGGTCTTCAACAGAAACGCTGAGGAACAGACTGAAGAAGTAAACTCAGAGCTTGACTGGTGCCGAGACCGCCTACACCTCAGGAAACATGGTGCTGCTATCTCTGGAATCCATCTCAGCCGAACTCGCGGCAAAAGAGCAAAAACATGGATCATCGTCAAACGCTCAGGAGTCAAGGATGTGCAACACACTCTCGACAAGTTGGAAAGATACAACTTGTCAGAGTGGAATGAAATCAGAAGCCTACTTCCCAAAGCCAACAGAAACTATCGGGCTGAAGTTGAAGAAGTTATTAATCAACTTATTGCACGCATCAGAAGAACAACCGAAATTCCTGATGACCTTCTCCAGCCTTCTTCAGCACTGCCTCAGCCTCCTGTTCGAAGATCAGCGGGTGCTTCAACAAGGAGACCAACTCCTTGCATGCCCAGGATGGTTGTCAAGCCACTGGACCTCTCGATGCTTGATCTTTCACTCCCTCTAGGAGTCTCTCTCTCTGAAGGACAAGTCATCAGAGAACCTGTTCATGGTATTTGTGTAAGCGACAACTCCAAGATTCTACGCTTTCAGCGTTTCAGCGAGCTACACAAAGCACCATATGAACACTTGGTTTCTGTTCTCTTCACTGCTCAAAAGGACAAGACAAACCAAGATAATAAAGAGATAATTCGCACTGTCAGAGCTATACTCGATCATAGAATCGCCTTCAGTGATACTCCTGTTCCAATACAAGTCAAGACTGAAGAACTTAGCGAAGACTCTGATAGTTAGAATTTTTTTGTAATTTTTCTTTCAGTACTTCATTTATGTACTCTTGTATTTTCTTTACTCTTGTAACCATATTGAGATTAATGAAAATGCAATTCAGTGCATTGTACTTTACTCCATCATAGTACTGAAAAAGATCCCTCAAAACAGTAAATGGGACATGTACCTTTATGAGTTCTATTTCCTACTGTTTCATCTAGACTTAGAATTTTTTTTTCTTTCTAGACTTAGACAATTTTTCCATTGTCTTATCATTATCATTTAAGGGGAGATTGTTGATCCAGCTCTCCTAAGACCTGATGAAATGATAATGATCCTAAATCTTTACTTAGTGAATAGGTTTTTGCTTCTGTTATAGCTTGAGGAATTATCACTGAGTCTGTTCAGTGTTATTCCATGTTACTCATGCTGTAACTTATTTTTATAGTAATCAGGATCAGGATCAGGAGACGAACGAGTCTGTTCTGCAGTCTACTGATCCTGTCCACTGAAGTGAAGACCTCCTGAAGACATCAAGATCATACTCAAAGAACCATCAGCGACGTCGAAGAATTAGCTGATGACAGGAACAGCATGCTCGTGATCTGAAGACGGAACTCAGTGATAGCAGGCTGCTCAATATCGTATGACATCCTGAAGATTCATCAGGATACAAGTGACCCTGAACAGCACCAGTTTCAGGACTCTAGTCACTAATCAGTATCCTGATCCTGAAGGATTAGTGTAATGTCTTAGTCTAATGCACAAAAGGATTATCCGCCTTTACTGACACAAAAGTACATAAGGACAGTCTCTTTACTGTTCCCTCCGTACTTATCAGACCTCAAGGCAACTGTTTACACACTTCCTCTTTTGCACACCATGCAAAGAGTATTTGTTTATAGTAAATAGTACAAAGGACCACTTACATTGTGACACGTACACAAAAGTGAGTCTGCATGCATTTAATGCATTGGGTATAAATAGGACTTGAAGAGATGTTCTCCATACTTCTTCTTCAACCTAAAAAATACCTTAATCCTTTCTTTCTTTAATCCCTCTATCTTCTTTCTTTTCTCCTTCTTCTCACTTTAGTGCATAGTGAAAGAACTTAGATTGTTTAGTTTAGACTTATTGTCTTTTCTATTTCCGCAACAATCTGTAAATTCATATTGTTAATACAACAAGAATTTAAAAGTGAAAACTTGTGTGATTATATTCAACCCCCCCCCCTTCTATAATCCCAAACACTATCCTTGCTTGAAGGTCACCTATTTGGGACCAACAAAAGATATCGGGCCAATTTGACCAAGAAACGGGTCAAATATCTTAGTTTAATAATTTTACTAGGAAAATAAAATTCCTTAATTTAAATTAGATAAGAAACTATTTAAATAATTATCTAATTTGGGCTAAAAGCTTAAACACCCAATAAGTCTTATTGGGCCAAGAACGTGGCCCAAAAATTACATGGTTTGGGCTCGTTATCAGACTGATAACTTTGGGCTCGAAAAAGTGATTGAGTTGGATTCTATCAGAAACTCTTGCAATCATCGAATCATGCCATCGATCACCTCCAAACTGGTGGCGATTCACGAGTGGTCGACGATTCGCGATCGATCAACAACAACACCATCGTTCGGCCACCACCACGCTGGTGGATCAGCCACGGCTTAGGCGGATCACTGCCGCTTGCGTCGTCATAAAACAACAAACCACCGTTGCTACCGACGTGAAGACAGCAGTAGCATAAACGCGCCACCACCATCGCCTCCGCCTGTCGACGTCAGCAGCAGCAATACGCCACCGCCACGCCGTCGTTGCCGGTGATTAAAACAAACAAACGCCGCCGCCACCTAGGGTTTGCCCCAAGGCGGCTGGCGGTTGCCGGGAACAACCACCCCCTTCAACTGTCGGGAACAACCACCGCCGTCGACCACTGCCGCGACAGCGGCTACTGGTGGTCTCACGACACCCGGCCAACCACCGATCTGATGGTTGTGCCATGGTTCGGTGCTGATTGAGCCACGGTGCTGTGGTGAATCAAGCATTGGCCTGGTGGTTGTCATGCCATGGCTCAATGGCTGATCAAGCCACGGCCTGATGGTTGTCGTGCCATGGCTCAGTGGCTTGAACAAGCCACGGCCTGATGGCTGTCGTGCCATGGCTCAGTGGTTTGAACAAGCCACGGCCTGATGGCTGTCGTGCCATGGCTCGATGGCTTATCGTGCCATGGCCTGATGGCTGATCAAGCCACGGCTCGGTGGCTGATCGTGCCACGGCCTGATGGCTGATCGTACCATGGCTCGATGGCTGATCGTGCCACGGCCTGATGGCTGATCAAGCCACGGCTCAGTGGCTGATCGTGCCACGGCCTGATGGCTGATCGTGCCATGGCTCGATGGCTTATCGTGCCATGGCCTGATGGCTGATCAAGCCACGGCTCAGTGGCTGATCGTGCCACGGCCTGATGGCTGATCGTGCCACGGCTCAGTGGCTGATCAAGCCATGGCCTCAGTGGCGATCAAGCCACGGTTCGGCCATCGGCCCATTGGCGGTTCGATTGCGGTTTTCGGTGGTGATAAAAATCCGATGATCGGAATAACCAACTAATAAAAAACTTTTATTCTAAATAAGTTTTTGATAAAATTTACACAAAATCTGATATAAAAATTTTTATACGAATCTGATAAAGATCGAATTTTTATCTAAACTGATAAAAAAACAATCTTTATACAAAACTGATAAAGATCGAATTTTTATCTAAACTGATAAAAATCTAATCTTTATACCAACTGATAAAAAATCGGATCTTTACACCAACTGATAAAAAATCGGATCTTTACACCAACTGATAAAAATCCAATTTTATACAACTTGATAAAAATCGAATTTTTATACCAACTGATAAAAATCCAATTTTTATACAACTAAAATAATTTTATAACGGATCTTTAAACAAAATTAGATAAACGATAAGTAAACCTGTGGCTCTGATACCACTGTTGGGTTTTTCTGTGATCCCCGAATCAAACTGATACGAAGAACACTAAGTATGCGGAAGCAATTTTGGATAAAAACCCGAAAACCACGATCGTTCGTTCTAATCTATTTAAACATTTAAAAGGGTAAGACCATGGTTCTAAATAACTCGTTATGGCTTCGTTATTGCGCGTTATGGCGTCAAGGCTTGGGGTCGCCGCCACGTTAACCCCTATGGCTCCACTCTAAGGCTTGGCTTGCTTGTAATGCGTTATGGCACGGTACGACGCGTTATTTTGTAAGTCTTGCGGTTACTTTTATATATAACTTACAGGATAAATGGTAACTATGTACGAGACTTAAATCTTAAATAAACATTAAAACTAAAGCCTTAAATACGTAAATACTTAATCTCATTCCCGTACATGGAGAGTTCAACATGAATTCTTTGAAATTTGAAGAAAGTAATGAGTAAGGATTCAAGAGATTTAATCCCAATTTTGCACCCATGATATCATTTTTATAAGCTTAAAATACTTTGCATCAATGGTTATTTTTTATGTTTTTAGTTTTTTTACTCTCTCTGAATTTAATTTGTTTTATGATATTATTCAAAACACTGACATATACAAGTACGAGTGTATGTGTATGCCGCCTTAAGGCACGCCATGAAAAACGCCATGTCCTCGCCATAACTTATAAGGCTTGAGGCTTGACCTCGCCGTTACGCCACGCCTCACGTCATTTAGAACCTTGGGTAAGACTTTTACCTGGATTGCTTGAGTAATAATCCACCGGTGATCAACCCTACGAGCGTTCCTCTAGTAGAACTCAAAAACCCGAGCAACCGGAAAAACCGAACTGGTTTTGGAAGTGGGCGGCGCCAAAAGAGAGAGAGAAAGAGGAGGGAATTTTTGGTGGAAACTATTTAACTGGTAATTGATTGAGACAATAAACCATGGACCCTAAGGCCTTTATTTATAGCTAATCAGATGGAGAATCCTTATCTGATTCAGTTTCCTTAATAATTATCTTTTCTTTTCTTTTTCTTTAACAAAAGACTTTCTAGATAATTACCTTAATTAATTAGATTATCTATTATATATTTATTTTACTAATAAATATATAATTATCTTAATTAATTTAACAACCCTCTAACTTTGGGATTTCTGACTGAAATTACCCAACTGATTTATAATTGACTATTATAAATCCAAACTCTCCATTTCTAGGTTTTATTCAACTTACTCGATTTATAGGTTCTCACAGGTGTGACCCTCAAGTATCTTGTAACATTGGATGTGTGATTACTGGTTTGTCAACTTCTGCACATAATTCCTAACAGATGGCCACCGTGACCGCGTTTGGAGAGACACAGTTCGAGCTGTAAACCGGGACCTTTTGTATGGTCTACCACCGTACCCCTCCCTACCACCCTTGGAGCCAATGCTCCAATCACCTACTCACCAACAGTAGGCCATGGTTTGCTATCTCTCTCTCCCTTTTCTAACTTAACTTTTCAGTACACTATCTTGCTACACTTCTTGCAAATCTGGTTAGTTTAATTTAAATTTTCTGCATACTTGCATTCAAGTTTAGGGATGTGGTCTTAATTGTACCCTTTGCGCACGGCTGTTGAAACTTAGCACCATGCACCACATGTTCATCTTACTCATTAAGCCACTCATGACTTATTTGGCTTATTTGCGTAAATAGCCCCATGGCTGCTGTTTTTTTGTTGCAAGCACAGCTATATGGCTGTTGTTTCATTCACAGCCTGAGACCACACATGTCCCAAAGGCCCTTATCACATCCGTAAGCTGTTGGGTTGTAACTATAGGCAACAAAGGCATATATTTCTCTAACAGAGAGATATATATTATATTTTATTTTTTTTGTGTCGTCTACTAGCTTTTGAAATTTGCTATCCTTCTTACATTTTAAATCTCCTTTTCAATACAGTTAAAAGTTTTAGCCACTCAGTTATCATTGGGAACGCTCTATTTTGTTGGAAGTCGTTTTGTTATTTTTACCCAAAAGGAATTCCACGTCCGCCTTTCTCAAACTTTTCCATTACACTTGGTAGATTTCATGCACGCACGCTCACCTTCTTGGCACTTTAAGGTTATTATTTGATGGGATGCATTTTGTTTAACCCTGGTAGGCCCGTCCATGCAAATTGGCTCACACTAACTTCCTCTCACTACCCCGCATACACTAACTTTCTAACCTAGAAATCCTTCGAACAACTTTTAAGTTCGGTTGCTCTAACTCTCACCACTCTTTTATATATACGATCCTCTGATAAGCACCACTTCTAATTGCTTGAGGACAAGCAAAATTTCAAGTTTAGGGGTGATTGGATAATACCCCTAACTCACCCAGATTTTTCTTTCTTTTCTATTTTGCACCTAAACTCCTTTACAAAAACTCACATAGATGAGACATTTGACGATTCGTCAAAACAACACATGGGCCAAAGTTGGGCCTATGCCATACCTCAATATGAGAAGATGGCAGAAAAATTGTGCCATTCCGAAAAGTTCACCATACACTCAACCCCCCCCCCCCTTTTTTTCTTTTTAGCAAAGTGTGAGTTAATCAATAAGCAGGAAAAACTAAACCAAGGAAATTAACTATGCATCAATCATTCATTTTAATACTAAATGTCATGACGGTAAGAGCATCGCATAATAATCTTTTTCTTTCCAAAATTTTTGGTTTTCTTTAATAAACAACCAACAATTGACAACAAATTCCTTTTTGAGAAGTGACTAACGTGGCTAATCTAGCATCGCATAAATTTTTTTTTCTCTAAATGCCTGTTTTCTTAAAATTATCACTCTTTCTGTTGCTCGAGGACAAGCAACCATTCAAGTTTAGGGATGTGATAGGGTAAATATTTTACCCTCGTAACCAACGAATTTTACGCAAATTTTCTCACCTTTTTACATTTCTCTCGTCAAAATTGTGCCAGTTATCACTGCATGCATTCTTTTAATAAGCAAATTTTATTTATATATATTCCTTGTATTTTATCGCTTAAACTTATGAAAATTTATATGTTTTCAGGAAATCGGTGTCATGGGCCAAATTTTGCGGATCTCTCTTTTGGATGGGCCGGATAACCAAAGTCTCGAGAATGGATCGGAACAAGAAGTCGGTCTAATTTCGGTGGACTGGCCGAATGTCGCGGCTGTTGGGCCGAGGCCCATACAAGTGGATTAGGAATTTGGTTTCTTGGCCCAAGTGGCCCATGAACACTTAGTATATATATATGTATGTATGTAGCTTTGAAAACACAACTTGATCATCACTCACATCTAGAACAATCTCACCACCACCTAGCTTCTTGATTTTCGGTTGCCACTAAGGAACCGAAACCACCTCCAGACAATTCCCATCGTTAAGTTTTAGTTGCTACTCTTGCGGTTTAGTTCGGGTTTCCTCGTGACGAGGCCGAGCTAAGTTATTTTTGGAGTACTTGGTGATCCGGCTTTCGGGTACTTTTGAAACCGTTGTTTTGCCCGAAAGCATCATCAAGTATTTTGTGGAATCTTGGAATTATAATCTAATTCGAAGTTTTAGTTACAATTGTGTTTCGCTATTCTCTTATAAGTCAATTATATATATATAGTCATAACTTATATATATGTTTAAATTGTTCCCATTATAAACTAATCACTACATCTTATCAACGGTTTTTATTTTCACTGGTCAATTCCAGTAACTGCACTTTATCAACTGTTTTTATTTTCACTGGTCAAGACCAGTAACTGCACCTTATCAACTGTTTTAATTACTGCATTTTATATTTATTCTTGTGATACTAACGTTTTCTTGTTCAATTAATTATTAGTTTAAAAAATAGTCGTAAAACACACCCAAGCATGATAGGCTAATTTCATAGCTTGGGGTGTAAAGTTCAAATTGGAATGAGAATTTGGTAAAGAAAAAGAAGTCTTTTATATAATCTCAATTTTTATCACTTCAAGTTTAAATGCCTCATTAAAGATTGTCCTTGGATTTTTACCGGTTAACCAGATGTACGAAAATGCGGTATCTTTTCATAAGTTACTAAAATGTTATTTTGGGGATATATGAGTGGGTGACAACACTCGTTGCTATTATCTCACGTCTTTAACATTTCATTAAAGAGTATGTCTAAACATTAACTAGTAAGAATCCAAGGACATGAAAATGCGTTAGTCTCTTAAGGGACTACAATTGGCACTATTCCTGAAGTCGGTATCAGATCTAGTATCTCATTAAAGATTATAACTATTTATTTAACGATGAGTCAGATGCATGAAAATGTGTTAATCTTTCAGAGGTTACGTAAGTGTTGATTTTTAATATATTTTAACATTTCATTAAAGATTGCATATAAACTCATCGATAAATAATTAGGCTATATGAAAATGTGATAACTTTTCAGAAGTTACTTGGATATCATTTCTGCATAATTGAGATTATTAAATTATTTCCTATCAAATTTACCTATTTTTATTCCAACTAAAAGACTTTGCACCCCTGGCTCCTTTTTATAATTGTTCTCTTAAAGTAGCTCATAATCAACCAACCAACCAAATACTTTTTCATCCAAACCCCATTTGAAGTTAACTTTCACAAAAACTAAATATCGAAAGATTGTTTCACCGCTTCCTTGTGGGAACGATATCTGGTACTTGTACCAGTTTATTACTTGTTTTAGAAAAACGACAGTAATTGGAGGTTTATACTTGGACCGAAGGTTATTTGTTTTATTTTTTTTGCACACTAGTTTCTGGCACCATCCGTTCAAATAATAATTAAAATCATAAAAGAACACGGGGTTGTGCGAATCTGACGAACAACTATAATTTACATATGAGGATGACAAATTCTCTAAGATACTGAACATATTAAAAAACTAAAAATTGAGAACTTTTTTAAAGACATTAAATTGTTAAGTTGAAAAATGAAAGATTTATATAATAAAATAAAAAGTATGAAATTTTTATGTTTTAATAATGATCTTAATAAATGACTTACATTATAAGATCATTTAAAATTATTTAAAATTACAAAGTTTTTAACGATATTGATGGTTAAACTATAAAATAAACCATAAATAAATTATAGAAAATGTTGATTACTTTTAAACCTTTTAAAGAATATACTATCATCTTTAAAAAAACTATAAATAAATTATTTTTAAACTAAAAATTAACAACGCATAAGATAAAATCAAAATCTATAAGTAATTTTTTTCCAACTCATTACCAACAAAAATATTTTCGACGTTTGATTATGAAAAAATGTTCCCTAAATGAGACATACTTACATCTACAAATCATCAAATGGAAACCTTATTAGAATGAGTTTTCCTAGTTAATTCTATATGTTGATATGATAACAACACACATACAGTAACAAAATTCAGAATACAATAAATTGAACCGATAATTATTTTAGAAGTTTATAGTATTATGTATTTATGCTCAAGTTAAACAAACATCAAAACCTATAAAAAAATCACAAACAGATCCATACATAATCTACATAACAATAACATTTTATAATAACAAATGTTCCCTAAATGAGACATACTTACATCTACAAATCATCAAATGAAAACCGTATTAGAATGAGTTTTCCTAGTCAATTCTATATGTTGATATGATAACAACACACATACAGTAATAAAATTCAGAATGCAATAAATTGAACCGATAAGTATTTTAGAAGTTTATAGTATTATGTATTTATGCTCAAGATATAACAAACATCAAAACCTATAAATACATAATCTACATAACAATAACGTTTTATAATAACAATTATTTGGGATGAAGATTGAGATAAATGTTGCCTCCAAAACCAACTATGTACACATATAGCTATATCTTCATATTCTAATAGCCATCGATTTTTTTGACCTCTTTAAGAGTTGAGGGCCAACCTGTAAAACTCGTTTAAAACATATCAGACATAAAAAAATGGAAAGAAAATGAAACGATATAAACAAACCAAACAATGTTTTGGTAGAAAAAATGTAGATTATCTAAATTTCCTACCTCTTAAGCGAAGGTTGCTCGAAGATGACTATTACAATGTCGACACGCTCTGGAAAAGGAGAACATAGAAACGTAAAAAACCTGAAATGTTGAAGATAAAAGTTAAAAAACCATAAGCCAACATATTGTCGAATTGATTTTTAGGCTCAAGGCTTGACTTGATGCTCATCTTTCTGTTGCAACACACACATTACAGAACCGAAAACTTGATTTTTGGAATCGAGCAAGAAGATCATTGGATAATCATAAAAAAAGGACATAGTGAATTGATGATATGTCATAATTTATAGTGTGAAATATTGGGAGATGGAAAGTAAATAGAGAAAATGAAAAGACGATTTTAAATACGAACATAAATTACATTCAAATAGATAATAAATATGCAAAATATTAACCATTCTAAAAAAAATAAAAAAATGAGAAAATTCTAAGAAGTCGCCACATCATCTCACCATGTTTCAGCTTTATAGATACTAGTGTGTGCCACCGGACGTTGCGCGGTGACGAAAGCTTTTGGTAAGAAAATCTATATATATATATATATATATATATTAAAAGAAGGTTTTTGTTGATGTCATCAAAATGAAATTGAGTGATTTAGTTGGTGAATTAAATAGATCCTATCAAATGATGATGTCATAATCTATTTCCATTTTTTTTTCCAAAATTTACATACCTAAAATTTCTCATTAATTTATTAGTTTCCCTTTTATAATTTACATTTTGTATCCTTATAATTATTTGATTAAATTATTTATTACCCTTTAGTTTAATTTTCATTTTACATTCTTATCATATTAAGGTAAATAATGTATATGAATTAAAACCATTTAAGTTTTTTGTTTTTCTTTTTTATAAATTACACCCTTATAATCGTCTCGACGATAGCTTCAAAATGAGTATAATATTGAATATTTTTTTAATTTATTTATATTAGTAAATATTAAGAATAGATATAAATTAAGTTGTTTACATTTTATTACAATTCTATCGTTGATATTCTTGAAATTTAAAGATTCCTATTTTTAATCTAAAATTTTTTATAGATTATTTATAAATAATAAAAGTTTATTTTTTTTAAAACGCTATTGTTGATGTTCTTGAAATTTAAAGATTTCATCCTTTTAATCTTACTAATTCTATAGATCATTTATAAATAATATTTTTTTTTTAAACCCTACAAATCAAAAACACTATATAATTTATTTCAGAATCCCTCCCGTTTTAGAATCATTCACGAAATCCAAATCTTTCAACAAAAGAATTTCAAATATTTTAACAACTATTAGATGACTAAAATATTTAATAATAAAGTAAGAGTAATTTTTCTTTCATTTAAATCGTTGATTAATTAGAATTATTTTAATAAATAATAATTCTCTACTTACTCAATTTCAAAGAAAGTTTTGAATAAAAAATGAAAGAAAAGTAATTTAAATGTTATATATATAATTTCCTAAATGGTTATGATTAAACTAAATCATTAACGTTTCTTTTATCAATTAACTAAGTCATATTTATATTGTTAATTGGATATTACGTTTGGTTTGTGGTGAATTATTTGTGAACTTTATAATGCAAATGTTAATTCTTATTAGAAACTAAAACATTATGTTTAAATCGTCCGTGTATTACACGGGCCATTAACTAGTACATAAATAAGTTAGGGTTAATCATAAATTTCTAATTAGCAAACATAAAAGAGTTTTCCCTTTTCCACCTTCCTCACGCGTGGTGATGAAAGCTTTTGGTAAGAAAATACATAAATAAGTTAGGGTTAATCATAAATTTCTAATTAGCAAACATAAAAGAGTTTTCCCTTTTCCACCTTCCTCATGCGTGGTGATGAAAGCTTTTGGTAAGAAAATACATAAATAAGTTAGGGTTAATCATAAATTTCTAATTAGCAAACATAAAACAATTTTCCCTTTTCCACGTTCCTTACAAAAAGAAATACAAAGGTTAACATTAAACGTTAATATTCAAGCCCAATGCTAAAGAAGAAAAAAAATCATAACAATACAATAAACATCGATATTTTGAAAACCATAAGTAAGATTACTGAGATATATAAAAAAAATATCAAAATTCATGTTTCTTGGTACACTTTTCTATCATTAATACATAAATATTATAGCATAACATTTATCAAATTTATGGATAAACAAACAAAAAGGTCATTACTTTTTATGTTCTATACATGCTTAAAAAATGTTACCTTATATGATTTTTTCAAGGATTCATATCCTCTTTATTTACACACATCAAAAAAAATTATGCCTACATAATTTAAACTTTAATGTGAATGTCTCCAATTGAAAATTCTATTGATTTTAAGAAGGGATAACATATTGTTTAGAAAGAAATCAAAAACAAAATATTATATTCCATTAGCAAAAACTCATACCATAACTTGTCTTCTTGAATGATGTCTAAATCAACAAAAATGCATATTGCCTCTACTAAACTATGACCAAAGAATTAGGAGATTAAGAGAGCAATTAATAGAGAGATGTACCATGAGAAGAAGATGAAAGCTCATAAGTCATAAGTGAATAAAAGAGGAATAATTGGGTGTTTAAAGAACAATTATTAGAGAAGAGATGAATAGGTTAAAGTAACATAAAATTACCATATAAAACCTCATTCATAATGAAACTTACATTTTTCATATAGGGACAAAAAGGTCTTTAACAAATTAAAGAATTAAGAAAATCAAAAAATTGAGAAAATTTCTTAGAGCAATTCTTAAGTCATGAGAATGCCACATCATTACACTTGGGTTTTGTTTTATAATCAAGCAAAAAACTTAGAAAAATATAAAAGATTGGTAAAGAAAGAGCTTTAAAGCTCCAACAACAATCTAAAAAATGTATACCCAGATTAATTTTCTCAAAATAAAACCTGAATAAAATACAAATAACCATCAAGGATTACATATTACAATTATATTATATATTGTATCTTGTCTTCTAAAATTGCTGCCAATATTGCACCATCGGTTCCGTTGAAGTAATCACTATCAAGCAAGAAAACAATTTTTAAAGAAATCATATGTGCAACATCAACAACAATATGAAGTTCATATAAAACATGAAATAAAGTATAAACGTTGTTACCTGAAAAATTTATGGTGAAAGAGCAATAACTTCCTTTTTAACTGAACACCCATCTTAGCTTACAATTGGATGTATCTCGCAAATAGATCAATACACAATTGTTAACAAAACTCAACATTAAAAAAAACAAATAATTCGTCTCAAATAGTTGGTGTATGTGTGTATATATTCTCTAACACATGTTTGTAGATTAAAGGGTGAATGAAATAGATTAAAAATACCAAACATTACAAAAATAGAGAAATTTAAGAAAGAAAAAGAAGAAGAGATTTTAGGCATTAGAAGGTGTCACTTCATACATGGTGATTTCTCCTCACACATGTTGAACTTTGATGAAGCTACATAAAAAATCGTTAGATTTTCAAGACTACATAATTGAATCATCTGTTAGGACATAAAATGTCCTTATATGTGAAAGTTTTATAAAGAATATATTTTGTGTAAATAATAGAAAGTGAGGGCTGAAAGTGTAAATTCATGTATAGATAGAGGGGCTTATGTGTAGAGGTATATATAGAGATGGAGTGGTAATTGAGAGAGTGGTGAGAGTCGTTTAGAGAGCTTTGTGTGTTTTCCAAGGTGTTCTTTGTACTTAGTTCCACCATGGATGAATAAAGTGAAGCTTTTGATTCTCAATCTCTCTCTCCTCTTAATTGTCTTTGATTTCAGATTTAACATCATCTATCAAAACTCTAGAACCGTTATTAAATACAATACATTGGTTCCATCACTGGGGAAAAAAACAAAGAAAGTATATAAGTGATATAAGTAAACAAAAACAACTTTATAATCCCAAAAAAGATAAAAGAGATGTGTACCTCTTGTTAGTTTTCTCAAAGTTTACATGGAAAATTGTTAACCATGATGAATTGATGATCCTCATAATTTATAGTATGAAATTATTGGAAGATGTAAAGTAGGTAGGGAAAATGAAGAGATGGTGTTAAATACAAACATAAATAACAATCAATGTTGATGGAGAATTAATGTTGAAAATTATAAAAAAATATATATAAAAAAAGAGAATTAAGGAGAAAAAAGATAAATGCATTTCTAGGCTTTAGAAAATGCCACATCAACAACTTTGGTTCTTCCTTTAATATATATAAATGATATAGATTCTTTTTTATCAAACATGTGGCTAGAAAATGGTTTCTTTGTTCCTACATATTGGGTTGTTCTTGTATGAACCTCCCTATATATATATATATATATAGAGAGAGAGAGAGAGAGAGAGAGGAAAGTTCAAATGTGAACCACTTTTCGGTTGTAAATGTGAGGACAGTCGAGAGCGCAACACGTGGCGGAGACTAGTCAATAAAGACGGCTTTGAGTGTGGTCCCCCCCCCCTTAATGCAATGCCCTCCCATGAATCGCGCCTAGTCATCCGCCGTGAACCTGACGTAGCGCCTAGTCATCCGTCACGTGTTGCGCTCTCGGTTGTCCTCACGTTCACAACCAAAAAGCGGTTCACATTTGAAGTCACCCCTCTATATATATAGGGGTGGGTTCAAATGTGAACAACTTTTTGATTGTGAACGTGAGGACAATCGAGAGCGCGACATGTGGCGGATGACTAGGCGCCACATCAGGTCCACGGCGGATGACTAGGCGCGATTCATGGGAGGGCATTGAATTAAAGGGGGGGACCACACTCAAAGCCATCACGTGGCGCACTCTCGGTCGTCCTCACGTTCACAACCAAAAAGTGGTTCACATTTGAACTTTCCTCTCTCTCTCTCTCTCTATATATATATATATATATATATAATGTGAACCACTTTTTGGTTGTGAACGTGAGGACAACCGAGAGCGCGACACGTGGCGGATGACTAGGCGCCACGTCGGCTTTGAGTGTGGTCCCCCCCCCCTTAAATTCAATGCCCTCCCCATGAATCGTGCCTAGTCATCCGCCGTGGACATGACGTGACGCCTAGTCATCCGCCACGTGTCATGCTCTCGGTTGTCCTCGTGTTCACAACCAAAAAGTGGTTCACATTTGAACCCACCCCTATATATATTTATATAGCCTTTAGGCAACAACCAATTAAATCCAAAAGTAGGTCTGAAAATGACTTTGTTAATTAGCAAAACATGTTTAGAAGAAACAATAAAATTTGAGGCACAAATCTTATATAACACACAACACCTTTCCCTTATGGCGTTATACTTGTGTTTGTACAAACGAATATGAATAAATCATATTAGTCTATAAAGATAAGCTAAACATGATCAAGAATAATTTGCTACAATATTGACCATCAAAAGCTATTTATTCAACCAAGTGGATGACAACTAATGTTAATACACACCATGTCAAATGATTAATCCCTTGTAAAGGCATGGTACATGGCTACTATTCAAGAACGCTTATAATTAACTTTCTTCATATATATCGACAATGGAAAAAAGTTGGATAAGTAGATATCCTACATTCTAGCTCTCAATTACATGCTCAAATTGTGATTGTATGTTACTACCCGTTAGTATTTCTACTTATTCTCATACCAATTGAATTGAAACAAAGTATAATATTGACGATAGATAACTGAAAAAATATCTTATCTTGACAAGCAACAACATCATAAAAGAACAAAAGTTTTTCCTTTCACTTTCCCCCCCCCCCCCCCCCCCCCCCCCCTTGTTCTTGTGATTATAGAGATTAACAGTGATGAGACAAGCGTGAAATATCATCCCCTAAATAGTTTGATGATGCTCTTGTAAATAATCAAATTAGAGGATATAGGAGTCATTCAAAGGATACGATTCATTTACTAAACTTTCTTTGAAATGTAAAATTTTTCATTATGAAGGATTAAAAATGCAGTTTCACAAAGTTTGAGGGATGTTTGGTCATTCCTAAAATTGAAGCCTTAAAACGTCAAAGGACTTTTGTAATGTTACCAATGTACATGAATAAACAATTTAAAAGCCTAAGAATTTTAGGTGATGGGTAGGTATGAACTTTTTTTGTTGTTGAAAGTTTGTTAACCAAAAAAGGGGTCAAATGAGGTTTAGATCCTTGGAGTTGTATCATGTAACTTTCCGGTTAATGGTAGCAAATTCAAGGGTCAACCGACTTCTCCATTGATTAATGAAATAGAAAAAGAAAGGACTCTAAAGAAACCCAAATTAAAAATAGAACAACATTGACTTTATTTTTGATTACTTGTATGTGCTAGAATTCACTTGATTGAAATATAGAAGTTTTTCTGATTAAGATAGTATTTATCTCATTTCCTTTTTTCTCATTTTTTTTATTTAATTTATTTATGTTATAGACATGACATTTTGTAACATTATAATTCAATTTTCTATATAAGAAATTTTAGGTTTTGAGTGAACTCTCAAATATCGAATTTCATCCCGTTTTCCGTCTTCTATCATGAGCCCAAATACAATCCACAAGACACAATTTAGTGTGGCATCAAATCCAGTAACAAAGGCATTAGGGGCAGACTGGTTAAAAGTTTCTTTTTTATTGTTCTTTTTTCGTTTCCGAATATCATATAAAAACATTTAGTTAATATGATGGTACAAATTTTGTAAAAATATATAAATTAATATTATATTATTGCTTTTTAAAGAATAGCTTTTATAAATGTTTCTTTTTTGTTTCTCAAGTTTAAAGTCCATATTTTGCTTATCTATATAATGAATGATACACATATTTACATTGACACCATTATAATATATATATGGGAGTAGGTTCAAACAAGAAATATTAATTGCAAATTCTAGTAACAAAGGAACTATTTATAATCACATATGACTTGGGTTCATGTGGGTTAAAAAAATCAATTTGTGGCTAATATTTGTTCCATTGTTCCTATAAAGAGGTATGGTTCTTATATAGAGGAAAGTTCAAATGTGAACCACTTTTTCATTGTGACCGTGAGGACAACCGAGAGCGCGCCACGTGGCTATGTGAAACGTGCTCAACTAAGCTTTATTCATACTGAATAAAGCTTTATGAAGTATGAATAAAGCTAAGTTTAAAAGCTTAGCGCACGGGTTAGCTTCATTCAAGCTTTCTTAAGTTTGCATAATAGCTTTATTCAGACTTAATAAAGCTTGATAAAGCTAACCCGCGGGTTTATACAGACTGAATAAAGCTAAGCCGCGCAAGTCATATTTCCACGTGACGCAATTTTAATAGTCCTCATATTCACAATGAAAAAGTGATTCACATTTGAACCTCACCCTATATATATATATATATATGTATGTATATATATATATATATATGAAAATAATGGCTGAAATTGTTGATAAATTTGTGTTTCCGATTACAATGATATAAATATTTGTCTCTCTTCTAATATTTCACAAATAGAAGTTATGGTTTTTTATCTACACATTCATCATAACTTATTTTTTTCTCAAAATATCATAAAACTTAAGAGAATCAACATTAATTGCATTATCTTTTGTTTAAAGAACTTTACAAGCTAAACTTGAGATCTTTAAGCCCCTTTAAGTTAAAAATGTGGCCACCCCATATGATCAAATCCATCCAAATGCCAACTTGTTTTGAAATGGCCCACAAGCTAACATTATCTATGATGATGGGCCCATGTATATATAGCTTAGAAGTTAGAAGCCATATCTTAGAGGTGGTTAAATAGGCCCGTCTATATATAGCTTAGAAATAGAGATGCACAAAAAACTGCATCTGGTGCACTAAATCGAGAAAACCCAAAATCGGGTCTCAAAAAAACTGGTTCTGCTGCACTCGATCGAGAAAACCCAAAATCGGGTCTCAAAAAAACTGGTTCTGGGCACCTGTTCTAAGACTTTAGCCGGACCAATTCTCAGACTGGTTTCTACCCGGTTCTACCCGGCAGTTCTGGACCTGGTTCTCAGACCCGGTTCCAGACCCAATTTTCAAAAAAATAGCTGACATGGGAATATCATCTCCAAATGACGAGAAAGAAGATGACGAAGAAGACGACGACGACGACGACGAAGACAACGACAACGAGTGACTAGACGGGGTCATGGCCATGCCGAAACTCCATTATAGTGTTCTTTTTTTTTTTTAATTTCGTTGTTGTAATCAAAATATTTGAATTTATATTTAAAGTTTTTATTTGAATTTATATGTACTTATAATTATATGTATTTATTTAATTGTATAGTATAATTTTAATCTGTATTATGTTCATACAATATTTATATTTATATGTTTAATTATATATAAATGTATTTTATATAATTAATTAATTATATGGTATAAAGAAATAAAAAAAACAAGGTTCTTTTGAACCGGTTTTGGAACTGTTGGGTAGGGTTTTTTGGGTTCTGACCCGCCCCGGTTCTGAAAAAACCCAGTTCTCGTTTGGGCCTAAATACCCGGATCGGTTCTAGTCCCGACCCGGTTCTGGTCTGATCCAACAAATGTGCATCTCTACTTAGAAACCATTCCCTAGACTCAGAGATGGTCAAACAAGCCCGTATATATATATAGCTTAGAAAACCATACACTAGAGATGGTCAAATAGGCCCGTCTATGTATAACTTAAAAGCCATACCGATGCTTGGCCATCTCTGCCATGTTGCACACAACTCACTACTCTCGAATCTCGATCGAATGAAGTTAGAGTTGACCGACGCCATTGGCAACCAAATAAAAGTAATTACACCTCATTTCATTCCTAATTCAACTTTTAACAATTTATTAAGCGTCTCTATAATTTAACGTGGAGACTAAACAACCTACAACAAAAATTCTTACCAATTTCTTAGTGCCACATAGGATTTTCTATTAAAAAAATTATGATGGTTGTGAGTATGATAATTGCTAATATCATATCAATACTTCTTTTACTGACGTAACAGTGAATAGTATAAGGAATTGCAGGTTTTATAAATCTATTTTATGTTGTATAAAGTTTTTGATGTTTTGTGAAATATTTTTTGTATTACAAGATGTAAATTTGGATTAAAAAATAATAATAAATGATTTTGTTACAAATGGCTTGAGTGTGCTCATGGCATTTCTAACCTTACTGCTAAAACACCACTTTACTGGTTTGGAAACTCCAACTGTATCACCAAAAGAACATACAGATACAACAAATTACAATGTTTTTTTTTTAAGATAAAAAAAGGACATATGATAAGGTTCTTGTTCAGACAACATATTTATCAAAGTTAGTTTATGTTGAGATTAAAAAAAGGTCTTGTAAATCATCTGCAAGTTTTAGACTATGCAAGAAAGTCAACACCTTTTAATTTTTTAAACCTAATCTAGATAAGGTGGTTGAAGTTGAAAACACAAAAGAATGTTTGCAGCACTATAAAACTGAAGGATACAAAGTTAAAAGAATTAAGATCTTGAAAAGATTGTGTGATACCATGACATCTTGGCTTTTTCACAAAGAAAAAAGAACCAAGAGGCCCCACCAATTGTCTTTCTTGTTGTTTTCACTGACTTTCAAATTTCACAAGAAAATAAAAAGATAAAATTTTAAAGTATAAAGTATTGTGTTTATATAAATATATAATCAAGTGTATTCATCTGGGAATCAAATTAAAGGTTACTATCAAAGTTATTTGGTCAAACTATAGAAGTCTTGCAAAAAGTTACATAGTTGCTGTTTTGCTTTCTTTATCCAGTTATGGTAAGTTTGATTGCTTTATAATATACTTTTACATGTTATTGTTAGCAATAGCCAATAGCATTAGGTGGGTGGATGGGTGGGTTTGTATTCCTTTGGGGGTGGGCCTAGGGATGTTGAAGACTAGTAATGTGCATTTGGAATATTTGTCTCCAATGCCATTATTACACTCCATGTGCATGCTTTCATTATATATTTCATATTATCTCAAACTTGGGATAGGTTTTAGTATGTATATCTTCTATCAATGAGAAATTGTCCAAAATAACCAATCTAAGCCTTTCCTTTTCTCTTCATAGCTACCTTTACCACATTGTGACTGAAAGAGCTGGAGATAATGCCAGTAGTGCATAACCTATTTTTTACAATAAAATAATTAGAAGAATTAGACATTATACTAGTCGCATAATGTCTAGATGGTATGTCCATGTGGGTTACACTCCAATGTAATGTCTGCTTTCTTGAGTATACTATTCAAATTATGGAATGCAAATAAGTATAACTTGCGTGATCTACAACTGTTTCGGTCAATTTGTTAAAAGAAATGGCTATAAAGTGAAAGAGAGAGAGAGAGTCTGATTGGTGGCCATTTTAGACCATTTGCCTTCAATATGTTGGTGAACTTAGGCAAGGGGATGTTTGGTTGGTTTTCTACAAGTCTTGTACAAATAAAGTTGTCCATGTGGATGAATTAGTTTGTATATATTGGAAAGATTTTTGTTTGGTAGGGTTTTTTCATAGATGGAAAGAACGTGTTTCGTAATTGGGAGAGACTTGTTGAGGAAAAACTTGGCTTTCTACACAAAGCTCCTTCTAAAAGTTTACTAAGGGGTTGTTTACTAAACACTTAACCAGGTAAGCACTTACCAGCATATGAAAAAGATCAAGAATCTTACCCCAGTAAGAGCATAGGCACGGATTAGAGTCTTACCCGGTAAGTAAGGGTTGTCGTCTCTTACCACGATTAGCGTTTATCGAGTAAGTTGTTGCATACGGTATCATTTTGTGGACTAAAATTTTACCCAGTAAATGAGTGTTGAATTTTGTTGGTAAGCACTTACTCGGGTAAGCGTTTGGTGAACGTGGCCTAAATAAGTCACTTTCTATATCATTAAGCAACTACCAAATAAGTCACTTTCTATATCATTAAGCAACTACCAAGCAGGTGATCAAATAAGATGCGAGTCTTGTTATTCTGCCAACAAATGCCCTAACTGGATGTGTGGAAGTAAGATATCTACGAGTCCTAGAAAAGTAACCCATTTCAAGGAAAAAAACACTTGTGTGAAGCTATTCTACAACAAGAAATACACACATATGCAAGCAAGAATCAATTCAAAGATGTTCTAAAAGCAATTAGACAAGAAGCTTCCAAGAAAAGGTATAGATTAGAAATGCAACAAACCATAGTTGCTTTCTTTCAAAGAGAACCCAATTTGGAGTTCAAAAATCTAATCAAACAACAAAATCCCAACAATACCTGAGAACAGAAAACTAGAAAACGTCGCTCACATTTACAGACGATTTTTTTTTCAAAAAAGAAAAGAAAAGAAAAGAAAATTAATTGACATTAGAGAAAAAAGAGTCTGTTTTCTCTCTTCCTTTCCCTCTATAGCAGTATATTTTATGATCCAAGTTTTGCATCTCATATAAAATCACAATTCTGAAAGCCTATATATTGAAAAAACTCAAAATAAGTTCAAGCAAACTTACATAAACACTCTTCTTCGTACGAAACTGCCTCGTGTGACGTCTTCTTCTATCCAACACTTTCTTCAATTAGCTCTAACCAAACGTATGATTTTCTGAAAAACTGGCAAAGCTTGCTGACTGGAAGTCTCATTGTTATATATTTCACTTCATAACTTTTTTAGTAGCAATCTTCCTATGCAGCAATTCCTGAAAATCATATAATGTCATTATCAAGTTAAATGTACAACTAAAGTTTTCTTCCCTTGTATTTGAGGGAATCTGTTGAAGAAATTACAGGGGCGGGTTCAAATGAGAATAGTAAATATTGATGACAAATACTCCACTGTAACACACAAAGCCCAAAGTAACAGGTTGACCTGATAACTTCAAATCCAACTTAAAACCATGGTTTAAGTTATTGGTAGTCCGCTTATAGAAAGTTGACAAAAGATACATAGCTTCAAATCCCATTTTCTATCCAGGTGGGATGAGTTGTTGTTACACTCCACTAATTCTGTATCAATGAACATAGAATTTTAAAGGGTAGATAGAAAAAAGACATACCTCTATTTGATCTATTTTCAACACTATAGCCAGAATAGCCAACAGATTTTTTCAGAACACCGTCTGAAGCTCCACTTCCGGAAGCATAACCAAAAAAACCGGGTACTTCCAGCTCAGGAGACGATGATCGCCACGTGGGGTCTGCATAAAAGGAATCACCACGAGTACCACCATACGAGTTAATTAGTCCACCAATATCCTCATCTTCTCTAGCACCATAAAAAGGAGCTGCTGCACCACCAATGCCATCATTACTACCATTCCTTCCATACCCAACAAGATTCTCCTCATTGCCATTGTTAAGATTACCACCAACGAAACCAGAACCGCCACCACCACCAACAATACCACCTTGATTAGAACTAGGATTACCCCAAATAGCGGCATTACCCCCAAACCCATTTCCAGGAGCAAAGAAATTTCCCACATTTGTGGAACCATTGGCGTAGTTATGACTCCCACTTCCCCATATGTTATGATTTGGTGAACTCATAAAAGAAGCATTTCCACCACCACCACCACCACCACCACCACCACCCATGGCATATCCGATTGGACTTGGATAACGGTTTGCAGTGACGCTAAACAAAGGGTCTAATGCGCGAACGGGCCCAAGATTAGAACTAAAGTTTCTATAATTTGTACCTAAAGGTGAATCAGAGTTGAGTCCCACATTATAGCTAGATGGGCTGAATGGAGGATATCGACCAACGCTCACTGGACTAAATCTACCATCGGCCCTCCCTCCATAGCCTCCAACTGAACTTGGAGAGTAAGCGCTAAGGAAACTATTAACTCTACTCAAACCGTAGTTATGTCCACTTATTTGACTGCGGTTAGGCCCGGGAGATAACTCTTTGGGAACTGCACGTTTGACTTCAACCATCTTACCATTGAGTTCATGGAAGTTTTTGAGCAAAACTTTATCTACAGATTCCTCTGAATCATAAGTGATGAATCCAAAGCCTCTAGGCCTTTGGGTGTTGTGATCATACATCACCACCACATCTGTGATTGTCCCGAATTGGTCAAAGTAATACTTGAAGTCATTTTCTGTGACGGTGGATGCTAACCCTCCTACGAAAATCTTTTTTGTGGTGATTGGACCTGGCGATCCGTGAATGCTGCTGTTGCTCCTGTTAATGCTTTGTTGATCATCCCTAGGGACAGCCTTCTTTGCTTCAACCTGATGACCAAAATGCAATAAGAAGTTTATCTAGATTAAGAATGTGTATATAAGATGAATGGTTTAAGCCACATCTATAGTTAAATGACCTTCTGATAGGTTTGAGAATGCCACTGCTTAACAAAAGAATGACACTTCCATACACAAGAATTGCTAATAGAAACCACAAGAGTTATGGCGCAATGGTTGAGGCCCTGACGGATATGGTGGTATATCCCATCTATTCTATGCAAAGTTCAATTCTAGGCATAGACAACAGTTGTGACCACTGAGCTGATTTCTTGCAGTCACAATTTTCCAAGATTATTATAGGCATAGCCTGCGAGGTCATTTACCTAAATAATCTTACCCCATTCCTCATTTCAAACAAAGATTGGCTCATATATATATATATATATATATATCCATCTAATTATCTAACAATCATGCTATTAACATCTATAGTTTGAGCAATGCAACATCCTATTGTCAAAAGGATTTAAAATCATGTTACATTATCATATTATATATTTTCTAATCTAAGGTTATAACAATAATGCTTGACTTTATAGTGCTAAAATGATCACATACAAGAAGAACAAAGGGAATAAGAAATGAGATATAATAATAATAATTATAATGAAACTCACAGTTCTACCATCTATCATATGTTTTTCCTTAACAACTCTTTCAGCAACAGCAGGGTCTAAAAAGACAACAAAACCGAAGCCACGAGCACGGCCGGTGGTCCGATCCTTCATGATTACAGCTTCAACCACTTCACCAAAAGTTTGAAAATATTCCCTCAAACTGTCTTCATTGGTGTCCCATGAAATCCCACCAATGAACAACTTTCCAGGATCCATTTTTGTTCTGCACATTATTCAATTTCATATTACAAAGTCGGGATTTCGATCAATTGAATTGGATGAACTTAAATTCACACAAACATATAATGGTGTTCCAATATCCCAACACAGATCTAACCTTTTTCATATATAATTCACAACCCATTTCGTATAATTTGATAAAATTACATATAATTGACAATCGGTAAGTAATTAATAAAAACGTATCAGATGTGAAATCATCGGGAACCAAGAAAAGAAAAAAGGTTGATTTTTTATTGAAGAAGCATACCAGAAAGTTGGATGATGATTGGTAATTGAGGAATGGGTATTATTGGATTGAATCAAATAGCAGTGGATCTTGGATAGATCGATGCTATATCAACATCCAAATCTGAGAATCCTAGAATAAAGAAAAATAAAAAAGAGAAGTGATTGAGGGCAAAAGGCGCCCTCTTTGAGGGCAGTTCAGAGCAGGTTTTAGTTGGAGAAATGAGTGTTTGAAAGTAAAAGGGTAAGGAAGAAGAAAAAGAAAAAGAAAAGATTTAGGTGAAAATGGGTAATGGCGGAAGGAAGGAAGGAAGATGATAATATTAGTTATATAGAAGGAGAAGAAGAAGAAGACGAAGACATATCCTCTCCTGTAAGGAAATGGAGAGGCGGAGACCATGAAAGAGGGTGACTTGTATTTAACTATATTCCCATTCTTTTTTATTTTATTTTATTTTATTTTTTAGGGTCTAGCTTAGTTTTTCTAATCAAAATTTGTTAAAAGAATTGAAATATTAAGATAGGTGATTTCAAGAGTTATTAAGGGATTTTTCTTTTGTTAATTACAGGAAATGGTTGTACATTTTAAAATGATACAGTTGTATATTTTATAAACTTGCTTTTTTACGTTATGTTGAAGGAACGATACGGTAGCACGTGCCACTGTATGTAACATTATCGGTCCACCCATGGATGGATGGTGGTGGAAGCGATATTTGAACGGTGGCGGCGGCAATGCAGAGAAAATATCGAGTGAGGGAGTGTTGTGGTGGTGGTTATAGTGGAGACAATATAGTTACATTGACGGTGATGGTACTGGTGGTGAAAACAGTCACAGTGGGAATGTGGGATTAAATGAGTTAGAGAAAGTATAGGAGCAATATAGTATTCATCAGAACACAAGATGAAAATGATTAGAACTTTACTATTTTTCAAGGAATATAATTTCTAGCTTATGTAGATTTGGAATTCCGTATTGCAGTGATAATCATTTGAAAACCTAGTTATTTGTGATAATTGTGAGATCTAACCTTATCCACCATTTAAATGAGTATTCTAGTATGAATTATCATGTCTAGGTTGAATGTTTCAGACATAAAACCAGGGCCAGTCCTGAGATCTTAGAGGCCTTGTGCAAAAAATCTAAAAGTGGCCCTTATTTTTTGTGTTAATTTGCGAACTGTTTTCTTTAGATTCCGATGTTTATTTGATAATAATTTGACTAACGTACTATTCTTTTTATAAACAAACTATTTATCTTTCATTATTTTTTGACGTTTAAAATATGGATTTAAAATTTATATAGTTTGGGACTGATTTTTATAAAGAAACAATCAATCATAATCGGTATTACAAAAACAAATATCAACAAGAATACTTATTAATCAATTGTCATTAAATAAACACTAACATTAAAAATTAAAAGCGTTCTATTAAACATATAGAAAAATGAAAAACAATTAAAAAAATTAATTATATTAAATAATCAAAAAAAAGTTATAGAAGAAATCACTAGAAAATAAAATAAAAGAAAAGAACATTACCTATTTAAAGTTATTGAATCTAATTTTATTACCGCTCAATGTATATAGATTTAAAACCAAAGTATAAGAATATATTATGTATCAGTAATTTTAGGTTCTGAGTGTGAAAATTAAATTATAAAAATAAATAATTGAAACAAGAAATAGATAATATAATTATCCTCTTAATATAGAATTAAAAAACAAAAAAAGTTAAGAAAATTTCAAATACTTAATTTATCTCTAAAATGAATTTTAAAATATGAAATTATTAAAAGTTTATACGCATTAAATTTAAAACAGAAAGAAAATAATAAAAAGTAAAAAAATTAAAAATTATGCTTGCTGGACTCGAACCTTGACACTCTAGAATATGTACAATGGAATCTTACCACTGCGGTAAAAGTGATTTACTTATTGACTATTGCATAAAATATTTATATACTATGTTAAAATATTAAAAATTATTCGGAGGCCCTTTGTGATCGGAGGCCCCGTGCGGCGGCACCATCGGCACACCCCCAAGGTCGGCCCTGCATAAAACACGCATGCCTTAGATAAATGAGTATTAATAGTATGAAGAAAATGTTTAGTTTTAGTCCCAAACATTTGTCTTTCAACTGTTTTGTCCCTCAA
The DNA here is from genome assembly GCA_030169165.1 of Centaurea solstitialis. Lineage (NCBI taxonomy): Eukaryota > Viridiplantae > Streptophyta > Magnoliopsida > Asterales > Asteraceae > Centaurea > Centaurea solstitialis. The sequence goes on from CM058040.1 coordinate 57,087,241, forward strand.
CTTTGTTTTAAGTAGATTTGTCCTTCACATTTGATAACTTGTGACGTTTTCGTCCCTCATCCTAAATAGCCGTCAAGTTTTTTCCGTTAAGTCCGATTTTATGAGGTGTATTTTAGTCACTTTACTTGTTTCTTAATTTTTCTTGTTTTTTACAAAAACTATCAAACTTTAGGGATTTATTACGTAATTATCACTAACACACACACACACACACACATATAGAGACAGAGAAAGAAGGAGAAACCAAATCTCCAGCAACAACCCAGTGACCGTCACAGGATAATTAAAATGGAGGCAACCGACTAACTTATCCATTCGTTTATCCGTCACAACCATCCCATCCCCTATACAAAATTTATATGGGTACCCTTCCGACAGCTTCTCCGATGCGACCTTTTCCGACCCTCCCTTACACTTGCAACTCCAGCACCCATACAACACTAGCCCCTTTGGCAAGTCTTCTTCATCTCTATCTCCAACTCCAATTGCTTTTGGCATTGAAAAACCAAATTCACCTTCACCTTGTCTCCCCCTTGTCTCCCCCTTATCACCTACAACTCCACATTGAATCAGCTCTCGTCATCCTTAATAATTGTCCAATCTCTAGCCACCCCTTCAGCTTCCCTTGCTCTTTTCTAATTCTTATCAAGCATGAAGTTTTTTTTTTCTTATTAGACCATAAGATCAAATGTGAAAGCAGACGAAGAAGTGATTTGGTCCTTATATACATATATATATAGGGAGATGTTTAATGAGAAGTGCAAAAAAATGATAAGTAGAGAAGTGATCTTAACCCTTCATCCGATCAACATTCGCGGCTTTGAGTGTAAAGCACTGGGTTCCTCGCATGGGTATGTAGAATATAGAAGGGTAGTTTCATAAATTTTACATATATAAGGCAACAAGTTCATATATGAACTCGTGATTGATATATGGACTATATGTTCATATGTAACCAACTAATTAGTTCACATATGAATTATTTAACTGATTCAAATATGAGTAAGTTAATTAGTACATATTTGAATCAATTAATTAGTTCATATGTGAATAAGTTAAAAATAGTTAATATGTGAATTACACATGTTCATATATGAATCAGTAAAAAAAATAATATAAATTACAGAGGTTAATATATGAACATATAGTTTATAAATGAATCAGTTAAAAATAGTTTATAAATGAATAAGTTAAAAATAGTTCATATGTGAATTACATAGATTCAATTAAAAATTACACTGGTTCGCATATGAACATATAATTCATATGTGAATCACACATCCCATGAACCTGATTTACTTCTATTTGTAAAAGTTATAAAACTACCTCGCTATTTTTGGTATAGCCGTAAATTTTAACTAGTCAAAGCCACAATTCTTGACTAGTAAATCCATAATTTTAAATCAAACCAAATTTGATATTAGTCGTATGAAGGGCTAGAATCTACATCTCATCTTTTAGCACTTCTCGTTTGAACCTTTAGCTATGTATATTTGTGTTTATATATATAGGGGTGGGTTCAAATGTGAACCACTTTTTGGTTGTGAACGTGAGGACAACCCAGAGCGCGACACGTGGCAATCTGACATCCGCGGGTCCAGGCTTATTCAGTTTGAATAAATCTGCGGGTTAGTGAGCGTTATTCAGACTGAATAAGCCTTGACCCGCTGCTAACCCACGGGTAACCCGCCTGCGTCAGAGTGCGACTAAGCCTTATGCATACCGAATAACGCTTTATTTAGTCTGAATGATACACTAAGTCGAAAAATTTTCAGATTGCCATGTGGCGCGCTCTGGGCTGTCCTCACGTTTACAACCAAAAAGTGGTTCACATTTGAACTTCTCTCTCTCTCTCTCTATATATATATATATATATAGGGGAAGTATCCGTTGCAAACCAGGTAGATTGTACAAACTATACAAACCTAATCTTAACCATTGATTTTGTTTATATTTTGTGTATTTCCTATTTTTAGGTGGTTTCAAATGTGGTTGAGAGAAAATCTAGGAACTGAATTAATCCACACCATTGATCATATACATGTATGGTCGAGATTGGTTTGTATAGTTTGTACAAACTATCCGGTTTGTAAAGAATACGATCCCTATATATTATATATAATTATGTAATAGGTCCCTAAAGCTTGATGGTTCTTGTAAAAATAAGAACATTAAGAAACATATAAAATGACTAAAATACCTTTTATAGAATTGGATTTAATAGAAAAAATTAACGGCTGTTAATTAGGACGACGAATGAAAATTATTCCAAGGTGTCAAATGTGAGGGACAAATTTGTTAAAACAAAGTTGAGAGACGAAAACCATTGAAAATGACAAACGTCAAGGACCAATAGTGAACTTTACTCTAGCATGAATCATCATGTTTGGATTTAATGTTTAAAATAGAAAACACATTGATTTGGATTAAACCAGTAATCACAATCTAATTACCATGTATGAGTTCAACATGTAAGATTGTGAATGGATCTCACAGTTTTCACAACAAAATAGTTCTTCCATGAATAACCATTTCCCTACTAAAACTTAAAAAAATGAACAAGACATGTGAATAAGATTTCACTTGGATTAACCATCAATCTTGACGAACCAAACGCTCATAGGTGTTCATGTCTCATACTGTCATACATTGAACATTTGCACTAAACGTTGGAGTTATATTTTATCCTGTATTGTTTATTATAAATAGGGAAATTACATATTTGGTCCCTGTGATTTACATTTTATTGCACTATTGGTCCCTATTTTGAAATAATTATGGAAAGGTCCCTGTAATTTACACTATATTAAACTTTGGTCCCTTTGGTTTATACTATATTGCTCTGTTGGTCCCTAACCCTATTGGCAAAATAGGGACCAACAGTGCAATATAGTGTAAACCATAATGACCTTTTCCATAAATATTTCAAAATAAGGACCAATAGTGCAATAAAGTGTAAACCACAAGGACTAAATATGTAACTTACCCTTAAATTAATTAGATCTTAGAGTTAATTACATATTTGGTCCTTGTGGTTTGGTGGTTTTAATACTCTAGGTCCCTCGATTGAAATAATTATGGGTTAGGTCCCTATGGTATGCATTTTATAACGCTCTGGGTCCCTCTTGTACACGCCGTCCATCTTTACACCGTTAGGCCCATCATGTGCAAGGCACATGATGGGTATTTTAGTCATTTTACTTATCTTTTTATTTTTCATTAAAATCATAGGGACCAAATATGTAATTAACCCTATTATATATTAATAAAAAACAAAGAAAAAAAACAAAGAAAAAAAAACAAAATAAAAGATCATCTCTTTAATCCTACGACTCTGCAAGCAACCATTCATCTTCATCACCACCCTCTTCCTCCACCACCCTCCTCAACCACCACCATCGTTTCCGCCGCCTGTTTCACCCGTCACCACCACCGCTTTCGTCGGCCACCACTGCCGCGATCTATCTTCATCTTTCTGTTTACTTGATCTGAAGTTTAAATGCCTAAAGATCTATCTTCTTCATCCAACCTCATCATCTTCTTCACCAAACTCTAATACACTTTCCGATGTCCATACCTTCTCCGATAGACCACTGCCCGACGTCCATCCTCCGTCTTCGACATCCATCCCTAAGCACCGTAAGCACAATCTCGATTTTAGATAGATTTCAGATGTGCAGAAACCGCCGACTGCCGTTCAATTTCAGATGTGTAGAAACGTCTCCGGCGTCATCCATAAGCATCGCCGCCTCCCGTTCGATTTCAAATCGATTTCCACCCCTTCGTCATCAGATTAATTTCAGATCTTAAGAAACTCTAAGAACTGTAAGGAGCATCTCTATCTCATAAACTACTGTAAGCACCATCTGGATTCCAAATCTAGAGATTGTAGTGGTTGTGCAAGCGATGGTGGTGGTGAATGGTGGGGGAAGAGGCGGTGGTAAATGGTGGAAGTGATGGTGGTTGTGTGCGGGTGGTGGTGATGGTGAATGGTGGAAGTGGTTATGGTTGTGGGTGAATGGGTGGTGAATGGTGGAGGCGGAGGCGGTTGTGAATGGGTGTAGGTGGTGGTGGCGGTGGTGGGTGTGGGTGGCGGCGTTGGCGGGTGGTGGGTGGTGGTGTTTGGTGGTGGTGTTGGGGAAGATGAAGTTACCTGGGAGGAAATAAGAGTTGGAATAAATTACATTTTTGGTCCTTGTGATTTTAGCTAAAATAGAGTGAATTACATTTGGAATAAATTACATTTTGGTCCTTGTGATTTTAATGAAAAATAAAAAGATAATGACTAAAATACCTATCATTGCACATGATGGGCTAACGGTGTAAAGATGGACGACGTGTACCAGAGGGACCTAGAGCGTTATAAAATGCATACCACACCAAACCCATAATTATTTCAATCGAGGGACCCAGAGTGTTAAAACCACCAAACCACAGGGACCCAATATTTAAATAACTCTAGATCTTATAATTGTGGGTAAATTGTTGAAAAAGGTGACATAAATGTCTAAATTTGTCAATCAGGGGAACATACATTTTTTTTGCCTGAAAATGATTCAAAGCTTTAATTTGTAACAAAAAGGGGAACTTGTAACCAGATGTATAGGTTATCGGTTAAATGTAGGGAAAATTGTCGAGAAAAGTAGCATAAATATCCAAATTTGCCAATCAAAAGAACGTACATACTGCCACTTGTATAAACACGTCAGCAGGTTACCTACTGACTAAGCAGTTACCAAGTTAATCAGGTCATCATACCTTTTTTTGTTACACATTGAAATTTATGGTTCTTTCTCAACGAAAAAAAATGACATTTATGTTACCTTTATCGGCAATTTGCCCTATAATTATTAATGACGTATAATAGAGATAATTCATTGTTATATTGTAAGCTTTGATTACATGTAAAAGTGTTCACATTAACCAACATAATTTATACCTTGGATTCTGATTTTTGGTTAAGGAAAGGCATAAAAACTCTCATTTTTATTTTATGTGGTAATATAAATAAATTAACAATAATTTATCTATGTCAAATGCTTAAATGATGAAATATATAATAAATTTCATTAAGAAACCAAACCAAACATGGATAAATAAATAAAATTGCTGGAATAAAAAATTACTGTAGATATTTGGCATATTAATAACTTGTAAAGTTATCATAATATGTTGTCTTTTAAGAAATGATCTTTTTATTGTTCTTACATTTTATTTCGTGTACATGTAAAACGGTGGAGCTACGTACCAAAAATGAATACTTAAAATTTATGTGACTACAATTTGTTACATATCTATACTACTAATTAACATAAATGCTATATTCTTCAAAAAAAAAAAAAAAAAAAAAACATAAATGCTATATATTTAAGGTTTTAAAAGAGAGTAGTTCTAACAAATCCATCCTTACAGTATAATAATTTGATTATTGTTAAAAGAAAAGGCAAAGATGATATTTATATGACTCAATAATTTACATCTAATGATGTTGTGGCATTTTATTATAAAATTCTTGGACTCTTATGCAGAGAATATGAAGAAACCCTGTCTTCATGAATGTATGCATGTATCATATGCTTGTGTATATTATTACCTGGCTACATACCATAACCATATGATATATGCTTTTTTATTTGATCATTATAATGTGTGTCAACTCTTGACTACTTTTTGGTTAACTATGGATATTAGATCTAATCTTATATATAGAATCTTGAAAATAAGAGTCAAGAAAATTTTGAATGGGTCTAAAAGAATTGAATTAATTAGCGATATTTGGGAGGAGCTGTAAGGGTTACAAGGTGGTGGACCTGTAAAGAGTTTATCAAGGTTTTATATACCTGTTCAACTTATTTTTGTTAGTAGAAATTTTGGGACATGAAAGAGCACCTACTAAACTTTAAAAGATGTCACAAAATATTAGAAAATACAAGGAATATCAATGAAAAAACCAAAAAAAATGTCACTCAAAATTAATCAATCGAAAATGTCCATTTTAAAATTAACCAAAAACTTTAAAAGAATCCTTAAAGTGTTGGAATTTAACTAAAATATATTGAACAACTTTATGGGTTTTGATTCAACATAAATATGCATGCCACTCTACAAAAGATCTACTATTGAATTTTCCCTTTATTTACCGATTAAGCTAGCTTTTTAAGGTTGATGTTATTTTTCTTTTTTTGGGAAGGTTCACTTCGACTTTGGTCAAACTACAGCCTTGACAAATTTTACCGAGGGTTAAACATGCTCCTCTGGGATTAATACTTAGTGGCCACCAATTCCATACGCATGGATTCTGTTGAGCAACGTCCCACATCGGACACAAGGTGAACTTGTAATGTGCTTATAAGGGTCCTGGGCTACTCCACTCATTGCCAATTGGTTTTGAGTTGGAACCCCACAAACTTACATGGTATCAGAGCAAGGTTCACCCATGGCTGGTCAAAAAGCCGAACGGACTCCACGTAACCCAAAGTATCCACGTGTTAGGCTAAAAAGAACACCACACGTGAGGGGGCGTGTTGAGCAATGTCCCACATCGAACACAAGGTGAACTTGTAATGTGCTTATAAGGGTCCTGGGCTACTCCACTCATTGCCAATTGGTTTTGAGTTGGAACCCCACAAACTTACAGATTCGAACCCGGGTGAAAGCTACCACCCTTGGTGGTTTTGATGTTATTTTGCTTGCATCATGAATTGAAAGAATAGAATGCAGAGATAGACGTTTTAGCAAACACAATCCTTTAATTTCAAATTGAGTGCATTTTAAACCACTAATTAATATATACCACTTTTGTATCAAAATGAGGTAATTGTTGGTGTAAATAGTAATTAAACTGCAACCGTCAATCTCATTTTTCACATTACACATAACCTTCTAAGTATATTTGTTTTTATAACAAATTTGTAAATAAAAATGGTATAAATAAATAATGTTATAACTTGGTATTTTATTAATTTATGATATATACAAAATTTGGTTCATTAGTGTAAAAAAATGAGTTTGATCTAAAACATAATATTGTTATTAATGATGCTCTACAAAATATTTTGTGAATACATTTGATTTGATGCCAACGGCCTGTAATCCAGTGACATTTGGTGTAGTTTTAGGTGGTGTCCTCCTTCTTGTGGTTGTGAGTTCGAGTCCCGATGTAGACATTGGTGTAGATTTTAAGAGTAGGTAGGTTTAGTGGTAGATTTGTTTACCATTCAATTTTTTTTTGTGTGATTAATTTATTGTCATATATAACATAATAACGGTTTTGATATTAGTGAAGCGGTGTGTGTCTTAAGGTGTGTTTGAAACAAAATGAACTAGTTAAATCGGTGAATCATTTTAAACTGAAGTATTCGTATTCTTTTCCTTTAAACTCTTTAATTTCACATTTGTTTGTCATAAGTGTAAAGTAAAATTTATTAAAGAAAACAACATAAAATGTGTTGCATGAGCTACAGTTTTCACCTGCCACCATGATGTAACATAGTTAGTTCATATTTACACACAAAGAAACAAAATTCTGAATCTGACAAAACGCAATTTGGAAGTTGAATTCGACAATTTGATTCCTTATGGGCACTAGTCTCTTAAACTCCAACTATATATATATATATATGCTTGCATGAGAGATATATAATTCCCTTGGGGCAAGATAGTGTGGGCAGAGTCAGGTTTGTTGAATACAAACCCGATAACTTTTGCGCAAAACATTTTTCACCTCACAACGGTTGCCTTGACAAAATTGTTTACACTTTTTTTTCTAATGATATATACATATACATACATAGGTGAAAGTTCAATTGCAAACCACCTTTTCATTGTGAACGTGAGGACAAACGAGAGCGCGACACGTGGCAATTTGAAAAAATTTCGACTTAGTTATTCAGACTGAATAAAGCGTTATTCAGACTGAATAACACTAACATGCACTCTGATGCAATTGGACGCGGGCAGGTCAGCCGCGGGTCATCCGCGGGTCAAGCGTTATTCAGTATGAATAACACTAACATGCAGTTTTATTCAGACTGAATATGACTTGACCCGCCGTTTCAGATTGCCACGTGTCGCGCTCTGGGCTGTCCTCACGTTCACAACGAAAGGGTGGTTTGTATTTGAACCCACCCCTACATACATATATACATACACACATAGTTAGGTTTAGCAAAAACCATAAAAAATGAAAATCTCAGGTTCATCCTCATACCTGTTCATTTTTCTGGTATATATGCATATATGTGAGAAGAGATCAAAAGATTTGTAAGTATTATCATATATGAGGTGCTAATAATGCATGTTTAGTGTTCCACAAGTTGATATGTTTAACAGGAAAAGTGTCTGAAGAACATAGGTTGGTTATCTATGCATACATATAAGTATGTGGACTACTGAGGTCATATATATCATGACAATATTGAGATCAACATAGGAATAAATAAAAGATTCTTGATCTTGTGCTACCTCCTATATATGTTGTACATTGAAGCATATCGAGCATATGTGGTTGCAATCATAGAGAAAAATAAACATAAGAACTACAAGGTGGGTCACCTTAAAAATATCTAATATTGATAACCTATTGAATGTTTGTTGAGATCATCCAAAAGAATAAACACAAAAGACAAAAGGTTATCAATATTAGATATTTTTAAGGTGATCATAGCCTAAACATTCAATCCACTTTATCCACATAAATCAAAATATAATCGTAACGGTTTTAAATTTAATTACCCAACACAAGTTACAAATTCACAGAAATCAAAATACAAATGAACCATTAATTTCTTAGATGAAGAACATCATCAAGAACTAGATGAACAACGATGACAATAAATCAAGCACGCTTTTGGAGAACTATCTGGTTATGTGATATTCAAAAGCAAAACGATTAATTAAGGTATGTGGCAGAAAATAAAAAACGTGCATGTATTCTGCACCTCCAAATATACAAATTAAGACTAAAGAACCAAAAACGTGCAACTAAATCCTAGCCGATGACAAAACAAATGGTGGGATATATATTATAATAACGTTGATCATGTGACACTTGTTTATGAAAAAAAACCGTGTTACACCTAGTGGTGGATGGGGTGGCCAATTAAGGATAAAATCCATAAGGTTATCAATAGTGCAACCATCTAATCCCCCAAGTCCACTCTACTAGATCAGCTTTACCATAAACTCACTATAAGTCTTAGGGGTTGTTTACTAAGGACTTAATAGGCTTAATGGTTTAAATGGCTTGTTCGCTCAGCAAAAATATGATGTTTACTTGGAACTTATTGGTACAGCTCTTGGCTTATTCGCTAAGCTTGAAAGGGGCTGTTGTCCCCATTAAGTCAGCCTCTTTCCACTCCAGTTGGTTTCATCTCTGCCTCGTTCTTTGAAGAAGAATTTTACACCCCTTTTTTTCTTTCCTCAAACCCCTTACCCTTTTTTTCTTCCTTTTCTTAAAAATGGAGTTGCCTGATTCTTTGTATATTTTTCCTTCACTGGACACAATTTCCATATACAATAGCTAATTGAAAGGTATTTAACAGGTGGAATGCAATATCATTGACAAGTGGAATGATTTTTTTTTTGGATAAGTTATATGGATTTATATTTGATTTTTGGATTATTCAATGAGTTTATAAATACAATGCTTTGTAGTTTGAATATACTGTATTTAAGAAGTATAAATCCATTTAAAGAATAAATAAATTATAATTTATAGCTAAGGGTAAATCAGTCATTTGTATCATTCAGACTAGTGATTCAGATAAAAAGGTAAACACCTGTTGGTCCCAAGTAGGTGACCTTCAAGTAAGGATAGTGATTGGGATTATAGAAGGGGGGTTGAATATAATCACACAAATTTCTCACTTTTAAATTCTTGTTTTATAAACAATATGAATTTACAGATTGTTGCGGAAATAGAGAAGACAATTAGTCTAAACTAAACAATCTAAGTTCTTTCACTATGCACTAAGTGAGAAGAGAATAAAGAAAGAAGATAGAGGGGATAAGAGAGAAAGGACTTGAGTAGAATTAGGATGAAGAAGAAGTGTGGAGAACATCTCTTCACGTCCTATTTATACTCCATGCATTAAATGCATGCAGACCTACTATTGTGACGTGTCACAATGTGAATGGTCTGTTGTACTATTTACTATAAACAAATACTCTTTGCATGGTGTGCAAAAGATGATGTTTGTAAACAGTTGCCTTATGGTCTGATAAGTACGGAGGGAACAGTAAAGTAACTGCCCTTATGTACTATTGTCAGAAAAGGCGTGTAATCCTTTTGTGCATTAGACTAAGACATTATTCTAATCCTTCAGGATCAGGATACTGATCAGTGACTAGAGTCCTGAAACAGGGGACGTTCAGGGTCACGTGTATCCTGATGAATCTTCAGGATGTCATACGATAGTGAACAGACTGCTATCACTGAGTTCCGTCTTCAGATCACGAGCATGCTGTTCCTGTCATCAGCTATTTCTTCGACGTCGCTGATGGTTCTTTTTGTATGATCTTAATGTCTTCAGGAGGAGGTCTTCACTTCAGTGGACAGGATCAGTAGACTGCAGAACAGACTCGTTAGTCTCCTGATCCTGATCCTGATCTATAAAGTTAAGTTACAGCATAAGTAACATGGAATAACACTGAACAGACTCAGTGATAATTCCTCAAGCTATAACAGAAGTAAAAACCTATTCACTAAGTAAAGATTCAGGATCATTATCATTTCATCAGGTCTTAGGAGAGCTGGATCAACAATCTCCCCCTAAATGATAATGATAAGACAACAGAGTAATTGTCTTAATCTAGAAAGGTTAGAAATAAATCTAAGTCTAGAACTAAACAGTAGGAAATAGAACTCATAAAGGTACATGTCCCATTTACTGTTTTGAGGGATCTTTTTCAGTACTATGATGGAATGAAGTACAATGCACTGAATTGCATTCTCATTAATCTCATTAAATATTACAAGAGTAAGAAAAATACAAAAGTACATTATAGGAGTACAGAAAGAAAAAATTACAAGACAACTAGCTATCAGATTCTTCGCTAAAGTATTCAGTCTTGACGCAAACAGGAACAGGAGTTTCGCTGAAGGCAAGTCTGTGATCAAGTATAGCTCTGACATTGCGAATGATCTCTTTGTTGTCTGGATTTTTCTTATCCTGTTGTGCAGTGAAGAGAACTGTCAAAAGATGTTCATAAGGCGCTAAGTGTAGCTCACTGAAGCGTTGAAAGCGTAGGATTGAGTTATGGCTAACACAAATGCCATGAACAGGTTCTCTGATTACTTGTCCTTCAGATAGAGAGATTTCCGGAGGGAATGAAAGATCAAGCATCGAGAGGTCCAGAGGTTTAACAACCATTCTGGGAAGACAGGGAGTTGGTCTTCTTGTAGAGGTGCCTGCAGATCTTCGAACAGGCTGCTGAGTTGGGAGTGGAGAGTAATGGAGTAGGTCATCAGGTATTTCAGTTGTCCTTCTGATGCGAGCAATAAGTCCTTCAATGACTTCTTCTACTTCAGCCCGATAGTTCTTGTTGGCTTTGGGAAGCAGGGATCTGATTTCGTTCCACTCTGACAAGTTGTAGCGATCTAACTTATCCAGAGTGTGCTCTATGTCCTTTACTCCAGAGCGTTTGACTGTGATCCAGGTTTTGCCAGGATTATTCTTCTTGCCTCTTGATCGGCGAAGATGGATTCCTGAGATGGCAGCACCATGCTTTCGAAGGTGTAACCGATCTCTGCACCAGTCAAGCTCAGCATTTACTTCTCCAGTCTGTATCTCAGCGTTTTTGTTGAAGACCTTCAGAACAGCCTTCTGTGCAAGGATAGGATCCGCACTTATTTCAGCATCTTGATCTACAAAATCCGATGCAAGCCTTCGAGCGGCTTGAGCAGAGAGGAAGGCTTCCTTCTGCTTCTTATTGTGCTCTAGTTGAGCCTGTACAGCCTCGTTGTACTCCTCCTGCGAGAGATAGGCGAACTCAGAGTCACAAGAGGTACGAAGAGGAATTTTTACTCTTGTACTCTCGAGTCGCTCTATCACGGCGTCTAAGCGCCCATCCCTGTCAATGGCAAAGGAATTGTCAGGGTAGTTCTCACCTTCAGATCTAGGAGAGTTTGAGGGAGGTGATCTGGGTGAAGAAGCAGGGGTAGAAAAGTCATCAGAGATGAATTCATCATCTGATGAGAGGCATATGGTTTCAGGGTTGGCTCGGATTTCAGGGGTTTGGGATGAAGAGGCTTCTTGGTTGAAACGGGTTGTAGGACGGGTAGAAATGGTTTCTTGGTTAAGGGGTGTGATCCTGAAGGTCATTTTAGCTAGTTTAGCTCTGGTCTGTTCATTGGGACTATTCTCCATTAGGCGAATAATGTCACCAGTGACAGAGCCAAAGTTGACATCTTGGGTTTCAGGATCGGCTTGGTTAAGGGGTTCAGGTTCAGGGGCAGAGGTGGATTCAGGAGTTGGTTCAGGAGAGGATAGTTTGGGAGGTTGGTAGATAACCATTTGAAGGTTATTTGGTGGGGAGTTTTCAGGTGAGGAGTCTAGGGTGATGGTTTCAGGGGTAGGTTTGGTTTTAAGAAGAGAAGATATGGGTTGGTTATCAGAGGAAGAGGGAGAGGATGGTGGTAGAGACGTACCAGAAGCATCAGGGTTCTCCCCCTGAGGTTGTGCTTGCCCTGGAATGGGCGCAGAGTCAGTGGAGATCTTCTCGATGAAGATGTCGTCAGCATCATCATCATCTTCATCATCATCATCGTCGTCTTCATTATTCCCCCCGTCTTCAGTGGTTCTCCAGTTTGTGGAGGGGAATAGGCTGAATGGTCTCGGGGCTGTCTCTCCCCCTCAGCAGGTGCCTGCACTAAGGCAGCTGTTGTAACACTCCTTTGGAGGAGAGAGGCCATGTCACCCAGAAGCTTGCGCTGGATGAAGGACGATGTGATCAGGGACTGTAACACGTCCCTGTCCGCCGTGGTGAAGGACGGAGATGGCGCAGGAGCAGTGGTGAGGGCGTTGACAGCAGTGGAGAGCCCTTGCACCTGCTCCTGGATGGCTCGGAGAGCAGCTTCCTGAGCATCCAACCTCTGAACCACCGTTGTTTGAAAGGTGGTGAGAGAGTTGGTGCTGTTGATGATGTTGGTGGAGAGTGCAGGGAGTGCCGTGGCCTTCAGGTCATCAATTGATGCCTGAAGATTGGTGGAGGAGGAGGCAACTTGAGACACCTTGTCATGGATATTATCCAGACAAGGGATGGAGAGGGTGACGGCCGTGGGCGGCGGAGTCGCGGCGACGGCGGCAGCAGTGGCACTGGCGGCGGCGGCTTCAGCAGCGGCTGCAGCAGCTTGGGCAGCAACAAGTTCCTGTTGGAGGGACTGGAGCTGTGCCGAGTGCTCGGCCTCCTTCTGCTGGAAGGCAGTGCGGGCCTCCTGCAGGGTCCTCTCAGCGGACTGCCTGCGGAGCTCAGCTGCGTTCAGCTGATGCTCGGTGTCCGTGAGGATGAAGTCGTTGAAGGGATCATCCTATTGAAGATGCCCTTCAGAACCTGCTCCTAAAGAACCTGTAGACATAGTAACTAAGTGAGTACTAGAGGACTCATTAGTTTTCATAGAAGAAGGAATAGTAATATGTTGCATAGAAATATTACCTGAGGCTTGGAGGGTATCAGGATGATTACCCACCAGATTCTCTGAGGGTTCGAGTTGAACCACCTCAGGTTCTTGTGTAACAGGGGCAGATGTAGAAGTATCTGCAGTGGAAGAACGTTTAGATAAAGGGGAAGGTTTATTAAAGAGCTGGGGCAAGGTAATGTAATATTTCTTACCAGCCGCCTGCGTCTTTTTCTTTTGCGCCCTAGATTTGGCGCGTTTTGTTGGAGAAGGAGGAGTGACAGATGATGGTTGGGGGCGCTTCTGGAGCGCAGAAGATGTGGTTGCAGCTGCAGTGGGAGCGGTGGATGGTTCAGCATCCTCCTGATCCTGAGCCTGAGCCGGTTCAGGAACGACCAGGACATGGGAGAGGGGGACATCATCAGGATGATGAACAACTTGGTCCAGGAACCTGGGTCCCAGAGAGTAGTTGTTGGAGTTTCCAACCTTGGGGTAGTTCTCCCCCATGTGCAGCTCCAGGACGGCCGAGAAGAACCTTGTGAAGGCAACGTTGGCGACCCGATTCTTGCTTCGAACCTTCCTGACCATGTCGTCCCAGATGGAGCGAGCATAGTCGAACTCGCGATTCTTGATCGCAGAGTAGACCATCTGTTGGATGACCATTGGGAACTGCTCCATGCTCCCAGTTTTGCCCGATAAGCACAGGCCAAACGTGTTCCATATGTAATAGAACACGGCGTTGAGTCCTAACTTATGGACAGTGGCACCGGTCTTGGGCAGCAGGACTCCTTCCTTGTTGACGGGCCATCTGTAGCCGATGGCGTCGAGAAACTCGATGATCTCGTCGGAGGTGGGGACAGGAGGGAAGCGCTTCTTCTTGGGAAAGTTCAGCACGTTCCTGAGTGTTCCGAAACCGAAGGAGATGAGGTTGTCCCTGATTTGGAACTTGATCACCTCGCGCAGGACGCCCTTGGTGTTCTTCTCCTTGGTAACCGTGGCTGTAGACCACAGTTGTTGTAGCATGGGCTTGTTCGGCTTGGGGTCCAGGGTGAAAGCCGTCTTCAGAGGGCTTCGTAGCATGAAGTCCTTGGCAGGAATTAGATATTCCTTGTTGTCAGGAATGTCAAACAGAGCAAGAACGTTGTTCTGTTTGAATTGAACGTCATGCGCAGGGATGACGATAGGTAGGCTTTCAGAGGATTGTAGTGGAGTAGCCTCAGAGGAAAGTTGAGCGTCCAGAGAAGAAGTAGTAGCAGCCATCCTGTTAAAAACATAAAAATAACATATATGGATGAATAAGAGTCCAAAATATGCATTTTTCTTCATTTTTCAATGAACACAAAGTATGTTCATAAAAATGGTGAAATCCTTTATACTTAGAATAGATTAGATACCAATATTCACAAAAGGAATGTGTTTTGGTATTAAAAAGAACTTCCATTTTGATGAAAAGATATCAAAATGGGAGTTTATGACTGTTTCTTAAAAGAAATAAGAAAAATCATGTTAAACAGTTTTAACAAAAAATCTTTGAAGATTTTGGGAAAACTAAGATCAAACGAGGTGATCTTAGGGTTTTTTGGAAAAACGTTTATCAAAATAAGTTGTTTTTAGAGAAAGAATACCAACTTAGATTGTGGAAAGAACAAAGAACAAGAGGATACTTACGTTGATCTTGTTAAGAGAAGTGGTAAGTGTGTGTTCTTGGTGTTCTTGAGGATGAAGATTCTTGCTTTTTCTTGCTTTGAATGCTTTGAGAGTATTATGTGAGCGTAAAGAGTGAAAAGGATTACGAATGAGGTTTTTATACCTCGTGGTAGGAGAGAGAAAAAGGATGAGAGAGAAAAGAGCGGCTAAATTCAAACGTTATGATGAAAAAGAAGCTCGACGCGCGTTCACGCGCCTGACACACGTAGTGGGGAACAGGAAACGTCCCATTACGTGTCAGTGCAGATGAAAGGTTTGTTTTATTAGAAAAACTAAAAACCACCTTTTCAGGGGATGATTCCAATTTGGTGAAAGATATGTTTTATGGGAATCAGAGTACTTATCAGATAAGTACTGTTTTGGGAAAATCCTCTTATCACATTTAATGCGATAAGGTTTCAGTAGCAGAGGGAAGAAATACTTACCTGAGAATCATCAGTATTCGGATTTTGAACAAAGATTTTGTAAGTACTGAATAGAGTCATCCTCTGAAGAAGAGTTATTCAGGAGTTGTTAATAAAAGAGGTCCTGAGAGAGTATAAGGACTTTAACAACTGTTTGTCCTGAGAACTTCTATTCTTCAGGATTTAACATCCCAAGTTCACTGAGGAGCATATTAAAACGCGTCACATCCAGTGGTTTGGTAAAGAGGTCAGCAAGCTGATATTCAGTAGGGACAAAATGGAGTTCAATATCACCATTCATCACATGATCCCTGATGAAGTGATATCTCACTTCAATGTGCTTTGTCTTAGAGTGTAAGACAGGATTGTTAGCAATGGCTATTGCTGAAGTGTTGTCACAGTAGATAGGAATTTTGGAAAGTTGTATGTCATAGTCCTGAAGTTGATTTCTCAGCCACAGGACCTGAGCACAACATATTCCTGCTGCAACATATTCAGCTTCAGCAGTTGATGTGGACACAGAGTTCTGCTTCTTGCTAGTCCAACTCACCAACTTGCCACCTAATAGGTGACAGCCACCAGTAGTGCTTTTCCTGTCGATCTTACATCCTGCAAAGTCACTATCAGAATAAGCTGTTAGATCGAACCCTGAGTCCTTGGAGTACCAAAGACCCATGTTAGGAGTTCCCTTCAGGTATCTGAAGATCCGCTTTACAGCGGTCAGATGGGATTCTTTGGGTTCAGCCTGATAACGAGCACAGAGACATGTAGAATACATGATATCAGGACGACTCGCTGTAAGATACAGCAGTGAGCCAATCATTCCTCTATAGAGAGTCACATCAACAGGTTTCCCTTTGGAATCCTTGTCAAGAGACAGAGGAGGAGCCATTGGAGTCTTCATCGGTGTACAGGATGTGAGATCAAATTTCTTCAGCATCTCATGTACATATTTACCTTGATTGATGAAAATTCCCTTTTCAGATTGCTTGATCTGAAGTCCTAAAAAGAATGTTAGTTCGCCCATCATAGACATTTTATATTCAGATTTCATGAGCAACTCAAACTTTTCGCAGAGTTTGGGATTGGTGGATCCAAAGATAATGTCATCGACATAAATCTGGACAAGAAGGATATGCTTAGGATATTTCTTCAGAAATAAGGTGCTATCAATCTTTCCACGAACAAAACCTTTAGAGAGAAGAAAGGTTGAGAGGGTATCATACCAGGCACGAGGAGCCTGTTTTAACCCATAGAGAGCCTTGTTTAACTTGTAGACGTGATCAGGGAACTTAGGATCTACAAAGCCAGGAGGCTGAGCCACATAGACCTCTTCATTAAGTTTTCCATTCAGAAAGGCATTTTTAATGTCCATCTGATAAACTTTGAAGTTCATATGTGCTGCAAAAGCTAGGAAGAGTCGAATTGCTTCGAGCCTAGCAACAGGAGCAAAAGTTTCATCGTAATCAATGCCCTCTTCCTGCCTGTATCCCTGAGCCACAAGGCGAGCCTTGTTTCGAATGATTGTACCAATCTCATCAAGTTTATTTCGAAAAATCCACTTGGAACCAATGATTGTACGTTTTCGAGGCCTAGGGACGAGAAGCCAGACATTGTTTCTGATGAACTCTGCTAGCTCTTCCTGCATGGCTGAGACCCAGGCAGGATCACGCAAAGCATCATCTATTTCTTTAGGTTCATTTTCAGAGATAAAATTTACATAAAGACAGACGTTACCAGCTTGACGTCTGGTTTTCACACCAGAAGAAGGGTTTCCAAGAACTTGATCAATGGGATGATCTTTGGTCCATCGGAGAGCAGGTGGTTGATACACCTGTCCTGAAGTAGATGCTTCATTGGATGATGGATCAGGAAGAAGATTTGTAGGAGTGGGTTCACTAACAGTGGTTTGAGAGAAGTCTTCACTGTTAGTAGGTTGATCAGGTTCAGGTGGTGTGATTTGAGAGAGAGGGGTGGCATTTATGAGAGGTGGAGTGGTTATATCAGAAGGTGGTAATGGATTTTCTTCAAAACCGTCAGGAAGGTCTTGAGGAGAGGGATCAGCAATAGGAGGTTCAGGGACTTGAAAGAAAGAGTCAGCCCACTGATTGATTTCAGTATTATCATTTGGGTGAGGAAAGGTAGGACCCGATTCATCAAACTTGACATGAATCGTTTCCTCAATGGTTTGTCTTCGTTTGTTGAACACACGGTAAGTTTTAGAAAAGGATGAGTATCCGAGGAAAATTCCATCGTCAGATTTGGAATCAAACTTTCCAAGATTATCTTTGTTGTTCAGGATGTAGCAGACACAACCAAAGATATGGAGATGTTTGATTGATGGTTTCCTGTTACGAAAGAGTTCGTAAGCTGTTCTTCTGAAACGCTTGACAATCAGAGATCTGTTCTGAGTGTAACAAGCAGTGTTTACAGCTTCAGCCCAGAACTGAGTGGCAAGGTTGGCTTCACTCAGCATAGATCTAGCAGCTTCGATCAGCGTCCTGTTTCGTCTTTCAGCAACACCATTTTGCTGAGGAGTTCTCACAGAGGAGAAGTTTTGAGAGATACCTTTCTGTTCAAAGAAAGATTCCAGGGTACTGTTTTTGAACTCAGTCCCATGGTCACTTCTTATTGAACGAACAGTAAGGTTGTTGAGCTTTTCCATCTTCCTGACGAACAGGATGATTTCTTCAGGAGCATCACTCTTGGCACGTAGGAAGAAAACCCAAGTATATCTGGAATATTCATCTACGATTACCAGAGTATATTTCTTTCCACCAATGGATTGGACATTAACCGGTCCAAAGAGATCCATGTGGAGAAGTTGTAGAGGAGAGTTGATGGAGGAAATCTGCTTGGACTTGAAGCTAGCCCTGGTCTGTTTTCCTTTCTCACATGCTGAACAAAGAGATTCCTTTGTGTAGCGATAGTCAGGAAGACCAATGACCAGGTTGTTGATGCAGAGTTGATTCAGCGTCTTGAAGTTGAGATGAGAGAGACGCTTGTGCCAGAGCCAATTCATATCAGTAGAAGCACGTGATACGAAACAGAAGTTATCGGTGGAAGTATTCATATTGATGATGTAGATATCTGCATGTCTAACACCATTGAGAATGACTTCCTTCTTCCTGTTCTTGACTTTGCACTTTTTCTTAGAGAAAGAAACTTTGTGATTCTTATCACACAGTTGACTGATGCTCAGAAGATTATGCATCAGGCCTTCAACATAAGCAACTCTTTTGAAAGTAGTTACTCCGTTGGTTAGAGTGCCATACCCTCGGGTTTGGCCTCTACCGTTTCCGCCAAAGGTCACAGCAGGACCTCTTTCTTCACGGTAGTTAGTGAGGACAGATTTAGAACCAGTCATGTGTCGAGAGCATCCACTGTCCAAGTACCAGATGCCCTTATCCTGACTGGAAGAATCAGTCGCAGAGGTGGAAGCTTCAGGAGTTGTGGAAGAAGAAGCTTCAGGATCCTGAGGAGGAATCTCTTCAGGAACCTCTTCTATCTTAGCCATGAGAGCTAAGGTAGGTTCCTCAATAATGGCCATGAGTGCCACTTGAGTATCTTCCTCATCAGACGAGTCATCAGAGGAGACATCATCCCAATCGCAGTCTTCTGCGATTAAACCTTTGCCTTTACGCTGAGTTTTCATCTTTTTGTACTTTTCCTTCAGGCGTTGGTATTTGGGGTTCTTGGAAGAAGATTTTGCAGAGGAGGGAGCAAACTGACTTTTTCTGTACCTGCAATCATTAGCAAAGTGTCCTTTGCCCTGACAGTTGTAGCAGATAGCAGTAGCCTTGTCAGTAGAATCTGACTTTGGCTTGTCAGTAATAGAAAGATGTTTCTTTTTATGGAAGTTGCCCTTTTTGGCAAACTTTTTGAAGGATCTAGTTAAAAGAGCAAGAGATTCATTGAATTCAGGATCTTCTGACATGTCAGAATCAGAAGATTCTAATTCAGTAATAGTTACTGAAGAAGAAGAAGCAGCAACAGGAGGAACTGAATCAGAAACCAATGCAACAGATGTGCTTTTGGATTCTTTAGAATCTCTTATGAGATTCTTTTTCAGTTTCTTCTGTTGTTCACGGTTCAGAAGAATACCGTACAGCTCACTTAGAGTGAGTGTCTTTATGTCCTTTGACATAGTTAAACAGGAGGTGTAGATTTCCCAATGTTCAGGAAGAGCTTCCATGAACTTGGTAACCACCTCAGAGTTAGAGTAGGTAGTACCGATGGTCTTCAGATCAATCAGAAGACAGTTGAATCTCTGATGTAGCTGGGAGAGAGTTTCATCCTTCTGATGAATAAAGCTTTCGTACTGACGAACCAAGAAAATCTTTCTTGATTCCATTAGTACGGCGGTACCTTCATATTGAACACAGAGAGTGTCCCATATCTCCTTAGCAGAGCGAAGGTGACAGACAGAATGAAAGACGTCATCAGGGAGAGACATGGCAATGAGAGACCTAGCCTTGGTGTCAATGTTGACCAGGCGTCTATCTTCATCATTCCAGTCAGTTACGGGCTTTACCAGCTGTCTTTCAGGAACAGCAGGTTGACCAGCAGCAGCAGCAATGGGGTGGACGGTTTATTCAATGAGTTTATAAATACAATGCTTTGTAGTTTGAATATACTGTATTTAAGAAGTATAAATCCATTTAAAGAATAAATAAATTATAATTTATAGCTAAGGGTAAATCAGTCATTTGTATCATTCAGACTAGTGATTCAGATAAAAAGGTAAACACCTGTTGGTCCCAAGTAGGTGACCTTCAAGTAAGGATAGTGATTGGGATTATAGAAGGGGGGTTGAATATAATCACACAAATTTCTCACTTTTAAATTCTTGTTTTATAAAAATATGAATTTACAGATTGTTGCGGAAATAGAGAAGACAATTAGTCTAAACTAAACAATCTAAGTTCTTTCACTATGCACTAAGTGAGAAGAGAATAAAGAAAGAAGATAGAGGGGATAAGAGAGAAAGGACTTGAGTAGAATTAGGATGAAGAAGAAGTGTGGAGAACATCTCTTCACGTCCTATTTATACTCCATGCATTAAATGCATGCAGACCTACTATTGTGACGTGTCACAATGTGAATGGTCTGTTGTACTATTTACTATAAACAAATACTCTTTGCATGGTGTGCAAAAGAGGATGTTTGTAAACAGTTGCCTTATGGTCTGATAAGTACGGAGGGAACAGTAAAGTAACTGCCCTTATGTACTATTGTCAGAAAAGGCGTGTAATCCTTTTGTGCATTAGACTAAGACATTATTCTAATCCTTCAGGATCAGGATACTGATCAGTGACTAGAGTCCTGAAACAGGGGACGTTCAGGGTCACGTGTATCCTGATGAATCTTCAGGATGTCATACGATAGTGAACAGACTGCTATCACTGAGTTCCGTCTTCAGATCACGAGCATGCTGTTCCTGTCATCAGCTATTTCTTCGACGTCGCTGATGGTTCTTTTTGTATGATCTTAATGTCTTCAGGAGGAGGTCTTCACTTCAGTGGACAGGATCAGTAGACTGCAGAACAGACTCGTTAGTCTCCTGATCCTGATCCTGATCTATAAAGTTAAGTTACAGCATAAGTAACATGGAATAACACTGAACAGACTCAGTGATAATTCCTCAAGCTATAACAGAAGTAAAAACCTATTCACTAAGTAAAGATTCAGGATCATTATCATTTCATCAGGTCTTAGGAGAGCTGGATCAACAACACCAACATCAATTTATACAGACAGACAAATTTATCCAAACAGACAAATTTATCCATACAGACAGACAGACAAGTTTTGGTAAACAGCCCCTTAGTTGTAGAGCATCCAGTATTATTTTGACATAAAGCTTGCTAGCCTGCTTAAAGTTTTCTTAAACTTGTCGACTAAGCTTTTGTAATATGTAATAATGGGTGTTGTTATATAGACTTTCTTTGATTTTTAATGCACTCATATAAAAGTAGATTCTATATACTAGATTCTACCTCCTTTAATAAAGTTGTTGGTGGTTAGGCAAGGGTGATGACCTTGCCGAAGCTCCTTGTCTTTCCTCCTTTCACTGTTAGAAAAGAATATACTAGATTCTACTTGTATACTCATATAAAGCAACCATTTATCTTATAGGAGGTCTATTTATAATTCCCCATAAATAATATACAAAGAAGTTAATGAATTCGTCGATCTTTCATGATATATATATATACATATACATGTATACATAATATAATGTGAGTGGTTTGTTATAATTGGTGGTCGGTCAATTGCAATTCAAGAAAAGTAGCGTCGTTGAATTTGATTCCATCCTCGAAATGATGACACGTAGCTACATTAATATTTTATGTTTATATATATATATAGAGGGAGAGAGAGGGACGTTCCAAAATATAACTTTTTTTAAAAAATGCGATGAACAATCATAGCCACTCATCTAGGTCAACAAATGCGGTTTTGACCATTTCCCCTTTAATAATCTCTACCCTCCCATGAATCGCGTCAATCCTCCGTGATCACATCCATCGTAACCGCGAGATGAGTGGTTGAGATTGATCCCCACGTTTTCTTAAATTGATCCATGCTTCTCGTTTGAACCTTCCCCTATATACATATATATATATATAAAGGAGTAAATTACGATTTTCGTCCCTGTGGTTTCGTGTTTATAACGGTTTCCGTCCATGTGGTTTAAAAACTGCTTTTTTCATCCATATGGTTTGCATTTCATTTTGCTTTTAGTCCTTCAGCCTAAAAAAGTTTAAAAAAATCCTAACGATTAGGGATAATATGGTCTTTTCACTTTTTTTACATTTAATCACATTATTATACTTAAAAAGAAAAGAAATAAAATAAAAGCTAACCTAACTAAACCTCACCCCCAAACCCATCTTCTACCCAATTCTATACCATGAGCTGCACCATTTTTTCCCCTCCTATTTTTATGTGTTTTAACAAGAATCAAGGAAGCTTCTCTTCTGTAGGTAATACATATGGATTCTCAACTTCAAACCTTTCACATTAAAACACATTCCCATTAACCATTTAAAAAACTCATAAATCTTATTCTTAAAAAAATTTAAAGAGTTTTCCATGATAACATCTTTCCTCCCACATAATTACATGAACCCATGTTTTTTTGGATATGAATCAAATGACTACCATCATCATCATCACTTCAAGGTTCTCTCTTCCCCCCCCCCCTCTCTCTCTCTCTCTCTCTATATATATATATATATATATATATGTAAACAAGCAAACTACAACCCAAGGAAAAACAGAAAAATCACATCGTATCACAACGAAGTACATGATGAGACCAACATAATATATATATATATATGTGTGTGTGTGTGTGTGTGTGCATAAAAATAGGAGGAGGGGAAAAAATGGTGCAATCATGGTATTTGGAATTTGGAAGAAGATGGATTTGTTTAGGCTAGCTTTAGTTTTTTTTTTCTTTTTAAGTATAACAATGTAATTAAATGTAAAAAAGGTGAAAAGACCATATTATCCCTAATCATTAGGATCTTTTTATCTTTTTTAGGCTGAAGGACTAAAAGCGAAATGAAATGTAAACCGTAGGGATAAAAAAAGCAGTTTTTAAACCACAGGGACGAAAACCGTTATAAACATCAAACCACAGGGACGAAAATCGTAATTTACTCTATATAAAGGTTCAAACGAGAAACATATCAATTTAAGAGAACGTGAGAAGCAATCTCAGCCACTCAGAAACAAAGGCGGCTTTGACCGGTCCCCACCTTTAATAATCTCTACCCTCCCATGAATCGCGTCAATCCTCCGTGATCACATTCTCCTATATATATAATATAGAGAGAGAGAGAGTGGGAAGTTCATCTAGAAACCATCATACAAGTAAAAACTATACAAATCGATGGTTTCATAGGTTAAATCAACGAAAAATTTTCGTGGAATTGTCTAATTTGATGAAAATATTTTATATAATTCATTTTTTGATAAAATTGTGTCATATTTCGGTGTTCTTTATGTAAAAATTACAAAGCTTCATAAGAATAAGAAAAATACGCGAAACGGTTTCATAAGAATAAAAATGTTTATGAAACCTTTTCATTATTACATAAAAAAACCGAAATATGACACAATTTCATCAAAAAATTAATTATATGAAACATTTTCATCATATTAAACAATTCGAGGAACCAATTTTATTGATTTAACCTATAAAACTATTGATTTATACGGTTTTTACTTCTATGGTGGTTTCTAAATGAACTTATATATATGATTTCTAAATTATAGGTAGTAATTAAAGTTGTTCAATTCCGAGAAGAAATAAATGAAAACACAAGATATATAATATATATATATATAGCTAGTAGGCGAAGGATGTTAGGTTTGTAAAAATACAATGTTTGTATTTCAAAGTTGAAACCCCTCTTCCTCCCCCCTCCCTTCTCTCATTTCTTTCCTTTTTTCGCCCCCATGTCCCCATACAGAGGGCATGGGGACGTAAAAAGGGGGATCCTATCAACTTGTTCCGATATGAGATAATAAGCTCATGAGCTTGGTTTTACTTCACTGTCGAGAAACGAAAGAAGAATACTATATATATAGGGTTGCAAAAGTAACCTTGGCCTATATATATGTTTGTGTGTGTGTGTGTATATATGTGTGTGTGTGCGCGTGCGTGCACAATTAATTAGTTTACGTGTTCTTAGTTCATGGTGGGTAGTAGTATTAGTTAGCAATTGAATATGGCTTGATGATGATGATGAACACGAGGGATAGTCCAAAGGTTAAGCCGTATATTGAAAATAGAATATATGAAGGTCACAAAATTACAAGAAAAAATCTAGGGTATATAAACAACCTATACAAAAAAACTAGTAAAGGGCCTAAAGTCCTTGAACTAATATTCAATACATTCTAACGATATCAATTAACTAAGATTTGGTAGGCATGTTCAAGAATTGGTTAAGATGTTTGCAGAATCCAAACCCAAAGCAAAGGCACTAGAAACTGTTTATTGATTGTTAGTATGTTGTTATAAAAAGAAAAGGCGTAATTAAAGATTGATCGAATATATATAATACTCCCTCTGTCCCAAAATTATTGTCCAGTTTTGACTTTTGAAAGTCTTTCTTTGTCGACTTTGACCTTAAATATTTTTGTGTGTGTTAAATAACAGTTGATGAAAATTATATCGATGAAAATACATTAAAAACACAACTCATTCATATATTTTGTGTCAAATATTATATAACACAAACAAAATATTTAAGGTCAAAGTTGAAAAAGAAAGACTTTCAAAAGTCAAAACTGGACAATAGTTTTGGGACGAAGGGAGAATGTATTATGTATGCAAAAGAGCAACATTCTACTTGGCTATATATGTATATATAGGTGTGCATGCATTATGTATATATAGGTGTGCATGCATTGACCCAAAAAAATCAAAGAAATTAATCATTATGATAGTTCATTTGACCAAGGAATCCCATGCATGTTTCTTGCCAATTGTCATCATATCTTCACTATTAGTTAAGTTAATCAAACCCATTCACATATAAGGGCCTTTACACCAATATATATATATATATATATATATGGCTATGCCACATAGGCAAAAAGGCTTGCAAAGAGTTGCAACTCGCAAGCATTCTTGAAAGCTCTTACAACTAAAAAGTATGGATCTTTTTCATTTTTTTGTTTTATTTAGAGTGAATTGCACTTTTGGTCCCTGTGGTTTAACGAAACCAACACATTTGATCCCCATAAAATTTTTATTTTAGAAAAAGCATCGTGGTATGCTATTTTGCTTGGTTTTGGTCCCTTAAGACTAACACCGTTAGTTGCTTCTGTTAAGTCCCTCCAATGTGCCTTGCACATGTGGGCATTTTCGTCTTTTTAACAAAAATCATACTATAGGGACCAAAATTGCAATTTCCATTAAACTTAAATTAATTAATTTATAAATAAATATAAAACCAGAAAATGTTAAACCACAAGGACTTAATCTTCATCCTTCCCCAACTCGTGCCCTAATCAATCGGCAGCTACCAACGCCGACCGTCTCCAACGCCGGCCGTCTCCAACACCGCCGCCTCCAATACCGGCCGCCTCCAATGTCAGTCGCCGCTCTCCGAGACCACCATCGTCGTCTCCGACGAAAACTTAAACACCGTCGTCTCCGAGACCACCACCTCCACTGGCCGCCTCCACCACGTCACCACCGCGCACCTGCCGCCCAGATCACCACCGGTCGCCCTCGTCACTGTTAGGATTATGTGCAAGACAGTAACGGGATTACCGTGTCCAATGTTATAAGACACTAGTAGGTCACACCGCTGCACACCTAATTTGAGAATATTTGTGTGTGAGAAATAATTAAGGAGAGATGAAAATAAATAATTAGTTAATTATTTATTAAATTAATTAATCAGTTAAATTAACTAATTAAGTAATTAATTAATTAAGGAGTTAATTAACTAAGGAGATAATTATAAAGGAATTATAATTGGATACAATCACTGCCTTATTTATCTCTATAAATAAAGGCTTAAGGTGATAAAACAGATGATTTCTTTTCCCGAAAAACTACCCTCTCTCTCTCTCTCCTTGCCGCCGCCGGCCTCTCACACACGGACGAACGGAGAAGTTTTTCCGACCAGTCACGGTGGTCTAGCAACCTGTCTCACGTGGTGTCAGTAGCGGTGTACCCCCGCTTGCGTTTCAGAGAAAATTCGGAAGAGGTAAACATCGTTTAAAACCCCCTTATTGTATCTGTTAGGTTTAAGGTTGGGTCCGCGATTGGGAATCGGATTTTTATTATCCGTTGCGTTTGTTTATGCCTCCGGTTCCCAACAGTGGTATCAGAGCCACTTCCTAAACCTACAGATCAGGTTTAATTGTTGCTTTAGGTTTAAAATATCGATTTTTATCTGCACTTATTTGTAAAAATTGGATTTTTCTCGAAAACCTAACAGGAGATGGAACGGCGGCAGTTAGCCGGCCGAACCACCAGGCCAACCACCGCCCACCGAAAAACCACCGACGGTTGTACCACAGTTGGTGGTGGCCGCCGGCTGCCCTCGCGAAACAACCGCCAGCCGCACCACCGTATGTGGTTGCGGCGCTGGCTACGGCATGGATCGACCATCGTACCATCGCTTGTGGTGGCGGTGTTGGTTGGTTTTCTGACCACCGATCGGCGACGGTGGCTGTGGCTGCTGTCGTCGATGGCGGTGGATGACGGTCGCGAGTCGAGAGCCACACCACCGTTTGTGGTGGTGGCAATCGACGGGATTGATACCGCCGAACGGCGACGGCGGCTGTGGCTGCTGTCGTCGATGGGCGATCGTGGTGGCGTGGTTGTTTTTGCCGGGAAGCGGCGGTGGTGGTGGCGCTAGCCACTGCTGCTGTCGCGTTTCCGACCGGTGGCAACGACGGTGATCGATTTCATCGTTGTCGTCATCGGTGATGGCGATTAGTGGTAACGGCGGTCGATTGCCGCTGATTTCGATCAAGACGACTGGAGGCGGCGGCGATGGCACTGCTGTCGCCGACCACCACTGTTAACCAGCTCGCGCCGCGAGCGGCGGCTTCGCGCCGCAAACAGAGGCTTCGCGCCGCGAGAAACAGGATTCGCGCCGCGAGCAGCGGGATTCGCACCGCGAGCAGCGGCTGATGATGGTGGCTGTTGTTTTTCCGGATACCGACCAGTGTGGCGGCAATGGCAGGTAGCTGTTGATGTACGCGCTAGGTGACAACGGATAAGGGTTTAAACCATACAGGTTCAAAACCCTAGGAATTAAATTCACTTTATTAAATTAATTTTTGTTTAATTTATTTAAATAAAATAGGATCTAGTTAAGTTTTTATTTTACGTCATAGTCAAACCGTTTGACCCATGGTTGTGGATTATGTTTATGTATGCTTGTTCTATTTTATTCATTCGGTTTTTGGGTACGGGAGGTCTGCGTGCCATTTACAACCCAGTTTTATTTATGTAATAAATTTTTAAATAAAATAATCGAAGAATCAAGAACTGAAGACGGAGCACGGAGTCAACCATGGATCTTGGAGCCAGTGGGAGCGCCAAGAAGATCATGCCCTGTGTGTTGTTGTCACTTAGGATTGAGACCGTCGTTTTGTATTGTCTCGCAAAATGGCAATAGTTTAAGGGTTTTTGACTATGACATGTTTTTTAACTGCGTGGTTGTTTATATTTAATAGCATGTATGGTTAAAATTAAATATAAACTGTTAAAATAAAATGGATACAAATACAGTTTGTGTTTGGATCCAAGTTTTTTGAAAACTGGCAACTTTTGGAACCCTTGTTAAAAATCATAAATCAGTAAGTGCAACCCACTTTAGAGACACCTCTGGTGTAAGGTACGTAGGGTGTTGTGAGTGAGCACACCTCGAGCGCCCGCGTTCAAACCGAAATTGGAGGGGATAAAAACTCTGCGAATTATCTCAGGGTGGTACCGGCCAGAGTATGTCCAGGCCCCGGGTGGTGCGTTCTGTTTTGGTAATTGTTTATTCACCGGGTGGTACCGGGCCAAAATGCACTAGAGGGACTAAATATGCACGGATTAAATATCCGATGTCCCGACGATCTAAAAGTCGTGTTTTCGTATTAAAATGCGATTGGTATAGGTTTTACCTACCATAAATCACATGAGTCGGCCTGACATGAACACATGCTTCCCGACACATGTGAAATATGGATTCTAGTCTAATAAATTAATTTAAGGGTTATAATTTATTAGAAGTTTTATAAAATATAAACTAAATCGGAATTTTATTCTTGTATTTGTAGATGTCTAAATCTGTAGTCCCGTTTTATACCCCTGAGGAATCGTTCCGCCTCATCAATAGCAAATGGAAGCTTACAGAACAAAATTTTCCAGTTTGGAAAATGCACCTAGACAATGTCTTGAGTGCACAGGGTAAGCTGTACATTTTGGAAAAACCTGTTTCACGACCTAAGAGCAATTCTCCTGAAGAGGAATTTGCTCAGTACTTTAAATATTTGGCGGATGAATCTGATGTCATGTCGATTCTGATTTTCTCTATATCACCTGAGTTTGTGTGAGGTTTAAGAGATAAATCCTGTCATGAGGTCGTGAAAGACATAGAAAACCAGCTAGGTTTCTATAAGCATACAGGTAAGCTTTTGATAATGAAAGAGATATTTTCATTGAAGCTGAAGAAGAACCAATCAGTTAAAGATCATCTCATAAATATAAGGAGGCTCTTTAAATGCTTGACACGTTTGGGATACAAGATGGCTCAAGAAGAGTTAATGCATCTCATGTGGTACTCACTCCCGAAGGAGATATGTGACATAGCTAGTGCCTACATGAAAGAACCAAGGAAAGACGTGGCAATGTTACATGAGGACATTTTGGCCAGTCTAGAGCCGAAACCAGCACCTGCTGAACTCATGGACAGTGATTGAATTGATGAGCTGGGATATCTGAGTTGCCCAGAATGCGGTAGCCAGGATATTTGCGAGCACTCGATGAATATCGACCGGATAGAGATCGGTTTACCCGATACTCCAGGTATCTTTATGATAGATTGCTTAATCACTTCTTATGAATCATGGGTAATTGATACAGGCAGTGGTAACCACATTTGTAATCATTTACAGGGATTCACTAGAAGAGAGACTTTGAGGAAGGACCGTTCGAACCTACGAGTTGGCGAAGGCACACCGCTGATAGTTGAAACAGTAGGATCTTATAGTCTTAGTTTACCCTCGGGTCTAGTTTTGGAACTGGAAAATTGTTATTATGTTCCAAAGATGATTAAGAATGTTATGTCTTTTGATTTATTGGTAGACCAAGGTTTTTATTACAAATATGATTATAAAAATGCTTTCAGTCTTTAAAAATAATATTTTCTATTTTAAAGCTACACCTGTGAATGGTCTATATCCAGTAAATCTGCAAGATGATAATAAAGAAATCTATCATATAAGTAAAAGATCCAAAGACATTGAGGATCAAACTTACCTCTGGCATTGTCGTCTAGGCCACATAAACAAGAAACACGTTGAATTACTCCTAAAAGGAGGTTTTCTTGGAACTTTTGATTTTAAACCTTTGACAACTGCGAATCCTATTTATCTGGCAAGATGACAAAAGAACCTTTCAATAAAGATAATGAAAGGACCTCTGACTTATTAGAAATAGTTCACACAGATGTGTGTGAACCATTTAGTCATGAGGCGAGAGGAGGATACCGGTACTTCATCACATTTACTAACGATTTCAGTAGATATGGCTATGTCTACTTGATGAGACATAAATCTGAAAGCTTTGAGAAATTCAAGAAATATCAGAATGAAGTACAGAATCAACTTGACAGAAAGATCAAGTTTTTACGGTCAGATCGAGGAGGCGAATATCTTAGTCAAGAGTTTGGCAATCATCTGATGGAGTGTGGGATTGTATCTCAATTCACACCTCCGTATACACCACAGATGAATGGTGTATCAGAAAGGAGGAATCGTACATTACTAGATATGGTACGATCGATGATGTGTCGCTCTACACTACCAGTATCATTCTGGGGACATGCGCTCGAAACAGCAGCACATATACTGAACAGAGCACCAACAAAGTCGGTGGAAAAGACACCATACGAGTTGTGGAAGGGTAAGAAACCCAAAATGTCTTTTCTGAAAATTTAGGGTTGTGAGGTTTACGTCAAGCGACCTACCTCAGAAAAACTCAAGCCCAAATCCGACAAGTGTTTCTTCGTGAGATATCCCAAAACCACCGTGGGATATTACTTCTACAACCCTGAAGAGAACAAAGTTTTTGTGGCTCGAAATGAAAAATTTCTGGAAGAAAAGTTTCTCAGTTCCGGGAACACCAGAGAGGATGTAGATCCACAGGTAGTAGACGAAGAAAACACTACACCGACTGTTGAGCCAAAAATTCAACATGAAAGTGTTGAACCTCAATCAGAGCCGATTGAGGAAGTGCAAACACAGGACCTTCGCAGATCCACTAGGGTAAGACAAGAACTGTTGGGAACCGGTGAATAAAACATACACGTAGCGGATAACTAAACGATTCCCAATCAAGGATCCAACTTAAACCTTTGCAGATACAATTAAGGATGTTTAGTGGATTTACCTTTTTCGTGAAAACCTCTGAAACGCGAGCAGGGGGTACACCGCTACTGACACCCTGCGAGAACAAAGTTGCTAGACCACCGAGGATTAACCGAAATAAAACTTTTCGATTTGTGTGTATGTGTGCGCCGGTTTTAGAGGGAGAGAAAGAGAGAGAGTTTTCTTGAGGACTAAGATTAATTAGTTGGTTATTACCTTAACCCTTTATATATATATAAATAAGGTAGTATTTGTAACCAATTATAACTCTCTTATAATTATCTTTTTAATTAACCAAACTTGATTAATTAATAATTATATTTAATAAATAATTTAACTAATTATTTATTCCCTTTTCTCTTTTAATAATTAAAGACAATTAATTATTTTCCTCACACACATAATCCTAAACGTTCTCATTTTAGTGTGCAGCGGTGTGACCTACTAGTGTCTTATAACATTGGACACGGTAATCCTGTTACTGTCTCGCACATAATTCTAACAGACTCCCACTTGTGCTAGACATGTAACTGAACTGTTACCATTAGCCTAAGGAGGTCCCTAGTCAGACACTTAGGTTAACCAGGTTATAAGATCTCTTATATCCAGAGATACAATTCACGCTTGAATTTGTACACAGGTTCATTCCTTTTGCACGCGATATTTCTAAAATGAATTTGAGACATGGAGTAGAGGATTCATTTCTCAAATTCAAGTATTTCTTGATCCTGATTTCGATTGCCTGCAGTAACGGATATTACTAAATAAGACCTGTGTTGGGTTTTTGAGGATCCCTCGTATCGATCTGACACGAGAATCACTGTGGATCTCAAACCTAACTGGAAGAGATACACGGTAAAACCTAATAGTCAAACAGACCAAAAGGTTTAAACCTTATCAAACCTAACTGGTTTGATTATCGCGGAAGCAAAGAATTAAAACCCAAAATATTCTAATGATCTTTAATCGTTTAAGTTATTAATCTTATAAGGAGGTTTTGATTTGTTTACCTGGATAGCTTGAGCTTAATCCACCCGTGAACGATCAGACAAATCGCCTTCTAGTTGGCTGAAATCCCGAGATCACGAACTAGCTGTCACGTGATGATAACCAAAAAACGAACTCCGTGGGTATAGGAATCGGCGCCGGTTTTGGGAGAGGAGAGAGGGGATTTTTCTGATAGTTGGTTGAGTGAATCAAATCGAATGAATAACTGATAAACCTTAAGCCTTTATTTATAAGGTAAGGTATCCTAGTTACCATATAACACTTATAATTATCTATGGTAATTATCTTTTCTTTTTCCTAAAGAAAAGAATTTCCATTAAACTAGATAATTATCTTTTATCTATTATGTATTTATTTTTCTTAATAAATACATAATTTACCAACTAATAAATCTATATATATTTATTTATCTAATAAATATATATGAATCATTTCAAACCTCTATCTTTGGGTTTTCTTACATAAAATACCCAACTGGTTTATAATTAACTATTATAAACCCAATCTCTCCAATCTGGGATTTATCTTATTTGATTTACAGATCCTCACAGGTGTGACCCTCAAGTGTCTTATAACATTGGATGTGAGATCACTGGTTTGTCAACTTCTGCACATAATTACTAACATACTCCCACTTGTGCAAGTTGGCAATACCGTCTTGATCACACGGACCTAAGGAGGCCCCTAGACAGGCGCTTAGGCTAACCAGGTTACAAGAACTCTTATACCCAGATAGGTGATAATACATTTCCCACAAGGAAATATTATTTATGAAACTACTGCTCATAAAACGGGTATATCTTGGCTTTTCCCTTTGCATCACGATATTTCATCTTTGAGTATGAGCTTGGAATCAGTCAACTCTAAATACTCAAAATTTTGTTTCTTGACTATCCGATCTCTACTGATAGGTAAACGACAAAGAACTAATCAGTTCGTTTGGGCATGGCCATGCACTTCATCAGTATATTCAGTCAGTCAAGGGGCCCAGAAATATCTCTCTTCTGAGAAGAGGTGCAAATCCCATCTTGCATATCTGCATTTAATACCACGTCTTCCACTGAATCTAGTCACATCCTTTATAGCAACCCTGTTACGGCGTAGCGGTTGAACGCACTAAGTATCCAACAGTCCTCATGATATCAAACCAGATACCTCAGGTGATAGGGACAACCACTGTGAGATTTTACTTATGACAAAATCCAAGAAGTAATCTCAACCGCGGATCACGTCCAATATTCGCTACTCTATCGAATATCTGTGCAACTTTTGGTCTACAACACTTGTAGCTGTTATTCAATGACTACCCAAAAGCCCACAATGACTTTAACACCCTATCAAGTTCCCACAATGATAAGTTGTCACGGACAAGTTTTGAATGAAAAACTGAAAACTAGTTTCATTCCTGGATTATAAAATATGCAAATTATAAAAGTGATAAAGAAACTAATTTTGTATAGTCCATATTACACTCTGTAATAATAACAAAACTAATATTTCTTAATTACTTTTATGCTGTCTATTTAACGTTTGTTAAATACTGATCTAAAATGAAGTATGACCTTTCTTCAGTTTAGATTCTTTGATTAATGTTTACCAAATTAATCAAAATAACAACCATAGACAATTCAAGTTTGTATCTTTTGATACAATCTACTTGATTGTGCTAATCCTTGTTTTGCAAACACTTTAAACAAGATTAGACTTCTCCCTTTATCACATTCCCTGAACTCAGAGACCTGGAAAAAAACTCCTAGTTACCCTGAACATGTAAGATAAAACTGCAACTTTCCTTAGTTGCTGTGTAGACGAGTGATTTCTTCCTGAAATCTAATAAGATGTTCATTTTACCAAGCTGGTAAGTTTCACTGGTTTTATCGTATCTTTAAATATTCCAACACAACTTGATTATTGATTTTAAAAATTGTTTCAAAGACTTTAAAACTTTTATCTTACCTTTTGAGTGAACGGTATATAGTATATCTTATAAATTCATATCCTTCCTGGATTATGAATTCCTAGATATGTTTAATCAATAATTATATCTTTATTCTTTATCTTGGACTAGATAGAGAATTAACTGGGCTCCCACTGACTTATATGAAAACCAACTGTTACTCAAAATTTTAACTATTGATTTAGTCAAGAACTTTGATTAATCAATTCTATTTTAAGTAACATACTTGAGGATTTTATCATTTATAAAACTTAACTGGATTCCATAAAACCCTAATTCCAAAACTTGGAATTTTTCTCAGTTTTATAAATACTGATAAAAATCCTAAATTCTCTTTAAAACATTTGAGTAATTAATTTGATCATAAAATGCTTTCATAATCCTTTACGCATAAATGTTTCATTTCAAGAACACATTTCTATAAAATAGTACTTCGTGTGTTTTTGATAGTTTTCATATAAGTTACTTTAATTAAAACTACTAAAGTAACTTTGTCAGTGCAATAGGCAATATCTAGGATCCTTTATTAAATCAGTCAGATTCAAAATACTATGCACAACAGATATTTCAATGTCAAGACAATAACCTTTTAAATTTAAAACCACAAAATATAAATATTAAATTATAACCATCCAAAAACAATCGTTTTAAAACATAAGCTTAAAAATAAAATTGTCTTGACAAGAATTGAAATAAACTAGCATCTAAGATCCTTAGCAACTCCTGGGCTCTTCACTTCTGACCACCTGCAATAGACATTTGCTCTAGGTATCAGTATACTTGTAATTCAACAAGTAAAAGTGACAGATCTAAAGCAATCATAAATATCTGAGGTTTCCATACCTGCTTCATGAGGCTTTGGGTAGTTTTGCCTCCAGTGACCGACTTCATTACACGTGAAGCAGCGATTTTCGGTCCTAGCTTTGTTAGGCTTAACCTTCTTGCCCTTGCCCTTGCTTTTACCATTCTCACGAACCTTGGGTGCATTCTGGACGGCCTGAACTGGACCCTTTCCTTTACTGATGCCTCCATGCCCATGCTTCTTTTTCACCCCTCCATCTCTCACTATCAGTACATCTTTTGTTTTGTTCTTGGCCCCCATGTTTAACTCAGCTGTCTTTAGCATGGAGTGCAATTCAGCTATTGTCTTCTCCATGTTGTTCATATTGTAGTTGATTACAAAAGGCTTGTAATCATCTGACAGTGAGTTGAGAATTGTGTCCGTTGCCAGCTGCAACGGAACTGGGTGGCCGAGCCGTTCTAGGTGATCCAAGTGCCATTTCATTTTCATGACATGGTCACTTACTGAGGTCCCCTTGATCATCTTGCACTCGTTGAATGCCTTAGTGGCATCGTAACGTTCTGTGTGTGCTTGCGTTTGGAACATGTACCTCAACTGGCGGATCATGTCATAAGCATTCGTATTTATGAGCCCCGTTTGCAGATCTGGACTCATAGTTGCAAGCATATGACAACCAACATCCAGCAAATCATCGGAATGCTTCTTATGGGCGTTCCTGACAGCAGCCGTTGCATTTGCTGGAGGGGCCTCTCCTAGAGGCTCTTCCAAGACGTACCATTTCCTTTCATGCCTGAGCATAATCATCAGATTGCGCTCCCAATCAAGGAAATTGGGACCAGTGAGCTTATCTTTCTCGAGGATGGAGCGGAGAGAAAGATTGTTTGTGTTGGTTACTGTGTTTGCCATCTACACATTTGAAAAATTGGTTTTAACAACTGTAAATAGACTGTCTCCAATAAATATCAATAAACCCTTAAATGATCATTTTATTGGACTAGGATCCTTCATTTCATACGGCCTGATGTGCGTAGTGTTCTTGCTCCACCAGGTCGTATTATTTCGGTAGGTAAGGACTTCTACCAATCATATCTAACTGATATGACTCCTAGATCTTTTCGGGACAACGATAACTATCTGTACATGTTTCAGTCCCTCTAAGTGCATTTTGGCCCGGTACCACCCGGTGAACTTAACAGAACCAAAATAGATCTCACCATTTTTGGGACTTGGACACTTTACTCTGGCCTATACGACACGGAGATAATTTGCAGAGTCGTAGTATCCCCTCTAGCTTGGGGTTTGAACGCGGATGCTCAAGGTGTGTTCTTCTTAGAACACCCGCATACCTTACACCTGAGGTGCCCCTAGATGGGTTGCACTATTGATCTATGATTTTTTTTAGGGGTTTTGTTTTAATTTTTTTTTGAAAAACCTTTTGAAATCCAGTGTTTTGAAAAACTATGATTGTTTGAAAGGTAACTTGTGTTTTAAACTAACTGTTTTAAACACACATTTCTTTTAAAACTAACTGTTTTAAGATCACTTGCTAATTCAAAACTAACTGTTTTGATAGCACACTAGTTGATTAAAACTAACTGTTTTTGTCAACTTAAGAAAACAATCATTTTATATATAAGGTTTTTTAAATAAAACTACCGTTTAAAAAGGTTTTGAAAAATTGGTAATCTTTAATTATAAAACCTATATATATATTGTGATATAATCTAGGCATACACGATATCACAAAGCAACAACCACGCAGTTAATAAATCTATAACTACACGATTAATATAGATTATAGTTTTGCCAACTGTGTTCCTAAGGACCAATTATGACCTATAGTATTTCTATTTCTTCGTGAACCTCCCAGCTTTGCTTTTGCATCTCCGATGGAACTCCGAAACGAATACTCTATCCTTCTCACGTGCTCCCACTGGCCTCGGCACCCTTGATGGAAGTCCGAATAAAAATAACTATCCTAAGGCCATTATTACAAAAGGGGTTGTAAACGGCACGCAGGCCTCCCCGAAATAACTCAAGCGTCTAAGTTGGCAAACGCTATAATCTTAACATACACATACAGGTATATAACAACCATGCATTTATATATGGCATATAATCAGGCAACATATAATAAATCGTAAAACAAACCTAGATCCGTTAAAATTATCTTATTTCGCTTTTCGTAGATCCTGGTTTTAATTTATTCATAAAACTACCTGTTTTATAAATCCAAAAATTATTTTATAAAATGAGAAAACAATTTTTTTTATAAAATATTCATTAAACGGAATATTCTAAACCAACTGGTTTGAATTTTAAAACACTGGCCCATAAACTGTGTTGTGATTTGACCAACTGGTCAAATTACGACACAAGGCTCATTTGACCAATTGGGTCAAAATACTGGTTGGACAATACAAATTTTATAAACTTGTTTTGAACAAAAATTAATTTTGGATAAAATAGCTTAAAACCAAAAGAACCCTTTTTGGGCCATAACTTGGTCCAAAGTACTGGGCCTTGGGGTCTGACACGAACTTGGCCCGAACGAAAAACCCTAGATGGATCTGGAGCCTGGCTCGCGCCGCGAAGGCACGGCTCGCGTCGCGAAGACACGGCTCGCGCCGCGAGGATCTCTTCTCTGATCTGCTCGCGCCGCGAGGGCTGCATCTGGTGCGTTTTGATACTGCTGCTAGTGACGACGGCAAAGAGGACACCTCTATCGCCGCCACCGTGGCCGGAAAACGCTGCCACCACCACGCTGGTGGTGCAGTCGCAGAAGATCTGCAACCCGACCAAAACCGGGTGTCGATTCGATTTATTCGGCCGACGATTGAACAAACAAAAACATAATCATCACCATCGTTCGACCATCGCCACCATTCTCCGCCATTATCGCCTACCAATCTAGTGGCGATCGGAAACAATCAACACCGCCACCACCATCATGGTGGTTTTGGCCATGGTTGTCAGCAACAGCAGCAGGGAGAATCGTCTCCTCGCCACCGCCGCGATTATCGCAAAACGCCACCACCACCCGCTGGTGGTACAGCCACCGTGATCGCCGCCTTAGGCCGTCGCCTCGATGGAAACACCAAAACGCCGCCGCCATCGCCTTCCGATGACAGCAGCCACCGTGATCGCCGCTACCATCAGTTGGCGACAACGCTACCGTTGCCACCGCTTTGGTCTGGAACCATCGGCCACCACCGATCTGGTGGTGGTTCGATCGGCTATCTGTCGTCGTTCAACCGCCATGTGGGTTATCGGCCGGCGATGACAGCGGTGTGAACGACATCACCACCATCACCGCCTCGTGTTCCTAGGCCGGCTGCCATCACCGATCTGGTGAGGCAGTCTTGATCGGCGACTACCACCGCCACCATCGATCTAGTGGTTTGGGTACGGTGGTGATTTGACTACGGCCACCCGCCACCACCACCGATCTGTGGTGTGGCTGCGGTGGTCGACCACTATGGACTGAGTGGTGCGGTCTTGGCTTGGTGGCAAACGGTCACTAGCCACCGTTCCAATCAATTGGTGATTTCGGGGTTTTTCAAACGTTAAATAAAAATCGAATTTTTTATGTAAACCATTAAATTTAATAAAAATCAGATTTTTAAAACTTGATATGCAAGAAACAAGAATTTTATTTTAATGGATCACATAAACTGATAAAAAACTTAAACGATTAAAACCAACGCTCTGATACCACTGTTGGGTTTTTGAGGATCCCTCGTATTGATCTGACACGAGAATCACTGTGGATCTCAAACCTAACTGGAAGAGATACACGGTAAAACCTAATAGTCAAACAGACCAAAAGGTTTAAACCTTATCAAACCTAACTGGTTTGATTATCGCGGAAGCAAAGAATTAAAACCCAAAATATTCTAATGATCTTTAATCGTTTAAGTTATTAATCTTATAAGGAGGTTTTGATTTGTTTACCTGGATAGCTTGAGCTTAATCCACCCGTGAACGATCAGACAAATCGCCTTCTAGTTGGCTGAAATCCCGAGATCACGAACTAGCTGTCACGTGATGATAACCGAAAAACGAACTCCGTGGGTATAGGAATCGGCGCCGGTTTTGGGAGAGGAGAGAGGGGATTTTTCTGATAGTTGGTTGAGTGAATCAAATCGAATGAATAACTGATAAACCTTAAGCCTTTATTTATAAGGTAAGGTATCCTAGTTACCATATAACACTTATAATTATCTATGGTAATTATCTTTTTTTTTCCTAAAGAAAAGAATTTCCATTAAACTAGATAATTATCTTTTATCTATTATGTATTTATTTTTCTTAATAAATACATAATTTACCAACTAATAAATCTATATATATTTATTTACCTAATAAATATATATGAATCATTTCAAACCTCTATCTTTGGGTTTTCTTACATAAAATACCCAATTGGTTTATAATTAACTACTCCCTCCGTCCCAAAAATATTGTCCAGTTTTGACTTTTGAAAGTCTTTCTTTGTCGACTTTGACTTTAAATATAATTGTTTGTGTTATATAATACTTGATGCAAAATATATGAATCGGTTGTGTTTATAATGTATTTCCATTGGTATAATTTTCATCAAGTATTATATAACACAAACAAAAATATTTAAAGTCAAACTCGAGGAAACAAACTTTCAAAAGTCAAAACTGGACAATAATTTTAGGACGGAGGTAGTATTATAAACCCAATCTCTCCAATCTGGGATTTATCTTATTTGATTTACAGATCCCCACAGGTGTGACCCTCAAGTGTCTTATAACATTGGATGTGAGATCACTGGTTTGTCAACTTCTGCACATAATTTACTAACAACCTGTTATTCTATCCGAGCGTGGCCACGCGTTTTCTGCCAATCTTAATCGTCAAGGGGCCCGGAAATATCTCTCTTTTGAAAGAGGTGCAAATCCCTTCTTGACTATCTGCATTTGGATCCACGGCTTCCGCGGCATCTAGTCACGTCCCGTATGGCCGCCCTGTTACGGTGCAGCGTTAGAACGTGCTAAGAGTACAATAGTCCTCATGTTTCCAAACCAAATATCTCAGGTCTAAGGACAACCTATCAAGTAAATGCTTATGACTTGGGCTCCATGAAGCAGACTTGAAACTGGTCACTTCCAATACTCAAACACTCTGATGAGTATCTACAAATACTTGGTCACATCACTTGTGCTTTTACTCTCTACTACGAATAAAACATCAAGTATTTATAATAGCATTAAACTCCCTATTGACATTCCCATTTCAATAAGTGGCTATGGAAATTTTAGATTTTATACAAAACTTTGTAAAATCATGGATACGTTAAATATGCGAAAAATAGTTAATTTAAAACAATCATGAACTAAAAACCTCCATTTATTTCCATCACACTGTGAAATAAAACTTTACACGATCATATTGTTCAAAAGTAAACTATAGTAATAATTAATAAACCAAAACTAGCTACTGGCGTCCATGTACTGCATCCCTATGGAACATGCATGAGCCTCATGCTTCACCCTTGCTAGTGGCTTTGTCAGTGGATCTGCGACATTGTCTTCCGTCGGAATCTTGCATATTCTTACATCTCCTCTTCCAATGATCTCTCGGATGAGGTGATACTTTCTGAGCACGTGTCTCGACTTGTGATGCTCTCTAGGTTCTTTTGCTTGTGCCACGGCTCCCGAGTTATCACAGAATATATCAATTGGTCTAGAGACACTAGCAACCACTCTAAGATCCGATAGAAAATTCTTCAGCCAGACAACTTCCTTTGCTGCATCAGATGCTGCAATGTACTCTGCTTCTGTAGTTGAATCTGCAATCGTGTCCTGCTTCGAGCTCTTCCACGAGATCGCGCCTCCGTTTAGGGTAAAAACGTACCCTGACTGTGATCTAAAATCGTCTCTGTCGGTTTGGAAACTAGCGTCAGAATATCTAGTGACACTAATTTCATCCTCAGACCCTCCAAAGACCAAGAACATATCTTTCGTTCTTCTCAAGTACTTGAGAATGTTCTTGACAGCCACCCAATGAGGTTCTCCTGGATTCTGTTGATATCTGCTCGTAACACTTACCGAGTAAGCAACATCGGGCCTAGTACATAACATGGCATACATAATCGATCCAATTGCTGAAGCATATGGAACCGTTTTCATCTTGTCCTGATCTTGACTAGAAACAGGACACTGTGTTTTACTTAACACTATGCCATGTTGCATCGGGATAAATCCTTTCTTGGATTCATCCATCCTGAATTTCTTCAGGATTTTGTCAATGTACGTACTTTGGCTAAGTCCGATAAGCCGCTTAGATCTATTTCTGTAGATCTTTATGCCAAGTATATAAGCGGCTTCTCCAAGGTCTTTCATCTGGAAACATTTGCTTAGCCAACTCTTAACACTCTGTAAAGTTGGTACATCGTTTCCTATGAGTAGAATGTCGTCTACGTACAAGAACAAGAAGGTTACTATGCTCCCACTGAACTTAGTGTAAACACACGGCTCGAACTCACTTTTCACGAAACCAAACTCTTTGATTCGCTCATCAAAATGTAAGTTCCAGCTTCGAGATGCTTGCTTTAATCCATAAATGGATTTTAGCAACTTGCACACCTTATTAGGATTCTTCGGATCTACAAAACCTTCTGGTTGTTGCATATAGACGTCTTCTGTCAACTTTCCGTTAAAAAAAGTTGTCTTGACGTCCATCTGCCAAATCTCGTAATTAAAATACGCTGAAATGGCCATTAGAATCCTAATTGACTTTAACATGGCTACTTGCGAAAAAGTTTCATCATAGTCAATACCATGAGTTTGCGTAAAGCCTTTTGCAACTAGCCTTGCTTTATAAGTGTGCACATTACCATCCATGTCGGTTTTCTTCTTGAAAACCCATTTATACCCAACAACTTTGCAGTGATGAGGTAAATCTTCTAACTCCCAAACTTGGTTGTCATACATGGATTGCATCTCAGCCTTCATGGCTTCCTGCCATTGTTCAGACTCATTGCCTGAAACAGCTTCACCATAGGATACAGGTTCATTCAAATCCCCATTACTTTGGGTGATAAGAAGTCCAAGATACCTATCTGGTTCTTGCCTTACCCTACTGGATCTGCGAAGGTCTTGTGTTTGCACTTCCTCAATCGGTTCTGATTGAGGTTCAACATTTTCATGTTGAATTTCTGGCTCAACAGTCGGTGTAGTGTCATTTTCGTCTATTATCTGTAGATCTGCATCCTTTCTGGTATTTCCCGAACTGAGAAATTTTTCTTACAGAAATTTTCCATTTCGAGCTACAAAAACTTTGTTCTCTTCAAGGTTGTAGAAGTAATATCCCACGGTGGTCCTGGGATATCCTACGAAAATACACTTATCTGATTTGGCTTTGAGTTTTTCTGAGGTAGGTCGTTTGACGTATGCCTCACAACCCCAAATCCTTAGAAAAGACATTTTGGGTTTCTTACCCTTCCATAACTCGTACGGAGTCTTTTCTACTGACTTTGTTGGCGCTCTGTTCAGTATATGTGCTGCTGTTTCGAGCGCATGTCCCCAGAATGACATTGGTAGTGTAGAGCGACACATCATTGATCGTACCATGTCAAGCAAAGTGCGATTCCTCCTTTCTGACACACCATTCATCTGAGGTGTATACGGAGGTGTGAGTTGCGATACAATCCCACATTCAGTCAGATGATTGTCAAACTCTTGACTAAGATATTCGCCTCCACGATCCGACCGTAAAAACTTGATCTTCCTGGCAAGTTGATTCTATACTTCATTCTGATATTCTCTGAATCTTTCAAAGCTTTCAGATTTATGTCTCATAAGGTAGACATAACCATACCTACTGAAATCGTCAGTAAAGGTAATGAAGTACCGGTATCCTGCTCTTGCCACATGACTAAATGGTCCACACACATCTGTGTGAATTATTTCTAACAAGTCAGTGGCCCTTTCATTTTCTTTATTGAAAGGTTGCTTTGTCATTTTACCAGATAAACAAGACTCGCAATTATCAAAAGGTTTATAATCAAAAGTGCCCAAAAATCCTTCTTTCAGGAGTGTTTCAATGTGTTTCTTGTTTATGTGGCCTAAACGACAATGCCAGAGGTAAGTTTGATCCTCAATGTCTTTGGATCTCTTACTTATATGATAGATTTCTTTATTATCATCTTGCAGATTTACTGTATATAGACCATTCACAGGTGTAGCTTTAAAATAGAAAATATTATTTTTAAAGACTGAAAGCATTTTTATAATCATATTTGTAATAAAAACCTTGGTCTACCGATAAATCAAAAGACATAACATTCTTAATCATCTTTGGAACATAATAACAATTTTCCAGTTCCAAAACTAGACCCGAGGGTAAACTAAGACTATAAAATCCTACTGCTTCAGCTATCAGCGGAGTGCCTTCGCCAACTCGTAGGTTCGAACGGTCCTTCCTCAAAGTCTCTCTTCAAGTGAATCCCTGTAAATGATTGCAAATGTGATTACCACTGCCTGTATCAATTATCCATGATTCATAAGAAGTGATTAAGCAATCTATCATAAAGATACCTGGAGCATCGGGTAAACCGATCTCAATCTGGTCGATATTCATCGAGTGCTCGCAAATATCCTTGCTACCACATTCTGGGCAACTCAGATCTCCTAGCTCATCAATCCAATCAGTATCCATGAGATCAGCAGGTGCTGGCTTCGGTTCTAGACTGGCCAGAATATCCTCATGCACTTTTGCCACGTCAGTCTTTGGTTCTTTCATGTATGCACTAGCTGTGTCACAAATCTCCTTTGGGAGTAAGTACCACATCAGATACACCAACTCTTCCTGAGTCATCTTGTATCCCAAACGCGTCAAACATTTAAAGAGCTTTCTCATTTCAATAAGATGGTTCTTAACTGATTGGTCCTTTCTCAGCTTTAGTGAAAGTATCTCTTTCATGATCAGAAGCTTACCCGTATGTCTATAGAAACCTAACTGGCTTTCTATATCTTTCACGACCTCGTGGCAGGATTTATCTCTTAATCTTTCCACGAACTCGGATGATATAGAGAAAATCAGAATTGACATGACATCCGATTCATCCGCCAAATACTTAAAGTACTGAGTAAATTCCTCTTCAGG
This sequence comes from Centaurea solstitialis, assembly GCA_030169165.1. Classification (NCBI taxonomy): domain Eukaryota; kingdom Viridiplantae; phylum Streptophyta; class Magnoliopsida; order Asterales; family Asteraceae; genus Centaurea; species Centaurea solstitialis. The sequence goes on from CM058040.1 coordinate 57,130,998, forward strand.
AGAATTACTCTTAGGTCGTGATACAAGTTTTTCTAAAACATAAAACTTACCCTGTGCACGCAAGATATTATCAAGGTGCATTTTCCAAACTGGAAATTTTTGACCTGTAAGTTTCCATTTTTCATTGATGATGCGGTAATTATCGTATATAAAAAGCGTAACAAGTTTTAACCTCTAATGCCTAGCCACTGTCTTACCACATATACAGGCAAGCGTACCTGATCGTGAGTAATATAGTGTAGGAAAGTCCAGGTATCGTATCTACCACTGGGAACGGTCAAGTTATCGTAGATTAAAGTCTGAATTGGTTTAATTAACCTAAAGGGGGGGGGGGTGTGTATGAAAAAGGTTTGAATACTTAAAAAGACAATTAACTAGGTAAAAACTAAGAAAGTAATTAAAATACTGATTTAAGATTATAATAAGGAAAAACAGCAGTACTTATCATGGTAAAGTGAATCCCCAATATGGATGATATGAATAGGTCGAAGGTTTGGTTGTTTTGACTATTGTAGGAATTTAAGTCTAGGACACCCTAACATGTGAATATTATGGTTAGAAACTAGGATACGATCCTCCTAAATCCAATCCTAAATCATTTGGTCCACAATCTAGAATCAGTAAACCCTTCCTAATCAATATTGCAATGGCTCTTTTACTATCTGGTCACTATTGGTCCAAGTAACCCCTTAACACAACCTTTTGGTCCAAGTCAGGCTAAGGTAGGTTGATTATCCTTTCGGAGTCTATCTGCTTTGGTCTAACAAATACACCCAACCAATTAAATTCAAATTGCACAACAATAATAATCAGAAAAGAACCATAAAAGACATTCAATTAATCAAAACAAACTAGTAAACATTAATCACAAAGTATCATCCATAAAGGTTCATCGACCATGACAAGCACTACTAATAAACTACTCACTACTCATGATGAAAACATAAACACAAACAAAAGTGGACATCGACATGATACCGATAGTACAACGACGAATGATCGGGGATCGATTCCCGCAGCGTATCGGCACCTTTCTTACTCTCACTCTCGTTCCTCCTCGTATCCCGTACTTCTCTCGTGTATCGAACATGTCTTAAACTGAAGGAGGAGGCTGATATTTAAAGGAAAACGCCCAGGGGTCATTTGGCGATCGCCAGACTGCTAGTTTGGCGACGCCAGACACTTAATTCAACCCTAATCTTCAATTAAGTCGAATCTGGCGGCGCCAGATTCAGAATCTCGCGAACGCCAAGTGTCTCCTGAGTTGACTTCGTGCATTTTTCACGTTTTCTCGCCTTTTTTCATACTTTTCCGTTCCACGGCCTCCAAATCCTACATAAACAATAATAAGCTCATTTAGTGCATGAAATGATCATAAACGGGTGAGAAATGGGGTAAAGTCATACGATTACGCGCAACCAAAACATGTATAATTTTGGTGTTATCAAAATCCCCACACTTAAGCTTTGATTGTCCTCAATCAAAAGACTGAAAGATAAGAAAGATAACTCCAAAATTATCTCCACCCAAGATCATCAAAGAGAACAAAGAATACTCACACAATCAAACACACAAACAAGATTCATTAAGCAATCGGATACCAAGATCAACCTTTCACCCTCACATAGCATGAATAATCATATAAAGTGTATCTCTCGGGGTAAAAATGTATATGTAAGTGATCACACCAATACTCGACTAATTCCCTCATGCATAAGCTTGTCACCAAATCTAATCTCCACCACTGAGAAGTTATCAACCGTCAAGAGGACTTTAGGGTTGTAATGTTAGGTTAAGGGTTAAGGGTAGGATAAAGGATATATAAGTGACTAAGGGTTTTGCAACAAAAACTTGAAAACTCAATCAGTAATGATCCAAACAGTGAAGTAATCTGACTTTCAAACAATGAGACTTTTGGGATAAGTACTTCCTCTCTTTTCTTTTCTTTTAGAATTGGCCTAAGCCTATGGCTTATTTGGGGCACAAATTCTTTTTCACTCTTTTCAGCTCTCATTCTTTTCTTTTTGTATTCTCGACTCTTTTGATATTTCTTTTCTTTTCTGAGTCTCAAATATTTTCTTTTCTCTCTTTTTTTTCAGAGCAGCAACTATGTTGCTTTTGGGCTCTTTTTACTCTCAATCCCATAAAAATTGTCAGATATGAAAAACTGGATCAAAACATCTCAAGATTCAAATTTAAGTTACGGCCAAAAGATAGATAAAACAATTAGGCTCAAGGATAAAGTGTATAGTGGGTAATGAAATGAAAAGGCTAAGGCTCAAAATGGTTTCAAGGGATAAAGTGTTAAAAGGTAAACACTTTTCAATCAAAGGCTAGGCAAATCAGACAATCTAATGATGAGATCATCTGACGAAGGCTAAAAGGGTTAGAAACGAAGGCCTCTATCAGTGCAATGGTGATAAATACTCCTCTTATGTGGTTTCGACAAGCATTCAAATGACAAGTTCTACCTTGGGTCAAAGTCGGTATTCCTCACAAAAAATAAACAGATATAACAATTAAGGCTCAATCTCTCAACGGAATTGGGTGAGGCACTCATGGTAATCAGTATTCCAAGGCATCCTTTTACTCAACTAATCCTATTCAGTGTTCTCCTATGCAAGCAACTCAGTCTCAAAAACAATCTCAGATTTTGAAAAAAAAATTGGGGTCAACTCTCAAAGCTTTCAAAAGTTTGAAAAACGACAATCCATAAGCAAAAAGTGAACCCATTTAAACAGATAAGTCTACATAACCCCCTCCCCACACTTAAAATTTGCAGTGTCCTCAATGCAACAATTAACACAATTATGGAGTAATTGGGAAAAAGAGAAACTTCCCGGGTTATGTGACGAAATCTGTTCTGATCTGAGAGTGGTGCATAAAAATCGTGCTCGATCATAAATCGCCGTATCTACCAACAAAAAGAAAAAGAAAAAGTAAAAACGAACAAATGAAAATAAACCAAATCAAACTACTTAAAATCCTAAACAATCCAAAATAAAATTGTTCAACCAAACACAACCACGCAGTTCAAAAATAAAATTGTTTATGACAACCATATCGAATAACGGGATAAAAGAGAGAGATCAATAAGGACCACGAGGTTGGTTTTGCCAATCCTCGTAAGTCGGGTAACCGGGCGGAGCATCCTCGGAGTATGGCCAACATGGAGATGGAGCATAAGCGGTATTCGGTTGAATACCGAAGTGGGAGGCCATCTGGTTCATCACTCCACTCTGCCAGTTGGCTTGGTGAAGAGCCTCCACGGTGTTGTACTCCAGATGCTGTTGATGACGGCCATAAAAAAGTGACATCTCCGAGAGTCGGTTACTCAAGTCTTGGTAACCCGAATATGCCGTCCAATCCGCCGGTTGTTGACCCGCACTCGCCCCACTCGTTCCACTTGTTCCACCAATCTCATGCGTGCTCCTTAGTGCTTCACTCCTTGCTTGACTCGGTTGACTTCTCGGTTGACTCCTATAAGCTTGAGGATTATGGATCCATGCATTGTAGTCTCTTCCAACCATGTGCTCAACTCTCGCCACGCCCATGCCTCGGAGTTGGTCCATGTCAATCAACCCCATCTCCCCGAGGTTCGTCATCGAAGCAATAGCGGTGTTGGTTAGGACACCGAAGTGCTTGGCCAAGAGCGTCACGTACTGGCCACCAACTATGCGACTACCCTCTCGATAACCACTCGCCTTGGCGAGTTGAGCGGCGATGAGATACGGAGCATTCGGATATTTGTCATCCATAGAGAGTTGCTCAAGAAGCCAAAGATCCTGTACGGTAACTTTCTCCTCACTCGAAGAACGAGCGTTCACCGCTTGAATGAGCATGCGGTGCAAGAGTCGGTCCGATGAAGCAAGAAAACCTTTCACCTTGAGGTTGCCATGATAGTCACCATCACCCAAGATCGACCACGCCAAACGTGGATCAAAACCATCGGGTCTCTTCGAAGTTGCCCACATATACTCCTCAAATCCGGGAACATCAACATCCGATTGGGTATATATCCCCAAGGCAAGAGCAAAGTCGATCAAAGATAGAGATCTCCAAACGCCACCAAGTCGGAACGTCATGCATGTTTGATGAAATTCCCCAAGAGCCTTGATCGCATCGAAACGAAACGTGGCCACAAACTCCATAATAATCTCTCGGTAGAGGGTCTCGGCAATATCGAAAACTCGCTCCCATGCATGGCATATGTAGTACTCATTGCCATCCTCGTCGTATGCGTGCTTTTCAAGAATTGCTTTGATGTGGTTCTCGACTCCCATTGATCCGAGAAGATCCCAATCGACTCTCTTTGGTATAAGCACTTGGCGGGGGAGAAGTCAGTTGACGGTGTCCCGAAACTCCTCCCTCTTCGGGCCATTCAAAGTTGGGTCATTTGCAAAGGAGGTGAAAACATGACTTCCATCCGGTGCACGGAAGTTAGTTACGGCGGTCGTAGACGAGCGGGTTCTTTGTCTCTACAAAACCAAAATACCGTTGTCTTAGAAAAATTTCAATCCATAAACGCAAGACAAGGTTTATTCACATTCAAAAATTCTAACGAGACAAAACCTATACGACTAACAAGTTCAATTACCGAATATATGCATGACAAAACAAGAACAATGGGGATGTGAAACATCCCCACACTTGAACTTTTAGTCCAACCTCCATACAAATAATCTAGCTAACAAGGATGGAATGGGGGATTTTGATGTCATCAAGATCCCCACACTTATCATTTAACCACAATTACTAGATTAAATAAACATAAAGCATGCTAACATGAAGTTTTAATCATAAAATTGGCATGCATCAACTCATAAGCATCAATCAATCAATGGTGATTCAAAAACAAGGTCTAATTCAATTTAAGCAAACAAACACCATTGATGGTCCAAACAAGATCTCCACTTACCAATTCAAGCTATTCTTACGAAATTAAAGTTAGGAAACATACCTTAGCCATGGAAATTGATGAAATTGAAGCTCTAGAAAGTCGAATCTCGCAAGAACGTGAGAGGGTTTAGCGGCGCCTAAGAGAAATTAGGGTTGTGGTGAAGTGAAAAAGTGAGAAAAGAGGGTTAAAAACCCGTCTGTCCCGACTTCGCGTCGCGAAACCCTGGGTTTCGCGTCGCGAAACGGGCAGTTTTCAAAATACCCTAGTTTTTAAAATTTTGGCGTCGCCAAGCTGCTCTTTTCGCGTCGCGAGGTTCGAAATTTTTACCTGTTACCGTGGCCTACCAACTTCGCGTCGCCAGATTTGGAATCTGGCAATCGCGAAATGCCCACTGTTTCCAACTTCTGAAAAGTTGCATCGCACTCCGATTTCGCTCGAATCTGGTTTTTATCCCCTCCGTATGGTTACCTAAGCAATATCAAACGAAAACATTAATAAAAACACACACGAAAATTATTAAAAACGAAAGAAACGAAAAAGCTCGGGTTGCCTCCCGAGAAGCTCTTCATTTTTGGACGGGTCTAGAGCTCGACCCCACTTTCGGCTCATTTCTTGGCACGTCGGGCTGATGAGCCCCTCTTCTTTCTGTGATCTTTCTTGGAGGATCCCGGTTCCTTGGTTGATTGCTCCTTTTTACGCATCGGGTTCGGATAGTCCTCCGTTTTCTTCCCAAGTTCATGAGGGAGTAACGGGCGGTTCGTGCTCTTGTTGTAGGCCAGAGAAGGATCTTCGTATGGTTCATCGAGGTGTCTAACCGGCTCTCCATTAGGATCAAAGTAAATCCGATTGTCTCCATAGCCTAAGCTCGTGACTTGGTTTCGCATATCGGTATTCACTTGAGCGGTGTGCAAGAAAGATCTCCCGAGGATTATTGGGATTTCCGTGTTCTGTCGGAGGTTAGCTATGACGAAGTCCGTATAGTAAACAAATTTGCCAATACGAATCGGGACTCCCTCCGTTATTCCTAACGGTGTTGTCATGTAACCGTTCACTCCTCGGTATTGATAGTTTGTTGGCATGATCTTCTTAACTCCCATTTTCCTGCAATAACCGACAGACATCATATTAAGAGCGGCACCTGAATCTACCAAAGCAAGACCACTAAATTTATGACAAGAAATAGGTAGGTTATAACTCCCTGGATCATGCTTGATAGGTGCAATGTAGATGAGGTCATCCTCCGGTGCTTTTTCCTTCTCTTTCTCCTTTTCTTTCTCCTTGCCTTTATCTTCTTTCTTTGGAATCACGAATTCCGCGTATCCGCCTTGCTTTCTATCTTCCTCATCATCATCATCACTTGAAGCTTCGGGCACTTTGAGTCTTAGGTGTTCGAATGACACGGTGAACCCCTCCGAATCGTAATCCGTGGCATAGTCGGGCTCACTTTCACTCTCAGTTTCCACGTACTTCTTGGTGTAGATGTCCGTCCACTTCTTTTTTGACGGCTCTCCGGTTATCATGAGCATCGGCTTCACATTCTCCACCTTCGGGTTGACTTGGGTTTGCGTTGGCAATTCTCCTTGCGTCCTTTCACTTAGCATTTGCGAAACACGTCCAACCTGCAATTCCAAATTCTGGATGGTACTTTGGTGATTATGTAGGTATGAACCTACTTCATCGTTTAGCTTCTTTTGCGCATCCATGAATTGGACAATCCGATCTTCGATAGAAACACGTGGCTCTCCATCCGGTCTTTGGTTCTGTTGAGTTGGTGCAAAGAAACCGGGAGGTCTAGGGATGAAATTACGGTTGTTGTTCCACCTCCCTTGGTAATCGCCTCGGTTGATATAGTTCACCTCCTCGGGTGTCATCATCGGTCTGTTCGGGCAATCCTTCGTCAAGTGTGGTCCATTGCACTCCTCGCATCCAACCTGCAAAGCATGAACAGATTTAATAAGTTCCTCGATTTTGCGTTCAAACTTTACCTGTTGGTTTTTCATAGCGGCTAATTCATCGGATGGATCAAAGTTGGTTGAGATCTTTCCGGCCATCCTCGGGATTTGCAAACGCTTGTCCGTCCTCCAATCTATGTTATGTATGAGCATGTCTTCGAGGAGCTTGTAACCTTCCGTGGGCATTTTGTACATGAAGACACCACCTGCAGATGAATCCAAAGTAGCTCGTGAGGAATAGGCAAGTCCACTATAGAAAGTTTGAACCTGTTCACTCTTATTCAACTCGTGACTCGGGCACGAGTTTAGGAGGTGCTTGAAACGTTCCCATGCTTCGGATATGGTTTCCCCGTCTTGTTGTTGGAAGGATCGGATCTCGGCTCTCAATTTGTCGATCTTGGATGGTGGAAAGAATCGGGAAAGAAACTTTGAACGAAGTCCTTCCCAAGTAGTGATTGAGCTCGGCTCTAAGGATCGCAACCAAGCCCTACCTTCTCCGATAAGCGTTAGAGGAAAGACCCGAAGACGAATTGCATCATCCCGGTCCGCCTCTGTTTTGAACAGATCACAAATGTCCACGGGATTACAGAAATTGACATCTACAAAGAATTCCAATTTTAGTTTATAATTATAAGACCTTCTAATAAATTATTACCCTTAAAATAAATTTATTAGACTAGAATCCATATTTCACATGTGTCGGGAAACATGTGATCATGTCAAGCCGACTCATGTGATTTATGGTAGGTAAAAACTATACCAATCGCATTTTAATTCGAAAACGCGATTTCTAGATCGTCGGGACATCGGATATTTAATCCGTGCATATTTAGTCCCTCTAGTGCATTTTGGCCCGGTACCACCCGGTGAATAAACAATTACCAAAATAGATTGCACCACCCGGGACCTGGACAAACCCTGGCCGGTACCACCCAGAGATAATTCGCAGAGTTTTATCACCCCCCAATTTCGGTTTGAACGCGGGTGTTCAAAGTGTGTTCACTCATAACACCCTACGTACCTTACACCGGAGGTGCCCCTAAAGTGGGTTGCACTTACTAATCTATGATATTAATAAGGGTTAAAAATGCCAGTTTTCAAAAAACTTGGATCCAAACACAAACTGTATTTGTATCCATTTTTCCTTTAAAACTTTTGATTTTTAAAACTGTTTATATTTAATTTTACAATTACGTAACTAAACAACCACGCAATTCATATAACTATTAAATATAAACAACCACACAATCAAAAACATGTCATAGTCAAAAACCCTTAAACTATTGTCTTTTTGTGAGCCAACACAAAAAAACGACAGTCTTATCCTTAGGTGACAATACTACTCAAGGGTTGATCTTCTCGGCGCTCCCACTGGCTCCAAGCTCCATGGTTGTTTCCTTTGGCTCCGTCTTAAATTCTCGATTTGTTTACAATTTTAATATTACATATAATCGGGTTGTAAATGGCACGCAGGCCTCCCGTAACCAATATTAAATAAAATAAACACACAAAACCTCAACTACGGGTCAAAAAGAGTTTGACTATGACAATAAAAACTTATCTAATTAAACTGAATTAATTAAACAATTAAATTAATTTAACAAAAATTAAAACTAGGACTTAATGTTATCTGATTAAAATCCTTATCTCACAATACTTGTTATGCAAGAAAACGTAAAAAGCAACCTTCCCCTTCAGCCGCTATTCGCGGCGCGAAAGCCTGGTTCGCGGCGCGAACCCATGGTTCGCGGTGCGAGTCCGTGATGTAACCCTAATCGCGGTCACCACTGCTCGCGGCGCGAAAAACACCGTTTGCGGCGCGATCCAATGACCTCGACAACGACGACGTACCATCACCGCCATCACCTCCGCGCACCACCACAGCCGCCGTTAACTGGCGATAACGATAGCGGCTGCCATCATCGCCACCAGTGGCCAATCGACAACGACAGCAACGCGGCGCCACCATCGCCGCCGTGGCCGACGAGAAAAACAACATCACCATCGCTCGGGTCGGTGGCTGTGATCTCAATCGCCGCCAACTCCCACCACTGATCCGCCTGACGGTCGTCGATCGGTGGTTGGGAGTCACCGGCGACAGCAGCAGTATGAGCACCGCCACCATCGCCGTCCGACGATTGGAGAAACAAACAGTCACCGCCACCACTTGCGATCACGGTGCGGCGGTCAAACAACAGCCGTCGCCGACGTGCGGCTTCAGCCACTGCCGACGTGCGACCCTCGACGTAAATCACCACCGCCAATGTCTCCTTGACGACGGCAGCAGCCATACGCCGCCACTGCCGCCACTTGAACGACACAAGCAACGATCAATCGCCGCCACCACGCTTCTGTGGTGCGGCTTATGATGCAATTGACTCCGTCGCCCGATACCACCATCGATCGGCAGCGGTTACAACCGCCACCGTCGATTGGTGGTCCAATCGATGCCACCGCCACCACGATTGGTGGCGCGGTGGTTGTTTTCGGCCTCAGCCGACGCCGCGAGCCACAAACTGTGGTGCGGAGGTTGCGGTTACTAGACAGCCGGCGGCCACCACCAACCGGTTACTAAACGGTTGCGGTTGGGGTGGAGCCGTCGATGGTTTTTGGCGATCGTGGTTGCTCCGGTGGTTTGGCTGGCAAGCTGCCGCCGTTCCACCACTGATTGCTATGAATTCGTTAGGTTTTACAAAATTCAATTTTTAACATGAAACGCATAAAAAATCAAATTTTTTTAACGAACCTAATAAACCTGATCTGTAGGTTTAAGAAGTGGCTCTGATACCACTGTTGGGAACCGGTGAATAAAACATACATGCAGCGGATAACAAAACGATTCCCAATCAAGGATCCAACTTAAACCTTTGCAGATACAATTAAGGATGTTTAGTGGATTTACCTTTTTCGTGAAAACCTCTGAAACGCGAGCATGGGGTACACCGCTACTGACACCCCGCGAGAACAAAGTTGCTAGACCACCGAGGATTAACCGAAACAAAACTTTTCGATTTTTGTGTGTGTGTGCGTCGGTTTTAGATGGAGAGAAATAGATCTAAGAGGCTTATCGGACTTAGTCAAAGTACATACATTGACAAAATCCTGAAGAAATTCAGGATGGATGAATCCAAGAAAGGATTTATCCCGATGCAACATGGCATAGTGTTAAGTAAAACACAGTGTCCCGTTTCTAGTTAGGATCAGGACAAAATGAAATGAGTTCCATATGCTTCGACAATTGGATCTATTATGTATGCCATGTTATGTACTAGTCCCGATGTTGCTTACTCAGTAAGTGTTACGAGCAGATATCAATAGAATCCAGGAGAACCTCATTGGGTGGCTGTCAAGAACATTCTCAAGTACCTGAGAAGAACGAAAGACATGTTCTTGGTCTTTGGAGGTTCTAAGGATGAAATTAGTGTCACCGGATATTCTGACGCTAGTTTCCAGACCGACAGAGATGATTTCAGATCACAGTCAGGGTACGTCTTTACCTTAAACGGAGGCGCGATCTCGTGGAAGAGCTCGAAGCAGGATACAATTGCAGATTCAACTACAGAAGTAGAGTACATTGCAGCATCAGATGCGGCAAAGGAAGCTGTCTGGCTGAGGAATTTTCTATCGGATCTAAGAGTCGTTGCCAGTGTCTCTAGACCGATCGATATATTCTGTGATAACTCGGGAGCCGTGGCGCAAGCAAAGGAACCTAGAGAGCATCACAAGTCAAGACATGTGCTCAGAAAGTATCACCTCATCCGAGAGATCATTGGAAGAGGAGATGTAAGAATATGCAAGATTCCGACGGAAGACAATGTCGCAGATCCGCTGACAAAGCCGCTAGCAAGGGTGAAGCATGAGGCTCATGCAAATTCCATTGGGATGCAGTACCTGGACACCAGTAGCTAGTTTTAGTTTATTATTATTACAGTAGTTTAATTTTGAGACATTAGATCATGTAAAGTTTTATTTCACAGTGTGATTGAAATATTGGAGGTTTTTAATTCATGATTGTTTCAAAAGTTAAACTGTTTTTGCATATTTAATGTATCCATGATTTATGCAAAGTCTTGCGATAAAATCTAAAATTCCGTAGCCACTTATTGAAATGGGAATTTCAATAGTGAGTTTAACGCTATTATAAATACTTGATGATTTATTCAAAGTAAAGAGTACAAGCACAAGTGATGTGACCAAGTATTTATAGATACTCATCAGAGTGTTTGAGTATTGGAAGTGCCCAGTTTCAAGTCTGCTTCATGCAGCCCCAGTATAAGCATTGACTTGATGATAGGTTGTCCTTAGACCTGAGATATTTGGTTTGGGAACACGAGGACTACTGTACTCTTAGCACGTTCTAACGCTGCACCATAACAGGGCGGCCATACGGGACGTGACTAGATGCAGCGAAAGCCGTGGATCCAAATGCAGATAGTCAAGAAGGGATTTGCATCTCTACAATAGAGAGATATTTCCGGGCCCCTTGACGATTAAGATTTGCAGAAAACGCGTGGCCACGCTCGGATAGAATAACAAGTGTTATTTAGTAATATCCGTTACTGCAGGCAATCGAAATCAGAGTCAAGAAATACTTGAATTCGAGAAATGAATCCTCCACTCCATGTCTCAAATTCATTTTAGAAATATTGCGTGAAAAAGGAATGAACATGTGTACAAATTCAAGCGTGAATTTTATCTCTAGATATAATAGATCTTATAACCTAGTTAACCTAAGTGTCTGGCTAGGGACCTCCTTAGGCTAATGGTAACAGTACAGTTATATGTCTGGCACAAGTGGGAGTCTGTTAGGATTATGTGCAAGACAGTAACGGGGATTACCGTGTCCAATGTTATAAGACACTAGTAGGTCACACCGCTGCACACCTAATTTGAGCATATTTGTGTGTGAAAAATAATTAAGGAGAGAAGAAAATAAATAATTAGTTAATTATTTATTAAATTAATTAATCAGTTAAACTAATTAATTAAGTAATTAATTAATTAAGGAGTTAATTAATTAAGGAGATAATTATAAAGGAATTATAATTGGATACAATCACTGCCTTATTTATCTCTATAAATAAAGGCTTAAGGTGATAAACCAGATGATTTCTTTTCCCGAAAAACTACCCCTCTCTCTCTCTCTCTCCTTGCCGCCGCCGGCCTCTCACACACACACGGACGAACGGAGAAGTTTTTCCGATCAGTCACGGTGGTCTAGCAACCTGTCTCACGTGGTGTCAGTAGCGGTGTACCCCTGCTCGCGTTTCAGAGAAAATTCGAAAGAGGTAAACATCGTTTAAAACCCCCTTATTGTATCTGTTAGGTTTAAGGTTGGGTCCGTGATTGGGAATCGGATTTTTATTATCCGCTGCGTTTGTTTATGCCTCCGGTTCCCAACAGTCACCAACGCTCAACACCACCTGCCGCCCACGTTACCAGCGGTTGTCCTCGTCACCACCGTCTTCTTCGGGGACGGCTGCTACACTTTTGTAGATTAGGGTTTGCTAATCGACGGTTTGCATATTAGGGTTTGGAAATCGAGCAAATCGAGGGTTTGCAGATTATTGGGTTTTTTTGTTCTTCAAGGGATTGTGGGTTTTTTATTCAAATTGATTTATGTTTTATACTAGGTTTCCCTCACCTCCACCGCCGCTATTCTGGCCCGTCGCCGATCTAGATTCAGGTGATGGTTTCAGTTAGGGTTTTAAACTTTAGGGGTTTAGTGGTGGAGCAGCGGTTTTAAATTTTGTTGTCTGAAATCCCGTCTGGTGTTGTAGTGGTGGTGCTGGTGGGGTAGTGGTGGTGCTGGTGGCGTAGTGGTGGCGCAGTGGTGGTGGAGGTGGGTATTAGTGGTATTGGGAAGAAGATGTAAAAAAAGTAACAAAATTTTTTTTTATGAAAAGACAAAAATACCCTTGTCCTAAAAGAGCTTTTTAACGGACGTTAGGGCAAGATACCACCATGGTAACGAAAATCAAACCACAGGGACCGTAGGCATAAAAATTAGGGTTTAGGGACCTCCATCGTAATTTGACCCAAACCACAAGGACCAAATCTGTAATTTACTCTATATTATATTATAATTAATTATTTTTATTAGTTTTATAATTAAGTTAATTATTAATAATTAAATTAAATTATTAAATTAATATATCTAATTAATAATATTTTTACTAAATTAATTAATCAATTACTTTATATTGTATTATCTATATTATTTGAATTATAACTATTTATTTTCTAAATAAATCATATTTAATATTTTTATCATATTATTAATTATTAAAATATAAATTATAAATTATAAAATAGTTGGTAGAGACCACTTTAAAAAGAATTGAAAGATGAGTGTCATTGCATTGATGTAAATCAATATTTATTATTTACATGCCACAAAATACTAATCCGAGTATTATTCCTTATGTCCTTTGTTGGAATTTTATATTATTTTCTTATTTTACTTTTCTCTTCTATGTGTTTCTTAATGTTTTTTTAACGAGGCCATGAGATTCGTTTTTATAGCGGTTTAGAGTTTCAATGATAGCAGCTGTACAATAACTGAACCTTGAAAGTATGTGTTATGATATATGATATAGATTCAACAAAGTTCAATATGATCTTTTTGATTGTTACTTTTAATTTTTTTTTTCAGGTTTATTTCGAGAAGACTGACATGGGTATACATATTTATTTTATCGTTTTTGGGACTTTAAAGTTTTTTTTTAACTAATTTTCATCTTCTAATATTTTTTCCCAACTTTTAAATTTTACTTGACACGTGAATATAGTAACATGTGTCTTTATTTTTAATTACATAAGGTTTTAATATAATAGAAAAATGAACTCTAATTGATAAAAAAATAAAAAAATTAAGAGAAGAGTTAATCACGTCAATTTAATGCTTTTTAATTTGCAAATAAATTAAAGAACTTTATTGCAATCAATATACATAAATGAAATACATATATAATAAAATATACTATAACTTAGGGGGCGTTTGGTTGGGGCTATTGAGCAGTCAAGAATGGGAATGATAATGAAAACTGCTGTTTGGTTTGATATTATATAATGGAATCATTCCTGCAGATTCATTAATTTTCATTCCTGGCCAAATTGGGGGGAATGAAATTTTTATTTCTACTTGGTTCTTTTTTCCACCCATTGTTCCATCTATGGATATTAAATGAAATATCTTTTGTATTTTCCAAGTTGGAAAAACATATTTTTCAATATGAAGAAATTTTTCATTGATTATAGTGGGTTAACCAAACAGCATCAATGCAATGCTCATTCCTATTCCCATTCTCCTGCATTCCCATTTTCATTTTCATTCTCATTCCCTGAAATGAACCAAACGCCCCCTTAATATTATGATACTCCAATTTAATAAATAAGTGAATAACGATCAACATGAATTATTATTTACTCATTACTTATTTTTTTTTTATCTTTGTTGGGGTTTTAGAGGTATTTTCTTATTTTTGTTTATTGTATTTTTTTATGTTTAAAATTCTACTAATAATTTTAATTGTTATTAAAATAAATATTTTTATTTACATACTTGAAAATAATAATATCTACATGTTACTTACATATATAATAAACCGGTACAATTGATAAAAATAAAAATAAAATGAAGATAACTATTCACGTCAATTTAATACTTTTTAATTAATTTATCCATAAAAAAAATCCTATCAACTTATCATTTATTGTTATTTACGTAAACTCATATCTATATATAAGCGAGTTAAATTATTTATATAACACTCATTATATATTTTAATATGATTAAATAGCAATTATCAATATCATTAATTTGTATTTACATAATACTTTTATTTAGTTAATTTTTAAAATTAACTATTCATTTTATTTTTTTATGTCACTAACTATTTATTTTTCTTTCTTTAATTTGACTAATCATTCGTTTATCTTATTTAAGCATAAGTGTTCTTTGTTTTTATTGCCTATGTTATTGGTTTTTTAACATACAATATATCTCAATCTCTCCATCTAACACATTTTCTCTCACTAAACTTATATTGTTTAAAGATCGATCTTTTGTTTTGAGTAATATATATATATATATATATATATTTTCCCTTCGGTTAAATTTTTTATTTAGATGGTGCTGAAGGTTATTGGGTTGCTACAATGAAGCTGATGTCGAAGTTGTCTTAATTGGTTAAATACATCTGAGTTTTAGTTATTTCTTACTCATATTTGTGATATGACTAATGAAGTTGTAACATAAATGATTGCTTCTTTTAGTTGTTAAAAAAGATTTGAGGATAGTTTGGTTGTGAATTTTCAATCAGATGGTTCATTTTATTATGTTATTATATACTGATACATTGAAATTAATAGTTTTAAGTTTTAACAAAGTATTGCTATTATTGATTATAAGAGTAATGGTTCAATTTGTTGGTGTCATAAAGTTAACTTATTGAAATTAACAATAATACAATTTCTTCACATTTCACCTTTAACTTTGCGTAATGCATGCAAATGCAATTAAAATTTCACAAATTTCCATATTTATATATAAACTAACCAATGAAAATAATTATATCTTAAACACTTCAAATACATTGTTAATCACATTTTTATTAGTTATCAATTAATAATTTATGTTTTAACTTTAACTTACTTTTTATTTTTTAACGACATAACTTTAACTTACTTGCGATTCTCCTTATCATATTTTTTTTCATGCTGTGCAACGCACGGGCTCAAACACTAGTATATATATATATAGGAATTTTATTGTGAACGTGAGAACAGCTGAGAGCGCACCACGTGGCATATTCAGTTTGAATATTCATGTGTTATTCAAACTGAATAACACTGAATGACTGTTATTCAGTTTGAATAACACATAATATTCAAAAGGAATATGTCACGTGGCGCGATTTTAGTGGTTCTCATATTGACAACTAAAATTGAGTTCACATTTGAACTTTCCTCTCTCTCTCTCTCTCTCTCTCTCTCTCTGTGTATATATATATATATATATAAGGTTAGGTTCACTTGAGACCAAGATGTTTCCGTGAGACTGGTGAGACCGGTGAGACCAATAAATTTTTACATGAAACTTCACAGCAAAACACTGTGAAGGTTATTATATACGAGAGAGAGAGAGAGGAGAGAGAGAGAGGAAAGCTCAAATGTGACCTCAATTTTGGTTGTGAACATGAGGACGAATCTCAGCCACTCATCCGGTCAATAAAGGCAGCTTTGACCGGGTCCCCTCCTTTAATAATCTCCACCCTCCCATGAATCGTGTCAATCCTCGTGATCGCGTCCACCGTAACCGAAGATGTGAGGCTGAGATTCGTCCTCACATTCACAACCAAAATTTGAGTTAACATTTGAACCTGACCTTATATAATAATAATAATAAGGGGGTATGGCATATTTTTTGGGTTTCCGTTAAACCACTAAAAACATAAAAATATGCGAAATTAAAAATATACAGAAAAATAAGAAAAAGAAACATACTTATAGAGGTGGTAAGCGGAATCCACCACTCATCCGGCAAATAAAGGCAGCTTTGACCCTTGCCCGTCCGTGAATCGCGTCCAACCGAACTTTGACTAGACAAAGATTGTGGCTTTTGATTGGTCAAACCCGCAATCTTTGACTAGTCAACTATGATCTCAACCGTATCAAAGGTTGAGATCATTTCTTACTTCGTATTTTTTAGCACTTCTCATTTGAACCTAATAATATATATATATAGGTTTAGGTTTAGGTTAAAGGAAAAACCTCAAAAAAACGAAAAATTAAGAAACACCCTCGTAACCCTTCATATAGATCGTATGTTTGTGCATTGAAGTAGTTTGTAACATGCACACATGCATAAAAACCAACAAATAACTTGATTTACTTTATACACAAGTGTACGGTCCAGATGAATTGTTACGAGAGTATTCTGCAAATTTTTTTAAAGGTTTTCCATTGAACCTCCCTACATGTGTGCGTGTTCGCCAATGGTGGATGTACCGTAAAAAAGGTGGAGGGATGGGCGGCATGGGCCTCACTAAAAAGGGAAAAAACAATGTTTTTCCAATTTTAAATATAGGTTTTTTAACGTCTATTATGGTTTTTCTTAGTGTTTTTCTGCTTGGCAATCGTCTATTAATTAGGGTGACAATCGTGTCGTATTCGGTTGACGGGTCCAAAAGCATCAACCCGAACATGACCCGTTTAACTAATCATGTCAAAAACCCTAACTCATGACGGGTCGTGTCATAGGTTGACGTGTCATAAACGGATTGATGGGTCATAAACAGGTTTGCAGGTCAAAAATCATGAAAGCAAAGTTCAAAAATACAATCAAATCACCAAAGTTCTAAAGCAACCAAGTTCAAAGTCGACCTATTGAAAATCAAAAAGCAAAGGCTCAGAGTTTAATTTTTGTTATATAAAAAGAAAATAAAAAATAAAAATAATCAAAAGATAAACGGGTTGGCAGGTTGACCCGTGAACCCAATTACCAACCCGAACACGACCTGCGAAATACACGGGTTTGCAGGTCAGAGAGTGTCACCCCTACTACCAACCAAAGAAAGTACCTCAAAATTAATCAAAAAAAAATGAATCTCTTGAAATCATCTAGAAAAACCCAAAAAAATCTTTGAAATCGACAAAAAAACTTAAAACTCTTTCGAAATAAACTAAAAAACCTCAAAGTTCTCTTGATAATTGGGAAATTAGACTAAAACCATATCGATCGACTTTGTTGACCTTTAATTTAGCTTAAAGATGCCATATATAAATAAAAAATACTAGATCAGTCACTATTTTGGTATGTATATTATGCTAACGATTAATTTTTATATTGATTGGTTAGACAATTAAGTATACACCTAGAGTAAGTGAATTTGCATGATTTGATTTGCAATCTTTAAAGACGAAAGGGACTACTCGGTCATGAGTCATGACATCAAAGAAAGTTAAAAGAAAAATAAATAACACTACAAGACAAATTAAGTTGTTTTCACGTCCATTTATTCTATCCAACCGTTATACAATTCATTAAACTCCTAATTATTTTACTCTATATATCTCGAAACATACATAAATCCAACGCATCCTTGTCCTAATTATAGTAACTTTTATTAACAAGAATCATGTATGTCGATTTTCACGGGTTTGTAAGATATATATATATATATATACTTCAAACTTGGAAGGTAAGTTTTACAATGTCTTTGGTGTATAGATTATATTTTTTTTACCTTCACAATATTTTGCTATGAAGTTTCAAGTATAAAAATATGGTCTCATGAATTTCATGAAAACATGTTGGTCTCACGTGAACCTAACCATTTGTGTGTGTGTAATAACCTTAATCATTAAGATTTAGAGATAAAACGAGTGGAGTGGCATTTTTGTAATAAATGACCCCAGTAAGGGCATTATGGTCACTTGGCAAGAGAAAGGATAAAAACTGCTAAATGCTCCTCTACTCTTACATTACGTATTTTGGGAGCCTAAGAAATTCTTGGGAGAAAGCTAGGGGTGCATTGGAGGAATTGGAAAAAGAAATCAAGCAATATTGGATTCTCAAAATCGTCAAGAAGGTAACCATTCTTTCTTGTGTAATTTCCAATTCCAATTCGTGAGGTCTAAGTGGTTTTAGTTTTAGGGGTTTTGGTCTGTTTTTAAGTAAGTTTTGGTTGGAAAAAGCTTTGGAAATGTGATTCTTCAAGATTAATCCTAACCAGGTTTTTTGGCCCCGTGTTGCAGGAAGAAGGAAGGTTATAAAAATATAATTAAATAAAGTTAACAAAAAACAGTTGAAATACAATATAAATCAATACGACAATTATGATGCAAATGACGAATTATTATTAACTTAGAAAAGAAAATCCCGCGAGAAAATATCAAATTGAAATCCGGTTAATGTTGTTTTTATTGTAGTCAATATTTCTCTAGTTAACTATATCAATTAAAATTAGAATGACTAATTTTGAACTTCTAGAAGCTTACACCCAAAAAAATTCATATTTTATATTACGAAACATATTTGTATTAAAGTTGTTGACTTCTTTCGTAGATCATATAACACACTACAAGAAAAAAGAGATTTAGTGACGAAACTTTTTAGTGAGGACAAAATTTCCTCACCATATGTCACTAAAAGACAAAATCATATAGCTGTGTTGACAATGAAGTTTGACTTACTCTATTGTGAGGACATGTCCTCTCCCTAGGTAATTTGGTTTTTATTTTTGATTTTTCTTTTCCCATCAAAATTAAAACAATTCCAAAAAGTTCTATTTGTTGACTTTTTTTGTTTGACTCTCATTTAGAAAGGACATATCCTCGCTAAGATTGATAACATTTGGTAATGAACAATAAGATTGATAACATCAAACACATTTGATTTGAAAATTTATCAAACATGTGATAAGCACTAATAAAGAAAATATAAGATTGATAATGAACAATATTCATGTATTAAAAGGGAAAATATTTGTGAAACCAAAAAATGGTATAAACCGTGTGAACTAATCAACAATCTTGATAAAAAAATCAATAGTTGAGATGAAGACGGTTATGGTGTATTTTGATTTCTGATTATTTTAAATATAACCACCCATATCTTGATTGTTGATTTTTTTGATCAATGGTGTGAATTGGTTCTTGGATTCACAAATGATCTTCCATTTTGTGTATTAATATATATATATATATATATAGAGAGAGAGAGAGAGAGAGAGAGAAATGTTCAAATGAGAAGTGTTAAAAATGAGAAGTAGAGAAGTGATCTCCACCACTCATCCGGTTAATAAATGCGGTTTTGACCGGTTATAGAAGATGCAATTATGGAGGATTGACGTTATTCATGGAGGGTTTAGACGATTCAAGGAGGGTGACCCGGTCAAGACCGCTTTTATTGACCGGATAAGTGGTGGAAATCAATTCTCTATTTCTCATTTTTTAACACTTCTCATTTGAACTTAATATATATATATATATATACGTGTGTGTGTATGTATATATATTGAAGAGAGAAAGTTAGAACAAATTTGAGTCAATTTGGAAACACTCCAGGAAGGAAGGAAGGAGGGAGGGAGAGAGAGAGAGAGATAAAAAGGACCAAGTGGCATTGAATGTAAATAAAGGTGGGTTTAAGGATTTTTATAATTCAAAATAGTAATAAGACAAACAAAATCCACTGTAGCTTATGAATAGGAAAATAACATTTGCTAAATGTTAAAGTTTACAATTAGTTGATTTTAACTCAAAACCATTATTTTTGGTGAAGCTTTCTCATCCATTTTCAAATTTTGGGATAAATGGTTTAGAATTTGATTCATAGCTTGAATCAATCAATCAAATGAATGTTTTATTGTTGGGCTTATGTTAAAAATGTGAACATGGTCAACTTTTTTTATATACCTTAAAATGGAGTTTGGAAAGGTGTAGGATGTGTGTGAAAATGGCCGAATTGGGTTGTTCAGGTCGACCAGGCGTCCACGCGGGTCGCCGGGCGGGTGAAGCCACGCCACCATCCACTCCGAGGTCTGTCTCGCGTTTGTGACTTCCGTTTCGTTCATCATTCGGGGATAGGATTGAGGGTTCGGTTAAGGGTTTCTCTTAAGAACTTTAAGGGGTAATTTTGGAGGATAATTGTGGGAGTTAATACTTGATTACATTGTTCAATCTAGGTGTTCAGTTGAGGCGATTGCTTCGGTTGGTAACTAGCATGGACAATAGGTGAGTTTTCTCACTTAGACGTACAATTTTCGGAAAATGTTTTCAATTGTACAAATACTATTTCTGAAATGGTTTTCATTGCAAGCATTTCATATGATCATGATCATAAATGTGGTGTGTGTGCATATGCATTAGGGGAAGGGCATGAATCAGTTAAATTATGGGAGGTGTGACATGACCGGGTAGGTTT
This sequence comes from Centaurea solstitialis, assembly GCA_030169165.1. Lineage (NCBI taxonomy): Eukaryota > Viridiplantae > Streptophyta > Magnoliopsida > Asterales > Asteraceae > Centaurea > Centaurea solstitialis. The sequence goes on from CM058040.1 coordinate 57,151,777, forward strand.
GAGCCCAATAGGCTATCACAGGTGTGCCTGACCAATAACCTAGCCGATTGGATGTGTGGGTGTGTGTATGAACAAAATTTTCTTTTATATAAATGCTTGTTTTATCAGCTGCGATTTGTGGTGTTTTGATGTTGCTTTTGAGGGAGCTTACTAGACCTCAATCTAACCCTCGTTTTAAAACTAAAGCCTTTTCAGGTAGGCAAGTTCCTAAATGCTCGGGCAATGGTAAGGCAAAGATATGAGCGGAGATAGTAGCAAATAGAAGTCCATGGTATTTTGGTCTAGATAAATTTAGTTTTTCGTAGATTCTCAGTTGTGAATCGACTTATGAAATTATTTATTAATTTATTTCGAGCTTAGATTCAAGAATTTTGTATTGGACCTCTTTGAGGAGTGTATGTCATTAAATCTTATTTCATGATTCCTTTTAGTGGGTTCTTACTATATGTCATGGTTAATTTGCAACTCATGTAAATCTAACAACATATGCAACCTATATCTTAACTGTTGGATTAATGATAACTGGCAAATTACCCCTATGTATAGGGTTAGATTCCTGTGAGACCAACATGTTTTCGTTATTCCTATGAACAATAAAATAACATTCAAACTTCACAGTAAAACATTATGAAGGTAAAAAATACATTGAAGTTTTACATTTACGAGTCTCACGAAAACAAAATGGTTACACATGCATGATCCCAAGTCTCTATCTCTCTCTCTCTCTATATATATATATATATTATAGAGAGGGAGCGAGAAATAATCAAATAAAACTAAATTATTGTGGTGAACCATGAGGACCAATCTAATTCGAAGATTACATTAAATCAAGGGTTATAAAACAAAAAAGTCTACCATATCTTACCATGTTTCAAATGGGCTATTTTGTTGTCAAAAGGGTATTTTTGTCAAACTAAAAAAAAGAGGCTCCATGTGTAATAATCAAACATCATTTTCCCCAAACTGGTTTATGCGACTGACTTTGAAGAAAACCCACCTGCCTTCATCTTTCACACGTACCTATCGCCACCATATTTTCTGATTCGACAATACATTCAAAATGAGTATAATATTGAATATTTTTTTTAATACAATTTAATTATTTTTAATTTAAAGATATTATTTTTCTAATATTGAGTCTAATATTGAAATTTAAAGTTTCCATCTTTTTAATTGTCAAATATTTTTGGCAAATATTACAAGAATTCTTGAAATATTTTTTATACAAATTATACCAGTATAATCATCAAATCGAAACCTTCAAAATGAGTTCAAATGTTATGGGTTTGAAAACCTAGTATCGAGCGAATCTTTTTCAGTTTTTTGATCAGTTGACTTTGAATTTTACACATAAAATTCAAGAGGGAGGTTCAGATGAGAAGTGATAAAAAAACTATGAAGTAGAGAAGTGATCATAGCCTTCTATTTATTTGATCAATGGTTATTAAATTAAGTGGTGCAACAGATTATTAAAGGAGTACCGTAAGTTTTGTGGAATACGGAAGGGTATTTTGGTAATTATTCGCATAATTCATATATGAACCATTCCAATTATTCATATATGAATCATTGTAGTGTGAAGATTTCATATATGAATCTTCACACTACAATGATTCATATATGAATAATTGGAATGGTTCATATATGAATTATGCGAATAATTACCAATATACCCTTCCATATTCCACAAAATAGAAGGCTATGATCACTTCTCTACTTCTCATTTATTTAGCACTTCTCATTTGAACCTAATACTAAAATTTAATTGTTTATGTATAATTTGTAGTTTTTTTCGCACTGCAATGTGCGCGGGTACGTAATATATATATATATATATATACACATATAGAGGAAAGTTCAAATGTAAACTACTTTTTCATTATGAACGTGAGGACAGCCGAGAACGCGCCACATGACAATCTAAAAAATACGTGACTAAGCTTTATGCATACTTCATAAAGCTATCATTCAGACCGAATTAAGCTTTATGCAGTATGCATAAAGCTTAATCGCACTCTGACGTGGGCGATTTAGTGCGCGGGTTAGCTTTATTCAAGCTTTATTCAGTTTGCATAATAGCTTTATGCAGTATGAATAAAGCTAGAATGAAGCTAACCCGCGTGATTTATGCAGATTGAATAAAACTAAGCCGCGGAAGTAAGATTGCCATGTGGCGCTCTTTCGGTTGTCTTCAAGTTCACAATGAAAAAGTGGCTCACATTTGAACCCACCCCTATATATATATATATATATATATATATATATTTATATTTATATATAGAATTAAGTTCAAACAAGAACAAAACCAAATTGCAAGAATGAAGGAACCAACAAAATCACACGTGATTTTGTGCATGGACGCGCACTCGCGGCTTACTCACTCGCCTTGTCGGAGCGTGGCCTACACACGCTTTTTCCATCGCAGCACAAAATCACATGTAATTTTCTTGGTTTCTTTGTTTTTGCAAATTGGGTTGTTCTTATATGAACGTCCCTCTATATATATATATATTACAAAATCTAACTTTGTGATACTCAAAATCTAATAATACACGAATTTTTTGATAGTTCACTACCAGTTATTATTATGTGATTGTTTGTAAAATTGTACCTAATAAACACTAAATAATTAAAGAATCATATTCTAAAACGTTTCAAGATAACACTAATAACAAGATCTTATAGGTAGCGTTTGGTACGCAGACTAGATGGGACGGGACAGGACAAGATTAAGTTGTCTGTTCTACGTTTGGTATGACTGGACTGGATGGGACTAAGTTGTCTGTTCAACGTTTGGTAAGCTGAATCGGACATGACAAAACTGTTACAATGACCAAATTACCCTTAATATAAGTTTTGATATTTTTTATAATATAATACTTATTAATGATTAGATTAACTAACTATTTAAGTTATTTTAACATTTAACATTTATTTATAAATATAAAATCATTTAAACATATTTATACATTATTTAAAGAAAAAGTTAATAAATAAACTTAAACCCATGTCCCACCCAAATCTCAAGCCCACGTCCCATGTTTCGTTTTGAAAGAATTAAGTTAAAATCCCAAAAGTAAAATATCCATCATCTTCTTCCTTATGCAGAAATCAAAAAACCATAGCTAAAGAAATAGAGAAATCGAGTTCTAATTTTTGAAGAAATCAAGTTCCATGGTTGAAGAAATCTACCCAGAAAGCTATCAATGGAGGAATAGAAGATGAAGTTGTCAATGAATCATGAAATCAAAATCGAATCTGAAAAAGAAGACGGTGAAGCTTTGAAGAAGATGAAGTTTGATGAAGGCTAAACATGGAGGCGAAGAATTTGGTTTCAGGTTTTAAGTTTTTTTTATCCATCAGATATGTTATAAGGGCATATTGGTAATCTTTTTTTTGTCCAAGGTTGTTCCACCTGTTTTGGTGGAACAAAAATTTCAAGGTTTTGTCCCATGAAATTTAAATTTTGTCCCATCTTGTCCCATTTAATTTTTGTCCCATGTCATGCCAAACATGGGACTATTTTTTTTTGTTCCGTTCCGTCCCACTCAGTCTGCATACCAAATGTAATTTTTTAAAGTTCACTAGCAGTTATTATTATGTGATTGTTTGTAAAATTGTACCTTTGTAAGATAATAAACACTAAATAATTAAAGAATCATATTCTAAAACGTTTCAAGAGATCACTAATAACAAGATGTTATAAAGTGAAAAAGGCAATCCTTTGGAAATTCCCTAAGAACCACTTATACTCAATATAACCCATTAAGACTAATTATGACATGTTTAGGTCCAACATGACCCACAAAGATACACAAAGCCCATTATGGCCCCATTGCGATCGATCAAACATGTCCCATTATTAATGCCCATTAATGAAACCCGATATGAGATCTTTAACAAAATATATATAACCAATTAAGGTCACTAATTAATGATGAAGGCCTACCAACGGTCTTGGAATGTGAGGTAACATGACAAAAGCTAAGACCTGTTATGACTCGTTAAGGCTCAATATAATCACTATGATCCATTATGACCAAATACGATGCTCATTATAACAATGACCAATTAATGTTTCTTTCATTGGGACGGTTGTGGTTTTCACCTCAATGGTATACTTGTCAATGATATCCATCAATACTATGATGTCTAATACTCTTTTTTTCTTGTTATTGTGTTAAGAGTTAAAGGATGTATAGTGGGCTTAAAATCAACATTAGGCAATTCAAAGTTATCTCTTATGATAATTCTTAGGTTCTTTATTTTCCCTTTTCTTTCTTTCCATGTCGTCGGTTGGAAATGAAAATTAAGACTTTTGTTCACATAGCTAGTTGTGATTATCTTGCCGGTTTATATTTAAACTCATCTCTCAGTGTTCAACTCATATACTAGAACGAGGTGTAGGGTTGCAGGTAGTTCTTTGTTTTCGCTCATGATCGAAGAACTCAAAATCATGTCAGTTGTGAATAAAAAATTATGAAAAGTTTTTAATGTAATGAACATAAGAACTTCTTAAAAGAGTAAAAACTAAAAAACAAAGTTAAAGTACGTTGGGGAAGTATTAATTAATTAAGCAGTGCCAGTGAATGGGCTTTTAGATGATGGGATTAACTTAACCTTAACTATTTTTCTATTCACAAGATATATTAAATCAAGTAAATGTAATTAATTAATTAATAAGAATAATAATAAAGAAAGAAATCCTAATAGGAAGCACGCCTTGTCTTGTAGATTGGACCTTAATTGTATATATGCAAAATGCAAATACCCTCATCTCTTCGAAACTCTAAAAATTCCATCATCATAATTCATAATAAATATAAATATATAATTTACACCTAAATTAACACTACAAAAGTAAAAGGAATAATAAAATTAATAATTGAAGAGAGAGTGTTTGGAGCAACACTAGCAAATGCAGCTTTCAACTCTGCATGCCATTTCCATCCAATAACTCCAAGACAAATCCCATAATATTTGATTAAATATATATATATATATAATATATATATATAGAGAGAGAGAGAGAGAAAAAACAAAAGAACTTCGATATGAGAGAGAGGGAGAAGGAGAATGTTGGTTCTACAACCGATATAACTTTTGTATCGAGAGTAGAGATTGGAGAGAATGTTGGGCATAATATGTTTCTATTATTTCTTTATTCATTCTATATTTATTTATATAAAAAGCGATATGAAATATACATATATACACACACTATCGGTAGAGAATGTCAATTCATATGCGCGCACTACAAAGGATTTGTGGTTTGAATCTATAATACATGGCTTTTATAAAGTTGATGTAATATATGCTTTGAATCGTATCAAAAATATAGAGACACAAATTAAATAGAAACCATCTTATACGTTAGAAACTTTACGAGCCAATATTATATTTTTGGAAAGATTCATCTAAGATTTACCTAGATTACCTTTGTAACAATTTTGGAATTAAAAAAATAGTTGTCTGAGACTAAGCCTAACCACAGAATGTTGATGTCTAGACTCGAACTCGGTTGATGGGATATTCCACCACACCCCATAGGTCTTTTGCCAGTACGGCACCATCCTTGTGGTTTTTACGAGCCAATATTAACCATATAATTTTAACTTTCATAATAATCCTATTATATATAAAAATTATCTTATCAATAATTACTTAAGAAAACTCACCTATTTCCCTTTTTAAATAACGTAATCAATGTAACGGTTCACTGTAAAAAGAGATTATACTTGAAAGGACTTGATATCATTTGTTGTTGTACTGGTGAAACAACATTAGAGTTTAAGGTTTAGTTCTTTCGTTGGTGAAACTACATTATTATAGTTAGAACATATCAATCCAATAGATAGTTTCATTGGTGAACAACATTCTAATATAAAAACTAAATCAACACACATAAAATTTTGTGTTATTTCATTTGTGACACAAAACTCTTGTTGTTTCAAAAGCAAAACAAAAACGAGTTTAAAAAAAAGATTGATAAGATAAATATGAAAGTTCAAACGTATGATAAATATTGGTTCATATAATATATTTGACCATATATGAGGTTTTTATAGGTGGGCTTAGGGTCTATTGTTAGCAACTTAATTAGTTTAATAGAACTCACAAGTTATTTAGTCAACTTTACATGACCGATTGATAGTAACTTACTAATATAGAAAGTGACATATTCAATAAGCTTGAAGCTTTCAGAGGAGCTTTTTACATAAAATCACTTTTTTCCAATCTATGAAAAAACTATCAAAGGCAAAAATATTCTTAATCCATATAGAAAGATTACTCTATACAAATAGTTTTATTCATATAAGACTTAAAAATAAGTTAGTTTATAAGCTAACTTATAAAGTTAGGTACATGTTTGGACGGATCATAAACTAGCTTGTAAACTAACTTATAAGTTCTCTTTTTGAAAAACTATTTTTACTAGCATTTTGGTGACTTAATTATGAGATTTATTACTTTTTTTATTCCAAATATGCTATACCCTTGCTAAGTTTTACACAATCAATTTTTAAACATGTATTTTTTGTCATTTTGTAGTCATAAACTAGCTTATCAGCTAGTTTTTACGAAATGCAACTAATTCATCAGCTAGCTTAATTATGAGCTAGTTTGCCAAACATAACCTTAATAAAAAAACAAAATCATATAATAATACAAAGAGAAAAGGATGTGTCTTGTGTACAAGCAGTTAATTATTCGGCTAAATGCACCTTTTTACCTCATTAATTATATGTTAGTGGATGTCATGTGCAAGCTAATTAATCTTTTGTAAAATTAAACCCAAGTTTAGATTTGACTTGATGTATATATACACACAAAACATGCATGAATAATAGTAGATCAGTTTACAGTTAGGCATATGATTAATTTGAAGTTGTGGATGCAATATATAGTATTTATTTAAGTATCATGGTTTTATCCAATTCGTAGGTAATATATATTATTAAGGGGGGTATATATATTGGATGTCTTCTAATTAATTTCCTTAATATTAATGATGTGGATAGATCCTTTATATAATATGTTGCAATGCCCCAACAACCAGAAAACTTCAAAAGAGATGGAATTTTGAAAAAGAAAGGTGAAACCATGATTTATAATTGATCATGAAAAGGCTGATAAAAATGATATAAAAATATTATATATGTATACATCATCGATCTCAAAGCGATATATATGTCCATGAAAAGAGGGCGCCATTGTTACTCCAAATTAAAGGGGTGCTTTAAGCTTTAAGCTTTAAGCTTTTATCTTTTTTGGTCTTGTTTTTTTGAGGAGACATGCCCCCTGCCTATTATAATATATATTCTTCCAAACACATACTTCCATTTGCTAACTTCTAACCTCTTGTTTTGGAGTTTTCTGTAAAACCCCTTTTCTCATTTTAGGCTCTCCCACCCTCTAACCTACTTTCAATTCTCACATTATATAGACTACATCTAACAAAGTGAAATTATATATATATATATATAGTACACCTACATAGATTGGCCTCTATGTTGTTTTGTATTTGGATTCTTCCCACTTTGCTGCCAATTCTCATTCTTTCAATTCAATTCTCTTTTTCAATCATTCTCTGCTGGAATATAACTTGTTGTCCCAAGTTAACATGGATCATTCATAAACGTCAAGTACTCTTACCACATAAGTCTAGTATATATCAATAAGATCGATCAACAAATTAATATATAAATCAGTAATCACAAGAATCTGCATGCACTTTTCAGTAGACCAATTCATTCATATGATATGATGTTAATAAAAACACTCAATAGTGCATCAGAATTAATATGTGTACAAATTAAAGAATCCTATAGCTAGCTAGCTAGCTAGCTACCTCCTTAAAACCAAATCTTTTTTATTTATTTATTAAGATATAACATGTTTATGTTTAATATCGAAATAGAAACATAAAGGACTCTACATTCATCATCAGAAATTACTTAAACACCAAAAAGGTAACAATACCCTAAAAAGTTGAACACTAAAATGAAAAAGATCAGGTGGGCTTGCAATCTGGAATTGAAGTTAAGGATGTTAGTACTCTTGTGGTTTCTTAATTAAGGCTTAAGGTGTGTAGGTGAAACTAAATTAGAAGCTATAGTAATTTAATTATTTAAAATTACTTGGACAACTAACTAGAAATAGAATATAGAGGAATGATTAACAGATTTAATTCTTTGTTCTATATATACTAGATGTGTGCCCGCGCGCGATGCGGCGCGAATAATCTCGACATTGAAACCTGAGGCGACAATCATGTTTTACCTTTTGTTCTATTTCTTTCTCTCGATGTTAATTTTTCGATATGTATCATTTTATAACACAAATTGGATAGTATATAAATCTACTCGATCTCGAACACAAAATAGAACACGTTCAACTTTAAAGTTGAATATTTTGTTGAGCTTTAAACTTTAAAGTTGAATATTTATTGCGAGACGATTACAAATACAATGGTTTAATTTGTAAAAGAAGAAATGTATATTTTAACATATTTTAGTTCACATGTGATTATTTATCTTAATATGATAAATGTTTAAATGAAAAAGTAAGAAATTAGTAGTAACTAAATAACTAATTATAAGGATATTAATTGTAACTTCTAAACTTATAAATAATATAACTTGTAGTGTAACAATATATCAAAAAATTTAATTTATATGGGTTTAAAATGAAAAATGAGTATGTGAGGAACATAAAACTAATTATTTCATATATATTTGTGATATTTAACACTATAATTAAATCAAAAAATATTTAATATTGGGCTCATTTCGAAGATATTGACGAGACATATACAATGATATAATTTGTAATAAAGAGATGTATTTTTTTAATCCATTTTACTTCTTATACTATTATTTGTGTTAATATGATAAAAGTTTAAAATGAAAATTGGAAATGTGAAGGATTAAAAGTAAGCTAAAAGATTAATTACAAAGGTACTAAGTGTAAATGTTGAAAAACGGTTATGTTGAACAAAAAAACTACCAAATTGAGTTATTTCTTTTATATAATAGTATAGATATATATATAATATATATAATATATTCAAACGAGAACAATAACTAAATAAGATAACATGAAATCAACCAAATCACACGTAAAATTGCGTGTGATTTTACTCTAACAATCAAAGCGGGCAAAGTGGCTTTCGACCTCAAGTCACAGCCAAAGCTGAATGAATCACATGTGATTTAATGTAATTCACATGTGATTCTACCGTCTTCTTATTTAGTAATCGTTGCAGCTTGAATATTTCTCTCTTTGTGTATATATTTTGCATTAGCTACCGTGCCCTTGTGGCCTCTCTTTTATCATAATTCAAATTATATATTATATATTATATATTTTCCCACTATATAAAGGCAAGCATCCTCAACTACTTTGTTAATCTCGACTTTCTTGCTCCCCCACTGAGATACTTGGTATTAATATTCACACACTTATCTCTTCTCTTCTCTTTCTTTCTCTTAATTTGTTGCTAGCTAGCTAGATAGTTAGGGTGAAGAATGGTTTGGGAAAAGAGTGATAGTTGTTCCTCCATTGCCATGTTGCAAGAAAGGTTTAGACAATTGGAGAAAGTGAAAGAGATGAGGGAAGAAAAAGAGCTTCTCAAGCTCATATCATCACTCTCATCCTCCAATAACTATAATCATCAATGCAGCAACAACAACAACAACAACAACAACCCTTGTTATCCTCCCTTACCCTTAACTTGTGAACCTAATTCCAATTTTCTTTATGTTTCTGAAATGGTCTTCCCACCACTGGATTCTCAGTTACTCTCCCTCTCCCTTTGGCCGACTAGTACTACTACTTCACAGATGAAGAAGAATAACAACTATTCCGACAGTTACTGGGACATCAAGATCGAAAACACTACCAACAACTTAATCAATAAGCCATCTTGGCTTAATGACGTACCTTTGGCACGCCCGTCGTCCTTAATAAAAAAGATTGATCATGAAACAAGTCGTCGTAGTCATGTTGTTGTTGGTTCTGAGGTTGATACTACTCTTCATCTCTAGCAAGCTAGAAGATAATTAATTAATTACGTACGTACGTATAGATTATTATTAATTGTATATATATGATCGCCCTCTTCAAGATAGCTTCATGGTTTGCGTGAATGTGGTATGTTTTGCATGAAACCATGCACCCAATTAATGTAGGCTTAATTAATTAAGTTAGTAGCTATGATATGATATGATGTGTATTTATTTTAGGAGGGTGTATGTACATTTGGTGTCATATATACATCAATGTATGCAGTTTCGTTATCGATCATGTTAATTTCTTGAAATATTAATCTACTATTAATTGGTCTTTAGTTACTGTCTGCTTCGGTATCTATTATTAATAATCTTCTTCAATATCCTTTATATACTTTTTCACCTGTTTGTATATATATATATATATAATCTTCTACGTACAAATGAATGATAATTTATATATGGAACTAATTAAGAAAAACAGTCTCAACCTCCAAAAAGTAATGATGTTTGCGGAAATTCGATTTTATATAGTTCTAGAAACAATTAATTAAGATTATAAATAGACATGGATCGATGTTGATAAATGAAAATGAATTTTAATTATACAGATGGAATATAACATGTTAGGATTTAGAATGTTGAAAAGTGAATTAATTATCAAGAAGAAAGTGTAGGAAAAATGCTGGTACTATATTTAGCTATTTAACTAATTTCTAATGCGCAGAAATGAGAATTTGAGAACTGTAAATTTTTGCATGAAAATTTAAGGAATCACATAATTTGATAAAAAATAAATAAAATTGAACTCTTTTAATTTAGACATGATGCAGCTACTATTGAATAAAGTACAAATATCAGAATCTCACTGGGTTTTAGTGCATGCCAATTGCCACTCACCTTAATATTCCGTATGCTATCTATTGGAATTATTCCAACTATAAAGTTTTAAATTTAATTTATGACCACCAGTTATTACTTTGGATATTCTAATGTTTTTATTAATATCTCCATATTGCTTTTGTATTGTTATTATCATATATAGTATAATGCGGGGCTCCAACCATCACTAAAAAAACGGTATTACTGACAATCAAAACAGTCAAAATTCGACTATACTGACGGTTTTCCGACAAAATGAACGTCGCTAAAAATTTGGACAGTAAAAGCTATCGACGGTTTTTCCGACAACTTTTACTGACTCTTTCATTTACCGACTACTTTCCAACGAATTAACTGTTTTCCGACTGTTTTGTTTACCGACGACTTTCCGACGAGTTACTACAAATTTTCGACTATTTTTTGACGATTTTCCGAAGACTTATTAAAAAACAAATAATAAATAAAATAATAAAAGGCAGTCGGTAGACCATCACAATGTCAATAATACAAAGTTTCTTTAGTAGTGAACTTAATTTAAATCTCTTTTTTAAGAGTAAATTGCATTTTTGCACCATCAAGAAAGTAGTATATGAGACGATTTAATCCGTCGCTAATTAGCAACAAATAGGCCACAACTGTATTCCGCCACTAATTCGTCGCCAATCCATCGTTAATTTGAGACGGGATGCGTTTAAAAAATAAATAAATATGAAATTCTATGTGTCTCTTGCTAACTCGTTACCAATTACAACCACGCTGAATTTCTTTTAAAAAATAAGTAAATAAGAAATTTCACGTGTCTTTCGCTAATTAGTGAGGTATCTCTGTGGGAGCCAAGGTCCCGACGGCTCTTTAGTTGATGAAGTAACACTGCGAGAACAGAATGTCGAAGAATGGAGGGAAGGCCGTCTCTTTAGGTTTGGGACAACCATGATCCCCATTATGCTATAACCAAGAAGTGTAGCGGCGGCGGTAGGTCATCATCATCGGAGGTACATATGTTGATTATTTATATATCTTAATTGTCGTAACTTTTCGTTGCCAATTATTAGTAATTATGTGTCAAATGTTGAATATCTTACATGTAAATGAACCGAGAGAGAATATGACAAACATAGAGGAGTTCATGGAGGGGAAGTTAAGGGAGAGGCGCTATCTAGCACAGTTGGTGGAACGTAAGCACATGGCAGATATGGATGCAGAACAGAAAAGATATGTTGCCCAGTTAGCTAAGCTGTTCTCATTGATGCATAATAGGAGTGAGTATCGGAATCGTGTACGCGCCTTTGGAACCGAAACCGCTTCGGAAACGCCGGTTCCGGAACTGGAACCGATGTGATTGGTTCTAGTTCTCATTTTTTTGGAACCGTTAACCGTCGGGTACCCTCCAAAACCGGTTCCAGTATATTAAAATAAAAATAAATATATATTTTTATTATGTTTAAATGACAAAAATTGCAATTATTATTTTAGTTTTTATAGTTACACACTTACACATATAAACTTATGACTACTTTCTTTATTTAACTAACTTATTCTCTTTTTTCGATATTTTTTATATCATATTTATCATTTCAAGTTGTGTTTTTTGTTTTCTTTTCATTTCAAAAAATGTTCGTAATTATTTATATAATTGTTTACCAGATAAATTTTCATTGTTTGTAGTATTTGTTTCACCACGTTAGGACTATATCTTAACTAATAATTACTCTTTATAACATAAAACGATAAAAAAAGGTATTTAAAAAACTAGACACCGAGTACCCGATTTCGGAACCGGAACCGACAGTTCCAAGACTGGCTCCCAAATATAAAGAACCGGTGCAACCGATTCCGGTTCAGATCTCTTCATCTTAGAAACTAGGGGTGAGCAAAAACCGAAAACCGAAAAAAAAACGAAACCGAAAAACCAAATGGTTCGGTTTCGGTTTTGGCTCCAATACCGAACCGAAAAACCGAACTGAAAATATTATATTTTTAAATTTTTTTATTATATATTTTATAATTATAGAGAAAAGTTCAAATGTGAACCACTTTTTGGTTGTGAACGTGAGGACAGCCGAGAGCGCGACACGTGGCAACTTTGAGTGTGGTCCCCTCTTTAATTCAATGCCCTCCCATGAATCACGCCTAGTCATCCGCTGTGGATCTGACGTGGCGCCTAGTCATCCGCCACATGTCGCACTCTCGGGTGTCCTCACGTTCACAACTAAAAAGTGGTTCACATTTGAACCCACCCCTATAATTATATATCTATATATATTATCGATTTCCGTTTGATCTTTCACGAAACTAGCAATCCTAACACCTCAAACATCTTGTTTGTATTTTGACGATTCCTAAACTTATTTAACTTTATTATTTTATACTTTTAGAGTTCTTATAATAATTGAATTATTAATATGGAAGATAGCCGAAAACTAAAAACCGAAAACCGAAGACTGAAAAACAAACCATTTTCACCAACCGGTTGAAAAATGGAAGAAATATAGTTATAGACCGAAAACCGGGAGAAAAACTGAAAACCGAAAAGAAAAAACCGAAAAACCGAAAATGGAAAAAAACTGAAAAACCGAAAACCGGGAAAAAAAACCGAAAACTGAAAACCGAACAAAAAAAACGAAAACCAAAACGGCTTGGTTTTCGGTTCGGTTCCACCGAAAAACCGAACCGAACCGAACCGTACTCACCCCTGTTAGAAACCGTCGATTCCAATTCCATAAATTTTGACCGAGTATTCACCTTTACTTACGTACCCATATTGCAAACCTTTTTGCCTTATTGAACAACTAGGATACACACTCCCACCCCGTGTAAAATATTAAGACGTGTACATTGAAAATGTAATAGAAAAAGAAAATTAAATGAACAAACATGACAAAAAATAGTACACCTACTACAATACCCCGTTATTTAACGAATGAAATTAACTGTTATTAGTAGGAGTAGTCAAAACAAAACATTTTTGCATTCACATGTTTTTTTTTGCAATAAAATCTCTAAGGAACTCAGGTGTGTGCACGGTTTGGTTCAGTTTTTGGCTAAAACCGAATTGAAAACCGATCCTTTCGGTTTTTGAAAATCCAAACCGTTCGGTTTTTAGATTTTATTTTTGATTCGGTTTTAAAGTCGAATGGTGAAATGGTTCAGTTTTCGGTCTTCGATCTTTGGTTTTGCTTTTCAATTTCTTCCATATTTTCAACTTGTCAATTTCTTATAATTTATTCAAATATCATGTTTAACTTCTTAAAAATCAATTTGTTGAATATAGAATATTAAACCGAAAATTAAAAGTCTAACAAATTAATAATTCAATAATTATAAGAACTACAAAAAAAATACAAAATAACAAAATTAAACAAGTTTATAGATCATCAAAATACAATTAGAAAGTTTGAGGGGTTACGATGCTAGTTTCGTGAAAGATCAAGGAGGAAATCGATAATATATATATGAAATACAAAAGAATTAATATAATACAATATTTTCGGTTCGGTTCGGGTTTTTCGATTGGTTTCAGAACCAAAACCAAAACCGAACCATTTGAATGACAGTTAACTCACACACACATCCTGATAGGGGTGAGCATCGAACGGGTTTTTCGGGTTTCAGGGATTTCGGGTTCGGGTAGAAAATGGAAGCCCCGATATCCGATTTTCGAGGGTCGATTTTTCGGATTTTGGGGATTTCGAGATGGGTTTAGGGGATTTCGGGAAGGGTTTTTGGGGCACCCGATTTTTTTTTCCCTGTTTCAAAGTTTAAAAAAATATGTAAACCAAAAAAAAAAAATTACTAAAATATTATAGTACTAAGTTAAAAGTTGAACCAAATACCCAAAAATATAATAAAAGAAAAAATATATATATATATATATCGTATTTTTCGGAAGAGTTTTTTGGCGATCGGGGGAAGAATTTTCGCACCCTACCCGACCCCGATCAACCCTCGGGATTTCGTTTTTGGGGGATTTCAGGGTCGGGTTTTTTGGCATTTTTTGGTCGGGTCGGGTTTTTCGGGGATCAGTTTATTTGCTCACCACTACGTCCTGACACAAAGTCAACGAGGTATCTGGGATCCATACGGGCACCTGACTAATCATCGACGGCCATGGACCAACCCGAAAGTTAAACCATGATCAGGGTATCGCCACATGCTCACCCCCATGAATCAAACCCGAGTAGATGAGTCATAACTTGATTATAGGGTTTAGTTCCCTAAAATGTATCTAGATTGTCACATTTTGCTATTGTATGTATTGTACTTAAAAACCTACCATTTAATGTACCAAAGTTTCAAAAACCCAACGTTTTAATGTATCGTGACCTATTATAGCAGGTTACCAGCCAGTCACCCCCACTCCAGCGAATTTTCTGGTGACCACCATCTTCTTCCGTGACCACGACCTTCAACCTTCTTTTTCATTTGTAACTAGCAACCTCCGGCCACACCGCCATCTTCGTCCAATTATTGATCTTTTCCCGGTGTCTTCTCCGGCGACCAGATTTCCATCTCCGACGACCACCATCTTCGACCTTCTTTTTCACCGGCGATCTCCAACGAACACCAGACCTTACACCGATGACCACCAGACCTCACGCCTTCACTGGCGGCCACCAGATCTCCATCTCCGGCGACCAGTAGACCTCACCCATTTGCCGAAAAAATGATTAGTGCATTGGTTGGGGGTTTTCATCGGAGTAGTGAGAGAGAAACGGAAGAGTATGAATGTAGTATAGGAAGGTGCAGAAGTTCGAAAGAGATGAAAAATATGAGTTTTCGATGGAAAAAAGGGTTTGTCTGATAAGATTAGAGTTCGCCGGAAAATATGGTTGGAGCTCACCGGAGAAGATGACCGACTACCTGCCAAACAAGTTACAAGATACACTAAACGGTAGGTTTTGAAACTTTTGTACATTAAATGTAGGTTTTTAAGTATAGTACATACAATAGCAAAATGTGACAACTTTGATACATTTTGGGGAACTAAACCCATGATTATATATAGAAGAAAGTTCTAACGTGAGGACAACCGAAAGCGTGTCATGTGGCATATTCAATCTATATATTCATGTATTATTCAAACTGTCACATAGTGCAATTTTATTGCTCTTTACGTTCATAATAAAAGATGAGTTCATATTTTGAATCGCCCGCCTATATGTATATGACACGATGGTGAAAATTATCTCTTTGCTTTTAAATTATTACTTGCTATTGATATAGTAGAGTTAAATATATCTAAACAAAGTAATTGTTGTTGGGAATTTTGGACTCACATTGTTTAGTCAAAGAATGACAAGATACGTACCCTCAACTTACTTGGGTATACAGCATGCCCCCAGAAAATTTTGACCGATATGGGCCCACACCTTATTTTTTCACCGTTTACCATTTTAACTTTTTGCTTACAAATTGTTTTTATAAAATTTATTTAAATAATGTTTTATTTGTTTTATGTAAAATATCTTTAGTAAATTAAAATATTAAACATTACAGAAATCTTCAACATATAAATGTTTTTGACTAAGAGTTAAACTTTTGTAAAGTTACAAACAATTGAATGAATTGCATCACACTCTGAATTAGAGATGGTCAAATACGAGCCAGGTCGAGCCTTAACCTAGTCTCGGATTAAGCGGGTCACAATAGTGTTTTCTGAGCCCACGCTTTACTTTAATCGGTCCTGGGTCGGGGGCCTTTCAAGGAAAAACACCATAACTGGTCTCTTGACCTTTTAGCCAGCCAAACTTAACTGGGCCTTGTTAGGACCGAGTTTTTTGAGGGTTTTTTCTACATATAATATAATCCCCACAATTATTTTGTAAAGTAACTTAATATTATAATGAAAATGTAAATTATAAAGTATAAACTAGTAACTACATTTATTTTATAAACTAAAATACTAAATTATAAACAAATTTATTTTTAAACCACTAAATCATATAACACAAATATACTAAAAAATATGGGTCGAACCTTTGACCATGCCTTGGCCTTAACTGGGCTGTGATTTTGTTTGAATCCTTGATCGGCCCGTAAGCAGCAGGCCTTAACCGGTCTTTACCGGGCCTTCCATAACCGGTTATGATTTTTGTCCCAGTCCTAGTTAACAAGCAGTAACTGGTCGACTAGACTGGTTTGGCCATCTCTACTCTGAATATACAATTTTGTAACCAATAGCCTTACTAGAGAACCAAACCTTCTAAGACCAAGATGAAGGAGATGCATGACAAATTTACAGTTTATTTGCTTTCTTATCATTAGTTATGTTTAAAAGAACATGTATATGTAGGATAAATTGTAAATGGATCAATTGTTTATTAACAATTTTTTGAATATTAAAAATGCATAGGTTAACCAATTGATGTAATGCGAAGGTTGTGGTTGAAGCAAAGAATTAAAGGAAAGAAATAAACATGGATGCAAATAAATTAAGCTTGTTATCCATGAACAAAAAAGTGGTCTAAGTATATGGTACCAAGTAAATTGGGAATGAAATCATTATATAACATATACATTTACCAGGCATACCGGCCCGGCCCACCCTTCAACCCGCACCGCCCCGACCCACCCTCTAACCCCCTTTAATCCTCTCTTCATTTCAATTTTACATATTACCCCCTTAACCTTATAGTATTTATTCAATTTATACCCTTTAGTTTTCAATATTTCATTTTATGTTTTACTCATATATCGTATATTAGCTAAAATATGTTAAATAAATATGTTTTAATTTTTACAAATTACGACAGTATAACCGTATCGTCGATACGATCGAAATGAGCATAATATTGAATATTTTTTGATGTAATTATTTTATTATATACTATATATAGTACGATTATATGAAAAAAACATTATTCATAAACAGAGCTACCTACATTTGAAGAAATTACATTTCAGTCCCTTAAACTTATAATATTTATTCATTTTATATCTTTTAGTTTTTTATATGTCATTTTACGTTTTAGTCATATATCGTATATTGGTTGAAATATGTTAAAGTGTAGGTAGCTACAGTTCATAAACAGCCTTTTGGCTTCCTGGTATTTGTTAGTATTATTAAAAAAATTTAAAATTAAATTTTGTGAACTTTTGATTTTTTAAATCTTTTATAAATCCATGTTACTATTTACAATCAAATCCATCACGGTTTATAACCCAGCGTGAAGCCGGGCTCTTAATAGGTAATTCCTCTAAAATATTGTTCACAACAATGGACCTTTACAATATTAACAAAACTTCGCGCAGCGAAGCGTGGGCAAACCGCCTCGTATATACTATACATCAGGCAAACCGACCCGCCAACTTTGATCCGATCCGACCCGACCCGAACCAAATCCGACTTTCCTCTCTCCGAATGTGACCCAAACCCAAACCCATGACCCGATTCTTAGACCCGCGCGTTTCTCCACCGCTTTATTCCTGTTTTCAATTCCAATGTTACACATTACGTCATTATATTCGTATCGTCGATACGATCGAAATGAGCCTAATATTTAATTTTTTTTGATGTAGTTCTTTTATTATATACTATATATACACTCTAACCGACCTGAATCCTATACCTATTTTTAAATTTACATATTAACCTTCTAAACTTATAAACTTATTTTATTACGTTTTACACATTAAATCATTGATAAGTACATAATATTTTTTTTTTCAAAATTTTTGGTTAAAATCTCTTAAAATTAATATTTTTATTTATTTTATCTTACTACTTATGATAAGATCTATCAAATTTATAACCCGGTGCAAAGTCCGGGCTCTTAATAACTAGTTTTTTATAAAGTCAAGGGTCTAAATTGTACATTTTTAGAAACGTACAGTCCAATTAACTGGGTCAGACCTGAATTAACCACATGTACCAAAGGCCAAAATAACAAAAACTACCATGCCTTTTGGAGTTCGGTAGCAATAGCAGCATGGCCCAACAGAGATAGAGCCCAAACTAGAGATGGCCAAAAAGGACCGGACCGGACCGGACCGGCCGGTTAACCGGGGACTTGACCGAGCCGTAACCGGTTAGGACCGGACCGATTAAGGACCGGTCCGTCAACCGGTCCACACCATCGGTTACGATTTTTGGCGTTTTTCACAGGACCGGTTAGGACCGGACCGGGACCGGTTAAGGACCGAACCGGGACCGGTTAAGGACCGAACCGATCCATTCAAAAAATATTACCGTTAATATAGACGTTAATATAGACGTTGGCTTCGATTTTCAGCATAGATGACCGTTTTTTGGCTCCTTTTGACCTCATTTGCCATATAAATAAGTGGTGTGGGGTTGGGATGAATACCAACTTACGAAAAACGCAAAAAACGCAAAGTTCTCGTTATAATTCGTATTCATTTTTGCAAGTTTTCCTCTCTCAACTCTCTCTCGTTAAACGATGTATTTTATTTTATATATAATTAATGTACTTAGCGTATATTTTCGAATAATAATAAAACGTATTTTTAAGGTAACGAACCTGACCTTTCTTTTGCAAGTTTATATAGTTGTAAAAAAAAAAAAAACCGGTCCTGATCCATAACCGGTCCCTTAACCGGTTCTAACCGGTTAAGGTTAACCGGTTATCTGAAGTAGCCTAACCAGTCCTCACCTTCGAATCATAGGACCGGACCGAACCGTAACCGGTTACTCCTTAACCGGTCCCGGTGTGTTACTGTTTAGGACCGGACCGATTAAGGACCGGTTAGGACCGGCCCGGGACCGATATTTGGCCATCTCTAGCCCAAACTGTGTAGCCGGTCCAATAGCATTGCCATTGGTATGAATCTCAACCAAACTCGACCTCATATAAATAATACTAACTAATCTTTACACCAAAACAATTCATGTGTTTCTATGTATACAGAGTTATCATGATTAATGAAAGTGCACCTTCATTACACCATTCATCATCCATGATAATTCGCGAATGTTAAGTTAAGCCACGTCACACACTCTTCTTTGTGCCCCAGTTGACAACCGAAAATAGGATTGCAACCGAGCCACCGCACTTGTGTAGCTACCCTCAATTTAAAAAAAATGGATCATGGATAGGCAGGTTGTATCGTTGTATAATCTAGAGTTGTATTTGAATACCACTCTATAGGTACGTGTGGCTTCTTTCGGCCATTAATGTTGAATCAATAATCATATGTGATTTTGTTTGTTTTGTGTTAATTTAAATATATCATCTCTTTCTCTCTCTCTCTCTCTCTCTATATATATATATATATATTGTTGGATTCACGTAAGACCAATCTGTTTTTGTAAGAACCATTACACTACAAAATAACGATGAAACTTCATATTAGAGGTAGAAAAAATATCGAACATTCACAGCAAAAATTCAGTTTACCTTCTGCAAATTAATATTAGGGGCTAAATTCAGTTTTCCTCTTCCTCAACTAATACCATCTCCTTTTATTTATTAATGGAGAATCGACCTAATTACACCAAGTGGAGAATGAAAAAAATGATCAAACTAAACAAATATATAGCTAAACTGATTGAAATATTAGCATAGAGAATTAATGTTGAAAGTAAGTTTAGATAGCTGTTCTGGAGAGGTTGGTCTTTCTGGTACCAGTCAATCATGTAGCTAGTTGCCCCTAAAGTACTTAATTAATTTACTTTGTTATTAATTACAGTATTAATTTGGCATTTGCTCCGCATAGAAATCAAACTATATATATAGAGAGAGAAAAAAAAGTTCAAATGTGAACCACTTTTTTGTTGTGAACGTGAAAACAGCCGAGAGCGCGACACGTGACGGAGACTAGTCAATAAAGACGGCTTTGAGTGTGGTCCCCCTCTTTAATTTAATGCCCTCCCATGAATCGCGCCTAGTCATCCGCCATGGACCTGATATGA